>CM024539.1:34993368-35621234 GCA_014182365.1 Eucalyptus tenuipes | reverse complement strand
CAAAGCTATAGGTCCATATGGATATAACAATTTATTCTACAAAAAAGCCTGGCCCATCATAGGATGACATAGAGGATGCTATAATGGACTTATCCTCCTCCAGGAGGATGTTGAACTATATATTCTACTATGATATCCCTTGTGTTGAAGGTCCTGAATCCATCTTGCATGGAAGATTTTAGACTCATCTCATATTGCAATGTTTTATGTAAGATCATATTGAAGCTACTTACAGAATGAATCAACTATATCATTCTTTCGGTTGTTGGCCTCAACCAAACTGCTTTCATCTCGAGTCAACAAATTTCAAAGCATATTCTACTTTGCCAGGAGCTCCTTCACAACTACCATAAGGGCAACAAAGGTAAACGTGTGGCAATAATTGACCTCATGAAAGCTTTTTACATGGTGAAATGGGAGGCAATACTCGGGGTTCTAAGAGCTATCAATTCACCATGGCACTTGATTGATTTGATAGCTCCATACGTTACTACACCGAGCTTTTCAATAAGCCTCAATGGCGAACAAGTTGGCTACTTTGCTGGTACCAATGGACTATGGCAAGGCGACTGACTCTCCTTATCTGTTTGTCTTAATTATGGAGATTCTTAACAGAATTATCATTGAGAAAGTGGTCGTATCTTCTTTCAAGTATCATTGGCGCTACAAACAAGAAAAATCACTCGCTTTTGCTTTGTCGATGATTTGTTTCATCTTGCTCATGGGGATGCCAATTCTATTATTTGCCTTGTCAAAACACTTGATAAATTTGCAGATCTCATAAGACTACATTTTTACCCAGATAAATGCCAAATCTTTTTCTCTAGTTTGGCCGAGGTAAAATAGGGTATTATATTGGATCACACACCTTTCCTCACAGGTGCCCTTTCCATTAGATACCTTGGTGTTCCTCTTGTCACAAGGCAACTGACGCACACAAATTGCAAGAGTATGACTGATAAAATTTTCAAAAGAATAGAAGGCTGGGGCATGCAACATATTAGCTATCCTGGTCATCTGCAGTTGGCCATCAGTACTTATTTTCACCTGTACTTATTTGATGCAAATGTTTTTACTTCCAAAGCAAACTATATACGAAGTGAAGAAGAAGATTAGGCAATTCTTAGGAAATGGAAATACGGAATGCCACAGATCGCATAAAGTTTCTGGGAAAATTTTTTGCTTGCCAAAAAGGGAGGGAGGAATAGGGTTACTCAATTTAAATTTATGGAACAAAGTTTTACTAAGCCGAATGCTCTAGCCTTATAAATTTTCTGTCCTCTTCCCTATGGAGTAAGCTAGTTCACAGTACCAAATGTAGAGGCATTCCGATCATGCAGCTCGAATATCAAGGGTAATATGGCGTGGAGTTGGCGTGGCATTCTTAAATTGAGACCGACTTTAGCGTAAGCTATGTCTAGGCAAAGATATTGTTGCAAAGAGTTATACACTGGACTTAAGAGTGCGGGATCAACAGGGGGATGGTATCAACTGATATAGATAGGCAGGGTCAACAAATGCAATTTTATTGGGTGGCTAGTTTGTAGAGATAGACGACCAACAATGGAGATGGTATCACATTAGAATCGATCGTAATTTATGTTTGGCTGGTCTAGAAAATCGAGATCATCTATTATTTCAGTGCACATGAACTAAAAGCATATGGCGTATTATCCTCACACAATATAGAATCTGTTATTCTTTAGGAGGATGGAATGATTAACTCCAATGGATAATCAAGGCTATCAAAGGCAAGGACTTGGCGACGAAGCTTGTCAGGGTAATTTTCGTAGTAACAATATATTGCATTTGGATAGAATGTAACCGTAAATGTTTCCAAAACAAGTCAAATCATGTCTTTATCATCGTGGCTAAAGTCCATAAACTTGCCAAAGGGCAAGCTTCATATTACAAAAATTTAGATCTTCCCAAACAAATGAAATATTGGCTATTATATGGAGACTCCCTCACTCCATTTTTTTCATGTCCTTAGTTATCTTTGTAATGTTGGGGAATGCCCCTAAGCTCCCGTACATCATCTTATAAATGATACTGACATTTAAAAAAAAATTATCGAATTATTAGAAAATTAAGATTGTAAAAGGGAAGGAACAACAAAATGAAATGGAAACGATAAAATTGGATGGCAATATAGATATAAACTATTAACCATTATCCTTTAAATTGTCTGAATTACGTGTTTATTAGTGCAAGCAATTTTGCAAGATGGATACTAAATGATAACTCGTTATAGTTTTCAATAAAAAAGGAAGAACTGCTTGATGAAAATAGTAGCCAATCGCCCTTTTTGAATTTTGAAGAGTTTTCTTAAAATTTTATGGCCATTAGTTTGTGATTTTACATTTGTTTGCTCATGTGATATTTTCTTATAAACGGCTTGAGGAAAAATAAAATAGCAGAAATTTTTTTTTTTTTTTTTTTTTAATAATATAGATGGAGAATATATTTCATTACACTTTGATATTTTGCAGGGTATAGGTAACTGGTCCATTCAAATATACCATCCATATGTTTATAACATTGGTCAGCGCATTTCAAAAAATTAGCCTATATTATCTCACTTACAGGAGCAAACTTACTTTCGTAACTGTGAAAATGTTTTTGATCATACATCGAAGCAACCTTTAATATTTTTAACAGGAAATAATTAATTATATGTGATTAGTAGCTTTTCGTTTACTATAACATCCACACGTGATGAATAATTTCATTTTCAAATTGAAGTAATTTAAATAATGCGAAGTGAAGCTAAGCTTAGAAAGGTAAAAAAATATGTAATGAGGTTAGTAATTTTTCAATCACTCGAAGTATTCAAACTTGTTTGGTAATTTCCGTAATGTTGAAATGACTTTTGATATTTCTTGGTAACTTTTTGTAAGAAATCATAAATTTTATGTGCTTAGTAATTTTTTTTTTTTTTGGTAAAAGGTAAGAAATATATTGAGGAAAGGCCAAATGTACAAAAGATCTCGTCACCAAAAACTTACACTCCAAATGCAGGAACAAAAGGAGTGGAAGGGTGACGAGATGTAAAAGCCGCAAATCGCAGCACACCCACTACAACACCAAGACCAAAAAGAAGCACGGCATGGTCAACCGGCTACCAAACATGCCCCAAGCGAGGAAGAGGTCATTGTCGGAACGAACTACCTACGAGTCCCCAGTGAAAATAATCGGGTCTAGGCCCCAACTTCTTTGCAACCTTCTATTTCTGAAATTATCTTCGACGTTCCTAAAGGTGATAACCTTATCTCGGACCACTTTGAAGAGGTGGTTCTTCATAGCCGGGACCATTAGGGGCTGGTCTCTAAAGATGATGCTATTCCTGTTTTTCCAAATGATATGACAAAGCGCGCCAAAGGAAAAATGGGCAATGCACTTGTAGAAATCTTTACCCATCAAATAGGTAGTGGCCCAACGGAGGTTCTCCCTCCAAGTTCTGTTGCGCCAAGGCAAATTGCATCTGGATGCCCAAAAGAAAGCAATGCCAGCCGTGACACAGCAATCAAAAAATAGGTGATCAACAGAGTCGGGCATATTCTTGCAAAACGCACAGGTAGCACTTCCAATTATACCATAGGACAGAAGGAGAGCCTGGGTTGGAAGTTTGCGCTTGGCAATGAGCCAAAGATTAAGCTGATAGCGAGGCACTATGGCGTTGTCCCACACGAAGGAGTGCCAATGGACTCGCGTTCTCTTCTTCCTGATGGAGTTCCATGCCGTTGCCACCGTGAACCGGCCCGAAGAGCTTTCTCGCCAGCAGTAACGATCCGGGTCACCAGACAAGACCGGGAGAGGATGACCCCATGATTCAAGCACCGTCCTGAGAGCTTGGCCAGCATCTAAGAAGAGGTTAGCAACACAGGCCTGCCTAAAGAGCCCTGAGCTATAGATAAGTGAATCTGAGAAGAGCAAGTTCATGGGCCCTCGAGGGTGCCAATTATCAAACCAAAGAGAGGTTGTTTGGCCATTGCCAATTTTCCAGTAGAAGGCCATCCGGAAATCACTCCTTAGGTTCAACAAGCTCTTCCAGGCCCAGGAGCCAGAAGCTGGCTTCCTAGCAACTCAAAAGTTCTTGTTCTTTAAGAAAGTGGAATGGACCCACCTACACCACAGCGCTTCCTTGTCAAAGAACAAGAGCCAAATATGCTTCAACATGGCGGCTTTATTGTAATCTCGGAGCCTCCTGATACCTAGTCCTCCTTCAACCTTTGGAAGGCAAACTTCATCCCAAGCTACCTTAGCACCACCCTTGCCCAGGTTCGGACCTTTCCACAGGAATTGTCTAAGAATTTTCTTTATCTGGTCCACCACAACCATAGGTAAAACAAATACACTAGCCCAGTAGGCTTGTATAGCATGAAGAACTGACCTGATAAGTTAAAGCCGTCCAACAAGAGAGAGGAAACGGTGAGTCCAAGACTGAACCCTTGTAGTGATATGGTTGACAAGGGCACAACAATCTGCTTTGCTGATCCTAGAAGTGATTATAGGAACCCCCAGGAACCGAACCGGCAAGTTCCCTTCTCAAAAGCCCAACTCCAAGAGAATACCATTCCTTAAGGAGGGTGCGCCACCGGCCAAAAAAATTTCACTCTTGCTCGGGTTAGGACAAAGGCCGCTCCAAGCGGAAAAGATATGAAGACCTTCCTTGAGGAGAGCCACCGTAGGAAGGTGAGCCTCACAAAAAAAAAGAAGAAGACATCATCCGCAAAAAAGAGATGTGAAAGACCCGTTGCCTTACACCTCTAGAAGAGCTTGAAATCATGCCTCAAAGAGTACTTAAGAATGATCCCTGAAAGCACCTCCATAACCATAGTGAAAAGGTAAGGAGAGATGGGATCACCCTAGCGGAGACCTCGGCCGCTCGCAAAGAAACCGTGGAGCTCTCCATTCAAAGCAATTGAAAATTTGTGTGTGCGCACACAAATCATAATAAGTCGCGTGACAGATTGAGGGAAGCCAAAGGCCAACAACACACCTTCGAGGAAGTCCCAATCAACAGTATCATAGGCTTTCCTGAAGTCCACCTTTATCACACATTTAGGGAGATAAGGCTCGAGGTGGAAGCTAGAGAATAGCTCCTGGGCCAGCAAGATGTTATCCCTGATCCGCATGCCTTTTACAAAAGCAGTCTGAAAAGGGCCTATCGTGCTCTTCAAAGCTAGGGCCACCCAATTAGCTAGCACCTTTGTAATACACTTGTAAATTGTGTTGCACCAGGCGATAGGCCTATAATCCTCCACATAAATGGCGTTGATCACTTTAGGAACCATTACCAAGATGGTATTGTTAATCTCCCTTAAGAGTTTTTCGGAGGTGAAGAAATCCATCACTGCAGCCGTGACTAAGGGACCAACCATGTCTCAGATTTCTTTGAAGAACTCTGCTGTGAAACCATCCGGTCCAAGTGCCTTTCCCCTAGGCAAGGAGAAGATAGTGTCCCAGATCTCCAACTCTATAACCGGCCGAGCAAGGAGCGCAGCCTGATCATCTGAGAGTGGATGCTGGATAACCTCCCTCCGGTCCTCCAATGAAGGTCTAACCAGCTCCCCTTGCGGCGCCAAGAGCTCCTCAAAGAACTCTACAAATCGGCGCTGCACTAGCCATGCTTAGTAATTTTTATTAGAGTAAAAGCCACCAAAAACCCAAAACTATGCCCATTATGATACATTTATTCTAAACCTCTTTTCCATGACACTAAAAATCCAAAACTTATATTTGTGACATATTTGCTCTAAATTAAAGTTATGTTAATGAGAACCGTTAATAACCTCTTACATAAACTATTAAAAATTTGCCTACGTGGAAATCAAAAAGTAAACGTTGTTGATATGGTGCGCACGTAACTTAAGTGAAATAAAAATGCCGTTGTTTTAGCCATCTAATGGACCTTGGAAGATAAATGTTTCATATAGGTATAAATTTGGGATTTTGTGTATCGCAAGAAAAAATTTAGGGTAATTGTAATGGGCATAATTTGAAATTTTTTTGTGACTTTTTTTATTTTTTATTTTTAATTATGCTTAATGCACGTAAAAGGATTCCTCATTCGTGGGCACGTCTCTCACCACAAGCTGTTCACTGGTGCAATCATGGCCGGCCCTGTATCAACCAGTTTCAGTCCAAAAGGCGAAGCATTTCACACGGTCAGACTGCTGTTTGAGAAGGAGGTCGCTCTCCCTTCCGTCTCTCATCGCTCATGTCGAGCTCGAGCCCGGAGGCCTCCGGCGACGGTCCGCCCTCGTCCTTCTGGCCGTCCATGCGGGTACGACGTGTTCCTGAGCTTCCATGGAGCCATAGGGGAGTCAACGATCTCGATCTTGTTGTTCTCGGAGAACTACGGGTCCTCTCGCTGGTGTTTGGACGAGCTGGTGAGAATCGTCGAGTGCAGGGATACGATGGGGTAGATCGTGTGGCCGGTGTTCTACAAGGTGGATCCGTCGGAGGTGAGGAACCAGACGGGGAGGTACGGACAAGCCCTAATCGATCACGAGGAGAGGTTGAAGTCGAAGGGCCATTCGGAGAAGGTGAAGAGGTGGAGAGAAGCAATGACTAAAGCTGCTAAAATCTCTGGCCGGCATTTGGTTGACGAGTAAGGCTCTCATTTACTCCTTTCCAACTGTTGACTGAGGAATTTCACTTACTTCCTTGGAAATAAATTCAGGGTAATGTTTATGCATAAAAGGGGAAAAAATCAATTCACTCTAATTGGAGCAGGAAAGCTTATGTATCGTTTCTTCACTCGAAAAGGGGAATTTCAAAAGTCATGCATTGAGTAAATAAACATGCAGCTGGACCATGTCCCTCTACAAGCCCATTGAGGTTTGCAGGTTTAGCAAAAAGGAGGGTAATGATCTGTTTTTTGATTGAACTAAAGGCTGACTGAGTATTTATCTGATTAATTAGGTATCCGAAAGGTTGATTCCCCTACCTTCTCTTTTAGGTGCCGATTGCTAGGAACTGAATCTGGTCTATGGTGCATGAGATATTGACCTCGAGTTGATCTCATTGGAGATCAACTTGGTACTGTTTGTATCAAATGTCTTTGAATCTCCTTGAGTATTCTTCATTGGCTTTTTGCTTGGAATCTACCAGGCGCGAGTCTTATGTCATTCAGAGCATTGTCAAGAGAGTATGGGCCGAGTTGAATAATGAGCAGTCTCATGTTTCCAAAAAGTGGTTGAAATAAATTTGCATGCGTCCCATATGCATACTATGCTAGACATGGCATCAAATGAGCTTCACATGGTCGGGATTTCCGGATTTGGAGGAATAGGGATAGGGAAGACGACTATCGCCAAAGTTACTTGCAATGCTTTTGCTCATAAATTTTACTGTTGCAGCTTTCTTCCCATTGTTAGAAAAACTTGCGAGAAATCCGCAGAAGGTGGCCTACTTCAGCTTCAAGGGACACTTTTTTCTCAGGTAAAATGGGACGATAGTCTGAAGCTTGGCAATGTCCACAGAGGTATGAACGTGATAAAGAGTAGACTTTGCCCAAAAAATAAAAATAAAAATAAATAAAAAGGTCCTCATTGTCATTGACAATGTGAACAAGTTAATCCAATTGGAAACACTAGTTGGAGGACGTGATTGGTTTGGTTGTGGAAGTAGAATTCTCAAAACGACTAGAGATGAACATTTACTGGCTGCCCATCAAATAGATAGTGTATACAAGGTTCAACCGTTACAACATTCCAGTGCTTGTATGCTTTTGAGTTTGAATGTTTTCAGGAATCTTTCTCCTCCTTCAGATTATGAAGAGCTTTCAAATAACGTAGTAGATAACACCAAAGGACTTCCATTAGCTATTAAAGTTTTGGGTTCTTTTCTTCGAGGTAGGAGCTTGCTAGAATGGAAAAGTGCATTAAAAAAATGAAGAAAGTTTTCAGTGGAGAAATCTTCAGTTTGCTGAAAATTGATGGTCTAGATGATTATCAGAAGGATATTTTTCCTGACATAGCATGTTTCTTCATCGGAGAGTGTATAAGTTATGTGAAAAATTTTTGGGAGAGCTGTGATCTCTACCCGGATGGTGGAATTGCTGTTCTTACAGGTAAGTTGCTCATCACTATTAAGTATGGCAAGCTGGAGATGCATGATATGATTCAAGAAATGGGAAGAGAAATTGTTCGAAGGGAATCTCCCAAAGATCCAGGGGAGCGCGACATGTTGTGGTTCTATGAGTATGTGCTTCATGTGCTAACAGAAGGCACGGTAATAAACTGAATCATGGTCCTTTGTTTTTGACAATATGTATGCCCGTTTGGTAGGGTTAAAGCCTCTTACAAAGTACTTTTGGCCTTATACTGAAAAAGTGTGTGAATATATTCTGCTAAGTAAGATAATGGCCTGATGGTCCATAATAGTCACTTTTTCCATATCCAACCCTGGGATGTAAGGTTTGTACATTGACCTCTCCCCAGAAAGTAAATTATGGAAAAAATCTGCAGGAACTTAAATGCTGTGGTTTTTTATGATTGAGGTGTTCATAAAACTCGTTTCAAATGCTAAAGTAAAAGCAGATTCTGAAAGCTAACAACGAAAGACACCAGAAGCACAGCAAATCTTATTTAATACTTCCTTGATAACCTAGACACCTTTGCACTTAAATCGTGTGCTCATATATGTGCTGCCAGGGAACTAATAGAGTGGAAGCAATGATGCTCGAGTTGGCTGCTCCTGAAGAAGTACACTTCAGTGCTCAAGCCTTCACAAACATGAAAAGGCCCAGAATTTTCCATATACCATTCAGGTGATCCCATATACTTTCCTGTTGAATTAAGATGGCTGGAATGGCCCAGTTACTCTCCACCATCGGTGCCATTATATACAGGCCACAAGAAAATTGTACGTCTAATCCCAAGTAAAAGCAGCATCCGCATATTGGGGAAGGAAATCTAGGTACGTGCTTGCAATATACTCTTCTGTTGCGAATCTAGTCAAACTGAAAGAGTTGCATTGTTGGTGTTTGTGCGGAAGCGTGTGTTAATGTGTGTGCAAGGGAGTGTTAGAAAAGAGGACAAGGGAACAAAAAAGAACCTTTTTTATTATTGATTATAGTACAAAGGGAAGGGGAGGAGCTTGCTTACCTTTGTTGGTTTTTACAACACTCCCCCCTCTTTCCTATTTATAGGAACTCAATACAACATTCTAGACTTATGTGAAATGTTATCCACTTAAGCTTAATCTAGAGAGTTCTAGATTGTAATTTATCCTCTCTTCTTCTAGAGAGTTCTACACATATGCTTCTACATTTTTCTTTGCCAACTAAGCTAGATTTTCTTAAGGATTTTTCTAGATTTTTCTAGCTAATATCAATCTTGAAGTTTCTAGAAATTGGATCAACAATTCAACATGCATTTAAGGGACTGTGCAGACCTTAAAAACCTTCCTTGTAGCATCTATACACTGCATCATCTTGAGCATATTTTTGTTGATGAATGCTCACAACTTAGCAAGTTCCTGGAATTTGTGTGGGGACTAAGTGATTATACCAATTTCTCTCTCCCGGTAGCTCTTCCGAGCGCAATTTACTTGAATATGCAAAGATGCAGCTTATCAGAGCTTAGTTTCTTGAAAAATCTTTATTGCAGGTCATCATTGACAATTTTAGATATGTCAGGAAAACAAATTTGTTAGCCTTCCCACATGCATCAGTCAATTTACTAAGTTGCAGCAGCTTTTTTTTTTGACACATTGCTTGCAGCTTCGAGAGATTCTTGCTCTCCCGCCAAACATAACATCTTTACTTCAAAAGGTTGTGAATCATGGGAAACATGTGCGGGTTTATCACACATGTTGGGATATAATCCAAATGAATCACCTTGACTCAGATAAATTGACTTCTCTGGCTGTCACAAGATGATCCAGGATCAATGCTCCTACAATTGCAATATGAGGCCTCCCTCTCCCCCTCTGCCCCCCTCCCTTCTCTTCGCACGTGTTTGTGTGCTTGTGTCAAGTGTAAAATGGTGTGAAATGTTCCGAATGGTAGGGACTACTTGGTGAGACATGGGTTGACATTTTTTATCCAAGAAGCAAGATCCCAAGGTGGTTTGTCCATCAAAGCATGAGAGCACTCATAAGATTTCCTATATCTTCCGAATTATACCGTGATATAGGCCAAGACTTATGGTTGTGTAGATTGTTTTTCCTCTTTACAGTCTGACCGCATATGACGTGGGGATTGGACTCGTAATTGTTGAATGATGGCAGTCATTTCACGTACTGTTTCAAGCATCAGAGAGGACTCTAAGAAGCTGCAGGGTGTATCTAGTGTACGCACAAGGTAAGGAACTAAATGACACAAAGATTGACAAAGCGTCTGTCCTCTGAATTCGAACACGGACGCAAGTTCCCATGTCTGAAGCCGCAAAACAAAGGGAAGATTTTCAGGCCGTACAACATGATTTGAAATTAGCTTTCTCGTGGTTTTAGTCAGGCGGTTATGTTAGAACCCTTATGAATAGCTTTGATTGCGTCTCCCTATAGCGAAAATAAACTTGCCGATGTGCTTTTCTTTACCCTCAGATTTATGTGGTCTAAATCAACATTCAGAAATTTTCTTGTCAATTCGTAGCACGACCAAGCCCAAGAAAGAAGAAGGGCTTTAGACAAACAATTAGAATTTCCCAATTGGCACAAATCTGTCTTTTGTGAGTCTTCGTCCAATCACGTCACACGCAGATTTGAAGAAACCAGAAATGAAGAAAATGAATTGAGATTGAGAGCAAAGTTAGCAGATTTTAACAAATTTCCCAATTTACGGAAGGGTAGATTTGACATCAGCGGTCTGGTGTATAATTTTTTGTGACGTGAAAATATATTTGGGATAAATGTGGTAAAAGGCACACTAATTTGGGATTTTTTTTTAACATAAAAATTAATTTGAGGCAGATATTGTACATATTTCGAATTTTCTGTGACATAACAATTAATTTGAAGGAAATATGATGCAAATATATCAGTTTGCAGAATTTTTATGATATTAACCCATTTCAAATAGGCATGACCATAAGACATCGGGGTACTCCAAATGTACTTAGGCTCTGTGTTTTTTTTTTTTTTTTTTTGGTTAGATATTTAGGCCTTATTTGTTTTCACGAAAAATGTTATATTTTTGTTTCAAAAAATTATTTTCCAGGGAAATGGCAACTTTTTCTGATGTTTGACAAAAATGTTAAAACAAATTGGAAAATATTTTTCATTGTTTGGAAAGGAAAATCTGATTTGAGTTTCCTAAATACATATACACTATTGGGGTGCTTGTGACTTGCGCATGGATAACCGAGGAACTAGGATCCCAAGTCCAACCATGATGGACCCCAACCCAAGCACCGAGGACCCATGTAAGGCCACTTGGTCCCGAGCAAGAGTGTAGGTACCAATTTCGCATCCATAGAAGCCGAATCGAGAACCTGATGCCCATGCACAACTTCTTGACGCGCTGGTGCCTGTGCTCGAATCCCCAACACCCGAGCACGGTTCCACAAGGGCCAAGTGAGGAAACCGATGACCCGGGTCCTTGGTGCTTGAGCTCAAGTCCTCAACACTCGAGTCCTAATCCATCGAGGCTGCCCTCGAGACACCGTTGCCTATTCCTAGGTGCCTGATGACCAGGCGTGGGTCCTCAATGACTGAGCTTAGCTCCATTGACGGTTAGCAGGTGAGGGCAGCATTGTTGTTCCTAGTCTCTGTTAGCAGCGAGCCTACTGAGTTCTCGGGGTCAGGCTGAGTGTGGGGGTTGGAGCAATCGTGCTTTTTCTAGTGTCGGTCAAACCAACGATTCTCTTGTCAAAGGTTTAGAGAGAGTCTTTTTCTTTTTCCGGTATGACGAGAATGGACTTATCCGTAATGTAATGTAATAGAGGAGTCACAGTCCAGTTCCCCCTCCCTTCTCGACCAGACGAAGGAGATATGAATTCCATTCAGGCGGGTAAATGGGTTTGATCTTTCCCAATTATCCTGGCCAAAATCCACCAATGGCCACAATCCCTTCGAACTTCTTGCCAACGGTTGAGGGGGGATTGATGTGAGTAAGGCATGGCCATGGTTACTAGAACATTCCATCCCCAACAAACGGTGGGTCTTGGATTCCATTGGACATAAGGAATTAGGTATACTCATAGGTATGCCAAACCCAGGCATGGGTTTCGAGGTCCCGAGCTTGGTCTCGATAGACCCAGGTTCAAGCGCCGAAGACCCAAGCATGGGCATCGGGGTCCTAGGCCCAGCCTTGATGGACGCAGACACCAGAGTTTGGGGCCTCGATCTTGTTGGGCTTAGGCTCAGGCATGGGGGATCCAAGCATAGGCATTAGGCATGAGGGATCCAAGCATAGGCATTAGGATATTGAGCCCTACTTTATGGACTTGCGTTGGGCCACCAAGTCCCAAGCTTAGCCTCAATGGACTAGGACTTGGTCACTAGGGACTCGATCGCTAGGGTCCCGGGCCTTGGCCTCGATGGACCTAGCTTTGAGTACGAGGGAATTTGTGCATGGGAACTAAGGACCTGAGCACTCCTTGATGGACCCTAGCCAAGGCACTAGGGATCCGAGCATGGTTATTGAGGTCCTACCCTTAGTCTTTATGGATCCGGCTCTAGTATCGAGGTAACGAGCACAGCAGTGGGGCCTCAGGCCCGACCTCAATGGACCCAAGCACGAGCGCTGGAGACCTAAGCACCAACACTAGGTTCTTGGGCCTAGCCTGGACCCAGGCAAAGGCATAGGTGACCTCGGTCTAGACGTTAGGGACCAAGTCCTTGGCGGGTGGACTGGGGTCACAGGCCCAAGCCATGAGCCCAAGCCATGAGCCCAAGCCACGAGTACCTAAGAATGAGTGTTAGGGTTCCGGTGTCTAAGGATAGAATTTCTGATTCAAACGTCGATATCTAGTCATTATTTTATAATGATTTTCGTTTTTTTTTAATTTCCTTTTTTTGGTCGTTCCATTTTCCTAATTTATGCATAATTTTTTCATTAAATCAGGAAACTATTTTCATTGACTAATTTTTCTAAACGGTTCAAATGCTGGAAAATTTTTCCGTTAATCGAGAAATTATTTCCATTGAACAAACAGTTAAAAAAAAAAACAGAGCCTAAATGTTAATAAATAAATAAAAGCGCTTTGGCTGTCGTGTCACAAGAATGCAAGCGAAGTCAGATGATTGAGATGGCAAAGAAGAAAATGATACTCTGCGTAAGGCGTACATGTAGATAACAAGGCATTAAATGATAATTAAGGAATTAGATCCCGGTACGGTTGCGCAGTCCATCTTCCTTCTCACAAAAGGTTGGCAACTTCATTGGAAAAAGAAAGATTTTCAATTGTCCCTTTCCCAATATCTTTTGCTATATGTTCTTTGAAGCGCTCCGCGAAATTATTTTCAGGGAACTCCAAAAAAGTGAAAGCAACTGAGATTGCAGCCGCTGAGTTTCACTGTCTAGTCTCGTCGCCTTGAGCATATTTGCATCTTCAGGGGTGGATTATCTTCTTTGACGGAAGCAGTTTGCTTCTCGGGATCAACAGGATGGTCCACCATTGCGTCCCACTGCCGCCATGGGTGGAGGAGGCAGCGACCAGCTCTGAAGAGAATGCGTTGGACGGGATCCGAAGGTTGAGCGCCAACCGAAAGCCGATACCTAAATGGAGCACGGAATATTCTAGTCACGCATGACGGAACATGTACATTAGCAGCAATTAAGGTAACCTACAGATACGAAAGGCGATCAAAATAAAACAAAAGAAAATGCAAGCATAGGTGTGCACGTATATGCATAGCAGAGAATTGCGGAACGGGACAATTTTGTAGAGAGCTTTTGCCCTCTCTAGCTTCATAAACACCCAGAGTATCTTCCATCGTAAGCTTACATTATCATGTAAGTCGATAGAGGTGGATAGTTACAAAACGCACATACAGGCCTCACTAGCAATTAACAGAATATCTATTAGGCTTCTGCACCTCTCTTAAGATTGCAACTGATCAGAAGAGCACAAATGTATCAGTAAAATCTCTTGGACAAGTTGATACTTGATACTATCGACAGCAAATTTAGAAAAACAATTCATCATCTCTCACATGTATCCCAAGTTCCCAACATAAAACCTCAAAGATGCACAATGAAGGGAAAGCTTGGATTTGACCAAAAAGAATTTCTTATAACCCTTAGCCTTGGAGCAGCCTCCTTTCCGACGCCACCAAAAAAAAAAAAAAAAAAAAAAAGAGCAGCCTCCGAGTAAATGCCTCGGGGAATATATATCAAAATCTTTGGCAAAGTATGGCATTTAAAAAATTGATGTCCTAGCGATTTGAGATTATTGCACTATCATATCAGAAACAAGACGGAGAGGGAATCTCGGTTAGATGCATGCCGTGGTGGGGTAAAAATCGCCCCATCTAAGTATACGAGAAGTTAGCATCTAGAGAGTCATCCTATTTGCCAAAAGAGAAGCTGCACTGCATCAGCTCAAAACACCCGAACAAGGATAAAACCATTCAGAGCTTGCACGGGACATAAATGAATTGTTACCTAAATGGTAAAGGAAATTGTTGCTATTCAAGATCTCTTGAGAGAATCAAGCCAGAGTACAGATCACACCGATGCTCAATGCTAGAGAACTGGATGACTGCATCCAATAAAGTAAAAAAGAACAGGCAAAAGGCGCATGAGGCCTTCTGGGTGTCACCTAGAATTCCAGTAACATCACTACCTCAAAGTGCATACCACATGCATTGGTCAATTAATTAAGTTGCAGGTCCTCATTGAGAATTAGATCTGTCAGAGAACAAATTCGTTAGCCTTGCATTAGTCAATTTATTAAGTTGCGGCAGCTTTTTTTTTTAAACGTTGTATGTAGTTTCAAGAGATTCCAGCTCTCCCGCCAACAATAATTTTTTTACTTACGAAAGGTTGTGAATCGCTTGAAACATGTGCGGACTTATAACATATGTTACGATAATCCAGATTAATCACCTCGACTCAGAAGAGTTGACTTCTTTAGCTATCATAAGCTGATACAAGATCAAAGCTCTAGCAATTACAGTATGCTGTCAATTGAACTCTCTCTCTCTCTCTCTCTTCTCGTGCACATGTTTGTGTCTCAAGTGTATATTTTCCGCATGGCAAGGATTGTTCGGATAGGCTCGAGTTGACATTTATCATCCAGGAGCCAAGTCCCCAAAGTTGTTCGTCCATCAAAGCATGAAAGGACTCACAAGGTTTCCTGTGTCTTCAGAATCATACTATAACATAGCCGACCTAGCCTTTCGTGCTAGTGTCGGTTCATCAATAAGAAGGAATTTAGTATTTCGCTCGAGATCCATTTGTGTTTTGACCATCAAGAAACTTTTGGTTGTGTAGATTGTTTCTCCTCATGGGATTCTGACCACATATGGGTTCTATACATTCCACGGCAAATGCTGTGGGGATTGGACTCGAAATTGCTAAATTATTGTAGTCAATTTATGGTACTATTTCAAGCAGTAGAGGGGACTCTAAGAAGCTGCGGCATTCATTTAGTGTGCAAACAAGTTAAGCAACCAAATGACATGAAGATTGATGAAAGCATGGATCCTCTGAATTCAAACACGAAAGTTACAAGTTCTCATGCTCGAATCCACAAAAGGAATGAAAGATTTTCAAACTCCAAACACAGTACACTATAATTTGAAATTAGCTTTCTTGTAATTTAGTTCAAGATAGAGAACCCAAGAAAGAATAAGGGCTTTAAATAATGAATTAGAATGTTCAAATTGACCTAAAATTGCACAATTTGGTTTTGGGAGGTTATGATATATCAGCCATAGAAACATTTTAGTCACTTTTCTTTTTCCTTTTGCCTTGTTCTAATCTAGGCCTCAAAATAGATGGGCTCTGCAGTCCGTTCACTTAGGGCGCGATGACAACCATTCTCATTCCGAAATAGTTTGGAACGTAAATAGATTTTTCATTTCTATTTCTAGAAGAGTTTCTAAGCAAAAATAACCGTTTGATAATGACACAAAATTTCTACTCTAAAAATAGAAATTCGTTTGATAACGACACAAAATTTCTTCCTTTCGGACGGCGGCGCGGCGACCCGGCCGACCTTTAATATAAAAAATAAAAATAAAAATGATTTATTAACAAAAAAATAAAGAAAAATAAAATAAAATAAATCATAAAAAATAAAAATAAAAATATCATTTTATTTTAAAATAAAAATATCCTTAAAAAAATATTTTATTTACTCTATTTTATTTTATTTTACGAATAAATTTATTTCAAAATGAATAAAAATTAAAAATAAAAATAAATTTATTTGGCAAAACACTCAAGACAAATAAAAATAAATTTATTAAATTTATTTTTAATAAAAATAATTTATTTTTATTTATCATAAATAAATTATTTGTAATAAATTTAATAAATTTATTTTAATAAACTCAAAATAAAATGATAAATAAAAATAATTTATTTATTTTTAATAAATTTACTTTTAATTTATTTTTAATAAATTTACTTTTAATTTATTTTTAATAAATTTATTTTTATTTTTAAATGAATAAAATGAATATTTTTATTTATTTTTATTTTTATTATCAATAAAATGATATTTAATTAAATTTATTTTTAATAAATAAATTTATTTCGATTAAATTTATTAATTTATTTATTTATTAAAAATAAAAATAATTTTTATAATAAAAAATAAAAAAAATAAAAATGAAAAAATGATATTTTTATAATAATTTTTATTTTTAAAATGATATTCATTTATTTTTAAAAATAAAATGATATTCATTTTATTTTTAAGGATTTTTTTAATTTATTCGTAAAATAAATATTTATTCGTAAAAATAAACATAAAAATAAAAATCATTTTATTTATTCGAATATTTTCATTTTAAAATGATATTTAAAAAAATAATTTATTTGGCGACCGGCGACGGCGGCGACCGGCGGCGGCGGCGGCGAGCGACCGACGGACGGTGGTCGGCGGCGACGAATGAAGGACTGATTGACGAACGATGAGAAGAATTTTTATTTCGATTTCTATTCCGTAAATGAGAAGTAGAAAATTTTAGCTTCCGATTTTTTTCAAACCTATTTCGGAATAAATCTATTCCGTAAATAGAAAAACCGAATAGGTTTATCAAACGGATTTCTCTTCCAAAAAAGCAGTGCCGGAACAGAAAAACTATTTAGAATGTAAATTTTGGTTATCATGCACCCCCTTAGGTGTTGTTTGGTAATGCTTCGATGAACACCTATTTCTATTTTTTTTGCTCCTCGGAATAGAAATAAAATAAAAACTCATTTGATGATTTTTTTGTTCCGGAAACAATTTGTTCCCGAGAATAGACTTGGAATAAAAAGAAGAAAAAAAAAGTTGTTTCTTATTTCCGAGAACAACTCAAGAAATAAGAAACAAGCTTTTTCTTTTCTTCCTTTTCTTTTCTTTCTTTCCCTTCCTCTCCTCTTCCCCACCGAGGCCGGCAACCAGCTAGACGAGGCTCGGCGACCTCACCGAAGCCTCATCGACCCCTGACGAGGTCGCCTTGAGCTCGCCAGCCACCAGCGAGACCTCCTGGATCGCCTCACCTAGCCAGGGCAAGGTCGAGCCTCATCGAGCCATGGTAAGGCTCGGGGGGACCTCACCAGTGGCCAACGAGGCTCCCCCTAGCCCGATGACTTCATCGGCCCTCGTCTGGCTAGTTGGCCATGGCCAAGGCTGGCAATCAACTAGAGGAAGGAGAAGAAAAAGAAAAAAAAGAAAAGAAAGAAAAAGAATGTAATAAAATTATTAATAAATTAAAAGAAATTCTAAGTCATAAAAATATTTAAGATTATACCAAACGCATTTCTCTTCCGGAAACTGAAATTTTGTTCAATTACCTAACGCTTTTAAATGCTCGAAACTGTTTCCGAGAACAAAAATAGAAAAAAAAAATGTTTTTGAAAAGAAACTATTCTCAAAAACAAAAATGTGACCATACGCGTCCTTAATGATCACATATGAAGTCCATGTTTGCTTTGGGCTTGTTTCCAATTTGCCTTAATTTTTGCTCATGCGTCTTAAACATGCATAAGTAATCACCATAATCCAAAGGTTAAAAGTCACAAAAACCTTAATTTATGTAAGTAACGTCTATCATGACACATTTACCCAAAAAAATTTGTGGCACCAAAAACCACAAATTTATAGTTGAGTGACATATTTATACTCTATTAGGATTCTGGTAAAAATTGTTGTTAAAAATCTGATGTGGCATTATTAATTTTTCTTCAAGAACAAGTGGCGGTAAAGTGGCATCATAAAATAAAAAGATTAAAAAAGAAAAAAAAAAATCGAAGTTACTGTTTATGGCGAAGTTACTGTTCATCATCTTCAAAGTTATTGTTCATTGTCTTCAAGCTCGCGATTGCCTAGCAAAACGCCTGTGTCCCTTGTCCATCAATGCCCAAAGTTGCCTAGACCTCTGAGGACATTAGTGAGCCCTTGCTTAATCACCCATGATCGCTGCTTGCTCGCAGATCTAAAATTTCATATCTAGGCAACTGTTTTAGGAGGGGCGAGTCCCTTGACGATGATTTAGTTGCGGTGAGCTTCGAAGCCAGATTTAACCATTGTGGTTGCTTAAGCTTGAAGCTTGACTTAAGGGCTTGTAACCTAGAGGGAGGCTTGAGAATTGAGAGTCTTGAGCGATTCGAGGTCGTTGGGCTGAAAATATGGGTTTCGAAGACAATTGATGAACAATAACTTTGGATTTTATTTTTCTTTTAAATTTTTTAATGTAACACTTGCGTCGCGTCGCGTCAATGCAGAAAAAAGTTTGAAGTAAGTGTGTCATAAGTGTAACATGAAATTTGTGATGCCCCTTTTTCTATTCTAGACACTATTGACACCTAAATTGTTACTAAATATTTAACATAAAATTGTATAAAAAAAGTCTGGGACCAATTTGGTCCTAACAAAAATATTTATATTGATATTATTTGCCTTTACTAAGTTTTATTTTGGGTTAATACCCTGAAAGCCCCCAACTTCAAATTTACCCTATAATTATGACAAATTTACCCTCTATTAGTTTCCGTCAAATTTTTGTCAAATTACTAAATTGAATTACACGTGACAATTATCCGGCGTATCAATTTGGAATTTTATTCTCCGTTTGTTACAATTATACAATTTTTGTAATTTTTCGTGCTATTAATCTAATTTAACGGAGGATATATTTGTCACAAATTTTAGAAATTTTTGGCGGTCAAATAAATTATTTTGAGGTAAATTTATCACAAATATACCAGTTTATGATTTTTTATGATCAGTCAGAGTAAATTCGTCACGGGTGTATCAGTTTGGAATTTCTCATGATTAAAAAATTAGTTTTTGGTAAATTTATCATAAGTGTACCAGTTTATGATTTTTCAGGGTATTAACCATTTTATTTTCTATTTTATTCTCCCTTATTTTACTCTACTTTCGAATGATTATATTTAAAAAAAAAAAAAAGTAGGCTTTAGGGCTGGGTCCAACCCCAGTCCCTTTTTCCCTTTTTCACACGGGCCCAGGCCCGTCTCGCCCCTAGCTCACTGGCTTCGCAGCCCGGCCCTCGCCTTCCTCTTCTTCCTCCTTCCTTACGCCCCGCGCGCAGAAGATTAAACGAGCACAGGCTACCTCCAGCAGAGAGAGGAGGGTCGACAGGCGACGGAGGGGATGTCTGGGCAGACGCCATCAATGCTCGCCTTCAATGCCGAGCACGCCTCCGCGAAGAAGACGGGATGGGACACCGGTTCGGCCACACCAAGGCCGGTCGGCGCGCCAAGGACCGGCGACCGGATCACTTCCGTCGACCGCCCCTCTTGGCCTATAAATAGGGCGTTCAAGAACCGAGAAAGGACACACAGAGAGGGCAGCGAGCTCAGAGGACTTTCCCCGAGATTTGAGAGCTGTGAGCGAGGGTAGAATGTGAGGAAGAGAGCCTCCGTCGGTCACCACGCTTGAATCGTGGCCGACGACCCGTTGCCACGTTTCTTCACGTCCAAGCCGCGGTAGGTTTCATTCGGATATGCCCCCAGCTTTTCTGATTTGGGGTCGATTTTCCGAGGATCCCGGTTCGGAGACGTGCGAGGCGAGTGGTGGACTCAGCCCGATCTATCGAGCTTGTCCGTCGTCCGACGTCGCCGTGACAGGTAGGGACATCGCCGGCCACCCCTGTTCTGCTTTCTTTTGTGCCTTGTTTCGGGCTCGCCGGACCGGGCTGGCGTTCTCCAATTCGTGCGAGTTCCGGCTCGCTTGTATACGTGTTGCTATCCTGGTCCATGCTTGTTGATTGTCATGAGTCCCGGTCCAGGTTTGAGTCTCGATCTAGGCCGAAATCTCTAGCATGCTCCAACTGTTCGATGAAATGCCTCAACTGGATCTGCGAACATCTTCTTAAATTTGATATGCTTCTGGAAATTTTGGTTGTTTCGTGCATCCTTTGTTCATGCCGTGACAGGGTCGTGGAGGGGTAGCATTTGCAAGGGGGAACTAGGGGTCAGCTTGGCCCAAAGACCTTTTCGTGTCGATCGTTCGCGGCCGTGTTGGCCAGCGTCGCCGTGGCCGACTTCGACAGATGGAGGAGTCGGGTCTGTCTCGGTTTGGTCTGACTAGGTTCTGTCTCAACTTAGTTCATTCACAAAAGCGTTCCAGTAGCCGTTGGTGGTCGTTGAGGATCGGGCGATCCTTCATAGTTAGAATTTCTTTTCGGTCTGGGGTCATGGGATGCTGAGGATCGGTCTCGGGGCAGCGTGAAGAAGAAGAGACCGGAGAGAGAAAGGGAAAGAAAAAAAAAATCAAAAGAAAGGGTAAAAATGAAAGGGCGCAATAGGCGGACTGGGTGGTTAAGGGATCCCTATCTCTTTCCCTAGTCTGGCGTGTGCAGAGAAGAGAAAAGACAAGACAAGAGAGAGATAAAACGAGAAGAGACATAAAAATGAAAAATTGAAGAAAGGTCATAAGTTCTGACCAAAAAAAAAGAAAGGTCATAAGGAGTAAAAGACCAAAGTGGAAGAGGAGAAAAGGGGTCTCTCCCTTCTCATCTAGTCTGACAACGTGAGAGAGAGAATATAAAAAATATAAAAAAAAAAGACCAGAGGAAGAGAGAAAAGAATAATAGAAAATTCAAGTGAGGGATCTCCTCTAACCATCGGAGGCGCGACCCGCGGACGGCCGGGCCAGATCCAAATCGGTGCTGCTAAACGGTTTCAGGTTTATCTTGGACATGGAATCCGCCCATTTGAGTCGCGGGTCTGATCAGCCCGGGTCACTAATATTATTATTATTTTTTCATATTTATGTTTTTTCAGAAAATTAAAAAAAAAAAAAAAAAAACTTTATATTTTCTATAAAAATCAGAAATAGTCAAAAAATTAATTTTTGATTAGTTGTCTCCACAAATACATGGAAAAACCTTGAAAATCAAAACAAACAAAAAAAGAAGAAATTAAACCTCAAGTTTTAAACAAGGTAAGATGTCAAAAAGGCAATGCCACGTTCCTAATTTCTCTAGTTGCAGAGGAATGAAATATTTCTCTCGAATATTTCATTTGGGTTTCTAATCGAACCACATCAAATCGATTAGTGATGACTCTTATTCAAAATTGATTTATAGATTAAAAATTTGAATCATTAAGTCATGAATTGATGGGCTTGAAAATATCCAAATTAAGCCTAATACTTAGTCGAATCATTCGCCTCCGCACGCGCCTGCACGTAAGAGCACTCGAGAAGGGAAGTTGCCCGAAGAGGGAGGTCGCGACAAACACATTTTGGTTGTCATGTCCAGCGAAGCAAGGTGATTGAGCTGGCAACTAAAGTAAATGATGATTGGTCCACGCTTCGATAACACACGTTAAGTGATGATTAAGGAATGAAAACGCGTACCATTGCCCCTTGTCCATCTCCCTTCTCCCAAAGCATTGGGAAAAGGAACAAATTCTCAACTGCTCCTTTTCCCCCTTCTTGTCTTTACTTTTATACTCTCAGCTTTTCTCGAGACCTTCGGTAGCTACTTCCTCACTGTTGTCGTTTGCTAGTAGGGAAAAGGATTAGGGTTAATACCCTGAAAAACTCCAAACTAGATACATCCGTGATAAATTTATCCCAAACTATTTTTTTACCACTAAAAACCCCAAACTGGATACACATTTGATAAATTTACCCCAAACCGGTACACTTGTAACAAATTTACCCTCTCGTTAGTTTTCGTTAAATTTTAATTAAGTTAAATGACACGTGATAGTTGTTTGGTATATTGATTTGGGATTTTACACTCCATTTGTCACAGTTTACAATTTTTGTGATTTTTTTGTGGTATTAATCCAATTTACTGGAGGGTATAATTGTCACAAATATACCAGTTTGGGATTTTTTGTGGTCGAATAAATTAATTTGGGGTAAATTTGTCATAAATTTACCACTTTAGCATTTTTTATGATCGGTCGGGGTAAATTTGTCAAAAGTGTACCAGTTTTGGGGTTTTTTATGGTCAAAAAAATAGTTTGGGATAAATTTGTCACAGATATACCAGTTTAGAGTTTTTCAGGGTATTAACCCAAAGGATTAACACTTTCAAAAATTAAGAAAAAAACCTTAAAAAAAAAAGAAATTGGTCTAATAGGTAGCACGAGGCTACATAAATATAATGTTAAATAAAATTTCATGGACCAATAATGCGAATATTCGCATAAGCGAGGACAAAACTCGACTTCGATATTGTACTAAAAAATTAAATCAAAAAGTTTAAACTTACATATGAATAGACACTAGATAAATGTAAATAGTCTCATTATAATCTAATGAAAGGATATATTGAGAACTAGATATGAATGAGCTCTATCCTATGATGGCACGATTCGTGCATAATTTTCTATACTCACTCATCCAAGTCAGCCTAAGCTAACTTGTCCCATTTAGTTGAAAAACAAAATATTGAAACTGACATAAAATGTCACAATTTCTAATTGTTAAGCATCAATGATATCATGAAATAACTTGAGATAAATTTTGAATGCTTTAACGCTATTTATGCCATACGTCATTTGATTTGATAAGAGTACCGGACTATTAGTTTATAAATGGTCAAAATCTCTAAACATAATCACATGTTTTTTTTAGGAGACTTTAATGACCTCACTTTTAAAATACTTAAAAGGAAGTCACTTATTCTTGTTGGTTGAACAAATATGGCTGATGTTATCTTCTTTGTCCGCATAATCTTATACAGCAACTGGACATGATTAGGTATGCTGACATGACTTTTTTTATTTAAAAAACTTGTAAAATAGAATTGATTATTATTAAACCATGCCGACATGAATCTTTTAATATTAAAAAACTTAAAGATAGAATTACAATAAAGTTAATATCCTGAAAAACCATAAATCGATATACATGTGACAAATTTACCTGGGTACACATGTAATAAATGTATCCAAAATGACCACAAAAAACCCCAAAACTGATACATTTGTAATATATTTATTCAAAACTAATTTATTCAACCGTAAAAAAACTCAAAATGATACATTTGTGACAAATATACCATCCATTAAATTACATTAATACCATAAAAAATCACAAATTTGTATAAACTGTAATATACAAAGAATAAAATCCTAAATTGGTATATTAGTTAATTGTCACGTATTATCAAACTTAATAATTTAATAGTAGATGGTAAATTTATCATAAATATATTAATTAAAGGTAAATTTATCAAAAATATATCGATTTAAAAAAATTAATTTAAAATAAATTTATTATATATCTATCAATTTGAAATTTTTTAAGATATTAATCTTAACGGCCACGGGAAAACATTTCTAAGGCGCAAAAACCAAAAGCATGGCGGCTCCTCCACGTTTCCCCTATAAGGCCACCTACCATCGCCGTTGTCACTTGCACTCCACTTTTCAATTCAAGCTCCCTCTCTCTCTCTCGATCGAAACCCTACCATGGATATTCACTCGCTTGAAAATTTCTCATGCTATCTCCACCTTTGAACCTGAACTCGAGCTTCTGACGGGGAAAGAAAAAAAAAAAAAAATTGAACTCGAGCTCAAGTTGACGACGGCGTCTCACGGCGGCGCCGGCGATCATTCCGCCGGCCGTACCAATGGATCTTGCGTGTCGTTTTCCAAAACCCTCTTCCAAGAATCAAGTCTTGAGCTGGAAAAGGCAAAACCTTTCGCAAAATCACGGGAAGAAATCGCGTCCGTTGCTGTTCTTGACGGTGGCGACCATGGCGAGATAGGGTCCCAGTCGCCCTTGTACTTGAACCTAACCCGAACCGATTCTCCTCGATCACAATCAAAGCCCCGTGCAGGCGAGCTAGGATGCTGTGGGTCGCTTTCCCATTCGGGTCCCTTGCCAGAAGTAGCCATTGGCGATGGCAAAATTGGAGCTGGGTCGTGCTTGCATTCATGCCTGACCCGACCCGAACCCTGTTCAGCTCTGACCGTGAAGGCGGCGAAGATCAAAGAGGAAGTGGAAGAGGAGGAGGTCGCGACCATTGCTGATCCCAGGGATGCGACCATTTTATTGCCGTCAAGCTCGTGGCAGGCAGCAGCGGACGATGTGGCGAAGCCAATGGAGGGGCTGGGAGAGGCGGGGCCAACGCCGTTCCTGAGGAAGATGTATGAGATGGTGTCGGACCCGGGGACAGACCCGGTGGTGTCGTGGGGTTTGAGGCGGGACAGCTTCGTGGTGTGGGACGAGCAGGAGTTCTCCAAGCAGGTCCTGCCTCGATACTTCAAGCACTCCAACTTCTCCAGCTTCAACAGGCAGCTCAACACTTACGTGGGTACTTCTTCATTTTTGGATAAGAGCAAACCTATATAATTTGTTGTGGTCGTTATCTATTGTATTGATGTGTATAAAGTATGTGTGTGTGTGTGTATTTTGGTTTAACTCTTCGGTTCTTTTTTTGGATGTTGTCGAAAGTGTGGTCCTCTTACAGCAGCCGGGGGTAGTCCCCGGGGCAATAGGCTAGGCTCGGAGGGACTCTCACTCAAAACGTTTGCTCAGGTGTTGAGACTCAATTTAACCCATTTTGTCGGTTACTATTTGTGCTTTACCCTAGTATAAGGGAAAAGGAACCAAGAAACCTGAAATGGTGAGCGAGATACACAGATTCTATATGAAATTTCATGAATCACGTGGCACATGTTCACAAAAATTTGCATTAAGTGGCCGGTGGACGATGGCCCCTACTAGGCCCTCGGTCTGTCATCATATTCAAGTGATGATGCTTTAGACGGTAAGTTTGCAGAAACTACCAACCACGATATCAAACACCCATTAAAGATTATCTTCTTACTGGATTCAGAAATGCACTCCAGCAGTTCCTTTATAGCGGTTAGTATTTTGCATTTTACTGTTTCAATTGTCCATTTTGCACTTTCTAGCTGAAGAGAAGTTTCCTTTGGCCATTGCTTTGTTTCTATCCAGTGTTCTGTAAAGCCTTCGGATACCTTTCTTCTTTTTAGGCAAGACCAGAAGCATAATTCTGCACTGTTGTGTTCATATTATATGTAGTAGTATCCGGATTGATTTTGAGTCGTTTGCCTTTACTCTTAAAATTTTCCTCACACTCTTTGTACTGGTATTTGGATCATTGTAAAGGATCTCTCCTTGACGTGCATTATAAGCCGTGTTCTTTCTATATTGGCCTAGTAATACCCCTTGTGCACATCTTCCATTGAAACTTTCTTGGCCTTCATTCTGCTTATTTCTACTCTTTAGCCTTTGGTTCAATATGAACTTATAGACGTAGATTCTTCCTATCTTCTATTCTTTATGCATCATAATTTAAAATATGTCGCAGGGTTTTAGGAAGATCGATCCAGATCGATGGGAGTTTGCGAACCAAGGTTTTCAGAAAGGGAAGAAGCACTTGCTGAAGAATATAAAGAGGAGACGCAAATTCAGCGAGCATAGAAATACATCAAGTAGTACTGTCACCTCTGATTACCAGAAAGCTGAAAATGAAGTGGAACTCAAAACGCTTAAGAAGGACCAGGAAGCGTTGAAGACCAAGACCCTTAAACTAAGAGAAGAGCGGGAGAACTTTCAGCATGAGATCGAGCAGGTCACCGAGCGGGTTCGCCATGCTGAGTGCAGGAACCAGCAGATATTCCTCTTCCTCACAAAAGCAGCCAAAAGCCCCAACTTTGTCCAGCATTTAATCCAGAAGAAGAGGCAGAAGAGAGATTTAGCGACTTGTGAATCCAGCAAGAAAAGCAAATTGCTTGGTCCCGATGCTGAAGCCACCAAATGCCTGAATGAAGCAATGGATCACATGATTCAAAGCCCAAACGTTGATTGCCTGAGAATCAGTGATGATTTGACACAGATGGAGCATTGGCCAAATAGGGTCATGCCGGAGGATTTTGACACCACTCAGATGCAGAATCCATGGCCTTCAATGGATGTTGAAGATTTCAGAGTTTCGCTGGGTCAGACGCCCGATCAGATGGCCAGAGCTAGTCCTTCTGATTTGCCTTCGGTGTTCCATGAGATGTCCGAGAAACTCCTCAGGGAAGACGTGGTTATTGGCGATGACGCAGACAACATAGAAGTAGAAGACCACCTGACAGTGAATGACATGGGAATCTATCTTGAACTGGAGGGTCTGATTGATGGATTCGGTACACGAGTGAACTGACGGAGCAAGCAGTGAGACTGATGCCCTAAATTTCCATGTACTCCCGCGCTGCCCTTTCTGTTAATTTCATGCCCTTTTGGGTTCCTTTTTGTTATTTTAAGCTGGACATCAGAATCATTGTTGGTGCTGTTTTTTGTGACCCAGATCACGTAATGCAGCTTTTGCATAGTCGGGGAGAGAGTTTCTGGAGTGAAGCCACCATTCGCTTCACGCCATGAAGGTATATGTGCTGGAAACAGGAAAGAAGGAGAATCCAACTAATGAACTAGGTTTTGGTGGGTCAATGGAATATGCTCGTGTACATTTGTTGTAGTTTCTTACTTTTTCATCGTTGTATCAAAGTCCTCCCAGTGTTCTTTTCTCAAGTTTGCACTAACTTTTTCTTTCTTTCTGCGCTTATGTTGTTACCAGTTATGTATAAATAAAAGCGTTTATAGTGCGAAAAAGTTAATGTTCACTTTTTATGGGAAGAGCTTTCCGAGATGTTTTACATGACCAAATGCTAACCAGAAGTTACAAGATATGTCCATATATTCTCTACTGGGAGACATGTTTCTTTCTTTTTTTCTTTTCTGTTTAAACTCTGTGTGCTTCTTGCGAATCTAATATGTGTGCTCATTGCAAGCTTCAATGTGCCAAGAAGGGAGACCTATCCAAGTTGGCGAACGCTTCTATAACCTCAGACTCCTTGCGCCGTTCGACTGAACTTGTTGACTCCGTGTCCATCGAAAGTCAGTAACCTTCGTTACTGTCGACATTTGGTACCCTCAATAGCTTCGATAGCTTCAATATTTCACCGAAAGCCTTTGCTTTGGTGTAATGAATTGCACGAAACCAAGCCCTAGCCAAGCCCCAGCCGTTGACTAACTGATGGACTAACTGACTTGGGCTACCTTTAACTCGGAGATCTACTCTCCTCTAACCTGCCAAGGAGTTCTTTACCAGTCCTATTCTCATCTATCTGACCGACGAGCTATTCCAATCACTGCTGGATGTGATTGATATCGTAATTGGACCTTATTCATGAGAACAGTACTTAGTCATGAGGACCTAGTTCAAACTGCTCAAAATTAAAGGAGATCAAATGAAAAGCATTGTAAATCACACACTCTTCTAATAATTTAAGCTTTTAGAATAATTGGTGACGGTTCCACAAAATCTCATATGATATCAAAGCTGGAGATTCTGAATTCATATATTTACAAGTCTCATTTGCTTTACCAATTAAATTTGTCCACATTTAATATAATGTAAAAAGACCAATCTAAGCATGAGAGAGAGTGTTAGAATAATTTAAGTAATAAACTATGCCTTTATCTAATAGCTTAAGTTTTTAGAATAGTTGGCAGTGGTCCCACAAAATTTCACAGGCATATTCTTTAACATTAGAGTTTTAATCCTTCAAAACGGTTGGCAAAGCTTTTTGGAAAAATTTCAAATAGCCTTTATGAAAGGAGGTCATTTTTTTAAAAGAGTCCTCAAAGCGAATATTTTCTTTAATTAGTCTCTAAAGTGGGTGACTAAGTATCAAAATTACTCCTAGTTTACTAGCCGACTATCGTCCATTGTTGAGCATGTGCATATCATGTGGCACTTTCCGTTGACGCTAATAATACAACCAGATCGGGTGAATAAGTTTATTTTCAAAACATAACAAATTTTCATGGAATTACTCCATCTAGGTTGATAGATGCAGGAACAGTAGATGATATAAGATGCAGGAACAATAGATGATATAAGATGCAAGATACTTCCCTTAGATAAATGATAAAATAAGTAAAGAAATAGAACACGATGCACTCAGATTTTTATGGTGGTTTGGTTTATGCCAAGCCTACATCCATTCTCCCAAAATAATAGCAATTAATAGGCCAGAGTCCACTAATTTAGTGAGTAATTAATATGAAACATGTGTTGCTTCTATTCAAAATAGATAGATCCCACTATCAATAAACAATTTCTACCTACATACTTGTACACTCTTCAAATTACAAATTAAAGTGAGTAATGACAACTCTCAAAATAGTATATCAATATAGATCATGCTCACAACATAGAGAGAATGTGACTATATCGGTATCCCTAACTTTCTTAGTTTTACATATTTTATTCAACGTGTATTAATCTTCTTATATAGTCTTTGATAGGGGTGAGCATAATTTCAGGATAGGACTTAAAATCTAAGAACCAAATCAATAGGAACCTGTCCAGTTCCAGGTTTTAACATATACAGGGTGGGTTCCGAGTTTCAAAAATTGAGGAATTTGTTTTGACTGGTAAGTTCTAGGTTCGAGGTTGGCGAAACCTAGAACCTATAACCTAGAGTTTAGAACAAGTTTTTATATTTTTCTTGGTTTATGTCTTCACGTGATACCGTAGTATTTCATGGCATTCGATAATGAGTGTATAATTTGGAACCACTAATCTAAGCTTTCATTTTATAACGAAGACTTTTACTTTATTGATATTTCATATTTTTCATGAGTCTAAATATAAGTTATAGTCAGTGAATTGTAATAACAAATGATGATTATTAAATGTGATAATTCACTGCAATCATTTAATTAATAATAAATGTGAAACCTGGTTAAATTGGAACCGACCCTAGAACTTATGACAATGTAAGTTCTAGATTCTAAATTATGCATGGTAGGTTTCAAGTTCCAAAAAAATGAGGAACATGTCCCAACAAGTAGGTTTCAGGCTCTAGATAGAACCTTTACAAAAGTTGGAACCGTTCATCCCTAGTCTTCAACCTCCAAGTCAATCGTTAGAGAATC
Source organism: Eucalyptus tenuipes (assembly GCA_014182365.1). Lineage (NCBI taxonomy): Eukaryota > Viridiplantae > Streptophyta > Magnoliopsida > Myrtales > Myrtaceae > Eucalyptus > Eucalyptus tenuipes. Next base: position 35,591,730 of record CM024539.1, on the reverse strand, counting down.
TCTAAGAAAATCAATTAGTAGTTGGAATTTATGAACATAATTACTGTGAAATCCGGTCGTCCATATAATCAAAATTTCTAGGTAATGATAAGGTTTCCCTAAATAAAGTAAGTTATATGCGTCAATAATCTCTTCTTCTAATTGATCAAATAACATAGGTCACAATAAAATTGATTTTTCTCCATACCTTCAATTCGATATTCTAGGCCCCGAAATTAGCTATTTATTCATTTTAACATGCAAATTAAATCAAAGGAATCTCCGAGTCTCCTAATCCAAATTGTGTAAACATGAGAAAAAAATATTTTTTTTTCTCCTCAGTTGATATAACGAGCTACTTTTATAAGCAATTCTATGAGTCTATTCAAACTTCCTGATGATAATTGCCTTACGTATTGCTGCCCATTTCTTCTTGAGTACGCTAGTACTCAAGACTTCACCCAGCATTCATCTTGTCATGGTACCTCCAAGTCCTAACGAACTTCCCGCTTTTTTTTTTCTTTGATATCTAGGATCCGGCCTCGCACATCTAACGGGTGCTCACGGCCGCCGCCGAGCACCAACCTAGCGGAGACCACCGACTATACCTAGAAGGAGACTAGCCCAGCATCCTACCGCCAGGCCCCTGCTTAAATCACGGAGCATACCTGGGGGGTAACTCTGACCGAGTTTCGATCCCTTGACCTCTCGATACAAGGTGAGCGTCCCCACCAACGCAGTCATGCGTGGGTAGGTCCTAACAAACTTCCCGTTCGTCACTAAGACCAGCAAGAGTCTACCCGAGGGCATGAAGCACAAGAGTTCGATATTGGGGAGGCTGATAAAGGTGTCGAAGTCAGCAACAGGGGTGAAGCAGAATGAAGAAGATGTTGTAGTGAGGAAGATGAAGAAAGAAAGAGAAAGACAATAAATATAGATAAATAAATAAAAAGCCTCTTGATGAAAATGTCCGCTGATCATGCCCTTGGGAAGTGTCACGTGTCATGCACATGCTTGCCGGCATATGCTGAGGGTTATTTATATATAATAAAGCCCATTTTCAAGACTCTTTTTGAGAATACGTCCAATTCCAAGGGCTATATACTGAATCTTTTGGAGAATCTGCGACAAAAGTGGGATCAATTTTAAAGTTCCTGCCTCATTATTGACAAGAGGAAGAAAAATGCGCGCATTCGAACTTTGACCACCGAAATCAGGCCAACTGTCGTCGTAAAAGCCTGCTCCAATAAATATTATTATCTACATTTGGTGCATCTTTTCAGTACATAACAGATGTGACTGCTTACCAAATTCGGACAAAGATGTGATGAGATAAAGCGGACACCCATGAATGACGGACCAAGACAAATGAAAGCTCCAACCCCATTATGTTCCCAAAAGGCAATCACTCCCTTAACGTCTCTCGTAAGGCCATCTCATGTTCACGTTAGACATTTCCAAGCTAATTTCTCAACCATCCCTTTCCGTTCTTAATAAATTCTTGAATGAATGCCCTAAAAGATACCAAGTCGATATTACTCCAAACTAATTTATAATTCACCATAAACTAATACGTTTGTGACGTATATACATTCTATTAACTTCTATCAAATTTTAATATAAAATTACTGAATTAAATGACACATGGCATTAACTCAACTAATATGATAAGTCCACATGAAAATTTATATCAAGCTGGGATGAATTTATTATAAATGTACCAATTTGAATTTCTTGATGCAATTTGAATTTTTTATGGTACTAATCCCAAATTCTTCCTATGGAGAGAACAAGAGTGCGCATGATGTATGTGTATCCCTACACATATTAGGCAAACATAATCCTGAGTTTCATGCATTGAAGAGGCATGTTAATTGTGCCCTACGAGAAAGACTCTGCTAATGGTAGTGAACTACATGCAAGTCAGGAGTGTCTTGGTTCCCAAATATTTACTATATTTTATGTTATCATGAAGTGATAAACGCTCAAAGTTAAAAATTTTGGAGCTGGTCGCACATTTAGCACATAAGAAGATAAAGCAAAAGCTTCAATTATAGATTAATCAAGTAGTCAACGTAAACAAAATCCCCTTCCTTTTTGCAAGAAAAGTGTGTTACACATTGCAACAGACTGCTATCTGGCTCTGGCCCCGATATTTTTAACCGAGAATTACTCTATATGCTTTATATCCAATAGGGGCTCTTATTGCAAGCATCCCGAAGTTGATTGATGGTACACCGGAATTGGACCTTCCTAATGAGAAAACTACTTTTGTCGATGGTAGTAATCATTCATTTGGTCAAAACCACAGGAGATTAGATGAAGGGCATAAGTTTAAGCATTGGAGTTCTAATCCCTCGAAACAATGTTAAAACATGATAGGATAAGCCTATACAAAGTTTAATAGTGTTACAATACGATGCGGGATGAATTATGTAAAGTTTTTTATGCTAATTAAGATCGTGATTCTAAGAAATTTAAGTTGCGAGAAATAAAATTGGAACTTTCTTTTAATCAATAGGAACTATATGTTAGATACTATAAAGGAGGAGAGAATGACGCAAAGCAAACTTAGTAATTTCCCAATAAAGCTCAAAAGTTGAAATTATCAATGATTTTTCAATGTGCACGCTGAGTCAATTTATGAAAAACTGAAAGAAGGGCATTTGACATTTAAGATTTCCTATCGGTCGAGAAATTTTCTATCACCAAATACTGATTTGAAATTCCAGGCATATTGCGACAAAAATTGTAGCAAAACAAAAGTCTTCAATTACCGTACAAGATACATAGAACTCGATTATCATCCTGTCGACGATAAGATGCAACAAGGACCTGTGAAGCCCGGCTACCTGCCTACAAGATTACAGCTAGGCAATAGGAAAGGAGACTTTTGAAGATATTGCAAAAAAGCTTGGATGAAGGAATTCAAGACAACAGCTTTAGGGGAAAAATTATGAGGCCCATTTGGATTGTGGGGTCGTACGAGATCAGACGTTTGGCATCCTAACTCCTACTTTGAATTGTTGCACCTTGCGACAGACTGCTGTCTGGCTCTGGCCAATGTTTTTTCGACCCAGATTCGCTCTATACGCTAGACAAACAGACTGCCGTCTGGCTCTATAGGATCTGGCCGATTCTCCCTCCAATGACACAGACCTTTTGACGACCCAGGTTAGGCCAGGTGTCCTCCGAAGAGAGAGCTTATCCACCACATTCATTGCATCTTTGACTACCATCAATCACTAGAAGATGTGGCTCGTATCTATGACCACTTATGAAGCACCGACACGCGATATGGACACGCGACACAATACGACCCGACATATTATTTTTTAAAAATAGAGAATTTCGACACATCAAACACGTTATATATTAAATGAATATTTTATTTTTAATTAATTTGATTCAAATTAATTAAAAAAAAAGAGCCTATAATAAATTTGCACTAATAATATTATTAAATCAATTCATTGGAAATATGTTTTTAATTTTAACAAAAGTTATTGATAAAACCTATGACTAACAAAAAAAAAATTAGAATAAACTTCTTTAAATAAATCAATGATCTTTAATTATGATCAAAATTTATCATCATTTAAAATTTAATACTTTTATTTTTAAAATTATTTTTTAATCTCATTCATTCATTTTTTTCGATTTAAAAAAAAAAAGTCTCCTCGAGGGTCCACCGCCAACCCCCACTTTCCCTCATTTATTGATAAAACTTATGACTAACAAAAAAAAAAAATTAGAATCAACTTCTTTAAATAAATCAATGATCTTTTACTATGATCAAAATTTATCATCATTTAAAATTTAATACTTTTATTTTTTAAAATTATTTTTTAATCTTAATTTTTTTTCGATTTAAAAAAAAAAGTCTTCGAGGGTGCCAACCCTTCCCCCTTCCCCCGATTTGTTTTCCCTCCCCCCCCACGTCAGACTTCCCCCACCCCAAATTTATTTCAATATTTTTTCCCTCCCTTCCCCACGTCAGATTCTTTCCCCCACCCCACATTTATTTCACTTTTTCCTCTTCCGACGTGACAGGTTGTCACTTCATCCCAGAGTCCCTCTTTTTTTTTAATCTTTTGAGTTTTCAAAACCCTAACTAGCGCCCCCTTCTCTTCTCCTCGCCACTCGCCGCACGCCCCCTTCCTCTCCTCTTCCTCTCGATCCTTCTCCGCCTCCTCGCCGCACGACCCCCTCCCTCTCTGTACAACCCCCTTCCTCTCCTCTTCTTCTTGATCCTTCTCCTCCTCCTCCGCCTCGCCTTCGGCCCTTCCTCACTTGCGCCTCGTCGCCGATCAGCATCACAGTAGCCGCCCTCACCTCAGTCTCTACTCTTTCTCTGGTGATTTCTCACCGTCGCGGGCTCGCCGTCGGCCATGGCCTTATCTCTGCTCCCTCGCCCTCGCTTCCCTTTGACACGCGTGTCGAAACGTGTTCAAAAAAATTGATCACGTGTCGGAAATTCGACACGCATTGACTGCGTGTCGTAATGTGTCGACGTGTCCGACACGCTCGGACACGTGTCAGACATGACACGGAGGCACGTTGCACGTGTTCGTGCTTCATAGATGACCATTAGGGCATACAAAATAACGGGATCCGCCCGGACCGGCCGAAACCGGACCGAAACCACCTGGAACCGGTGGTTCTTGAGGGAACCGGTCCGATTCCCGATTCCATTTATGAGAATCGGTGGGTACCATGAATAGACCTAGACCGAGAACCAGGGAAGGAGGAATCAATTTTCTGCAGGTATGCCTTCCCACAAGTGGGCAAACACTTCGTTCAAGCCCTTCAGGGATAGCCTTTTAGCAGAAAACTACTCTGCCCTTTAGTTCAAAGCCTAGAGACACTCAAAGATGCCAAGATAGAAACGTTTCTAATCTACCCAAGCTGGATTTCGTAGAGGATCCTACCAGGCTGAAGAAGAAGAGGAGTTTAGAAGGCCATAGAGGTTTTTCACAAAACACTCACTTTACTTCAGGGGACTCTGCCCAACACATTACACCCTCCTTGCCTTATATAGACAATAAGAGGTCACAAGCATACAAGGACCAAGCTCATGGGTCTGGAAACAAATAGAGGCACCGGAAACTTCCGGGAGGGAATTATTCGCACACTATGAACAGTAACCGTACTGTGAACAGTACATTCCCTAGCCTAGTAAACAGTAAAAATGAACAGTGACTCACTACAGTGCTTGTACGGATAGAGGCTTTTCAGCGATCTCGTCCGTCACGAGTATTGTAGTCATAGTCCGAGTCATCTGAGCTGTGTGTTGTTGCTAGAAGATGTTCCTCATATTTTTGTTCAAGAGCTTCAAGGTCTTCTGGTGAGAGGATTTGATTTAGCTGATGTGAGGAGGATGCTTCCTCGTGAGCCCAGTTTGTATTGTCATCTCCAAGAATGCTTGGCTGAGGCCAATTGGATGGTTGTCCATAGTAGAAAGTGTCCATGTGGGATAAGGACAAGGGTTCTTGGTCATAAGGATCTTGGGAAAGAGGTCCTCCCTAACGTGCATAGGGGTCCTGGGTGGATTGGACAATATCATCTTCACCTGTCATTTCATTATCTTGGGATGACGCAGCTTGTCTGAATTGCCTGAGTGCTTCCTCAGCTTCTGAAGCTAGGTTATAATGATCCCATAGAGCGGGTTCATTATAATTCCATACTTCTTCGGGAATGGTTTTGTTTTCTTGGCACAGAGTTCTCTAGAGTTCTCGGTATTGGTATTCGCAAGATTTAACAGATCTTGGATAAGATTTGTAAATCCGAGCTTCTCTGCTGTCCAAATGGGGTTTGTAGGACGTGGTTCCTATTTCCTGTGGGGCATTAATGATGTGGCCATTATTTCTGAAAAAAATGCCATGGACGTCGGAAAAACAGGATGGTATGGACTTCAGGATTTGGTGTCATGGGCCTTAGTTCTTTCTCCAAAAGGTGTTTCCAGTGTGTAGGAGGATAGAACCAATTAAGAAAATCTAAGAGATTTCGATCACTTTTCTCTTTCAATGTTTTTCCTGAGTAAGAATATCCTGGTGAGGTTGGCGATGAATCTTCTGGTTGGGATTTCAATGGCTATCAGGTACTTATTGGTTAAGTACCACAATAGTGTCTTGAGCTGATCAGGGAAATCATCTTCTTTCCAGATAAGAGGATGTATGAATGGATAATCTGAATTTAATCCACGGGGATAAAGAATCGAACCTCCATTGAGTTCGAACAGGTTCGTGTGGGATTGCCACATAAGGTTTTCAAGATTTTCAGTGAGATTGTCATTTCGATTTGTTCAATAATCTCTGGGAATATTTCCGGCTTGGCAAATCTTTGATCTTCTCAATCTTGTATTTCACGCCATGATTGAGCATATGGAAAGCAGGTCTCTTGATGTACATTTTGATTTCTGCTGGTGCTTTTGGTCTTGACAAAAAATTAGCAAGGACGTTCTTTTTTCCAAGAATGTGTTTGGTTTCAAAAGAATATTTTGAAAACCATTCAGCCCATCAAAGTAATTGAGAATTTGGAATCTGCTTTTGTTTAAACTTGGTCATCTGGGGGAAAGATGCCATGTCTAATTCTACCAGGAAGTGATGGCCGATAAGATGGAATTCAAACTTCTTGATTTCATTTTTCACTGCTAAGATTTCCTTGAAAGTGGAATGGTAATGCATTTCAGCTTAGGAAAACTTACCACTTTTGTGAGCACAAAAGTGTCTCTTACCATCAATTTCTTCAAGTAGGATGGCTGCCCAATATTCATCACTGGCGTCAGTTTGAAGGATTCCTTTCCCTGTTGATGGTATTTGTAATGGTGGGAGATTCTGCATTGTCTGCTTAAGCTTAACGACTGCTTTAGTCTAAATTTTTCCCCAAGGTGGGGGATTCTTCTTAAGCATAGATTGCAAAGGAATTAGGAGCTTTGCAATATTTGGAACAAAATCCCCGAGATAATTGATTATCCCAAGAAATTGCTGGACTTGCTTTGTGGTGAAGTTGTCTTGAGGAAACTTCAATAATTTTTTAGCAATATGTGGCCCCGGGTAGTAGGTACCTTTGTTGAGGTGCATACCAAGAAATTCAATTTATGTCTGGGCAATATTCATCTTTCTTTGAGAAAGCATGATGCCATGCTTTTTCACGATTTCTGCAAACTACTCAAGAAGTTGGCAATGCAATTGCTCATCAGGGCTATAGAGCAAGATATCGTCGATGTATACTGCAGCACTTGAGAGAATTGGTTGGAAGATACGACACATGGCCTTTTGGAAAAGGGATGGTGCTACCTTTAGGCCGAAAGGAAGTACTTTCCACTGGAAATGCTGGTTTGGAATACATAATCCTGTTTTGGATCTGTCTTCAGGATGGATGCCCAATTGCCAAAATCCGGCTTTGAGGTCGAATTTGAAATAGATGTGGGCCTTGGTTAGACCAGTGAAAAGAGAAACTCTGGAGGGTAAAGGGAATTTATCATCTTGAAGCAAAAGTTTGAGAGGTTGATAATTGATTACCAATCTCATCTTTCCTCTGTTCTGCTTAGCACGTTTATTGACATAAAAGGCTTCACAAGCCCATTGAGAGTTGGAGATTTCAATAAGGCCTTGTTGCAATAGTTCTGAGCATTCCCTTTGAGCTAAGGTCAAGTGTTCTGGCTTCATTCCCATGTGACTCGCCTTGGTTGGGTTGATATCTTCATTTTTCTTGAAAGGAAGGCGAACAAAAATTCCGGGTTTTCCCATAAAGGATGGGAACACTTTTGTGCGAATTCGAATGGGATTCGAACAGATTCTAGCAATCTTTGCATGATTGGATCTAATAAACTCATCTCGAATGGAAAAGAGTCTCGGATGTTGACGAAATCGAGAATTGGTTTTTGTACCTAAGACCTTTTCCGGGAATGATGCGAAGTGTGGGATCGAGTCATAACGTCCCAACCAATGATTAGGTCTTTGTTGCGAAGATTGGATCCAAAGAATTTGGTGGTTATGGAACACTGGGGAAAGAACTGAACAGTCACAGGAGTGGTTCTCACATTTGTGGAGAAAGTATCTCCTGAAGCAGAGTTGAAATATCGAGCATAAGGAGTCTAATATTCTTCAGGAAGAACTTTGGTATCCAAAATTGAGCAACTTGCTCCAGTATCAATGAGAGCAATAACAGTGATAGGTTTGGCAAACTTTAAGGTGAAGATTTTTACAGGGAAATGGGGACAGTGAGTTTGGCTTGAAAATATGTCAAGGCTTGGTTCTGTAGATGTGGGTGATATGTGAAAAATATCTTTAAATTTTGAATCTGAATCAGTTTCACTAGAAGTGTGATAACATGGAATGACACAAAGAGTTTGTTCAGATGGTTCTTCATCAGCAGAGAATAGTGATTCGATATCATCATTTTCAAGAGAAATACATGTTTCATTCTCAATTTGATGTATCAAATGATACCGACCTTTTCTGTCTTGGGGACAATTTTTAGCAAAATGCCCTTTCTGATTGCAGATGAAGCAACGATTTGACTTTTTATGGCCTGTGCGATCCTTCCTTTTGCGTAGGTATCGCCATTTCTTCTTCCTTCGGAAGTTCTTGTGGTGGCCATGTTTAGACTTTTTCATCCATAACTTCTTGAAGTGTTTCTTTTTCCAAGAAAACTTGCCACAAGTGCCATCACAGTCTTGTTTGGAACATTTGATTTTAAACTTCTTGTTAGAGCAGGCTGTCTCGAGGCTTTTGTCATCTGTGATGTAGGTGCGGACCATCTGGCGCTTTAGGCATATTTCTTCAAGGCATAGATGGACTTCTTGCTGTATTTCTCCCAAAGGAATATCCTGTACTCTCCTTTGTCTTCCAAAAAAGGATCTTTCAACCATCTGGGATAATTCTTTAGGGATGGAAGTTAGGAAGACATGCTTCAGATTTGAATCAGCCCCAATTTGGTAAAAGAGCTGAAGCATTATTCGATAATACTTATCAAGATGTTTCTTCTGGAGGGAGCAACATTTTCTTTGAAAAAATTCTCTTCTTTTCATTTCTATGAGGTTAGTGGGTTTTCCCACAAAGAAATGATACAAGAGAGTAATAGCATGGCTAAAATCGGGTGACATCAGAAAATGAATCTGGTCTTGTTCTGACACCGATTTCCACCAAAGTTTGAGGCTTCCTGTGAACCTTATGACAAAATTGTAAAGGACATTATTCATATCATGGTTGGTTAACCAAGTATGAAATTCCTCAAGTCTTTCTGGCCATTTATGATAGGGGATATCATCGATGGTGAAAAACTGTTTTGATGCCATGGTCACATGGTGTTTCGGATTGTCCTGGACAATCTCTGGGTCAGAATAATTTGATTCCATTTCTTGATCTGGAGGATCAACCATGAATATAGATGAAGTAACTGGTGCAATAGGAAGGGAATCATCAGGAATTGAAGAGGATGAAAAGGATACTAAGTCTGATTCAGTATCAGAAGTGGTAAGAACAGTATGTTCGGTGGGAAATAGAGTCTGATTATTTGAAAGAGTAGGATCAAGGTTTTGGATCGAGTCAGGATGTTCCTAAACACTCAAATCCTTTAGAAAGGATTCTAGTGGATTTGCTAACATCATCTGATCTGGTTTTTCTCTTATCACAACTGAACATGATTCTACAGAGCTTTCTCCTTTCCTCTTTCTTTTTGAATTCGATTCAACTCTGTAAGGCGATTTCGTACCTCCGCCATATCGGTTCCTTTCGAAAGAATCTTCGGAATGGCAGCAAAGATAGACATCTGGGGTGGTGGAGGTAAGTACCCAGTTCTTACTGGAGGTGCGAATGGATCAAAAGGTCTAAACCTTCCTTCTTCAAGGAGTTGAATTTGTCTCTTGAGTTTTTCTATCTCCGGTTTTGGGCTCTCTAGATGATGATACCCTACACGCTGTCCTGATTCCAAGGCATTTAGCCTTTTCTGGAATTCAGCAACCATTTTCTTGGTGGTCTCATCATACTTTCGAAGATCTTGTTGCACATTTCCAATCTTGAAATTAATTGCTTTGAAAGCATTGTTTTGTGCTAACAAGGTTTCTGATTGCCAATTTAGAACAGCCTCAGCAGCAGGTGTCTTCTTCTGTCTTCCATGTTCATCTACATCAGTGGGGGCAGGTATTTTAGGAACATGACGGTATCTGCCTTGTGGATTAATGAATTCTTCTGGAGTGGGAAACTTGAGTTTAGAGGTTTCTCCTACAAGAGGGGGAAAATCAGTGTCATGGAACATGGCAATGGAGGAAATGGGTGGTGTTTCTACTAGAGCTTCAAGTGGGTAGGAATGTTTCTTGGCCCACTTTAGGATTGGCTTATAGAACGGGGAGAGAGCTTGTTTTTTCTGGGGAGGAGATGGTGGAGGTGATTTTGGTGAATCCGGTGAAACTCGGGATGTAGTACTGAACTCTGGTGGTGGAGGTGGTGCATAAGACACCATGAATTGGTACTTATCACATTCGCCAAGAGTATCAACGGAGGAGTCTCCGTTTAAGTATCTTTGGTACATGAGGTCTTTTGACTTTTTCTTCCTTCTTCGAGGAAGATCATCTAGATTTACCTCATCCGGAGAATTGGTGCAAAGAAGAGCACCGACGGAAAGGATCCCAAAACAGTGACCATACTTGTCTTTGTAGTAATGGACAGGATGCCCATTGCTATTGAAATGTCGAACAAGCTTCTTTGGATCTCGCTTGGAAATTGCTTCTAGAACACATGGTTCGATCATAAAAAGAGTTTGGAAGATGGATGGACTTTCTTCTTTTTCCTTGCCAAATTTGATGGAAACAGTTCCATTTTTCTTTCTGACGAACTCAGAGTCCATAGACTGGAAAGGCTTGTTATGTTGGTGCAGTTTTTCATAGTTGGTAATCCAAGTCTCCGGAAGGAGCTTGGCCAACGTGTCTTTCGGAATCTGCCGAGGACCATGGATGCATGATGCCTGATCATTCTGCATGGAGATAAACAGAGCATCTTCATTACTGTTGTTGAAGTTTAGATCAAGAGCATGGTTCTGTACTCGGTAGACCATCCGGGGTAATGCGGTGTTACGGCCTACAGAGTCGCGGTTTGAGGAGCTCCAGTGAGCTAGACTTGGACTTTTAGGAAAGAAAGAAGCTGGGGGTCTGAAAGAGCGATGTTGAAATTTGGATACAAAGTCACAAAGACTGTTCCGGCATTCAGAGTAGTTTGAACAGTACCGATGCAAGCATGCTGGTATTGTAAAAATCTGGTATCCAATAATGCAATTCTTGCCACAACGAGCAAACCTTTACGACCATGAAAGGTGAGAGCAAGACGGACAGCTCCATAGTGGACATGTGTATATCCCTGTTGAGCCCATTGTCTGGGAAATTCTGGAGGGATCTGAAGAGTAACAAAGTACTCCTTTTCAGTGGCAGGAATGGGGTGCCGATCGAATTTGGAGGACTGGACGTACTCCTTTACTTGCTTTGGGGTTTGGTGAATAAGTTGGCGGATCGAGCGGATGGGTGAGAATGAAGAGTTGGGTTTAGCAAAAGCGGAATAAGGGTTCATGAGAGGAAGTTGGGTTTCAGAAATCTTGGTTTCATCACTAAGAGAGACTTCATAGAGATAATCTATCGTAGAAGCATTAGAAACACGAAATTCTGAAGGGGTTGAGGATGATGGAGAGGGAGCAAGAGAAACGGGTGCTTCAAGAATTTCTAGTTCTGTAGACATGATGTGAAGAGATCTTCTTAGCACCGGATTCACCTACTAAGCGCATGGAATGGATAACATTACAAACGAAACCATGGCTCGGATACCATGAATGGACCTAGACTGAGAACCAGGGAAGGAAGAGTCAATTTTCTGCAGGCATGCCTTCCTACAGTGGGCGAACACCTCGTTCAAGCCCTTCAGGGATAGCCTTTTAGCAGAAAACCACTCTGCCCTTTAGTTCAGAGCCTAGAGACACTCAAAGATGCCAGGATAGAAACGTTTCTAATCTACCTGTTCCATGGGCAGATCCGCCTGCCTGCCCACCCGGATTGGACCGATTAATTTTTAATATTAAAAAAAAAATGGAGGAGTAGTTTTGCGAAGTGAATTCCTTACTCCGTTGTGGTATTTCTCTTTAGTGTTCGAGGGATTTTCGGCTCTGGATTTCGTCCTTTCTTTCTGCCTTTTCCTTCTTTGAGGTTGAAATAAAACCGAGTCTGTACTTGGATACTTGCTTTTGTCAAACCGATCGGAGCGAAAACAGCGAATTAAACGCGTGAGTTTTCCGAAGTTGCGGAAACCACGTGGTCTGGAGCGGAAATTCTTGATTTATTCTATTTGATTTTTGCATGTAGCGATGAATTTTGGATTGCGAGGGTTCTAGTGTTGGGGCTGATATGTTGTAACCCGTTGGTCTCGAAAGCTTATTGGTTGTAGCGTAACTGAGAGACCGAAGTCGATTTTGAAACTTAGGTTTTGTGTTTTTGGTTGCCTAGTGAAAATATATACTACTCCGTAAGTCAAGCAACTAATAAAGTCTTAAGCTTTCTGCCTCACGACTTGATCAGACCGAAACGAACATGTTTTCTCTTTCATGCTGTGCAGTTGAGAATTGAGATCAATTATGTCATCTCTTTTGATGTTTAGTTTTCCTTAGCTTAAGATTTTCATTTTGTGGTCAGTGAGACCGGTTCTATAGATCCACCTAGAACCGGACCGGACCCGGTCTAGTTCCGGGTGAATCCACGCGATAAACGGGTGGATCCTCGTTCAATTTTTCGAAACCAGGTTGCGCGGGCGATCTGCTAGTTCTAAGTCGGAAATCGTCCGTCCTAGACCATGCACGCCCCTAATGACCACCGAAGCTAGGCCAAGTGTCCTCCTGTTAAAGCCTGCCTCAAGAGACTTTCGTCTCCATTCGGGACACCCTTTGAGCACACGAATCGCTCGCAGATATTGTGGGTTCGTACTAGATTCAGACAAAGATCTCACAAGATAGAGCGGAAAAAGACACAGATAAATGGGCCCGACAAGACGAATGCACAAGCTTCCATGAACCTTCGGCGAAGAGGGGTCACTCCCTAACGTACTGTCAGTCTAAGCAAGAAGTCCCGAGTCAACATAAGACATTTCCAGCTGATTTATCTGCGTCTCTTCACCCTTATTTAATGGATCCTTCTTATGTGATCCCCATGCTTTCCAAATTCCTATGGAATCCATTAATAATATCATGTTGGATTTTTTTCATGACGCAAAGAAAAATTTGAGGTAAAAATAATTTGGAATATTTTGTGATTTTTTTTTTTTTTTTTTTTTTTTCTATTGCCTTTGCACCTGTGTAACAGCAAACGGCTCCTAGCAATATCAGTTGCAGGAGGAAAGGGGCGATGAACAATACCGAAACAGGTAAGTGTGTACAAAACAAGAACGATTTTTTTGTGAAGTACGCGTGAATGTCACAACTGGTAGCATAAAAACTCTGGGCATCTTGATTGGAAATCACCCAATTTGTCCGTTTCTTTTAACACAGGAATCAGCTTTCCTCTATCATCAACATATCAATTGCTTGAGTTGCATCATTTCCTTTGGCAAAGAAGGAAAGTTATTTCCCAAATCCTATTTAACTTGGTTAAATCAGAGATGGGATATGGCTTCTTAGTTTTGAGGCTAGCAGCATCACATAGATCGTTCTTCAAATGAGAAATGAACGACCAGCTCATCTGAAAAATTTATCTTGCAAAAGGTGGAGGCACTGACATAAGTTAGCAGATGCCTCTGCTGCCAACTGATCCATTTGCCACAAAACTCGAGCGGATAGATAACAAGGAAAATAACGTAGATTAACCTAGGAACCCAACTAAAAAGGCTAAGCCGGCAACATTGAACTCAGCAAACACCTAAATGAAACCATAAAAAAGGGGATAACTCGCAAGATCTTCGTTGTCATCCTAATATGATCAATGTGATCATTGTCATGCTAGACACTGGAAAATTTTCATTGAGAAAGTTTCAAGTTGCAAAGGAAGAAATGGAGCCTCAACCGGACTAGTGGTTATATAACAAGGGACTGTTTGAATAAGATATGCTTCAAGAAAGCTCATCTTAGAAGTCACTCTTTCTCTTGTTCGCACACATGCACTCCCCACAAATTTGTAAGATGATGGCTATTGATAGCATGAAGAAAATGGCAAATGAGTTCCAAAGCACCACAGCTCTGTCGATATGAACATCTGAGATCAATGCCAATGCACCTTCCACCTATGACTCCATAAGGAACGCTAAGAGCGCTAAACAAATAATATGCTGGAGCTTGCAAAGAGCATTTATGTAAATAAAGAACTTCTTGGGAGATAGCAATTAATCCAAGGAGGCTATTCACATACAGTTTCTTCATAGGTACATGCACTTTTATTAAAAACCAATGGTATTGCGAGGAAAAGAAACTGGGCTTCTCAATCTGCATATTAAAAAAGGACCACTGACGTCGAGGAGGAGAAAATAGAATCCAAGTATCTTACCTCTGTTTTTCAGGATACAACAATCTCATTCGCAGATCATCGCCTGCCGTAGCAAGAGCAAAGGATGCTTCTCCAAGTTAAGGTTCTCTTCGTTCGGCTTGTTCCAGTATCTTGACTGTAATTTTTATCTTTTGGTGAAGGCTTTCCTTGCTCGACAGACTCCAAGCAGTCTGCAGCTTTTGTGTGCCTCTTACATAGGTGGAGCTTTTCTACCATCCAGAGTGAGATAAGAAGGCTGTGCTTCCTTCGTTAGGAGAGCCAATATAATCTTTGGCTCTTTCCTCATCGCAGCGACGTGCAAAACTGTGAAGCCTCTTGCATTTCTACTATTCACATCGGCAATTCCGAGATCAAGAAGTTCCGGTCGTGGTCTCTGCATCACAGTATGCTCAGGCATAGTGAAGTGCATATGCATCATCCAGAGTGGTATAGCGCTCCTTCGTCAAAGATAGCATGCGGCAAGCCTTTCTCTAGAGTTATAGTTTCGAGATCAGATCTCACAAAAAATTTCTATACAATGTGCCCGCAATCCGTGACTTTCGTCACCGCATACCCGTGCAGCGTATAGCCCAAGCAAAATGTCGTCTGGGGCAACCTTGTGAGAATGTCAAGTAGGCGCCTCTGCAAACGAACGAGTCTGATTCAGTTATGCTGCATGTGAACAAAACAAAAAATATCCAGCATCTCTAGCCGTAATCACCGATGTGGATTTCTTTATCGTAGTCTCCTCAGCTAGTTTCTTTTGTAGCTACTGCTGCGCTACTGAGCAGTTTGACAATGGACAGGATCCCCCTTCAGGCAAATCATCGTATTGAAGGGGGTGTCGAAACAAACAATTCTCCCTATGAATAATATCAAATAGGACTTCGACCAAAAAAAAAAAAAAAAAAAATCAAATAGGACGGGAACTAATCAACCATAAAGTTGACACAACCGACCCATAGAGTCAATTTATACTGCAGAAGGCTAAAATGAAAGAGCTCCAAATTGTCAGGGTCTTTACTAAAGTAGGTCATAGGTCTAATCGAAGTTATCTCACTTTCTAGTAGGCCTTACCATACTATGTAATTATGACACACATGATATTATCTAAATATTGAAAAAGATAGGAAAAGTTGTAATTTTTTTGTAAAGTATGCGTCGGTCCTCTGAATTTGAACACGGACGCTGCGAAACAAAGGAAAGATTTTCAGGCCGTACAACATGATTTGAAATTAGCTTTCTTGTAGTTTTAGTTAGGGGGTTAAGTTAAAACCCTTTTGAATAGTTTTGATTGCGTCTCCTTATAGCGAAGATAAACTTGCTGATGTGCTTTTCTTTACCCTCATATTTATGTGGTCTAAGTCAACATTCAGAAATTTTCTTGTCGACCCGTGTCACGACCAAGCCCAAAAAAGAAGAAGGGCTTTTGACAAACAATTAGAATTTCCCAATTGGCAGAAATCTGTCTTTTGCGAGTCTTTGTCCAATCACGTCACACGCGGATTTGAAGAAACCAGAAATGAAGAAAATGAATTGAGATCGAGAGCAAAGTTAGCAGATTTTAACAAATTTCCCAATTTACGGAAGGGTAGATTTGACATCAACGTTCTAGTGTATATTTTTTTGTGACGAGAAAATATATTAGGAATAAATGTGGTAGAGGCACACTAATTTGGGATTTTTTTAACATAAAAATTAATTTGAGGCCAATATTGTACCTAATTAATTTGAAGTAAATATGATGCAAACATATCAGTTTGCAGAATTTTTATGATATTAATCCATTTCAATTAGGCATGACCATAAGACATCCGGTTACTCCAAATGTACTTAGGCTCTGTGTTTTTTTTTTTTTTTTTTTGGTTAGATATTTAGGCCTTATTTGTTTCACAAAAAATGTTATATTTCAGTTTCAGAAAATTATTTTCTAGGGATTTGGCAACTTTTTCCGATGTTTGACAAAAATCTTTAAAACGAATTGGAAAATATCTTACATCGTTTGGAAAGGAAATTTTGATTTGAGTTTCCTAAATACGTGTACACTATTGGGGTGCCTGTGACTTGCGCATGGATAACCGAGGAACTAGGATCCCGAGTCCAACCTTGATGGACCCCAACCCAAGCACCAGGGACCCATGTAAGACCACTTGGTCCCTAGCAAGAGTGCAGGTACCAATTTCACATCCATAGAAGCCGATCGAGAACCTGATGCCCATGCACCACTTCTTGACACACTGGTGCCTATGCTCAAATCCCCAACACTCGAGCCCAGTTCCACAAGGGCCAAGCGAGGAACCCAATGACCTGGGTCCTCGGTGCTCGAGCTCAAGTCCTCAACACTCAAGTCCTGATCCATCGAGGTTGCCCTTGAGACGCCGTTGCCTATTCCTAGGTGCCTGATGACCAGGCATGGGTCCTCAATGACCGAGCTCAGCTCCATCGAGGCTAGACCCAGGCATGGGTACTGGGGTCCCAAGCTTGGTCTCGATAGACTCGGGTTCAAGTGCTGAAGACCCAAGCACAAGCATCGGGATCCTAGGCCCAACCTTAAAGGATGTGGACACTGGGTTTGGGGCCTCGATCTCATTGGACTTAGGCTTAGGCACGGGGGATCCAAGCAGGCAGCTCGGCCTGCCTTTATGGATGGACAAGTCCCGAGCATGGACTCGGCGCTAGAGACTCGATCATGGGCACTAGGGTCTCAAGGCTAGCCTCGATGGACCGGGGCATTGGCACTAGGGTCCTTGGCATCGGCACTAGGGTCTTGGGCCTCGGCCTTGATGGACCTTGCTTCGTGTGCGAGGGAATTTGTGCACAGGAACTAGGGACCCGAGCACTCCTTGATGGACCCGAGCCAAGGCACAAGGGATCCGAGCACAAGTATTAAGGTCCTACCCTTAGTCTTTATGGATCTGGCTCTAGTATCGAGGTAACGAGCACATTAGTGGGGCCTCAAGCCCGACCTCAATGGACCCAAGCATGAGCGCTGGAGACTCAAGCATCGACACCACGTTCTTGGGCCCAACTTGAACCCAGGCAAGGTGCAGGTGACCTCGGTCTGGACATCAGGGACCAACTCCTAGGCGAGTGGACCAGGGTCACAGGCCCAAGCCATGAGCCCAAGCCACGGTACCTAAGAATGAGTGTTAGGGTTCTGGTGTCCAAGCACATAATTTTTTATTCAAACATCGATATCTAGTTATTATTTTATAATGATTTTCGATTTTTTAAAAAAATCAATTTTCTAAATTTCCTTTTTGTGGTCGTACCATTTTCCTAATTTATGCATAATTTTTCATTAAATCAGGAAACTATTTCCGTTGACTATTTTTTCTATACGATTCAAATGCTGAAAAATTTTTCCGTTAATCAAGAAACTATTTCCATTGAACAAAAAGTTTAAAAAAAAAACAGAGCCTAAATGTTAATAAATAAATAAAAACGCTTTGGCTGTCATGTCACAAGAATGCAAGCGAAGTCAGATGATTGAGATGGCAAAGAAGAAAATGATACTCTGCGCAAGGCGTACGTGTAGATAACATGGCATTAAATGATAATTCAGGAATTAAATCCTGGTACGGTTGCCCGGTCCATCTTTCCTTCTCACAAAAGGTTGGCAACTTCATTGGAAAAAGAAAGATTTTCAATTGTCCCTTTCCCGATATCTTTTGCTATGTGTTCTCTAAAGCGCTCCGCGAAAATATTTGCGAAAATTTTTTCGGGGAACTCCAGAAAAGTGAAAGCAACTGAGATTGCAGCCGCTGAGTTTCACTGTCTAGTCTCGTCGCCTTGAGCATATTTGCATCTTCAGGGTTGGATCATCTGCTTTGACGGAAGCAGTTTGCTTCTCGGGATCAACAGGATGGTCCACCATTGCGTCCCCCTGCCGCCATGGGTGGAGGAGGCAGCGACCAGCCCTGAAGAGACTGCGTTTACGGGATCCGAAGGTTGAGCGCCAACTGAAAGCCGATACCTAAATGGAGCACGGAATATTTAGTCACGCATGACGGAACATGTACATTAGCAGCAATTAAGGTAACTTACAGATACAACAGACGATCAAAATAAAACAAAAGAAAATGCAAGCATAGGTGTGCACGTATATGCATATAACAGAGAATTGCGGAACGGGAGAATTTTGAAGAGAGCTTTTGCCCTCTCTAGCTCCATAAACACCCAGAGTATCTTCCATCGTAAGCTTACATTATCATGTAAGTCGATAGAGGAGGATAATTACAACACGTGCATACGGGCCTCACTAGCAATTAACGTAATATCTATTAGGCTTCTGCACCTCTCTTAAGATTGCAACTGATCAGAAGAGCACAAATGTATCAGTAAAATCTTTTGGACAAGTTGATACTTGATACTATCGACAACAAATTTAGAAAATCAATTAATCATCTCTCACATGTATCCCAAGTTCCCAACATAAAACCTCAAAGATGCACAATGAAGGGAAAGCTTGGATTTGACCAAAAAAAATTTCTGATAACCCTTAGCCTTGGAGCAGCCTCCTCTCCGACGCCACCAAAAAAAGGGGAAAAAAAAAAAGCAGCCTCCGAGTAAATGCCTCAGGGAACATATATCAAAATCTTTGGCAAAGTATGGCATTTAAAAAATTGAAGTCCTAGCGATTTGAGATTATTGCACTATCATATCAGAAACAAGACAGGGAGAGGGAATCTCGGTTAGATGCATGCCGTGGTCGGGTAAGAATGGCCCCATCTAAGTATACGACAAGTTAGCATCTAGAGAGTCATCCTATTTGCCAAAAGAGAAGCTGCACTGCATCAGCTCAAAACATCCGAAGAAGGATAAAACCATTCAGAGCTTGCACGGGACATAAATGAATTGTTACCTAAATGGTAAAGGAAATTTTTACTATTCAAGATCTCTTGAGAGAATCAAGCCAGAGTACAGATCACACCGATGCTCAATGCTAGAGAACTGGATGACTGCATCCAATAAAGTAAAAAAGAACAGGCAAAAGGAGCATGAGACCTTCTGGGTGTCACCGAGAATTCCAGTAACATCACTACCTCAAAGCGCATACCACATACATTGGTCAATTTATTAAGTTGCAGGTCTCATTGAGAATTAGATCTGTCAGAGAACAAATTCGTTAGCCTTGCATTAGTCAATTTATTAAGTTGCAGCAGCTTTTTTTTAAAACATTGTATGTAGTTTCAAGAGATTCTAGCTCCCGCCAACAATAATTTCTTTACTTACGAAAGGTTGTGAATCGCTTGAAACATGTGCGGACTTATAACACATGTTACGATAATCCAGATGAATCACCTCGACTCAGAAGAGTTGACCTCTTTGGCTATCATAAGCTGATACAAGATCAAAGCTCTAGCAATTACAGTATGCTGTCAATTGATCTCTCTCTCTCTCTCTCTCTCTCTCTCTCTCTCTCTTCTTGTGCACATGTTTGTGTCTCAAGTGTATATTTTCCACATGGCAAGGATTGTTTGGAGAGGCTCGAGTTGACATTTATCATCCAGGAACCAAGTCCCCAAAGTTGTTCGTCCATCAAAGCATGAAAGGACTCACAAGGTTTCCTGTGTCTTCATAATCATACTATAACATAGCCGACCTCGCCTTTCGTGCTATTGTTGGTTCAACAATAAGAAGGAATTTAGTATTTCGCACGAGATCCAATTGTTTTTTTACCATCAAGAAACTTTTGGTTGTGTAGATTGTTTCTCCTCATGGGATTCTGACCACATATGGGTTCTATACATTCCACGGCAAATGATGTGGGGATTGGACTCGAAATTGCTAAATTATTACAGTCAATTTATGGTACTGTTTCAAGCATTAGAGGGGACTCTAAGAAGTTGCGGCATTCATTTAGTGTGCAAACAAGTTAAGCAACCAAATGACATGAAGATTGATGAAAGCATGGATCCTCTGAATTCAAACACGAAAGTTACAAGTTCTCATGCTCGAAGCGACAAAAGGAATGAAAGATTTTCAGACTCCAAACTTAGTACACTATAATTTGAAATTAGATTTCTTGTAATTTAGTTCAAGATAGAGAACCCAAGAAAAAATAAGGGCTTTAAATAATGAATTAGAATGTTCAAATTGACTTAAAATTGCACAATTTGGTTTCGGGAGGTTAAGATATATCATCCATAGAAACATTTTAGTCCCTTTTTTTTTTTTTTTCCTTTTGCCTTGTTCTAATCTAGGCCTCAAAATAGATGGGCTCTGCAGTCCGTTCACTTAGGTGTTGTTTGGTAATGCTTCGATGAACACCTATTTCTATTTTTTTTGCTCCCTGGAATAGAAATAAAACAAAAACGCATTTGATAATTTTTTTGTTCCCGGAAACAATTTGTTCCCGAGAATAGACTTGGAATAAAAACAAGAAAAAAAAAGTTGTTTCTTATTTCCGGGAACAACTCAAGAAACAAGAAACAAGCTTTTTCTTTTCTTCCTTTTCTTTTCTTTCTTTCTCTTCCTCTCCCCTTCCCCGTCGGGGCCGGCGACCGGCTAGACGAGGCTTCGCGACCTCGCCGAAGCCTCGTCGACCCCTGACGAGGTCGCCTTGAGCTCGCCAGCCACCGGCGAGGCCTCCTAGATCGCCTCACCTAGCCAGGGCGAGGTGGAGCCTCGCCGAGCCATGGCAAGGCTCGGGGGGACCTCACCAGTGGCCGGCAAGGCTCCCCCGAGCCCGGCGACTTCATTGGCCCTCGTTTGGCCAGCCGGCCATGGCCAAGGCTGGCAATCGACTAGAGGAAGGAGAGGAAAAAGAAAAAAAGAAAAGAAAGAAAAAGAACAATGTAATAAAATTATTAATAAATTAAAAGAAATTCTAAGTTATAAAAATATTTGGGATTATACCAAACGCATTTCTCTTCCGGGAATTGAAATTTTGTTCAGTTACCTAACGCCTTTAAATGCTCAGAAACTATTTTTGAGAAAAAAAATAGAAAAAAAGTGTTTTTGAAAAGAAACTGTTCCCAAGAACAAAAACGTGACCATATGCACCCTTAATGATCAGATATGAAGTACATGTTTGCTTTGGGCTTGTTTCCAATTTGCCTTAATTATGTTTGCTCATGTGTCTTAAACATGCATAAGTAATCACCATAATCCAAAGGTTAAAAGCCACAAAAACCTTAATTTATGTAAGCAATGTCTATCATGACACATTTATCCAAAAAAATTTGTGACACCAAAAACCACAAATTTATAGTTGAGTGACATATTTATACTCTATTAGGATTTTGGTAAAAATTGTTGTTAAAAATCTGATGTGGCATTATTAATTTTTCTTCAAGGACAAGTTGCGACCCGGGGTCGGCCGGGCTGGATCCGAATCGGGTGCTGAATAGATTCAGGTTTATCTTGGACATGGAATCCGCCCGTTTGAGTCGCGGGTCTGACCAGCTCGGGTCACTAATATTATTATTATCTTTTTCATATTTATGTTTTTTCAGAAAATAAAAAGATAAAAAACTTTATATTTTCTATAAAAATTAGAAAAAGTCAAAAAAATAATTTTTGATTAGTTGTCTCTACAAATGCATGGAAAAACCTCGTAAAAAAACAAACTTGAAAATCAAAACAAACAAAAAAAGAAGAAATTAAAGGCTTGGGAAAAATGAAGCCATTAGCCTCCGCACGTGTCCGCACGTAAGAGCGCCCGAAAAGGGAGGTTGCGACAAACACACATTGTGGTTGTCATGTCCAGTGAAGCAAGATGATTGAGCTGGCAACGAAAGTAAATGATGATTGGTCCACGCTTCTATAACACATTAAGTGAAAATTAAGAAATTTAAACGCGTACCATTGCCCCCTGTCGATCTCCCTTCTCCCTTCTGACAAAAAAAAAAATCTCCCTTCCTCCCAAAGCGTTGGGAAAAGGAACAAATTCTCAACTGCTCCTTTTCCCCCTTCTTGTCTTTACTTTTATACTCTCAGCTTTTCTCGAGACCTTCGGTAGCTAATTCCTCACTGTTTTCGTTTGCTAGTGGGGAAAAGGATTAACACTTTCAACAATTAAGAAAAAAACCTTAAAAAAAAAAAAAAAAAGAAATTGGTCTAATAGGTAGGACGAGGCTACATAAACATAATGTTAAATAAAATTTCATGGAATATTCGCATAATCGAGGACAAAACTTGACTCCGATACTATACTAAAAATTAAATCGAATAGTTTAAACTTACATATGAAAAGACACTAGGCAAATGTAAATATTCTCATTATAATATAATGAAAGGATATATTGAGAACTAGATATGAATGAGCTCTATCCTATTATGGCACAATTCGTGCATAATTTTCTATACTCACTCATCCAAGTCAGCCTAAGCTAACTTGTTCCATTGAGTTGAAAAACAAAATATTGAAATTGACATAAAATGTCACAATTTCTAATTGTTAAGCATCAATGATATCATGAAATAACTTGAGATGAATTTTGAATGCTTTTACGCTATTTATGCCATACGTCATTTGATTTCATAAGAGTAGTTACAATACCAGACTGTTAGTTTATAAATGGTCAAAATCTCTAAACATAATCACATGCTTTTTTTTAGGAGACTTTAATGACCTCACTTTTAAAATACTTTAAAGGAAGTCACTTATTCTTGTTGGTTGAACAAATATGGCTGCTGTTATCTTCTTTGTCCACATAATCTTATATAGCAACTGGACGTGATTAAGTATGCTAACGTGACTTTTTTTATTTGAAAAACTTATAAAATAGAATTGATTATTATTAAACCACGCCGACATGAATCTTTTAATATTAAAAAACTTAAAGATAGAATTACAATAGAGTTAATATCCTGAAAGCCCGTAAATCGATATACATGTGACAAATTTATCGGGTACACATGTAATAAATGTATTCCAAATGACCACAAAAAACCCAAAAATCGATACACTTGTAATAAATTTATCAAAAACTAATTTATTCGATTGCAAAAAGACTCAAAATGATACACTTGTGACAAATATACCATTGATTAAATTAGATTAATGCCACAAAAAATCACAAATTTGTATAACTGTGACATACGAAAAGTAAAATCCTAAACTAGTACACTAATCAATTGTCACGTATCATCAAATTTAGTAATTTCATAGTAGAAGGTAAATTTATCATAAGTGTATTAGTTAAAGATAAATTTATTAAAAATATATTAATTAAAAAATTAATTTAAAATAAATTTATATATATATATATATATATCAATTTGAGAGTTTTTAAGATATTAATTCTTACCAGCGGGAGGAAAACATTTCTGAGACGCAAAAGACAAAAGCATGGCGGCTCCTTGACGTTTCCCCTATAAGGCCACCTACCATCGCCGTTGTCACTTGCACACCCCACTTTTCAATTCAAGCTGCCTCTCTCTCTCTCTCTCGAAACCCTACCATGTATATTCACTCGCTTGAAAATTTCTCATGCTATCTCCACCTTTGAACCTGAACTCGATCTTCTGACGGGAAAAAAAAAAAAAGAGAAAAAAGCTTGAACTCGAGCTCAAGTTAACGACGGCGTCTCACGGCGGCGCCGGCGATCATTCCGCCGGCCGTACCAATGGATCTTGCTTGTCGTTTTCCAAAACCCTCTTCCAAGAATCAAGTCTTGAGCCGGAAAAGGCAAAACCTTTCGCAAAATCACGTGAAGAAATGGCGTCCGTTGCTGTTCTTGACGGTGGCGACCATGGCGAGAGAGGGTCCCAGTCGCCCTTGTACTTGAACCTAACCCGAACCGATTCTCCTCGATCACAATCAAAGCCCCGTGCAGGCGAGCTAGGATGCTGTGGGTCGCTTTCCCATTCGGATCCCTTGCCAGAAGTAGCCATTGGCGATGGCAAAATTGGAGCTGGGTTGTGCTTGCATTCGTGCCTGACCCGGTACGAACCCTGTTCAGCTCTGACCGTGAAGGCGGCGAAGATCAAAGAGGAAGTGGAAGAGGAGGAGGTCCCGACCATTGCTGATCCCAGGGATGCGACCATTTTATTGCCGTCATGCTCGCGGCAGGCAGTAGCGGACGATGTGGCGAAGCTGATGGAGGGGCTGGGAGAAGCGGGGCCAACGCCGTTCCTGAGGAAGACGTATGAGATGGTGTCGGACCCGGGGACAGACCCGGTGGTGTCGTGGGGTTTGAGGCGGGACAGCTTCGTGGTGTGGGACGAGCAGGAGTTCTCCAAGCAGATCCTGCCTCGATACTTCAAGCACTCCAACTTCTCCAGCTTCATCAGGCAGCTCAGCACTTACGTAAGTACTTCTTCATGTTTGGATAAGAGCAAACCTATATCATTTGTTGCGGGCGTTATTGATGTGTATAAAGTATGTATATGTGTGTGTGTGTGTGTGTGTGTGTGTGTGTGTTTTGGTTTAACTCTTCGGTTCCTTTTTGGATGTCGTCGAGAGTGTGGTCTTCTCACAGCAGCCAGCGGGAAGTCCCCGCGGCAATAGGCTAGGCTCCGAGGGACTCCACTCAAAAGGTTTGCTCAGGTGTTGAGACTCAATTTAACCCATTTTGTCGGTTACTATTTGTGCTTTACCCTAGTATAAGGGAAAAGGAACCAAGAAACCTGAAATGGTAGGCGAGATACACAGATTCCACATGAAATTTCATGAATCACGTGGCACATGTTCACAAAAATTTTCATCAAGTGACCGGTGGACGATGAACCCTACTAGCCCTCGGTCTGTCATCATATTCAAGTGATGATGCTTTCGTAGTTTGCAGAAACCACCAACCTGATATCACCCGTTAAAGATTATATTCAGAAATGCACTACAGCAGTTCCTTTATAGCGGTTAGTATTTTGCTTTTTACTGTTTCAATTGTCCATTTTGCACTTTCTAGCTGAAGATAAGTTTCCTTTGTTTCTATCCAGTGTTCTGTAAAGCCTTCGGATACCTTTCTTCTTTTTAGGCAAGACCAGAAGCATAATTCTGCACTGTTGTGTTCATATTATATGTAGTAGTGTCCGGATTGATTTTGAGTCGTTTGCCTTTACTCTTAAAATTTTCCACACACTCTTTGTACTGGTATTTGGATCATTGTAAAGGATCTCTCCTTGACGTGCATTATAAGCCGTGTTCTTTCTATATTGGCCTAGTAATACCCCTTGGGCACATCTTCCATTGAAACTTTCTTGGCCTTCATTCTGCTTATTTTATTCTTTAGCCTTTGGTTCAATATGAACTCATAGACGTAGATTCTTCTATCTTCTATTCTTTATGCATCATAATTCAAAATATGTCGCAGGGTTTTAGGAAGATCGATCCAGATCGATGGGAGTTTGCGAACCAAGGGTTTCACAAAGGGAAGAAGCACTTGCTGAAGAATATAAAGAGGAGACGCAAATCCAGTGAGCATAGAGAAACATCGAGTAGTACTGTCACCTCTGATTACCAGAAAGCTGAAAATGAAGTGGAACTCAAAACGCTTAAGAAGGACCAGGAAGCGTTGAAGACCAAGACCCTTAAACTAAGAGAAGAGCGGGAGAACTTTCAGCATGAGATTGAGCAGGTCACCGAGCGGGTTCGCCATGCTGAGTGCAGGAACCAGCAGATATTCCTCTTCCTCACAAAAGCAGCCAAAAGCCCCAACTTTGTCCAGCATTTAATCCAGAAGAAGAGGCAGAAGAGAGATTTAGAGACTTGTGAATCCAGCAAGAAAAGCAAATTGCTTGGTCCCGATGCTGAAGTCACCAAATGCTTGAATGAAGCAATGGATCACATGATTCAAAGCCCAAACGTTGATTGCCTGAGAATCAGTGATGATTTGGCACAGATGGAGCATTGGCCAAATAGGGTCATGCCGGAGGATTTTGACACCATTCAGATGCACAACCCGTGGCCTTCAATGGATGTTGAAGATTTCAGAGTTTCGCTGGGTCAGACGCCCGATCAGATGGCCAGAGCTAGTCCTTCTGATTTGTCTTCGGTATTCCATGAGATTTCCGAGAAACTCCTCGGGGAAGACGTGGTTATTGGCGATGACGCAGACAACATAGAAGTAGAAGACCACCTGACAGTGAATGACATGGGAATTAATCTTGAACTCGAGGGTCTGATTGATGGATTGGGTACACGAGGGAACTGATGGAGCAAGCAGTGAGACTGATGCCCCAAATTTCCATGTACTCCCGCGCTGCCCTTTCTGTTATTTTCGTGCCCTTTTGGGTTCCTTTTTGTTATTTTAAGCTGGACATCAGAATCATTGTTGCTGCTGTTTTTTGTGACCCAGATCACATAATGCAGCTTTTGCATAGTTGGAGAGAGTTTCTGGAGGGAAGCCACCATTCGCTTCACGGCATGAAGGTATATGTGCCGGAAACAGGAAAGAAGAAGAATCCAACCAATGAACTAGGTTTTGGTGGGTCAATGAAATATGCTTGTGTACATTTGTTGTAGTTTCTTACTTTTTCATCGTTGTATCAAAGTCCTCCCAATGTTCTTTTCTCAATTTTGCACTAACTTTTTCTTTCTTTCTGCGCTTGTGTTGTTACCAGTTATGTATAAATAAAAGCGTTTATAGTGCGAAAAAGTTCATGTTCACTTTTTATGGGAAGAGCTTTCCGAGATGTTTTACATGACCAAATGCTAACCAGAAGTTACAAGACATGTCCATGTATTCCCTACTGGGAGACATGTTTCTTTCCTTTTTTTCTTTTCTGTTTAAACTGAGTGTGCTTCTTGTGAATCTAATATGTGCGCTTATTGCAAGCTTCAATGTGCCAAGAAGGGAGACCTATCCAAGTTGGCAAACGCTTCTGTAACCTTGGACTACTTACGCTATTAGACTGAACTTGTTGACTTCGTGTCCATCGAAAGTCAGTAACCTTCGTTACCGTTAGCATTTGGTATTCTCGATAGCTTCAATAGTTCACTGGAAGCCTTTGCTTTGATGTAATGAACCGCACAAAGCCAAGCCTCAACCACTGACTGACTTGGGCTACCTTTAACTCGGAGATCTACTCTCCTCTGACCTACCAAGGAGTTCTTTACCAGTCCTATTCTCATTTA
Organism: Eucalyptus tenuipes; assembly: GCA_014182365.1. Lineage (NCBI taxonomy): Eukaryota > Viridiplantae > Streptophyta > Magnoliopsida > Myrtales > Myrtaceae > Eucalyptus > Eucalyptus tenuipes. Next base: position 35,564,242 of record CM024539.1, on the reverse strand, counting down.
TTTGACCGATGAGCTATTCCAATCCTGCCGGATGTGATTGATATCATAATTGGACCTTGTTCATGAGGACACTACTTAGTCAAGAGGACCAAATTCAAATTGCTCAAAATTAAAGGAGATCAAATGCAAAGCATTGGAATTCACACATTCTTCTAATAACTTAAGCTTTTAAAATAATTGGCGACGGCCCCACAAAATCTCATATGGTATCAAAGCTGGAAATTTTGAATTCATATCTTTACAAGCCTTATTTGCTTTCCCAATTAAATATGTCCACTTTTAATATAATGTAAAATGACCAATCTAAGCATGAGAGAGAGTGTTAGAATAATTTAAGTAATAAACCATGCTTTTATCTAATGGCTTAAGCTTTTAGAGTAGTTAGTAGTGAGCCCACAAAATCTCACAGGCATATTTTTTAGTATTAGAGTTTTAATCCTTCAAAATGGTTGGCAAAGCTTTTCGTGAAAATTTCAAATAGCCTTATGAAAGGAAGTCGTTCTTTTAAAAGAGTCCTCAAAGTGAATATTTTCTTTAATTAGTCTCTAAAGTGAGTGACTAAGTATCAAAATTACTCCTAGCTTACTAGCCGACTATCATTGATCGTTGAGCATGTGCATATCATGTGGCACTTTCTATTAACGCTAATAATACAACTAGATCGAGTGAATAAGTTTATTTTCAAAACATAACAAATTTTCGTGGAATTACTCAATCTAGGTTGATAGATGCAGGAATAGTAGATGATATAAGATGCAAGATACTTCCATTAGATAAATGATAAAATAAGTAAAGAAATAGAACACGATGCACTCAGATTTTTATCATGATTTGGTTTATGCCAAGCTTACATCCATTCTCCCAAACTAATAGCAATCAATAGGCCGGAGTCCACTCATAATTTAGTGAGTAGTTAATACGTAACACTATTGCTTCTATTCGAAATAGATAGATCCCACTATCAATAAACAATTTCTACCTACATGCTTGTACACTCTTCAAATTACAAATTAAAGTGAGTAATGACAACTCTCAAAAGAGTATATCACTATAGATCATGCTCACAACATAGAGAGAATGTGACTATATCTGTATCCATAACTTTCTTAGTTTTATATATTATATTCAATGTGTATTAATCTTCTTATATAGGTGAGCATAATTTCATGATAGAACCTAGAACCTAAGAAGCAAACTGATAGGAACTTGTCCAGTTCCAGGTTTAAGATATACAGGGTGAGTTCCAAGTTTAAAAAATTGATGAATCTATTTCGACGGGCAAGTTCTAACTTCTAAGTTGGTGAAACATGGAACCGGAACCTATAAGCTAGAGTCTGGAACAAATTTTTATGTTTTTCTTGGTTTATGTCTTCTCGTGATTCTGTGGTATTTCATGCCATTGGATGATGAGTGCATAATCTGGAACTACTAATCTGAACTTCCATTTTATGACAGAGACTTTTACTTTGTTGATATTTCATTTTTTTCGTGTGTCTAAATATAAGTTATGATCAATGAATCATAATAACAAACGATGATTATTAAATGTGATAATTCGCTGCAATCATTTAATTAATAATAAATGTGAAACCTGGGTGAACTGGAACCAACCTTGGAACCTATGACAAGGTAAGTTCCAGATTCTAAATTATGCATGGTAGGTTTCAGGTTCCAAAAAATGCGAAACATGTCCCAATTGGTAGGTTTCAAGTTTCAGATTTCAGGTTCCAGGTGGAACCTTCATAGAATTTGGAACCGTTCATCTCTAGTCTTCAACCTCCAAGACAATCGTTAGAGAATCTCTAAGAAAATCAATTAGTAGTTGGAATTTATGAACATAATTACCGTGAATCCGGTCGTCCATATAATCAAATTTTTGAGGTAATGATGAGGTTTCCCCAAATAAAGTAAGTTATATGCATTAATAATCTCTTCTTCTAATTGATCAAATAACTTAGGTAACAATAAAATTGATTTTTCTCCATATTTTCAATTCGAGTTTCTAGGCCCCAAAATTAGCAATTTATTCATTTTTACACAAATTAAATCAAATGAATCTTCGGGTCTCCTAATCCAAATTGTGTAAACATGTGAAAAAAAAATATTTTTTTTTCTCCTCAATTTATATAATGAGCTACTTTTATAAGCAATTTTATGAGTCTATCCAAACTTCCTGTTGATAATTGCCTTACGTATTGCTACCCATTTCTTCTTGAGTACACTACTACTCAAGACTTCACTCAACATTCATCTTGTCATGGTACCTCCGAGTCCTAACAAACTTCCCGTTCGTCACTAGGATCAACAAGAGTCTACCCGAGGGCATAAAGCGCAAGTTCTTGATGCTGGGGAGGCTGAGGAAGGTGTCGAAGTCAACAACAGGGGTGAAGCAGAATGAAGATGTTGTAGTGAGGAAGATGAAGAAAGAAAGAGAAAGACAATAAAAATAGATAAATAAATAAGAAGCCTCTTGATGAAAATGTCCGCTGATCATGACCTTGGGAAGTGTCACATGTCATGCACATGCTTGCCGGCGTATGCTGAGGGTTATTTATTTATAATGAAGCCTATTTTCAAGACTCTTTTTGAGAATACGTCCAATTCCAAGGGCTATATACCGAATCTTTTGGAGAATCTGCGACAAAAGTGGGATCAATTTCAAAGTTCCTGCCTCATTATTGAGAAGAGGAAGAAAAATGCGCACATTCGAACTTTGACCACCGAAATCAGGCCAGGTGTCGTCGTAAAGCCCGCCCCAATAGATATTATTATCTATATTTGGTGCATCTTTTCAGTACATAACAGATGTGACTCCTTACCAAATTCGGACAAAGATGTGATGAGATAAAGCGGATGCCCACGAATGACGGACCAAGACAAATGAAAGCTCCAACCCCATTATGTTCCCAGAAGGTAATCACTCCCTTAACGTCTCTCTTAAGGCCATCTCATGTTCACGTTAGACATTTGAAAGCTAATTTCTCAACCATCCCTTCCCGTTCTTAATAAATTCTTGAATGAATGCCATAAAAGATCCCAAGTCAATATTACTCCAAACTGATTTATAATTCTCCATAAACTGATACGTTCGTGATGTATATACCTTTCATGAACTTATGTCAAATTTTAGTATAAAATTACTGAGTTAGATGACATGTGACATTAACTCAACTGATATGAGAAAGTCCACATGGAAATCCATATTAATCTATGATGAAATTAATCTATGATGAATTTATTATAGATGTATCGATTTGAATTTTTTGAGGCGACTTGGGATTTTTTTATGATACTAATCCCAGATTCTTCCTATGTAGAGACCAAGAGTGCGCATGATGTATGTGTATCCCTACACATATTAGGCAAACATAATCCTCAGTTTCATGCATTGAAGTGGCACGTTATTTGTGCCCTACGAGAAAGACTCTGCTAATGGCAATGAACGACATGCAAGTGAGGAGTGTCTTGGTTCCCAAATATTTACTATATTTTATGTTACCATGAAGTGACAAACGCTCAAAGTTAAAATTTTTGGAGCTGGTCTCACATTTAGCACATAAGAAGATAAAGCAAAAGCTTCAATTAGAGATTAATCAAGTAGTCAACGTGAATAAAATCCCCTTCCTTTTTGCAAGAAAAGTGTGTTAACACATCGCAACAGACTGCTATCTGGCTCTAGCCCCGATGTTTTCAACCGAGAATTACTCTATATGCTCTATATCCAACATGGGCTCTTATTGCAAGCATCCCCATGTCATGAAGGGAGAAGTTGATTGATGGTACACCGGAATTGGACCTTTTTAATGAGAACCCTACTTTAGTCAATGGTAGTAATCATTTAGTTGGTCGAAACTACAGCAGATTAGATGAAGGGCATACGTTTAAGCATTGGAGTTCTAATTCCTCAAAACAATGTTAAAAGATGATAGGATAAGCTCATACAAAATTTAATAGTGTTACGATATGATGCGGGATGAATTATGTGCAGTTTTTTTTTTTTTTTTTTTTGCTAATCAAGATAATGATTCTTAGAAATTTAAGTTGCGAGAAATAAAATTGGAACTTTCTTTTAATCAATAGGAAGTATATGTTAGATACTATAAAGGAGGAGAGAATGACACAAAGCAAACTTAGTAATTTCCCAATAAAGCTCAAAAGTTGAAATTATCAAGGATTTTTCAATGCACTCGCCGAGTCAATTTATGAAAAACCGAAAGAAGGGCATTTGACATTTAAAATTTCCTATGGGTCGAGAAATTTTCTATCGCCAAATAATGATTTGAAATTCCAGGCATATTACGACAAAAATTGTAGCAAAACTAAGTTTCCAATTATCATACAAGATAAATAGAACTCTATTATCATCCTGTCGGAGATAAGATGCCACAAGGACCTGTGAAAGCCAGGCCACGTGCCTACAAGATTACAGCTAGGCAATAGGAAAGGAGACTTTTGAAGATATTGCAAAAAAGCTTGGGATGAAGGAATTCAAGACAACAGCTTGAGGGGAAAAATTATGAAGGCCATTTGGATTGTGGGGTCGTACGACATCGGACGTTTGGCATCCTAACTCCTGCTTTGAATTGTTGCACCTTGCGACAGACTGCTGTCTGGCTCTGGCCGATGTTTTTTCGACCCAGATTCGCTCTATACGCTAGACAGACAGACTGCCGTCTGGCTCTATAGGCTCTGGCCGATTATCCCTCCAATGAGACAGGCCTTTGACGACCCAGGTTAGGCCAGGTGTCCTCCGAAGAGAGAGCTTTATCCACCACATTCATTGCATCTTTGACTAACATCAATCACTAGAAGATGTGGCTCGTACCAATGACCACCCAAGCTAGGCCAGGTGTCCTCCTGTTAAAGCCTGCCTCAAGAGACTTTCGTCTCCATTCGGGACACCCTTTGAGCACACAAATCGCTCGCAGATATTGTGGGTTCGTACTAGATTCAGACAAGATCTCACTTAGATAGAGCGGAAAAGATACAGATAAATGGGCCCGACAAGACGAATGCACAAGCTTCCATGAACCTTCGGAAAAGAGGGGTCACTCCCTAACGTACTGTCTTAATCTAAGCAAGAAGTCCTGAGTCAACATCAGACATTTCCAGCTGATTTATCTGCGTCTCTTTACCCTTATGTGATGGATCCTGGATCCTTCTTATGTGATCCCCATGCTTTCCAAATTCCTATGGAATCATTAATAATATCATGTTGGATTTTTCTTATGACATAAAGAAAAATTTGAGGTAAAAATAATTTAGGATATTTTGTGATTTTTTTTGCTTTTTTTTGTCTATTGGCTTTGCACCTGTGTAACAACAAACGCCTCCTAGCGATATCAGTTGCAGGAGGAAAGAGGGGCGATGAACAATACCGAAACAGATAAGTGTGTACAAAACAAGAACAATTTTTGTGTAAAGTATGCGTGAATGTCACAACTAGGTGCATAAAAACTCTGGGCATCTTGATTGGAAATCACCCAATTTGTCCGTTTATTTCAACACAAGAATCAGCTTTCCTCTAGCATCAACATATCAATTGCTTGAGTTGCATCATTTCCTTTGGCAAAGAAGGAAAGTTATTTCCCAAATCCTATTTAACTTGGTTAAATCAGAGATGGGATATGGCTTCTTAGTTTTGAGACTAGCAGCATCACATAGATCGTTCTTCAATTGAGAAATAAACGACCAGTTCATCTGAAAAATTTATCTTGCAAAAGGTGGAGGCACTGACATAAGTTAGCAGATTCCTCTGCTCAACTGATCCATTTGCCACAAAACTCAAGCGGATATATAACAAGGAAAATAACGTAGATTAACCTAGGAACTCAACTAAAAAGGCTAAGCCGATAACATTGAACTCAGCAAACACCTAAATGACACCATAGAAAGGGGGATAACTCGCAAGATCTTCGTTGTCATCCTAATATGATCAATGTGATCATTGTCATGCTAGACACTGGAAATTTTTCATTGAGAAAGTTTCAAGTTGCAAAGGAAGAAATGGAGCCTCAACCAGACTAGTGGTTATATAACAAGGGACTGTTCGAATAAGATATGCTTCAAGAAAGCTCATCTTAGAAGTCACTCTCTCTCTTGTTCGCACACATGCACTCCCCACAAATTTGTAAGATGATGGCCATTGATAGCATGAAGGAAAGTGGCAAATGAGTTCCAAAGCACCACAGCTCTGTCGATATGAACATCTGAGATCAATGCCAATGCACCTTCCACCTATGACTCCTTAAGGAACGCTAAGAGCGCTAAACAAATAATATGCTGGAGCTTGCAAAGAGCATTTATGTAAACAAAGAACTTCTTGGGAGATAGCAATTAATCCAAGGAGGCTATTTACATACAGGTTCTTCACAGGTACATGCACTTTTATTAATAACCGATGGTATTGCGAGGAAAAGAAACTGGGCTTCTCAATCTGCATATTAAAAAAGGACCACTGGAGTCGAGGAGGAAAAAATAGAATCCAAGTATCTTACCTCTGTTTTTCAGGATACAACAATCTCATTCGCAGATCATCGCCTGCCGTAGCAAGAGCAAAGGATGCTTCTCCAAGTAATGGTTCTCTTCGTTCGGCTTGTTCCAGTATCTTGACTGTAATTTTTATCTTTTGGTGAAGGTTTTCCTTGCTCGACAGACTTTAAGCAGTCTGCATCTTTTCTGTGCCTCTTACATAGGTGGAGATTTTCTACCATCCAGCGTGAGATGAGGCGGCTGTGCTTCCTTCGTTAGAAGAGCCAATATAATCTTTCGCTCTTTCCTCATCGCAGCGACGTGCAAAACCGTGAAGCCTCTTGCATTTCTACTATTCACATCGGCAATTCCGAGATCAAGAAGTTCCGGTCATGGTCTCCGCATCACAGTATGCTCAGGCATAGTGAAGTGCATATGCATCATCCAGAGTGGTATAGCCCTCCTTCGTCAAAGATAGCATGAGGCAAGCCTTTATCTAAAGTTACAGTTTCGAGATCAGATCTCACAAAAAATTTCTATACAATGTGCCAGCAATCCGTGACTTTCATCACCGCATACCCTTGCAGCGGATAGCACAAGCAAAATGTCGTCTGGGGCAACCTTGCGAGAATGTCAAGTAGGCGCCTCTGCAAACGATCGAGTCTGATTCAGTTATGCTGCATGTGAACAAAACAAAAAATATCCAGCATCTCTAGCCGTAATCACTGATGTGGATTTCTTTATCGTAGTCTCCTCAGCTAGTTTCTTTTGCAGCCACTGCTGCGCTACTGAGCAGTTTGACAATGGACAGGATCCCCCTTCAGGCAAATCATCGTATTGAAGGGGATGTCGAAATAAACAATTCTCCCTATGAATAATATCAAATAGGACGGGAACTAATCAACCATAAAGTTGACACAACCGACCCATAGAGTCAATTTATACTGCAGAAGGCTAAAATGAAAGAGCTCCAAATTGTCAGGTGCTCTTTACTAAAGTGGGTCATAGGTCTAATCGAAATGATCTCACTTTCTAATAGGCCTTAGCATACCATATAAGAATAATTATGGCACACATGATATTATCTAAATACTGAAAATGCTATGAAAAGTTACAACTATTATGAGAAGTTGCAACTTTTATGAAGATAGAATATTTTATGATGTGATATTCTGAATTTTGTATGCGCTACAATAATATAATATGATTTTCGTGATCGCAATCACCCAGAATACTTTGCTTTGAGATTAAGTGGATAGATATCATCACTATGTTGGTGAGTAGAATGAAGGTAATTAAATCCAGCCATAGTAGTTGTAGAGAATGGCCGGTGTACTTTGAGTTTCATATTTTATGATATTCAAGTTTCAATTTCATTGAATTGATATTTTCCTAATTTTTGATATCTTTCATTGATTATTTTAGTGAATTCAAAATATTTTCAAATTCACCAATGTTTAAAATCAAATGTTCAGAACAAAAATATTACTAGATGCACAAATTTTTAGAATTAGATGTTCAAAACTAAAATATTTTCAAATGCACGGATATTTAGAATTAGATGTTCATAATGAATATTGGTTAACTAAATCTCTATTTGTCTTCGTTTGGCACACTTCTCTTTTCTCTAACAAAATTTTTAAATCTATACTTTGGTTTGAGACATTGAAATTGGTAGTTTTGACATCATGCATGAAATCATCAATTTCAACTATTGTTCATTAATGTTTTGGGTGACTCATCCCTATAGTTCATCAATGCTTTGGGTGATTCATGCCTATAGTTCATGATTGTTTTGGTGATTCATGCATACACTTGGCCATAGAAGAAGAGCTCATCTTCATTTCCATCAAAACATCTTCTTGTGGCAAAATTTCATTGGGCCATTTGCGCCCTAGCTACCTACTTAGGACCACTTGAAGCATTTCTATTGGAACACATACTGTAATATGGGCTTTAAAAAAATAATAAAAGGAAAAGAAAGGGTTGAAAAGTAAAAAAGAAAGCTGAAGGAGAATTGTGGAACCTTCGGTTGTGTTTTGAAAAGATAGAGAGAGGGAGAGAAAGAGAGAGCATGGGCAGAAGTAAGGGAAAGCAAGAAATAGGGGAGAGGAGAGAAAGAAGAGAAAGGAAAAAGGGAAAAAAGGGAAAAATTTTGGTGCACTCGTGATCCGGACGCCTCATCAAGCCGACTCAAGTGTATTTTGCAACGTCGGTAAGAAATCGAAGCTTTTAATCACCTACTTGAAGCAATCGCCGCAATTAGGGCTTGAAAGTCGGATTTCTTGGATATTTGTGTGGTGAAGCTCGATTTTTTAGTCTTTGAGCTGTAAATTTTTATAGAAATGGTACTTTGGGATGTTGTGAAGCTATAGCATCTTACGAATCATGATTTGAGCTTGTGGTTTGTCCGGAACGAAATTTTAAAGTTGGGGATGCAATATGGAACTGTAGCGAATAGTAGCTTCGAGCCTTTTTTTTTTTTTTTTTTTTGGTATTGTTTTGGGGCGGCTGAGTTAGGGTTGTTGTTGTACATTAAGAGAGCTTTCTAAAGACTGTAAGATGGATTGAAATGGAATTTTGTGGAGGAAGTTATGGCATGATGAAGTTGGCACATGGGCTACGCGCCTAGCAGAAAATGATGGGTTTTCGCTAAATGTGAGCTTTTGTGGCGCATAGGTGTCGTTTTATCGACTAATAGGCCTAGTATAGGCGAGTCGTTATAAGAATATCCTTTTACCTCGGCTTTTTGATATTGTTTTTCCGTTAATTGTTAGGGATCCGAGTGCATGGTTTGAGTATGTGTTGTAGTTGATTTTTGGCTTTTCCCAGGTGAGTGACACTATTTCTTCTTTGTATTTTAAACTCATGTTTTGAGAAACGTGGTGGATTAAATATTCTATGAGTTGATAAAAAATAAATTTTGTTGCATAAAACAGGATCGAGCTATTACTGCCTTTTTTGTTGTTCGAAGGAAGTTATATTTCGATTTCGATTTGAATGATTGTTTGAAAAAGGATTTGTGAAATTCTTTATGAAAGAATCTTGAAATTTTTTGGAGAATGCTTTGATATTTATATATCAAATTTTGAGTTGTGATATGACTTTCTTTCTGATGTTGGATTATTGGATATTGTGATTGGTGATTGGTGCTTAATGTTTCTGTGGACCCTGAGGGGTGTGTGGGCATACACATACTAGTTTAGGATATCCTTGTAGGCCGAGCCACCGGCTAATAATAGGTGGAGACCTTGCTAGGAGAGAATCTTGGTCGTCTTGTCACGGGCGTTATGCGTGACCATGGTTAGACATTTGAGCATGAAATGGGTCAATGGAGTGGACCATTGACATATGACTTGAGCTTAGTCAATGGAATGGACCATCGATATATGATTTGATGAGATTGATCAATGGAATAGACCATTGATACATGTTTTATGAGATTGACCAATGGATTGGACCATTGGTATCTTTGGTATTTGAGTTACGATTGTGTTTTAAATGTGCATAGTGATTTCTCGATCCGCTTAGAAGAAATGTGTTACTCACTGAGCCGTGGTAGCTCACTCCTCTCATCTACTTGTTTTTCAGGTTCTTCAGCGAGTCGTGAGTAGGCGTGAGCGTTCGTTCGGGGAGAACTTTTGTGGTGGAAACTTTTTGGTATGACTTGTGAATAATTGATAAGCTTATAAGTTAGTCTTTCCAGAAGGTATATGTTTTGGTTCGGTGGATTGTAGAAATACTTTGATATTGAAACCAAATGCCCTTTCATATATATATATATCATATATATATATATATATATATATATATATATATATGTTGATATCGGGTTGAATCTTGGTTATGTTGAGGCTGCGTCCCTTGGTGAAAGGACGGCCGTGTCATGCCCTTGTTCTTATGGATTGTGGTGTGACATTTGTTGATATCAGAGCTTAGGTTTTGATTTGTTTGGGTAGATGTGGGACGATGTGAGATTGTATGATAGATTTTTAATGCGTTAGCCTTTTAGATACTAAGTTGTAGCTCCATTCTGATTCAGGTGATCATGCGTGACTCGGAGACACTTGCTTCGCTTCGTAGAAATAGTAAAGGCAAGCAAGTTGTCGCCCCTGATGCTAGAGACATGCCTCAAGCTTCTCGAGGTGCGTCTTTAAGGAGGAGACGGGAGGATCGGCATGATGGAAGTCCTGACTCACATGAAGTCAAGGAAGTTAACCAATGGTTGTTTTCCCCGACTGACTTTGAGCAAGCCATGATTCATTGGTATCGTTAGGCAAAGGAATTAAGTGGAGATTGAGCACCTGGCTCATACACCTTTGCCCAATTCAGAGAGGCGAAACCACCCATTTATGATGGGAAAGTTGATCCTCTTGCAGTTGAGCAATGGACTAGAAAGATTGAGAGGATCTTTGAAGCTGAAGGTGTTCCTAAAGACAAGAAGGTTAGCTTTGCTTCTCGATACTTAGAAGGCGAGGCAGCATTGGTGGGAGGGAATGAGGCCAGCCCTTGGAGATAGGGGTGGTGCTATAGCTTGGGAGGACTTTAAGTAGGCTTTCAATGCCCAATTCTTCCCAGTGTCATTTCAGGCAAAAATGAAGAGTGATTTTATACACATATCTCAAGGCGACTCCATGGTTTTGGAGTATGCAGCCCGCTTTAATCAGATGAGTAGATTTGCTGAGCAATATGTGTTTAATGAGCAAGATAAGGTTGATCACTTTCAGAGGGAGCTCCGATATGAAATTGGTTCTGCACTCACACCTCTAGCATGGACATCTTATAAAGACATGCTGGAACGAGCCATCAGAGTGGAACAAAAGATTTTGGAGCGTGAGGTACAAAGTGTACCTCAGCATAAGAAGTTGAGATCCACTGACTATCAGGATAGCGGCGCTTGTGGCAGCAGAAAGAGGAAAGCTTTTAACCAGCCAGGAAAGCCTAGAATTCAGAATAATCCAGGCCCTTGTACTACCTATGTGAGATGACATAGCGGTCCTTGTTACCGCAAGAGAAGACCATGTTTCACTTGTGGAAAAATGGGATAGATGGCACGTGATTGTCTAACACAGAAGAATGCCCCTGGAGATAGTAGAGTATGTTTTGTATGTGGGCAACCTGGATATCGAGCCTATACTTGTTCTATGAGGAAGACTGGCTCTCCAGTTGATAGGCCACAAGAAGGCTAGCAAAGGCAAAGGATGACTGGGAAAGTTTTTACGATGACAGGAGAGGATGCAGCGGCTTCTAATACAGTTGTTGCAGGTAATATTTCTATTGCCTCGCAATCTGCTTATGCATTGTTTGATCCCGGTGCCATGCATTTCTTTACTTCCATTGACTTTGCAAAGAAACTTGATGTATTGCCTGAGCTTCTAAAATATGAATTGTGTGTTGATACTCCCACTAGTGATTTCTTGATTGCTAATCGTGTTTTCAAGAATTGTTTGTTGCGAATTGATGATGTACCATTGCCTGTGGATTTGGTGGAGTTAGATATACGGGATTTTGATGTTATTCTAGGGATGGATTGGTTATCGAAATATCATGCCACTGTTGATTGTTATTCAAAAAAAGTTATTTTTCAACCTCCAAATCAACTCGAATTCTCTTTTTCGGGAAGTTATATAGGCACTTTTCCAAGGTTGATTTCAGCTATGCAAGCAAGGAAGCTTTTGAGAAAGGGTTGTTGCGGTTATTTAGCTTGTGTAAAAGACACAAGTAAGGAGACGGTAAAGCTAGAAAATGTTCATGTTGTCAGAGAATTTCTTGATGTATTTCCTGAAGATTTACCTAGCTTGCCTCCTGATAAAGAGATAGAGTTTTGTATTGATTTAATGCCTGGTACAACACCTACCTCTAAGACCCCATATTGGATGGCACCTTCTGAATTGAGTGAATTGAAAACACAATTGCAAGAGCTTTTGGATAAGGGTTTTATCAAGCCTAGTGTATCGCCTTGGGGAGCACCTGTTCTATTTGTGATGAAGAAAGATGGTAGTATGCGACTTTGCATAGATTACCAAGAACTTAACAAGGTGACGATCAAAAATAAATATCCTTTGCCTTGGATTGATGATTTATTTGATCAACTTCAAGGGGCTCAGGTATTTTCTAAGATCGACCTTCGTTCTGGGTATCATCAGTTGAAGATAAAAGTTGATGATGTGCCAAAGACTGCTTTCAGAACAAGGTATGGGCATTATGAATTTCTTGTCATGCCTTCTGGGTTAACGAATGCACCTACGGCTTTCATGGATTTGATGAACAGGGTATTCAAGCAATTTCTTGACAGATTTATTGTGGTATTCATTGATGATATTTTGGTGTATTCGAGGAGTTTGGGAGAACATGAACAACACTTGAGAGCTATTGTACAAACTTTGCGTGAAAAGAAGTTGTATGCTAAATTTAGTAAGTGTGCCTTCTGGCTTGATCATATAGAATTCTTGGGTCATGTAATGTTAAAGGATGGTATCTCAGTTGATCCAAAGAAAGTTGAAGTAGTTGTTCAATGGAATCGTCCGACCAATGTCATGGAGGTCAGAAGTTTTCTTGGGTTAGCAGGTTATTACAGGTGATTTATAGAAGGGTTTTCTAAAATTGCTAGTCCACTTACTCGCTTAACTCAGAAGGGAGTTAAATTTGTGTGGTTAGATCAATGTGAGTGCAATTTCCAAGAGTTGAAGAGGCGATTAGTGTAAGCTCCTATATTAACTTTGCCTTCAAGAACTGGTGGCTTTATAATTTATTGCGATGCATCTAAGGAAGGTTTAAGTTGTGTTCTTATGCAGGATGGTAAAGTTGTGGCATATGCCTCTAGACAATTGAAGGCTCATGAGAAGAACTATCCTACTCATGATCTGGAGTTGGTGACGGTTGTGTTTTCCTTAAAAATATGGCGACACTACTTGTGTGGTGAAAAATGTGAAGTCTTTACCCATCACAAGAGTTTGAAATATATTTTTACTCAGAAAGAACTTAACATGAGACAAATGAGATGGCTAGAACTTTTGAAGGATTATGACTTATCCATCAATTACCATCCAGGTAAATCTAACGTGGTAGCTGATGCCTTGAGTCATAAATCCTCTAGAAATATGGCAGCATTGCTCACTTCTCAAAAGCCTATTCTTGAGGATATGAGAAAGCTGGACCTGGAGGTTTTGGTCCATTGGCTTAGTGCTCGATTAGCTAATCTTCGAGTACAACCGACGTTGATTGACAGAATCAAGGCTAAACAAAATGAAGATCCTCAATTGGAAAAGATAATAGAAGGTGTGGAAGCTGGGAAACAAGATGACTTTAGTATCCACGTAGATGGGTCATTGAGGTTTCGTGGTCAGTTATGTGTTCCCGATGATTCAGAATTGAAAAAGGAGATATTACAAGAAGCTCATAGCACTAGATTCTTGATCCATCCAGGGAGCACCAAGATGTACAGGGATTTGAGAGGAAATTTTTGGTGGATCAATATGAAGAAAGATATTGTGAAGTTTGTCGACCAATGTCTAATTTACCAGCAAGTGAAAATTGAGCATCAGAAACCAGGTGGCCAGCTGCACACACTTGAAGTACCTAAATGGAAGTGGGAGCATATTACCATGGATTTCATCGTCGGCTTACCGAGGACGCCTAGTGGTAAGAATGTCATATGGGTGATTGTTGATCGATTGACTAAATCTGCACACTTTTTGTCTTATCGATTTGGTCTTTCACTTGAAGACATGGCGAAGCGATACGTTAATGAGATAGTGAGACTTCATGGAGTTCCAGTGAGTATTGTTTCCGATAGAGATCCCAGGTTTGTGTCCAACTTTTGGAAGAGTTTACAAGGGGCGTTAGGTACTCAACTCAACTTTAGCACAGCTTTTCACCCACAGATGGATGGTCAATCGGAGAGAACTATTCAAACATTAGAGGATATGCTATGATCTTGCGTTATTGACTTTGGTGGTATGTGGGACGAACATTTGCACTTGGCAGAGTTTTCTTATAATAATAGCTATCATTCCAGCATTAAGATGGCTCCTTTCGAAGCTTTGTATGCGCGTAAATGTAGGATTCCTGTTTGCTGGGATGATGTTGGTGAGAAAAGATTAACCGGCCCTGAATACATACAACAATCATAAGATAAAATCAGACTCATTCGAGAGCATTTGAAAACAGCACAAAGCCGTCAGAAAAGTTATGCGGACCTTAAAAGGCGCAATGTAGAATTTAATATAGGAGACCATGTATTCTTGAAGGTTTCTCCTATGAAGGGCGTCATGAGATTTGGCTCGCGTGGTAAATTAAACCCAAGGTACGTGGGACCATTTTTGATATTAGAAAAGATTGGTGAAGTTGCTTATAAACTGGCTCTACCACCAGCATTATCTAGAGTCCATAATGTGTTCCATGTGTCCTTATTACGGAAATATGTGCCAAGTCCTGATCACGTTCTAGATTTTACACCGTTGAAGTTGAGAGAAAACTTATTATACGAAGAGTAGCCTATTCATATTATCGACAAAAAGGATTAGGTGTTACGACGACGCACTATTCCTTATGTGAAGATCTAGTGGCAAAATCACACAATGAGAGAGGCCACTTGGGAACTTGAGGAAGAGGCAAGACGCAAATACCCTCACTTGTTTCATGATTGAGGTACCTATAAATTTCAAGGACGAAATTTTTTAAGGAGGGGAGAATGTAATATATGGGCTTTAAAAAAAATTAAAAAAAAAAGGAAAAGAAAGGGTTGAAAAGTCAAAAAGGAAGCTGAAGGAGAACTGTGGAACCTTTGTCTATGTTTTAAAAAGATAGTGAGAGGGAGAGAAAGAGGAGCACGGGCAGAAGCAGGGGAAAGCAAGAAACAGGGGAGAGGAGAGAAAGAAGAGAAAGGAAAAAGGGAAAAAAGGGAAAAATTTTGGTGTGCTCATGATCCGGACACCTCATCAAGCCGACTCAAGTGTGTTTTGCAACGTCGGTAAGAAATCGAAGCTTTTAATCACCTACTTGAAGCAATCGCCACAATTAGGGCTTAAAATTCGGATTTTTTGGATATTTGTGTGGCGAAGCCCGATTTTTGAGTCGTTGAGCTGTATATTTTTATAGAAATGGTACTTTGGGATGTTGTGAAGCTATAGCATCTTATGGATCGTGATTTGAGCTTGCGGTTTTTCCGGAACGAAATTTTAAAGTTGGGGACGCAATCTGGAACTGTAGCGAACAGTAGCTTCGAGCTTTTTTTGGGTACCGTTTTGGGACAGCTGAGTTGGGGTTATTGTTGTACGTTAAGAGAGCTTTCTAAAGACTGTAAGATGGCTTGAAACGGAATTTTGTGGAGGAAGTTATGGCGTGACGAAGTTGGCACATGGGCCGCGCCTAGCGGAAAATAATGGGTTTCCGCTAAATGTGAGCTTTTGTGGCGCATAGGTGTCGTTTTATCGACTAATAGGCTAGTATAGGCAAGTCGTTATAAGAATATCCTTTTTACTTGGCCTTTTGATATTGTTTTTCCATTAATTGTTAGGGATCCGAGTGCGTGGTTCGAGTATGCGTCGTGGTTGATTTTTGGCTTTTCCCAGGTGAGTGACACTATTTCTTCTTTGTATTTTAAACTCATGTTTTGAGAAACGTGGTGGATTATATATTCTATGAGTTGATAAAAAGCATATTTTGTTGCATAAAACATGATCGAGCTATTACTGCCTTTTTTCTTGTTCAAAGGGAGTTATATTTCGACTTCAATTTGAATGGTTGTTTGAAAGAGGATTTCTGAAATTCTTTATGAAAGAATCTTGAAATGTTTTGGAGAATGCTTTGATATTTATATATCAAATTTTAAGTTGTGATATGACTTTCTTTCTGATGTTGGATTACTGGATATTGTGATTGGTGGTTGGTGCTCAATGTCTTTGTGGACTCTGAGGGGTGTGTGGGTATGCACATATTAGTCTAGGATATCCTTATGGGCCAAGCCACCGGCTAATAATAGGTGGAGACCTTGCAAGGGGGGAATCTTGGTCGTCTTGTCATGGGTGTTATGCGTGACCATGGTTAGACATTTGAGCATGAAATGGGTCAATGGAGTGGACCATTGACATATGACTTGAGTTTAGTCAATGGAATGGACCATCGATAGATGATTTGATGAGATTGATCAATAGAATAGACCATTGATACATGTTTTATGAGATTGACTAATGGATTGGACCATTGGTATCTTTGATATTTGAGTTACGATTGTGTTTTAAATGTGCATAGTGATTTCTCGATCCGCTTAGAAGAAATGTGTTACTCACTGAGCCGTGATAGCTCACTCCTCTCATCTACTTGTTTTTCAGGTTCTTCAGCGAGTCGCGAGTAGGCGTGAGAATTCGTTCGAGGAGAACTTTTGTGGTGGAAACTTTTTGGAATGACTTGTGAATAATTGATAAGCTTATAAGTTAGTCTTTGCAGAAGGTATATGTTTTGGTTCGGTGGATTGTAGAAATACTCTGATATTGTAACCAAATGCCCCTTTTGTCATATATATATATATGGATGTATATATGTTGATATCGAGTTTAATCTTGGTTATGTTGAAGCTGCGTCCTTTGGTGAAAGGATGGCCGTGTCATGCCCTTGTTCTTATGGATTGGGGTGTGACACATACTACTCTTAAATATAATGATTTTTTCCCAAAGTTATCATTACTTTTAACTTTGGTTTGTTAGATTCAATTCCTTTTCCCTGTAAAAAGATGTTCTTATGTCTTTAAGCTTGCAAAATGAGAATTCCAAAGAAAGAAAGAAAGAAAGAAAGAAAGAAAGAGTGATCTTCGGTTGCTTTCCTCTTTTATTTTCATATTCCAATCTTTCGTCCGAAAGGAAATATTCTATTCTTGTGTTAAAGCTTCCAAATTCCATTAAGAAATGTTAACCTTTGTTCTTGATTATATTGTTTTGAAGGTGATTAAAGTTTTGATTTTACTCAAGCCTTCTATTTGAGGTAAGTGAAAACCCTATATGCTAAGTTGGATTGATCTACTAAGTGCTTTTGACTTGGATTGATATGTGTGAACTTAGTGTAGTATGTGAAATACGGATGCAAATGTGTTGTGGTGGTTTGATTTATTTTATGGATTTCATACATGACTAGAATGTGCTTGATTGTTTCTTTTAGGAGTGGTGACATGTGGTATATGTAAATATGAATATGAATTTGGAAGTGTTATCTTTGCAGTTTCAAATTTAACTATCGTTGGTAATATTCACTTATTAAGTCTAATTCGCTTTTAAGTCTGATATGCTCTCTAAGTCTAATTCATTTTTGAGTTCAATTTCCTCTCTAAGCCTATTCGCTTTTTAGTTTGTTATCCTCTTTGAGTTTCACTTGCCTTCTGAGTATATTCACTTATCGAGTTCGAATACAATTTCCTTATGTTCAAACTTTTTCGATCAAAATCATCTTAACATGTTCATACTTTCCCGATCAGAATCATTTCCTTACGTTCAAACCGTCTCGGTCAAAACCATTTCAAGCCGTCCGAATCATAACCATTTCCTTATGATCAGACTTTCCCTATCAGAACCATTTCCTTATGTTCATACTTTCCCATTCAAAATCATTTTATTATGTTCAGATCCATTGTCGAGCATGTTGATTGTTTAGTATTGATTGTGTTTGCGTAAGTAACGAAAAAAAGGTAAGCATATGAGTATCACTATATAATCACATGTTGTCACCTTATTTTATTATTTGACTAATGTATTTTTTGTCGAGATAAAATAAGAAAGATTGTGTTGAAGTGCATGAGAAATGGCAAAATATCGTAATGATCATGACAGCTGTTATGTTATATGAATTGCTTGTGAATGATACTATATGATTCGAACCTTTGCCACGGCCTATTTGCCTTCGAGTGAATTCCCTTGTATGAGTATGTGGATAAGACTCCAGAATTAGCCAAATGTTCTACCGCATATAACGGTCCTCTACAAGGTTGATATTATATGAAATTATACAATGACATGGCATTGTGGTCATGGTATGACATGGCCTTGTGGTCATGGCATACCATGGACTTGGCTTATATAGTTAAAGTATAACACGGCTCTTATAGTCATGATTTGACATGGCCTTATAGTCATGATATGACTTGGCTTGTATAGTCATGGTATGACATGGCTCTTCAAGTCATGGTATGATATGGCTTTTATGGTCATGGTATGACATGACTCTTGTAGTCATGTATGTGGATGTACAATGGTATATTTATCATCGCTGATGTGGAGGACACTCGTAATGAATGAGCTGAGGTATGACAACGGGTATGTATGATTCCGTTCCTCATGAGATGGTGGTGACCATGCCTCGTCAGTCCAGGTCTTGGCTAATGACATGTATGAATTCACTTGTGTGTATAATGGTAAAATGCATGATATGTATGAATTCACTTATGTTTATAATGGTGAAATGCATGACGAGTATGATTTTTGTGTGTGTGTGTGATGGTGAAATTCATGATAAGTATGAACTTGCCTATGTATATTCTTGTGTATGGTGCTAAACCATTAGGTGACACTAGTGCATTGTGAAATATTATGTCTATGATTACTTATGAGCATATGAACTTGCATTATAGTTAATGATTTGTTATTGGCATATTGTGAACTTGTTTATGCATTATTATTTTGAACACATGTTGTTTGATTTGGTGCCAGGTTGAGTATTAAGATCATCTCCTACCTTAGACCTAGATTTCATTAATTGAGATTTGGCTCATTCTTTATTTTTCAGTATGTAGGATGGTCCCTTTGGGATATATCGGTGGAGGGGATGAGGCAGTGCTTGAAATCATCAGCCTCTAAGTTAGAGGGTAGTTCACTTGTTAAATAGTACGGGAGTAGTGGTGCTAGTTGACCTGACCCAACCAAGGACTATATATTTTGATAATAAGTACTGGTTTTTTTTTTTTTTTTTTGGTAAAGGTAACGTGTATAATAACTGTCACCCAAAACAGGAATATACAAAAGAAAGGAGACTTGACACCAACAGAAGGCCTTGCACCCAAAATGACAAAAGGATTGTCAACAGGGGTGTAAGGGTGTCATGGTAACCCAAGCAAGAACAAAGGAAGGGAAACATCCTTCACAAAACAAAGACAATGCAGAAAGAAGGAAAAAGATCAGTCTGAGAAGATAGATGGGTTGAGGCTCCAGCTCTGCTGTAATCTTCTATTGGCAGGAGTATCTGACACCTGACGGAAGGTCATAGCCTTATCCCTAACAACCTTGTCAAGCCATTTCTTCATAGCTGGCACAAAGAGAGTCCATTCACAGAAAAGGATATTATTCATTTCCTTCCAAATAATATCACATAAAGTTGCAAAAGCGAACCAAGAGATGGTGATGTGAAAGGAATCACCAGATAAATACTTGATGGCCCACTGAAGGTTATCCCTCCACGAGTTGTTTCGCCAAGGAAGATTACACCTAGCAACCCAAAAAAGAGCAAGAGCCCCAGTAATAGGATACCCAAAGAAAGGTGATCTACTGAGTTAGGACGACAAGAGCAAAAAGCACAATTAGCATCGGAGATTCTGCCATGAGCAAGAAGCGTAACCTGGGTGGGCAGTCTATTTTTGGAGATCAACCACAAAAGAAATTGGTGTCGGGGAACTAGTGAGCTATTCCATATAAGAGGGGCCCAAACAATAGATTGACCCCTTGGCCGAATGACATCCCAGGCCGAAGCAGCAGTGAAAACTCCCGACCGATGGGGCAACCAATAGAAACGATTAGGGACCTGGTTAAGAACAAGTAAGGGCTCGTTCCATGAAGTGATCTCATGCATAAGTTCGGACGCCGCACCAGAAAAGAAGTCAGCTATTGCAAATAAGTACTGGTGTTTGTATAAAGAAGAAGCATATATATCAAATTCATGTGACTTTCTTGTATGGTATGTTGTGATGTATTTTGTAGTGCTTTCACATGCGTAATTACAATTACGAGTATAAACGGGAAGAACACATGCCATGCATTGGAGTGTGCCAAAGAACCAAGAACCGCCTGGAACTGGACCGGATAGGACCGGAATCGGTGATTCCCATTGGGGCCAGTCCGGTTCTCGGTTCTAGGCGTGGAATCGCTCAACCATCCACTCGGACCGGATTGATATATATATTTAAAAAAGAAATTCCATCTCAATTACTTAATTATTTTGTAATTTTTCAACCAAATATATATGTGTGTGTGTGTGTGTGTGTGTATATATATATATATGTAGATTGGTAGTTATTTGACCTTATTGACTAATTTTGTCTCTTGGGTGTGTAATAAGATTAACCCTTCTATTTTTCTTTCCCATTCTAACAATCCATTTACTTGTTTCTCAACCTAAATAAAATAAACAAACGTAAAGGAATGAGAGAATCGATTGGATATGTCCATAAAAGCCAATGGCTTGTTTTAAGATTATAATTAGGTTTCTCCTTAACCATTCCCATGATTAAATTAGGTTGATGTTGAAAAAATGAGATCAAGCAATTAATAGTTTAACTTTTATGGAGGTTAGGACTTTTAACATGGAGTCTAATTCTCCACATGTTTCTAGTGTCGAAAAACCTTAAATGGATCACACCACAACCTTCGAAGAAATTAATTTTTTAGCTTTCCGCCTTATAGTTTTCAATCCTTAATCAAAATCAATGGTTCGCAATTAAATCCGAGTATAAGGCCGAACAAGCTTTGTAAGAATTGGGCCTTGATTCCATAGACCCACCCAAGAACTAGACCAGACCGACGGTCTGGTTCCTAGGTGGATCTATGGAACTAACAGGCGGGTCTTGATTCCAATTTTTTGGAACTAGTCCTTAGTGGGTGGTTCCCAATTCCAAGGTGGAAACTGCCTACCCGAACCATGCTCACTCTTAGCCATGTGTGATGTTCTGGGGTGTCACATATGAGCTTTGATGGAAAGCACTTAGTAAATGCATTTATTGAATGCCTATATAAGGAGTCTAGTTGTCTCTCTGCCCACATAGACAATTAAAGTTGTATTTTATCCTTCATCAGATGAAATACGTTAAGAAAAGTGGGTTAAAGAAGAGAAACCGGATTTCTTTATCTCTCTTATTTTTGCAACAATCATTTTCTCAAAATTATTACTATGGATAAATATATGTGTATTTATCTCTCTATCGTGAATAGATCATGAGGATATAAAATTCTTTAATGTTAAATTTCCGCATAATTGAATTAAATCATTGCTAACAATTGGTACTAGAGCATGGTTTAGGATCTTATGATTTTTTCAACTATTAAAATATATTATGACTTCATTAATTTGTTCCCATTAATGCTTGTTAAAGATATGTACATTGAATTGATTGATACAAGTACTTGCTAAACAAAATCACATGTAAATTATTGTTTGAGTTTAGTGCTCTTAATCTATATATATTTTCACATTTCTAGCACACTAATTATTTTGCTATGTGTATTCATATATAATTATATATAATCTTCTAAAACTTCTCAAATCCACAAGAACGAACACAATTTTATTCAGTGTCACTTTTGTAATAAAATTGGGTAATCTTATTTAGTTTCACTTTTCACTACATCATGGATACATTATTTCATGGCCTTCAATTTTTCGCTCATTCTATTTTTGGTTCGATAGCTTATTATGATATTGACTCGAGTAGTGACAATCAATATTGTCGCTCCACTATGAATTGCCATTTCTTTTGGGGCAATTCACTTATCTCATGATCTAGCAAGAAACTGACCATTGTCGTTCACTCTAGTACAAACATCGAACTATTACTAATACCACATCAAAGTTACTATGGTTGCACCAACTACTAAAAGATATTGGAGTGCATCATAATTCATTAGTTGCAACAACTGTAGCTCTAAATAAATATCACGTAATGACATAGCATAAATGGCTTTGCTTTTGTGCTGTTGTTGGTTTAGCTAATCCGAAGGAAGCCAGTATTTCATGCAAGATCCAATTGTTTGTCAACAATCAAGAAACTTACGGTTGTGTAAATTGTTTTTCCTTACATATGGATTTTATATGTTTCACAGCAAATGATGTGGGGATTGGATGCAAAATTTTTGAATCATTGCAGTCAATTTACAATACCGTTTCAAGCATTGGAGGGGAATCGTAGAATACACGGGCGTGTATGGTGTGCAAACAAGGTAAGCAACCAAATGACACAGAATAACAACAGTATCAATCCTCCGAATTATAACACGAACCTTACAAAATCCCGTTTTTGAGGCCGCAAAAGGAATGAAAGATTTTCAGACTCATAATCAGTACACTACAGTTCATAATTAACTTTTCTTGTAATTTCGGTTGGGGGTTATATTACTACCCTTTCCAGCGACTTTGACTGAGTGTATTCTCATTGCGAAAATGAGCTTCCTTCCATCCGTTCCTCGCTAAAAAAGTGCGAGGACGTTCGTGTCTAGTCAATGTTCCTAAATTTTCTTGCTGACCCGTGTCACGTCACGGCCAAACTCAAGAAAGAGAACCCAAAGAACAAGAGAACTAGAATTTCCAAATTGGTCCAATTTTCAGCTGGAAATTGCGCGATTTTGGTCCGGTGAGGTTATGATTTTTTCGTCTGTTTTGAGAAAGCGTGACCAGATGCAAATAATCATTGTTTTCCAAGGCCTTGGGCTGTCGCGTCCTGGCAAGAGCGCAAGTGAAGTAGAGACAGATGGAGATGGCAGCAAGAATAAATGATGATTGGCCCACGTGTGGATAACGCGCATTAAAGTGATAATTAAGCTATCAGAACGCGTACCAGCAGTCCATCTCCCTTCCCCCAAAGCCTAGGCAAACATCGTAGGGAAAATAAGACAACTTTTTCACTGTTCCTTGCCCGACCTTTCGATATTTTCTGTCTTTTAGTGTTCCTGCGAATGCACCGCCTTTGAGCTCATTCATTGGGCGGCCCGCAATCCCGTCTCCTTGCGTCTCTCCCCCTCACTCTCTTTCATCGGACCACATCAACGTTAGCAACCCGGCATTCTTCATTCAACCCAGCCTTGGAGTATGTCGTAGACAGTTCTAGAAGGAAAAGAGCCCCGCCCGAAATTTTAAACCGATGAAAAGCGGGCCACAGCGAGAATATGGTGTGCATTAAAACTCATCAGACAAGCAATGAGATACTTGTACAAGCGAAATAAACTGAGGCGAAACCCGACTATAACACCGCACTTGAGGTTCAACTCAAAAACTTAAATAGATACATGAACAGACACGATTATGAAGTATGAAGTCTATTGAAACTCCATTGACAAGTGATATAAGATTCTTTTATAGATAGGAAAACCAATAGATAATAATAAAAAAATATTAATGTACTTAATGAGAAAGAAATAAGATGAGAATTGGTTAGGTAATAATATCTTTCTCTCATCATGTGACGTTAATAAGCAAATATTGCAATGGAAAATGAGTTATTCTAAGAAGGAGTTCATTCTTTTCTAAATCTTTCTGTATGGAATCTTAGAATATTGTGTGGCATTATCTTTAGGTGCACATGATAATCATTTTTTCTCTATTTTTCTATTTGCCTATTCACGGGAACATGTTTGGAACAAGAATCCATTTAGTAATGCAATTTCATTTTTCTATCTCGAAACAAAATTTTAATCCGGGAATAAATTTGAAACAGAAATCGAAATCAAATTTTTTTATTTTTTTATTTTATTTCGGAACAAAAGTGAGAAATAAAAACTCTTCTTATCGCTCGCTCTTGTCACCGCCCCCCCCCCCCCCCGCCCCCGCCCCCACCCGTCTCTCGCCGCCACTCGGGAGGGAGAAATTTTATGTTGTCATCGAAAATAGAAATTTTGTATCAATATCAAATGCCTATTTTGTCTCAAAAACTCATTCGGGAATAAATTAAAAGATTCAATTTATGTCCGGAAATTGATTTCTGGAATATAATGGATATTATTGGTGCCCTTAAATACCGAGGCTTGCAACTTCCTTATTGTTATACTTTTAATAAATTCTCTTTCCCTTTTTTTTTGACACGGGATCCTTATAATTTAATGTTTAGGTTTTTAAACAACTTCGTCACATTTGGCTCCCTAAAATGTTTTCATGGAAAACTCTTATGACAAGGATAAAAGAATGTATACTACATGAATGCTTTTAAGCCACTCGTCCTTTTTTTTTGGTTGGGGTTAGGGGGCGGTGGGGGAGGGGGCGGGCTATATAATTTAAGGCTCTAATCACAAGATCAGAAAAGGTTTGAAATTCTTTCCACTAAGAAGGATCAATGAAAATTACGCAAAGAATCGCTATCCCGACAATTCCAATTCGCCGGTCGATGCATTGTATGCCATGTACAATGAAAACGGCGGACAGACAAGCCAAGTGGAATTTGCTGAGATGGACAAGCAGCATATCGAAACGTGGCACTTGCACGTGGGACCCACCTACCAAGCGAAAAAGGCTGCCCCTCCTCGTACCTAGGTTCATCCTAAATCAGATCCGACGGTCCGTAATCGTTGCCGCCCTCTCAGTCACGCCATCCATGACAGTGAGGAACTCAAAACATTCTGAGGAGCCAAAAGGAGGGCAGTGGCGACACTTGTCAACCTTTTCGCCAGGAGTGTGCAACCGGATAGGGTATACCCAGGAACCGGACCAGCCCACCCGAAAAAAGGGTCTGGAACCGGTTCCCGTTGAAACCGGTCCAGGGAATCGATTCCCAAAATTCGGAACCGGTTTAAAGCGGTCCGGGAACAGGTTCTATGTGATTACCCACCTGAAAACCGGTTCTCAGACTGATTTTGGAACCGATTCCCGGACCGGTTTTGTAAGTAGAGGTCCAAAATCCTTTTTTTCCCCCGATTTCTATTCTTACTCCCGCAATCACACGACATAGCACGACACTCCTCCTTTGTCATTCCTCTTTCTCACTTGCTTTCCTCCTTAACCGGCTCCCTCTCGCACCGTCCGATGGACAGACGGTGTTCGTCGCCAGCAAATTCTTGTGTATCACATGAATTGGCTCGCCTAATTTCTCTTTTATAAGAGGAGTTATGCTTGCACAAATGAGTAGCTTCATGTAGTAGTTGTGGGAATAAGACTAATATTAGACTCATGTTTGTTGCTAATTCTTTGCCTTATGATTTTATTTATTATAATTAGTCCTGTGGATCATTAATTTTTCGTTTAGTCAAAAAGTTCATGTATTTATTTATTACAAGTGCTTAATGTTTCAATACAAATTAAGAGGATTACGTTACTTTCTCGCGTATTAATATAAAATTCGAAGTCGTATAAGATATCGGGAGATTGCAAGGTTCCAGTGGAAACAAGGTTGACCCTGGAACCGGACCGGAAAAACAGGGTGGGTGAGGTTTAGGGTCCAATGCAAATAGGGTCGGGTATAAAGTTCAGAAAATGGGAACCGGTTATAACATGCTTGGGTACAGGGTTCGGGTTTAGACCCTATCCACCCTGGACCCGATCATCCCTAATTTTCACACGTATCTAAGGCCGGACACCATCCCCACCCGTGTCACTCAAACACTCGACAGTAGCCTGTCTCCTTCGCTCTCCCTCAATAGATTCGCCGCCATCTATATTCATTCGCTCGAAAATTTCTCATACCATCTCCGCCTTTGACCTTGAACTCGACGTCAAAATGACGACGGCGCTCCCTAGAGGCGGCCGTACCGATGGACCGTGTGCGTCCTTTTTCGACACCCTCTTTCGAGAGTCGAGTGTTGAGCTAGAAAAGGCTAGAACATTCGCGAAATCGCGAGAAGAATTCGCGTCCATTGCTGTTCTTGACGGGGGTGAGCCCGGTGAGATAGGGTCGCTTTCCATTCGGTTCTGTCCCCAAAATTAGCCATCGGCGATGGCGAAATTGATGCCGGGCCGCTCTTGCATTCGTGCCTGAGGCGGCCCGAACCCCATTTGGCTCTGGCCGCACAGGTGGTGAAGATCGAAGAGGAAGAGAAAGATGAGGAGGTGGCGATCATTGCTGATCCCAGGGATGCTGCCGCCGGATGGCCATCATGCTCGTTGCAGCCTGCAGCCGAGGAAGTGGCGAGACCGATGCAGGGGCTGGGGGAGGCAGGGCCGGTGCCGTTCCTGAGGAAGACGTACGAGATGGTGTCAGACCCGAGTGCGGACCCGGTGGTGTCGTGGAGTTCGAGCGGGGACAGCTTCGTGGTGTGGGACCCGCACGAATTCTCAAAGCAGGTCCTGCCTCGATACCTCAAGCACTCCAACTTCTCCAGCTTTTACGTGGGTACTCCTTCGCATGGGATTGTGTTTTTTTGTCCTTGTTTTTGCTTGAAACTTTCCCCCTTTGTAAGAGCAAACTATTCGTATCAAAGTGTATAATGTCTCTGTATGTTTATTTTGGTTTCACTCTGTTTCAGCTCTGTTATTTTGATTTGACTCTGTTTCGGCTCTGTTTCTTTTTTTATGTCGTCCGGAGTGTGATCCTCTTGGGGCATCCAGCTACTCTTCATTGTCCCAACGGATAGTCCCCGGGGCAAAGAGGCTAGGATCCAAGGGACTCCACTCACGGCAGTTTGCTCGTGGCACATGTCCACCAGAATTTGCATCCAGCTGTCAAGGGACAGTGGCGCATCATCATTCATCATCATATTCAATTGATGATGCTTTTGATGGTAGTTTGCAGAAACTACCACGTCAACCATGACGTCAGAATACCCATTAAAGATTTATCCTTTTACCAGATTTGTATTTGAGTTCTTTTCTCAAATGGTAAATTTTAATTTGGATTATAAATGCACTACAGTAGTTCCTTTATAGCTGTTAATATTTTTCCTTTTACTATTTTGATGCTCAATTTTGCACTTCCTAGCTGAAGATGAGATTACCTGAGCCGTCGCTTTGCTTCTATCAGATGTTTTGGTAAAGCCTTCCGACACTTACTCTTCTTTTTGGGAAAGATCAAAAGCTTAATTCTGCACTTTTGTCTTCTCATAGATGAAATTGACGGATTGATATTGAGTCATTAAATTGACCATACCCTCTGTGGGACTTCTGTTTCAATATTAACTCCTCAACCCAGCTTCCTCCTATTCTTCATGCATCGTGATCCAAGATATGTCACAGGGTTTTAGGAAGATTGATACCGATCGATGGGAGTTTGCGAACCAAGGTTTTCAGGAAGGGAAGAAGCACTTGCTAAAGAACACAAGGAGGAGACGCAAACTCAGCGATCATACAAAAACATCGAGTAGTATTGTTACTTCGGATTACCCAGAGGCTGGAAAGGAAGCTGAACTTGAAATGCTTAGGAAGGACCAGGAAGCGTTGAAGGCCGAGATCCTGAAACTAAGAGAAGAGCAGGAGAACTCGCAGCATGAGATCAACCACGTCGCCGAGCAGATTCGCTATGCCGAGTGCAGGTGTCGGTGGATGTTCCTCTTCCTCTCCAAAGCAGCCGAAACCCCAAACTTTGTCCAGCATGTAATCCAGGAGAAGAGGCAGAAGAGAGAATTAGAGGCTTGTGAACTGAGCAAGAAAAGCAAATTGCTTGGTCCCGGTAACGAAGCCACCAAATGCTTGCTCGACGTAACGGATCACAAGATTCAAAGCCCGAATGTTGATTGCCTGAGAATCGGTGATGATTTGGCACAGATGGAGTCTTGGCCAAACAATGTTTTACCGGTGGATCTTGAGACCATTCAAATTGTTGCGATAAAGACGAGCGATCGAATAATAATATAGAAAGAAAAATAAAATAAATCGGAATACTGGATTTACGTGGTTCGATCGTAAAGATCTACATCCACGGGGAGAAGAAGCGAATTTCATTATAGATCAGCGATACTGAGGAGATTACACACTCAAATCATTCAAACACTCTCTCATTTTCCCGGCCCCCAATTACACCCAATACATCCAATTTTTCTTGGATGTAAATCACAAATAAGCTTTGTCGCACGAAAAACGTGAAGACCCAAAGCCAAGCACTCAGCACCTATGAATGTCTCTCACAAACAAAGAAAACTATGGCACTCAAAATAAGAACGGCGCTTCGATCAACAACGATGCTTCGGTGGCGTGCGGCTTCTCCTTTTACGTAGGTCTTCGGCCGCTCAACACACACTCTCGGAAGGAAATTATATCTATTTTATATGTGTGCCTAGGTCAAAGTTTGACTTGGGCCCACCACCACTCCTTGCTTCGGCTTCACGCTGAACGTGTGTGTTTGGGCCTCACCTATTTTGTTTCCGTGGCCGTAAAAGGGTAAAACCAGCGTGAAAGTGTGCCCAAGGTCAAACCTTTGACCTTGGGCCCCACCAACTGTGATTCTTCAGGCTTCTTTGTGCAGGGGACGTCTTCATCCTTCAGCGTGGAATGTGCCCACGAAGATATCCACTTTCAGATTCCGCGGATGAGGTAATTTTCTTCCCTTTTTATTTTACTTTATATTTCCTCTTTTGTGCAGCTCGAAGGAGTCTAGCAAATCTCAAACTCGAGTCATAAATTTAACACAGATGCACAACCCGTGGCCTCCTCTGGTGGGTGGTGCGGATTTCAGGGTCATGCAGGGTCAGACACCCGATCAGATGGCCGGACCTAGTCCGTCAGATTTGCCTTCGGTATTCCATGAGATGTCAAAGAAGCTCCTCGGAGACAACATGGTCGTGGGCGACGATGCGATGGATGGCCCAGGAATCTATCTTGAGCTGGACGGTCTGATTGAGAAGTCCTGTGGTTGGACTGAGTACACAAGTGGGCTGGGAAAGCAAGCAGCAGGACTGACGCCCTAAAATTTCTATGCTGCTCCTGCTCTGTTCTTTCTGTCATGTGCTGCTGCTATCTTTTGTGACCCAGGTCATGGAATGCAGTCTTTGCATAGTCAGAGGGAGTATCTGAAGTGACTGAATCCAACCAATGAACTTATGTGTCAATGGTAAATGCTCGTACTTAGTATATATGTTGTAGTTTCTTCCTTTGTCTCCATCGTAACAAAGTGCTCTCTAGGTTCTTTTCTCTTAGTTTGCACTAAGTTTTTTTTTTTTTTTCTCCTTCTCCTTCTGTAATGAGAGAAGCTGTTTATAGTGCCAAAGTGCAATTTCAGTTTAAGGGTTGATATAGCCATATTGTACACTGTGCCACATCATTTTCCAATTATTTTTTTCTTAAAAAATTTCAAATCAGTACACCCATGTCACATACACTCCAAATTAATTTTCATGTCATAAAAAAATCTCAAATAAGTCGGAAAATTGGCGTGACGAGGATCCCAATGTGGAAATACAACATAAATGGGTCATTTATGTTATTCTGATTGGAAAAAAAACAACAAAAACAACTTTGTCATGGGAAAGCCAGGAATGAAGAAAATGAATCAAGATTGCATATGATAAAATATGCTAATTTTATTCTTAGAGCACTCTTACGTTTCAAAAGTCTGCTAAAATCCCTAAGCTTGTCCCCATTTCACTTTAAGATTTTGGTAATATCATGGGTATGCCGATTTGGATTTTTTTTTTCTCACGCAAAGATTAATTTGGGATGAATGTGATATGAATACATCATAACAATAATATGAGATTAATGTGTCACGATTATACCAATTCAAAATGTTAAGAGATATTAACCCTTGATTTAATGAAAGGAATTTTTCAAAATGTTTGACATGACCAAATTCTAACCACAAGTTGTCCATTTATTCTCTACAGAGAAACATCTCTCTCTCTCTTTATATTAAATGTGTTTTATTGCAAGCTTATGCTGAGAAAACTAGCCACGGATACTATTCTCAATCAACAAGGTTCTAATAGATTTTGTTGACAAAATTGTTCATAAAATTTTAAGTCTAATAATTGTCTTAAAGTATCTTGATCTAGAAAATCGCTCTAGTATGAATTACAAAGTTTACTTCAGATGGAACAAGCTCAGACTTAAAGTCTAGATCTTTTATTGAAGTTAAAGACCGAGAGAATTACTTTCATTCCCATCTTGATGCAAGTTCAGAACACAGCAAGTTCAAAATGTGACAAGTTTCGAACAAAGCAAGCCCATAATGCGACAGGTCTAGAACGTGACCAGTATATGATAAATAACAGCTAATGATCTGGTTTAGATTTCACACCTAGAAAGATTTGATTGACTCAATCTTATTTGATTAGAAAATCAATCTTGAGATAAGTTCGGTCTAAACAGAGAAGCTCTACTTATGGAAATCAAGACTCTGGCTATACGAACGGCCATAATCAAGTGGGAATCTAGCTTATGCTACTCAACGGCCATCCAATCTTCTTGATTCAGATCTGTCAAACGAGTACATTTGGAAGACAATCCTCTAGAGACAATCCAACGGCTAGTTTGGAGGTGGATGACTATATAAGGAGACCAAGGTGCTGAGAATCATGTTAGAGATGAGGCCTAGGATCTAGAATTCCAAAGTCTCACATACTTATCTTTCGTGAGTTTCAATTTTGTGATTGTGAGAGTAATACAAAAAGAGTGACTGAGTGAGATAGTGTGATCTATCATTAAGTGCTTACACTCAATACTGTAATCTCTTATTGATCATCTAGTGGAACTTAGCTAGTAAGCTATCAGCGTGGAAAAGTGGACGTAACCTTGATTTAAATCAAACCACTATAAACCTTGTGTGCAATTTCTCTTTTCTCTAAACTCTTATTGTTTATTGCTATAATAAATTGCACACTTGTTGGGTGCTTCTAAAGTCTATTCTACTGTATAACAAATTCTTAACCTTGTTCCAGAATCTAACCATTGTTCAAACTTTAATTTTGACTTGTTCTAATATGCTTTAAATTGTCAAGATTTCATAGATTCATCTATTCACCTCCCCTCTACATGATACTTGCTAACTTTATCGGCTTCCACATGTCAAGAAGGGAGAAGTTGATATATTTTTTTTGTTCAAATGAGAAGTTGATTGATGGTTCACCGTGATTGAAACTTTTCATGACAACACTACTTAGTCAATGGTGATAATCATTCAATTGGTTGAATCTAAAGGAGTTTATTAGACTAAGGGCATATGCTTCAACATCAAAGTTTGAATCGCTCAAAATGGTGTTAAAATACGACATGACATTGGCTTATACAAAGTTTTTTCTACCGATTTATATTGTGATTCTTAGGATTCATTTATCTAAAAAAATGAATTATTTGAAGGTATTTTTCTAAAAGTGGTTGTTTGTATCGAATGAAATAATTAGTCAATAAAATATATTTTCATTATCGATTATAATTTATAGTGAGATATTTTCGTGAATGAAGGGAATATATATCGTTTATTTACTTTTTCAAGCAACAAAAGTGATTATCTTTAAAAAAAATATTTCTAAATAAATTATTTTTTTATGAAATAAGTACATTCTTAGCTTTCCAAGTGAATTCTTTAAGAGAACTAATCTTCTCCATAGTCTCTAGTGAAGTGGGTAATTCCAAAGTCCCATCACATCAATTGACAAGATGTGCAGTAGATTTGAAGTGAAAAGTCTAAGAAAATTCAAATTACTTATGGAAGAAAAATACAAATTACTTACAAAAGGGAGCTTACTTTCATTATTTTGAAAATAAATTCCACTATAATCAGCAGTATGCAATCAAACCGGTTCTACTAGAGCCAAGCCGAACTGCCCAAAAAACAAGTCCCAGAATTGGAACCCGTTGGAATTGATCCGGGAGTAGGTTCTGAGTAAATACCCATCACCAAACCACATTGTTTTGGAAGTTGTTTCGAAATCGGTTCTATAAGCTAACAAGTTCAAACCATAACTTTTTTTTCCCATAAATTCTAACCCCAGCACTCATTTGTCATTTGTCCTTCTTCAGAATTCCTTGCTAGTCTTTCCCCTTCCCTTAAATTTTTATAGATGAATGGAAAACAGAGTTTCATAATTTATGTTATGTGTTTGAATTTTTTATTGTTTATAATTGTGAGTGATTACGTGTTCATCTTATAGATTTTTTTTTTTGGTGGATAGGGATTTTTGTTGTTCATCTTTTACTTTGAACCATTTTGTTACTCATAACCTCATATGATTTTACTGTAAAAGATGAACCCAAAAAAGGAACAAAAAAAAAAGGGTTCTTGGGTAGACTATAGAACCGGACCTAAAAAACATAGTAGGTTCCGAGCAAACAAGGTAGGTTCCAAGGTCTAAAAATTGGGAACCGATTATAACAAGGAAGGTTAGAGGTTCCAGTTCTAGAACCTACCCACCTAAAACCGATCACCCCTAGGTGACTTAGCTACTTTTTAGGCATGAGATTAATCTGGATTTCTCTAGTTATTATTTGTCACAAGAAAAATATGCTACTGATATTTTTTTTTTTTCGAGCTAGGCAAAGTCGCTACAACTCTTATTGAGACCAAAGCCAAGTTTGATGGCAAAGATGAGACCCCTCTTTTGAATTCTACACTCTATCAACAGTTGGTTGGCAGTCTTATATATCTCACTTTTACTCAACCTAACATCGCCTGTGTTGTTCACATTGTTAGTCAGTACATGACCACGCCCCATGCAACCCATTTTGCTATAGTCTTTCGAATTCTTTGCTATGTCATGCATAAATTATTTCACGGCCTTCAATTTTCTACTCATTCTATCTTAGATTTGATAGCTTATTCTGAGAATGACCCTCAATATTTTTGCTTCACTATGAACTGCTATTTCTTTATGGGAAAATCACTTATCTCATGGTCTAGCAGAAAACATGCCATTGTCGGTCACTCTAGTACAAAAATAGAATATCAAGGTATTGCTAATACCACATCGAAGTTACTATGGCTGCAATAGCTACTAGAAGATATTGAAGAGTGTCGTAATAGCGGAAAAGTCATTAGTGCAACAACCGAAGTGCTATCTAAATATCACATAATGACACATTCCATCAAAGCACCAAACATATTGAAATAAATTGTCATAAAGTAACCGGCTTCGCCTTTTGTGCTATTGTTGGTTAAGCTAATTGAAAGGAAGCTGGCATTTCATGTAAGATCCAGCGGTTTGTCAACAATCAAGAAGCTTATGCTTGCGTAAATTATTTTTCCTTTATGGAGTCTAACCACATATGTATTTTATAATTTTCCCGGCGAATGATGTGGAGGTTGGTTGCAAAATTCCTGAATCATTGCAGTCAATCTACAATAACGTTTCAAGCATCAGAGAGGAATGTTGAAATCTGTGGGGTGCATTCGTGTGCAAACATGGTAAGCAACCAAGTAACACAAAGAACTACGACAGCGTCGATCCTTTGAATTCGAACACGAACCTTACAAATACCCATGTTTGAAGCCGCAAAAGGACGGAAAGATTTTCAGACTCCTAATTGGTACGCTATGCTTCGAAATTAGCTTTCTTGTAATTTAGGTTGTGGGTTATATTAAAACCCTCTCGAGTGGCTTTGACTGAGTGTTTCCTTGTTGGCAAAATAAGCTTGCTTCCATCACTTCCACACGCAGAGAGTGCAAGGATGTTCCTGTCTAGTCAATATTCCTAAATTTTCTTGCTGGCCGTATCACGTCACAGCCAAACTCAAGAAAGAGAACCCAAAGAACAAAGGAGAGCTTTGAACAGAGAACTGGAACTTCCAAATTGGTTTACCCCCTGAGCAAGGGATTAAAAGGCTCTGACCACCAGGAAAGGCTGGGTAGAGGCTGGGATCCGGGCCTCGAAAAAGATACCGGCCCGCTGGGCAACCCCGCCACATCCCCCCTCTCGAGGGTGGGAAGGGGCCCCCCCTAGATCCCGGCGATGTCGATCCCGGGTAACCAATCCCGGCAAGGTACAGGGAAATGAAAGGGCTCGGCCAGGAGACTGGCCGGGGGTTCTTGCTGACCCGTATCACGTCACAGCCAAACTCAAGAAAGAGAACCCAAAGAACAAAGGAGAGCTTTGAACAGAGAACTGGAACTTCCAAATTTTTTCAATCTTTCTACAGGAAATTGCACGATTTTGGCTCTGTGAGGTTCTGATATATTAAGGTTTGCTTTGACCTTTGTGTTCAATTCACCTTAAGCACGATTGCTCGTGTTTTTTAAGAAAGCTTGACCAAATGCAAGTAATCATATAATTTCCAGGGCTTTCGGCTGTCAACATCCAGGCAATAACGCAAAGGAAGTAAAATACAGATCGAGATGGTAAGGAAAAGTAAATGATGATTGCCCCACGTGTTGATAACGCGTATTAAAGTGGATGATTAAGCTATCAAAACCTGTACCAGCAGTCCATCTCCCTTCCCCCAGAACCTTGACGAACAACATAGAGAAAAGGGAACTGCTTTTCGACTGTTCCTTGCCCGACCTTTGGATCTTTTCTGTCTTTTAGTGCTCCTGCGAATGCACCGCCTTTGAGCTCGTTCATTGGGCGGCTCGTAATCCCGTCTTCATGCGTCTCGCCCCTCTGTCGCTCTCTTTCTTCGGACCACATCAACGTTACCACCCCGACATTCGTCATTCAACCCAACCTCGGACGATGCCGAAGAGTCTTAGAAGGAAAAAAGCCCCGCCCGAAAATTTAAACCAATAAAAAGTGGACCATAATTTGAATATGATGTGCATTAAAGCTCCACGAACAAGTCCTGAGATACTTGTATAAGTGAAATAAACCTAGGCGGAGCCTAATCATGACAAAGCATTAGAAAGTTCAACAAAAAAACTTAAAGAAATAGGTGAATAGACACGACTATGAAGTATGAAGTCCGTTGAAATTCCATTGATAAATGATATGAGATTTTTTTATAGATAGGAAAGCCAAAATAGTGATCTAAAAATAGATAATTAATCAAAAATATTTTATGTACTTAATGAGAAAGAAATAAGATAAGAATTATTTAGGTAATAATATTTTTCTTTCATCATATGACGTATAACAGTAATGGCATGAAGCAAATTTTGTGATGGAAAATGAGTTATATTAAAAGGAATTCATTATTCTTCTAAATATTTTGCATGGAATGATTGTGTGTTATTATCTTTAAATGCCAAGGTTTGCAACTTCCTCATTGTTATACTTATCATAAATTCTATTTCTCATTTTTTTGACACGGAATTCCTCTAATTCAATGTTTAGGTTTTAACACAACTTCGTCACATTTGGCTTCCCGACATGTTTTTCCTACACTAATCCCTGCCAAACGACAACAAATGTTCCTATAAAAAACTCTTACAACAATGACAAAATAATGTATTTCATGAATTCTTTAAAGACACTCGTCTTTCTTTTTGGCTCAATAATTTTAAGCCTCTAATCACTTGATAAAAAAAGGTTTGAAATTCTTTCCACGATGTACAAGATTATTTCTTTTGGAAATGAATATAATTTAAAAACTGCGTTAGCATGAACAAACACGAACCTATTTTGACTATTATATAAATATTACATCTAGCTCAACAATTTTCCGATGGAGAGCCAAGGAAAATTATGCAAAGCATCGCTATCCCAGCAGTTCCAATTCGCTGGTCGATGCATTGTATGCCGTGTACAATGAAAACGGCGTACACACAAGCCAATTGGAATTGCTGAGATGGAGAAGCAGCAGATGGAAACGTACTCGCGCGTGAGACGCTCTGACCAGGCGAAAGGGCGCCCCCTCCTCGTGCCAGGTTCATTCTGAATCAACCTCTCGGTCCCGCTATTCACACACGGTGAGGACCCCAAACCTCGCGGAGAAGCCAAAGGGGGGAGAGACGCGGCGACACTCATGACTTTTTCCCACGCATATAAAGTCGGACAACATCCCCTCCCCTGTCGCTCAAACACTCGACAGTCTCGACGGGGCTGGTCTCCCTCGCTCGAAAATTTCTCATACCATCTCCGCCTTTGACCTCGAACTCGAGGTCAAAATGACGACTTTGCCACCCGGAGGCGGCATTACTGATGAACCGTGCGCGTTGTTTTTCGAGACCCTCTTTCGAGAGTCGAGTGTTGAGCTAGAAAAGGCGGAACCTTTCGAGAGATCACGAGAAGAGATCGCGTCCGTTGCTGTTGTTGGCGGTGGTCACCCCGGAGATGGCGAAACTGATGCAGGGCCGCTCTTGCGTCCGTGCCTGACCCGCCCTGAATCCCATTCGGCTCTGGCCGCGCAGGTGGTGACGATAGAAGAGGAGGAGGAAGATGAGGAGGTGGCGATCATTGCTGATCCCAGGGATGCTTTCGCCGGATCGCCGTCGTGCTTGTCGCGGGCAGCGGCGGACGAAGTGGCGAGACCGATGCAGGGGCTGGGGGAGGTGGGGCCGGCACCCTTCCTGAGGAAGACGTACGAGATGGTATCGGACACAAGTACGGACCGGTTGGTGTCGTGGAGTTCGAGCCGGGACAGCTTCGTGGTGTGGGACCCACACGAGTTCTCGAAGCATATCCTGCCTCGATACTTCAAGCACTCCAACTTCTCCAGCTTCATCAGGCAGCTCAACACTTATGTGGGTACTCCCTTCGAACGGGATTGTGTTTTTTGTCCTTTTTTTCGCTTGAAACTTTCCCCATTGGTAACAACAAACTATTCGTATAAATGCGTACAATGTCTGTGTATGTTTATTTTGGTTTTTATTTAGGTTTGACTCTGTTTCAGCTCTGTTTTTTTGGTTTGACTCTGTTTCGGCTCTGTTTCTTTTTACGTCGTCCAGAGTGTGATCCTCTTGGACCAACGGATAGTCCCCGGGGCAAAGAGGCTGGGATCCAAGGGACTCCACTCGCGACGTTTTGACCGGTTATTAATTGTGCTTTACCCTAGATTAGGGGACGAGGAACGGAGAAGTCAGGAATGGTGGGCGAGATGTATGGATTCCATGTGAACCATCACGAATCGTATTCAAGTGATGATGCTTTTGATGGTAATTTGCAGAGACTACCACGTCAACCATGACGTCAGAATACCCATTAAAGATTCATCTTTTCACCGGATTTGTACTTGAGTGCTTTTCTCAAATGGTAAATTTTAATTTGGATTAGAATAGCACTACAGCAGTTCCTTTATAGCTGTTAATATTTTACTGTTTTGATGCTCAATTTTGCACTTTCTAGCTGAAGATGAGATTCCTCGAGCCATCGCTTTGTTTCTATCGGATGTTTTGGTGAAACCTTCTGACACTTACTCTTCTTTTTGGGCAAGACCAAAAGCATAATTCTGCACTTTTGTCTTCGTATATGAAGTTGACGGATTGATATTGAGTCATTAAATTGTCCATACACTCTTTGGGACTTCTGTTTCAATATAAACTCCTCAACCCAGCTTCCTCCTATTCTTCATGCGTCATGATCCAAGATATGTCGCAGGGCTTTAGGAAGATTGATACAGATCGATGGGAGTTTGCGAACCGAGGTTTTCAGGAAGGGAAGAAGCACTTGCTGAAGAACATAAGGAGGAGACGCAAACTCAGCGATCAAACGAAAACATCGAGTAGTACTGTTGCTTCGGATTACCCAGAGGCCAGAAAGAAGGCTGAACTTGAAATGCTTAAGAAGAACCAGGAAGCGTTGAAGGCCGAGATCCTGAAACTAAGAGAAGAGTGGGAGCACTCGCGGCATGAGCTCAACCAGGTCACCGAGCAGATTCGCTATGCCGAGAGCGGGTATCAGCGGATGCTCCTCTTCCTCTCCAAAGCGGCCAAAAGCCCAAACTTTGTCCGGCATGTAATCCAAGAGAGGAGGCAGAAGAGAGAATCAGAGGCTTGTGAATCGACCAAGAAGAGCAAATTTCTTGGTCCCGATAACAAAGCCACCAAATGCTTGCTCGAAGTAAGGGATCACAAGATTCAAAACCCGAATTTTGAGTGCCTGAGAATCGGTGATGATTCGGTACAGATGGAGTCTCGGTCAGACAGTGTTTTACCAGTGGATCTTGAGACCGTTCAGATGCACAACCCGTGGCCTCCTCCGATGGGTGGTGCGGATTTCAGGGTGATGCAGGGTCAGACACCCGCTCAGATGGCCGGAGCTAGTCCGTCAGATTTGCCTTCAGTTTTCCATGAGATGTCGGAGAAGCTTGTCAGAGACAACATGGTCGTAAGCGACCATGCAATGGATGACCCAGGAATCTATCTTGAGCTGGAGGGTCTGATTGAGAAGTCCTGTGGTTGGGGTGAGTACACAAGTGGGCTGGGGGAGGAAGCAGCGGGACTGACGCCCTAAAATTTCCATGCCGCTCCTACTCTGTTCTTTCTGTTATATTCGGCTGCTATCTTTTGTGACCCAGGTCACGGAATGCAGCCTTTGCATAGTCGGAGGGAGTATCTGAAGTGCAGTGACTAGATCCAACCAATGAACTTATGTGTCCATGGCAAATGTCCATACTGAGCACACATGTTGTAGTTTCTTCCTTTGTCTCCATTGTAACAAAGTGCTCTCTGGATTCTTTTCTCTTAGTTTGCACTAAGCCTTTTTTCTTCTGTTTCTTTTTTTTTAAACCACTTATGTACAAGAGTAGCTGTTTATAGGGCCGAGTTCAATTTCAGTTTAAGGGTTAATATCGCCATACTTTATGTACATCGTGCCACATCCTTCTCCAATTATTTTTTTTCTCTTAAAAAATTTCAAACCGGTACACTCATGTTGCATGCACTCCAAATAATTTTTATGTCACGACATATCTCAAACAAGTCGGATGATGGGCGTGACGAGGATCCGACGTGGAAATACAACGTAAATGGGTTTCCTAGATGACGTTATTTTGACCCAAAAAAAAAAAAAACGACATCATGGGAAAGCCGAGTATGAAGAAAATGAATCGGCATTGCGGAATTTGATAAAATATGTTAATTTTATTCTTAGAGCTCTCTCACGTTTTCAAAGTCTGCTAAAATCCCTAAGCTTGTCCCATTTTCACTTTAAGATTTTGGTAACATCATGGGTATGCCAGTTTGAAATTTTTTTCTCACGCAAAAAGTTAATTTGGGATAAATGTGGCATGGATACATCATAAAAATTAATTTGAGATAAATGTGTTATATTGTATTAATTCAAAATGTTAAGAGATATTAACCCTCGATTTAATGAAAGGAGCCTTAAAGTTTGACATAACCAAATTCTAACCGCAAGTTATAAGCTGTCCATTTATTCTCTATAGAGAAACATCTCTCTCTCTTTTATATTAAATGTGTTTTTATTGCAAGCTTCTATTGAGAAAACTCCTAGTATATTTTGTTGACGAAACTGTCCATAAAATTTTAAGTTTGATAATTGTCTTGAAGTATGTTGATCTAGGAAATCGATCTTGTACGAATTACAAAGTCTACTTTAGATGAAACAAGCTTAGACTTAAATCTAGATCTTTTATTGAAGATAAAGACGAGAGAATTACTCTCATCCCCATCCTGATGCAAATTTAGAACGTAGTAAGTTTAGAATGTGACAAGTTCAGAATGAAGCAAGTCTAAAATGTGATAGGTCTAGAACATTGACCAATCCATGCCAAATAACAACTAGTAATCTGGTTTGGATTTCACACCTAGAAAGATTTGATTGATTCAATTTTATTCAATTGAAAAATCAATCCCAAGACAAGTTTTTTTCCAAACCGAGAAGCTCTACTTATGAAAATCAAGACTCTGATTATAAGGCCGGCCCAAATCAAGTGGGGATTTAACTTTTGTCGCTCGATGGCCACCTAATCTTCTTGACATAGATCTGTCCAACGAATAAATTGGAAGACGATCTTCTAGAGACTGTCCAAAGACTAGCTTGAAAGTGGAGGAATCTATGAGGAGACCAAAGTGCCAAGAAGCATGCAAGAGACGAGACCTATAATCTAGAATTCTAAAGTCTAAGTAAACTTTGATCATACACTTATCTGTCATGAGCTTCAATTTTGTGATTGTGAGAGAAATACAAAAAGAGTAATCGAGTGAGATTATATGATCTATCACTAAGTGCTTACACTCAATATTGTGGAATCCAGCAAGTAGCCTATCAATGTAAAAGAGTGGACATAGGCTTGATCTGAGCTTAATACTATAAATCTTGTATGCAATTTCTCTCTTCCCTAAACTCTTCTTGTTTATTTCTCTAATCTATTGCACACTTACTTGGCGTTTCTAAAGTCTATTCTACTACATAATAGATTTTGAACCTTATTCCAAAATCTGACCTTTGTTCGGACTTTAATGTTGACTCATTCTATCCCACTTTAAATTGTCAAGATTTCATAGATTCACCTATTCACCCCCTTTAGATGATACTTGCTAGCTTCATCAGCTTACTTGGCATTTCTAAAGTCTGTTCTACTACATAAAAGTGCAACGATGTTCCTCTCTAGTCAATATTCCTAAATTTTCTTGCTGACTCGTGTCACGTGACGGCCAAACCCAAGAAAGAGAACCCAAAGAACAAAGTAAGGCTTTGAACAGAGAACTGGAATTTCCAAATTGATCCAATTTTTCTGCAAGAAATTGCACGATTTGGGTTCCGTGAGGTTATGATACATTAGGGTTTGCTTTGACCTTTGTCCCCAATTCACCTTAAGTAGGATTGATCGTGTGTTTTAAGAAAGCTTGACCATATGCAAGTAATCATAGTTATCGAAGAGTTTCGGTTGTCACGTCAAGGCAAGAACGCAAAGCGAAGTAAAAGACAGATCGAGGTGGCAACAAAAGCAAATGATGTTGGCCCACGTGTGGATAACGCGCATTAAAGTGATAAATTGATTAATTACATCTCACATCCATCTTCGCTATTCCCATCCATTAACTCCTTGAGACTAGACTGGACCTTTGCTTGGTTTTTTCAAGCAACTAATTGAACCTTTCGCTATCAAAACCTGTCCCATCGGTCCATCTCCCCTCCCCCAAAACCTTGGGGAACATCATAGGAAAAAGGGAACTGCTTTTCGACTATTCCTTGCCCGCCCTTTGAATCTTTGCCCGGCCTTTGGATCTTTTTCTGTCTTTTAGTGCTCCTGCGAATGCACCTCCTTTGAGCTCGTCCATTAGGTGGCTCGTAATCCCGTCTTCATGCGTCTCCCCCTCTCTCGCTCTCTTTCATCGGACCACATCAACGTTAGCAACCGACATTCGTCATTCAACCCAACCTCGGACGATGCCATAGACAGTTTTAGAAGGAAAAGAGCCCCGCCCAAAATTTAAACTGATAAAAAGCGGGTCACAACGTGAATATGACGTGCATTAAAGCTCCACGAACAAGCCCTGAGATACTCATACAAGCAAAATAAATCGAGGTGAAGCCTAATCCTAACACCGTATTATAAAGTTCGACCCTAAAACCTTAAACAGATATGTGAACAGACATGATTTCAACAACAAGCGATATGAGATTTTTTTATAGATAGAAAAGCCAAATATAGATAATTAATAAAAAAAAGTATTTATATACTTAATGAGAGAAATAAGATAAGAATTGGTTAGGTAATAATATCTTTCTATTGTCATGCAACGTTTGACAGTAACAACGAGGAGCAAAAATTGCGATGAAAAATGAGTTATTTTAAAAAGGAATTCATTATTCTTCTAAATATTTTTGCATGGAATCCCAAAATATTATGTGGTATTATCCCATTGTTATAATATTACTAAATTCTCTTTCCCCTTTTTTTGGCAGGGAATCCTTGTAATTCAATGTTTAGGTTTGCAACTTCATCATGCTACATCTAGCTCAATATTTTTCAAAGTATCGCTATCCCCGCAGTTCCAATTCGCTGGTCGATGCATTGTATTTCATGTACAATGAAAACGCCGTTCGCACAAGCCAAGTGGAATTGCTGAGATGGACAAGCAGCAGATCGAAACGTAGCACTCGCGCATGAAACCCACCGACCAGGCGAAAGGGCGCCCCCTCCTCGTACCCGGTTCATTCTCAATCCCGCTATTCACACACGGTGAGGAACTCGAAACCTTGCGGAGAAGCCAAAGGGAGGAGAGACGTGGCGACACTTATGGACTTTTTCCCACGCATATAAAGCCCGAAACCCATCCCCTCTCCTGTCACTCAAACACTCGACAGTCTCGACGCCTGTCTCCCTCGCGCTCTCTCATTAGAATCGCTCGAAAATTTATCATACCATCTCCGCCTTTGACCTTGAACTCGAGGTCAAAATGACAACGGCACCCCCCGGAGGCGGATCATTTTTCAACACCCTCTTTCGAGAGTCGAGTGTTGAGCTAGAAAAGGTGAAACCTTCCGTGAGATCGCGAGAAGAGATCGCGTCCGTTGCTGTTCTTGACGGTGGTGACCCCGGCGAGATAGGGTCGCTTTTTCATTCGGTTCCGTCCCCAAATATAGCCATTGGCGATGGCGAAATTGATGCTGGGCTGCTCTTGCGTTCGTCCCAGTTCCGGCCCGAACCCCATTCGGCTCTGGCCGCGCAGGTGGTGAAGATCGAAGAGGAAGAGGAAGATGAGGAGGTGGCGGTCATTGCTGATCCCAGGGAGGCTGCCGCCCTATCGCCATCGTGCTCGTTGCAGGCAGCGGCGGATGAAGTGGCGAGACCAATGCAGGGGCTGGGGGAGGCAGGGCCAGCACCTTTCCTGAGGAAGACGTACGAGATGGTATCGGACCCAAGTACGGACCCGGTGGTGTCGTGGAGTTTGAGCCGGGGCAGCTTCGTGGTGTGGGACCCACACGAGTTCTCGAAGCAGGTCCTGCCTCGATACTTCAAGCACTCCAACTTCTCCAGCTTCATCAGGCAGCTCAACACTTACGTGGGTACTCCTTCGATCGGGATTGTGTTTTTTTGTCTTTGTTTTTGCTTGAAACTTTCCCCATTGGTAAGAGCAAACTATTCATATAAATGCGTATAACGTCTGTGCATGTTTGTTTTGGTTTGACTCTGTTTCGGCTCTGTTTTTTTTTTTTTTTTTTTGGTTTGGCTCTGTTTCTTTTTATGTCGTTCAGAGTGTGATCCTCTTGGACCAACGGATGGTCCCCGGGGCAAAGAGGGATCCAAGGGATCCCACTCGCGACGTTTTGCTTGGTTACTAATTGTGCTTTACCCTAGATTAGGTGATGAGGAACGAAGAAATCTGGAATGGTGGACGAGATACATGGATTCTATGTGAATCATCACGAATTATATTCTAGTGATGATGCTTTTGATGGTAATTTGCAGAAACTACCATAACGACCATGACGTCAGAATACCCTTTAAAGATTTATATTTTCACCGGATAT
This sequence comes from Eucalyptus tenuipes, assembly GCA_014182365.1. Classification (NCBI taxonomy): domain Eukaryota; kingdom Viridiplantae; phylum Streptophyta; class Magnoliopsida; order Myrtales; family Myrtaceae; genus Eucalyptus; species Eucalyptus tenuipes. Next base: position 35,520,653 of record CM024539.1, on the reverse strand, counting down.
GTATTTGACTGCTTTTCTCAAATGGTAAATTTTAATTTGGATTAGAAATGCACTACAGCAGTTTTTTGTTAATATTTTGCTTTTTACTGTTTTGATGCTCAATTTTGCGCTTTCTAGCTGAAGATGAGATTCCTTGGCCATCGCTTTGTTTCTATCCGATGTTTTGGTAAAGCCTTCCCGACACTTCTCTTCTTTTTGGGCAAGACCAAAAGCATAATTCTGCACTTTTGTCTTCTTATTTATGAAGTTGACGGATTGATATTGAGTCATTAAATTGTCCATACACTCTTTGTACTGGTGTTTGAATCATTGCAAACGATCTGTCCTTGAGATGCTTTGTAACCCGGGTTCTTTCCATATGGGACTAAATAGACTCCTCGACCTGGCTTCCTCCTATCTTTCATTCTTCATGCATCGTGATCCAAGATATGTCGCAGGGTTTTAGGAAGATCGATACGGATCGATGGGAGTTTGCAAACCAAGGTTTTCAGGAAGGAAAAAAGCACTTGCTGAAGAACATAAGGAGGAGACACAAACTCAGCGATCATACGAAAACATCGAGTAGTACTGTTGCTTCTGATTACCCGGAGGCTGGAAAGGAAGCTGAACTTGAAATGCTCAAGAAGGACCAGGAAGGGTTGAAGGCCGAGATCCTGAAACTAAGAGAAGAGTGGGAGCACTCGCAACATGAGATCAACCAGGTCGCCGAGCGGATTCGCTGTGCCGAGAGCAGGTATCGGCGGATGCTTCTCTTCCTCTCCAAAGCAGCCAAAAGCCCGAACTTCGTCCAGCATGTAATCCAAGAGAGGAAGCAGAAGAGAGAATCAGAGGCTTGTGAATCGAGCAAGAAGAGCAAATTGCTTGGTCCCAGTAACAAAGCCACCAAAAGCTTGCTCGAATTAACGGATCACAAGATTCAAAGCCCAAATTTTGAGTGCCTAAGAATCGGTGATGATTCGGCACAGATGGAGTCTGGGCCAAGCAATGTCATGCCAGTGGATTTTCAGACCGTTCAGATGCACAACCCGTGGCCTCCTCCGATGGGTGGCGGATATTTCAGGGCTGTGCAAGGTCAGACACTCGATCAGATGGCCGGAGCTAGTTCGTCAGATTTGCCTTCAGTTTTCCATGAGATGTCAGAGAAGCTCCTCGGAGACAACATGGTCGTGGGCGACTATGCGATGGATGTAGAAGCAGAAGAAGAACTGGCAATGGAAGACGCAGGAATCCATCTTGAGCTGGAGGGTCTGATCGAGAAGTCATGTGGTTGGAGTGATTACACAAGTGAACTGTAGGAGCAAGCAGCGGGACTGACGCCCTAAATTTCCATGCTCCTGCTCCTGCTCTGTTCTCTCTGTTATATGGTTCTGCTAATTTCTGGGGCCCAGATCGCATAATGCGAACTTCGCATAGTCGTAGGGAGTATCTGAAGTGAAGTGACTGAATCCAACCAATGAACTTATGTGTCAATGGTAAATGCTCACAGTAGTTCCTTCCTTTGTCTCCATTGTAACAAAGTGCTCTCCGGGTTCTTTTCTCTTAGTTTGCACTGAGCTTTTTTTTTTTTACCTGTCTCTTTTTGTAACCAGTTATGTGCAAGAGTAGCTGTTTATTGTGCCGAGTTCAATTTCAGTTTAAGGGTTAATATCGCCATACTGTATGTACATCGTGCCACACCCTTCTCCAATTATTTTTTTCTCTTAAAAAATTTCAAACCGATGCACTAATATCACATGCACTCCAAATTAATTTTTATGTCGTAAAATATCTCAAACAAGTTGGATGATCGCCGTGATGAAGATCCAATGTGTAAATACAACATAAATGGGTCCTGTGAACAACATTATTCTGATCTGAAAAAGAAAAAAGAAAGTCGTCATGGGAAAGCTGCATATGAAGAAAATGAATCGAGATTGAGGAATTTGGTAAGATATGCTAATTTCATTCTTAGAGCTCTCTCACGTTAATGCCTATGCTTGTCCCAATTTCACTTTAAGATTTTGGTAGTATAATGGGTATGCCTGCTTGGAATTTTTTTCTCATACAAAAATTAATTTTGGATAAATGTGACATAAATACATCATAAAAATTAATTTGAGATAATGTGTCACGATTGTACTAGTTCAGAATGTTAAGAGATATTAACCCTCGATTTAATGAAAGGAGCTTTCCGAAATGTTTGACTTGATCAAATTCTAACCACAAGTTACTAGTTGTCCATTTATTCTCTAAAGAGGAACATCTCTCCTACCCCCCCCAAATATTAAATGCATTTTTATGTCAAGTTTTTGTTGAGAAAATTCCTAGTAGATTTTGTTGACAAAAATTGTCCATAAAATTTTAAGTTTGATAATTGTCTTGAAGTATGTTGATCTAGGAAATCGATCTAGTACAAATTACAAACTCTACTTTAAATTGAATAAACTCAGACTTAAATCTAGATCTTTTAATGAAGATAAAGACTAAGAAAATTACTTTCATTCCTATCTTGACGCAAGTTCATAACACAACAAGTTTAGAATGTGACAAGTTCAGAATGAAGTAAGCCCAGAATGTGATAGGTCCAAAACGTGACCAATTCAGGATAAATAATGTCTAGTGATCTGGTTTGGATTTCACACCTAAAAAGATTTGATTGACTCAATCTTATTTGATTGGAAAAATCAATCCTGAGATATGTTCTATCTAAATGGAGAAGCTCTACTTATGAAAACAAGAACTCTGGTTGTATGAGCGACTAGAATCAAGTGGGGATTTAGTTTCTGCCACTCAACGCCTACCCAATCTCCTTGATATAGATCTGCCCAACAGGTAGATAGAAAGACAATCCTCTAGAGACAGTCCAATGGCCAATTTGGAAGTGGAGGAGTATATAAGGAGACCAAGGTGCCAAGGAGCATGTAAGAGATAAGGCATAGAATCTAAAATTCCAAAGTCTTAGTGAACTTCGGTCATGCACTTATCTTTCAAGAGCTTCAATTTGGTGATTGTGAGATAAATATAAAAAGAGTGACCAAGTGAGATAGTATAATTTGTCACTGAGTACTTACACTCAATATTGTAATCTCTTATTGATCATCTAGTGGAATCTAACTAGTAAGCTATCAACTTGAAAAAGTGGACGTATGCTTGATTTAGGCCAAACTATTATAAATCTTTTGTGCAATTTCTCTCTTCTCCAAACTCTTATTGTTCATTGCTATAATCTATTGTACACTCGCTAGATATTTCTAAAGTCTATTTTACTGCATAACGGACTTTGAACCTTGTCTCAAAATCTAACATTTGTTCCAACTTTAATCTTAACTCGTTCTATGCTGCTTTAAATTGTCAGGATTTCATATATTCACCTATTTACTCTCCCCCTCCCCTCTCTAGATGATATTTGCTAGCTTCATCAGCTTCCACATGTCAAGAAGGGAGAAGTTGAATTTTTTTTTAATAATTGATTGATGGTACACCGTGATTGAAACTTTTTCATGACAACACTACTTATTCAATGGTGGTAATCATTCAATTGGTCGAAGCTAAAGAGTTTATTAGACGAAGGGCATATGCTTTAGCATTGAAGTTTTAATCCCTCAAAACAATGCTAAAATATGACACGACATTGGCTTATATAAAGCTACTGATTTACATTGTGATTCTTAAGATTCATTTATCTAAAAAAAATGAATTATTTGAAAGTATTTTTCCAAAAATGATCGTTCCTATTGATTGAAATAATTAGTCAATAAAAATATTTTAATTATTGATTATAATTTATATTAAGATGTTTACGTGAATAAAGAGAATATTTAGCATTCATTCATTTTTTTTCAAGCAACAAAGTGATTATCTTTAAAAAAGAATTTTTTAAATAATTTATTTTCATGAAATAAGTGCGTTCTTAGCTTTCCAAGTGAATCTTTTAAGAGAACTAATATTCACCCTAGTCTCTGGCGATATGAATAATTCCAAAGTCCCGTCATTTCATTTGACAAGATGTGCGACAAATTTGAAGCGAAAAGTTTAGGAAAATACAAATTGCTTACAAGAGCAAGCTTACTTTCATAATTGTGAAAATATTATTTATTATAATTAGGAGTGTGCAATCGAACCAGACCGGACCGCACAAAAAACAAGTTCAGGATCTGAGTCCCGTTGGAACCGGTCCAGGAATAGGTTCCCAATTTTTGGAACCAGTTGAAACTTGTCCAGGAATAGGTTCTAAGTAAATACCCATCCGGGAGTTGAACCAAACCACCCTGCTTTGGAACCAATTTATGAATTAGTTTTATAAGTTAAAAAGCTAAAACCCTAATTTTTCCCCTAAATTCTAACTTCACCACTCATTCGTCATTTGTCATTCTTAGGAACTCCCTGTTGGTCTGTCCCCTTCCCCTAAACTTTATGGATGAATGTGTAATAGAGTTTCATAATTTGTGCTTTTTGTTACATGTTTGATAATTATTGTTTATAATTGTATGTGACTACATGTTCATCTTATAGATTATTGTTTTTTGTGGATAGGGATTTTTGTTGTTCATCTATCACTTTGAATCATTTTGTTACCCATTACCTCATATGATTTTGTTGTAAAAAATGAACCAAAAAAAAGGAATGAAAAAAAAAAAAAAATAGGCTCTTGGGTGGACTTTGGAATGAGACCCGAAAAACAAGGCAGGTTCCAAAACAGCTCTAAGCAAACGGGGTAGGTTCCAAAATCCAAAAATTAAGAACCAATTATAACAGAGTATGTTCTAGGTTCTAGCTTTGGAACCATCCCACCCTGGAACCGATCACCTCTAGGTGACTCAACTACTTTTTAGGCATGAGGTTAATTTGGATTCCTTTAGTTATTATTTGTCACAAGCAAAATATGCAACTTATTTTTTTTTTCTCGAGCCACACTTAATGACAACAAAGTCGCTACAACTCTCATTGAGACAAAAGCCAAGTTTGATGCCAACATGGAGACTCCTCTTTAGAATCTTACACTTTATCACCAGTCGATTGGCGGTCTTTTATATCTCAATTTCACTCAACCTAACATCGCCCATGTTGTTTATATCGTTAGTCAGCACATGACCGCGCCCCGTGCAACCCATTTTGCTGTAGTCCTTCGAATTCTTCGCTATGTCATGAATACATTATTTCACGGCCTTCAATTTTCTACTCCTTCTATCTTGGATTTGATAGCTTATCATGATGTTGACTGGGGTAGTGACCCTCAATATTGTTGCTCCACTACAAACTGCTATTTCTTTTTCGGAAACTCACTTATCTCATGGTCTAGTAGAAAACAAACCATTGTTGGTCACTCTAGTACAAAAAAAGAATATCAAGCTATAGCTAATATCACATCATAGTTACTATGGTTGTAATAGCTACGAGAAGATATTGGAGTGTGTCATAATAGCGGAAAAGTCATTATTGCGACAACTGAAGTGCTATCTAAATATCACATAATGACACATTCCATCAAAGCACTAAAAACATTGAAATATATTGTCATAACATAACCGGCTTCGCCTTTTGTGCTATCATCAGTTTAGCTAATTGAAAAGAAGCCAGTATTTCATGCAAGTCAGCTGTTTGTCAACAATCAAGAAATTTATGGTTGTGTAAATTGTTTTTCCTCATTGGAGTCTAATCACATATGGATTTTATAAGTTTCACAGTGAATGATGTGGGGACTGGACGCAAAATTGGTGAATCATGACGATCAATCTATAATACCAGTTGAAGCATCAGAGGGAAATGTTGGAACATGCGAGGTGCATTGGTGTGCAAACACGGTAAGCAACCAAATGGCACGAAGAAGATCCTCTGAATTCGATTGCAAACCTTACAATTACCCATGTTTGAAGCTGCAAAAGGAATGAAAGATTTTCAGACTCCTAATCGGGTACACTATGCTTCGAAATTAGCTTTCTTATAATTTAGATTGTGGGTTATATTAAACCCTTTCGAATGGCTTTGACCAAGTGTTTCCTTGTAGTGAAAATAAGCTTGCTTCCATCATTTCCACACGAAGAAAGTGCAAGGATGTTCCTGTCTAGTCAATATTCCTAAATTTTCTTGCTAAGCATTATCACGTCACGGCCAAACTCATGAAAGAGAAACCAAAGAACAAAGAAGAGTTTTGAACAGACAATTGAAATTTCCAAATTGGTCCAATCTTTCTACAAGATAGTGCACGATTTTGGTTTTATGAGGTTATGATATATTAGGGTTTGCTTTGACCTTTGTTTTCAATTCACCTTATGGGGGATCGATCGTCTGTTTTTAGAAAGCTTGACCACATGCAAGTAATCGTAGTATTTTCCAAGGGTTTCCGGTTGTCACGTCAATGCAAGAACGCAAGTGAAGTAAAAGACAAATCGAAGTGGCAACAAAAGCAAGTGATGATTGGCCCACGTGTGGATAACGCGCATTAAAGTGATAACTAGGCTGTCCAAACCTGTACCACCAGTCCATCTCCCTTCCCCCAAAACCTTGGCGAACATCTTAGGAAAAAGAGACCTGCTTTTCGACTGTTCCTTGCCCGACCTTTGGATCTTTTGTCTTTTAGTGCTCCTGGGAATGCACCGCCTTTGAGCTCGTTCATTGGGCGGCTTGATCCCATCTTCCATCTCCCTTCCCCCAAAACCTTGGCGAACGTCTTAGGAGAAAGGGAACTGCTTTTCGACTGTTCCTTGCCCGACCTTTGGATCTTTTGTCTTTTAGTGCTCCTGCGAATGCACCGCCTTTGAGCTCGTTCATTGGGCGGCTCGTAATCCCATCTTCATGCGTCTCTCTCTCTCTCCTTCATCGGACCACATCAACATTAGCAACCCGACATTCATCGTTCAACCCAACCTCGGACGATGCCATAAATAGTTTTAGAAGGAAAAAAGGCCATGCACAAAAATTTAAAGCGATGAAAAGCGGGCCACAACGGGGATATGGTGTGCACCAAAACTCATCGGACATGTGCTGGGATATTTGTACAAGTGAAATAAAATGAGGGAAAACCCGATACTATAACACCGCATTAAAAAGTTCAAGTCAAAAGCTTAAATCGATATATGGAGAGACACGACTATGAAGTATGAAGTCCATTGAAACTCTATTGACAGGCGATGTGAGATTCTTTTGTAAATAGGAAAGCCAAATTAGGGATCTAAAAATAGATAATTAATAAAAAATTATTTATTTATTTCATGAGAAAGAAATAAGTTAAGAATTGATATGTGACGCCTGACAGTAACCATAAGAAACGAATATTGTCATGGAAAATGAGTTATTTTAAAAAGGAATTCATTATTTTTCTAAATATTTTTGCATGGAATCCTAAAATATTGTATGGTATTATCCTTAAATTCCGACAACCTTCTCATTGTTTTACTTTTAATAAATTATCTTTCCCATTTTTTTGACCGGGAACCCTTGTACGTCAATGTTTAGGTTTGCAACTTCATCATGCTACATCTAGCTCCATATTTTTCAAAGTATCGCTATCCCTCCAGTTCCAATTCGCTGGTCGATGCGTTGTATGTCATGTGCAATGAAAACGCCATTCACACAAGCCAAGTGGAATTGCTGAGACGGACAAGCAGCAGATCGAAACGTGGCACTCGCGCATGGGACCCACTAGGCGAAAGGGCGTCCCCCTCCTCGTGGGAGGTTCATTCTGAATCAGATCCAACGGTCCGTAATCGTTACCGGCCCCTCAATCCCGCTATTCACGTACAGTGAGGAGCCCAAAACTTGCGGAGAAGCCAAAAAGACGGGAGACGTGGCAACACCTAATGGACTTTCTCCCACGTATATAATGCCGGATACCCATCCCCTCCCCTGTCACTCAAACACTCGACAGTCTCGACGCCTGTCTCCCTCTCTTTCCCTTAGTAGAATCGCTCGAAAATTTCTCGTGCCATATCCGCCTTTGTCCTCGAACTCGAGGTCAAGATGACGACGGCGCCACCCGGAGGCAGCCTAACCGATGAACCGTGCGCGTCGTTTTTCGACACCCTCTTTCGAGAGTCAAGTGTTGAGCTAGAAAAGGAAGAACCTTTGGCGAGATCGCGAGAAGAGATCGCGTCCGTTGCTGTTGTTGGCGGTGGTGACCCCAGCGACCTAGGGTCGCTTCCCCATTCGGTTCCGTCGCCAAAATTAGCCAACGGCCATGGTGAAATTGATGCCGGGCCACCCTTGCGTTCATGCCTGTCCCGGCCCGAACCCCGTTCGGCTCTGGCCGCGCAGGTGGTGAAGATCGAAGAGGAAGAGGAAGATGAGGAGGTGGCGATCATCGCTGATCCAGGGGACGCTGCTGCCGGATCGCCATCGTGCTTGTCGCGGGCAGCGGCGGACGAAGTGGCGAGACCGATGCAGGGGCTGGGGGAGGTGGGGCCGGCGCCCTTCCTGAGGAAGACGTACGAGATGGTGTCGGACCCGAGTACGGACCCGGTGGTGTCGTGGAGTTCCAGCCGGGACAGCTTCGTGGTTTGGGACCCGCACGGGTTCTCGAAGCAGCTCCTGCCTCGATACTTCAAGCACTCCAATTTCTGCAGCTTCGTCAGGCAGCTCAACACTTACGTGGGTATTCCCTTCGAACGGGATTGTGTTTTTTTGTCTATGTTTGTGCTTGAAACTTTCCTCATAGGTAAGGGCAAACTATTCGTATAAGTGCATATAATGTCTGTGTAGGTTTATTTTGGTTTGACTCTGTTTCAGCTCTGTCTTTTTTTTTTTTTTTTTTTTTACTCTGTTTTGGCTCTCTCTCTTTTTTTTGTCGTTCAGAGTGTGATCCTCTTGGGGACATCCAGTTACTCTTCATTGTCCCAACGGATAGTCCCCGAGGCAAAGAAGCTAGGATCTAAGGGACCACACTCGCCACGTTTTGCTCGCGTGTTGAGATTCAATTTAACCCACTTGCTCGGTTATTGGTTGTGCTTTACCTAGATTAGGGGACGAGGAACGAAGAAATCTGGAATGGCTGGCGGGATACATGGATTCTACGCGAAATATCACGAATCATGTGCATCCAGCGGCCAGGGGACAATGGCCCGTCATCATATTCAAGTGATGGTAGTTTGCAGAAGCTACCATGTCAACCAAGACGTCAGAGTACACATTAAAGATTTATCTTCTCATTGGATTTGTATTTGAGTGCTTTTCTCAAATGGTAAATTTTCATTTGGATTAGAAATGCACTTCCGTTTTGATGCTTGCACTTTCTAGCTGAAGATGAGACTCCTTGAGCCATCGCTTTGTTTCTATCCGATGTTTTGGTAAAGCCTTCTGACACTTCTCTTCTTTATGGTCAAGACCAAAACCATAATTCTGCACTTTTGTCTTCGTATTTATGAAGTTGACGGATTGATATTGAGTCATTAAATTGTCCATACCCTCTTTGGGACTTCTGTTTCAATTTAAGATCCTCAACCCAGCTTCCTCCTATTCTTCATGCATCATGATCCAAGATATGTCGCAGGGTTTTAGGAAGATGGATACGGATCGATGGGAGTTTGCAAACCGAGGTTTTCAGGAAGGGAAGAAGCATTTGCTGAAGAACATAAGGAGGAGACGCAAACTCAGCGATCATACGAAAACATCGAATAGTACTGTTGCTTCGGATTACCCGGAGGCCGGAAAGGAAGCTGAACTTGAAATGCTTAAGAAGGACCAGGAAGCATTGAAGTCCGAGATCCTGAAACTAAGAGAAGAGTGGGAGCACTCGCAGCATGAGATCAATCAGGTCGCCGAGCGGATGCGCTATGCCGAGTGCAGGTGTCGGCGGATGTTCCTCCTCCTCTCTAAAGCAACCGAAAGCTCGAACTTTGTCCATTTAATCCAAGAGAGGAGGCAGAAGAGAGAATTAGAGGCTTGTGAATCCAGGAAGAAGAGCAAATTGCTCAGTCCTGATAGTGAAGTCTCCAAATGCTTGCTCGAAGTAATGGATCACAAGATTCAAAGCCCGAATGTTGATTGCCCAAGAGTCGGTGATGATCCGGCACAGATGGAGTCTCGGCCAAACAATGTCGCGCCAGTGGATTTTCAGACCGTCCAGATGCACAACCCGTGGCCTCCTCCGATGGGTGGTGGAGATTTCAGGGCTGTGCAGGGTCAGACGCCCGATCGGATGGCCGGAGCTAGTTCGTCAGATTTGCCTTCGGTTTTCCATGAGATGTCGGAGAAGCTCCTCGGGGACAACGTGGTCGTGGGCGACAATGTGATGGATGTGGAAGCAGGAGAAGAACCGACAATGGATGACACAGGAATCTATCTTGAGCTGGAGGGTCTGATTGAGAAGTCATGTGGTTGGAGTGATTACACAAGTGAGCTGCGGGAGCTAGCGGTGGGACTGACGCCCTAAAATTTCCATGCTGCTGCTCCTGCTCCTGCTCCGTTCTCTCTTGTTATAGGGTGCTGCTATTTTCTGTGACCCAGATCACTGAATGCAGCCTTTGCATAATTGGAGGGAGTATCTGAAGTGAAGTGGCTGGATCCAATCAATAAACTTGGTTTTTTTTTTTTGTGTGTCAAAGGTAAATGCTCATACCTAGTATATCTTTTGGAATTTATTTCCTTTGTCTCCACTGTAAGAAAGTGCTCTCTGTGTTCTTTTCCCTTAGTTTCACTAAGCTTTTTTTCTGTTTTTCTTTTTGTAACCAGTTATGTAAAGCTTTTTTCTGTTTTTCTTTCTGTAACCGATTATGTATAAGAGAAGCCGTTTATGGTAAGGTTAATATCATTAAAAATCTCAAATTGATATATCATGCCATATTTTTCTCAAATTATTTATTTTTTCTTTTTCGAAAAACTTTAAATTGGCACTCCCGTATTATATTAAGTCCAAATTAATTTTCGCGTCCCAAAAAATTCCACATGAGGATCCAACGTGGAAATACAATATAAATAGGTCAGACGTCACAAGCAAGTTAGATCCGAAGAAAATGAATCGAGACGGTGGGAAACGTCCAAATATGGTAATTTTAATATGCTCCCCAAGTCTAGGGGAAAGTGGATAAGTCCGAGTCTCCGTCTCGATCATTTGACGAGATGGGCAGCAGGCTCGAAGTGATTGTGGGGGCCCGATTCTCCCTCAGAAGGGGCCTTTGACGACCGAGGTTAAGCCAGGTGTCCTGCTAAAAAGTCTGCCTCGAGAGACTTTCATCCAACATTCGATGCGCCCTTTGAGCGCGCGAATCGATCGATGATGCTGTTGGTTCGTACTAGATTTGGACGAGACCTTACTAGATAAGATAGAACCCGCTCGGCACAGAAATGGATGCAAAACGACGAATGCACCGGCTCCCACAATCCTTTCCAAAATGAGGGGTCGCTCCCTGACGTCTTGTCTTATTCCAAGCACGAAGTCCCGGGTCAACATCGGAAATTTGCAGCTAACTTCTCTACGCCTCTTTGCCCTTCTTGCGTGAACCCGTGCCTTTCGTGTTGGTATGGATAGGGTTCATACTGCCAAAAAAAAAAAAAAATTCCTAAATTAATATACCCATATCAAATTAATTTTCAATTTACAAAGATACATTTAGAAAATATGTACAAGATCTCCTGTCACAGGATGAATCAGTTATGTTCAAAACATCACAAGGACGGAGATAAAGTTTTTAGGACTATTGTCTGAAAAAGAGGAGTAGCTGCGGCTAGCTTAAAATTCAAGTTTGCGCGCTTAAAATGTTCTGCCAAGAAGACAAAATTTAAGGGAAGAAGACGGAAGGATGAGAATTTTTTTCTTGGAAACTTCTATTTTCTTGCCTGCTGCATCGGTTTTATATAATGCTAACTTGCAAAAAAATCGCTTCTAATGAAGTAACTTAACTTCACTAATTTTTGTGCCAAAAACTCCACTTCGGAAGAGAGAAAATTAATATATTTCACCTAAAAAGAAACCTTCACCCCAAAAGCCAGCTGTTACTTCATTAGAAACAATTCTCTGCAAGTTAGCATTTTATAAAATCAATGGGGAAAAGTGTCAAAAATGTCCTAAATATATTGCATTTGTGCTAATTTGGTCATAAACATTTTTATTATTACCTATTTAGTCCTAAATCTTTTGACCTAATGCTAATTGAGTCCTTTCTAGCTAATTTTGGCCGGATATTGCTGATGTGGACTTTGGCCAACCTATCTAGCACAAACGGAGCTAGCCTTAATGTAGATGACTTTTAATATTATTTATAAATTTTCTAATTCTTTGATTTAATTTTCAAAAGGTCTAGTATTTAGAATTTTTCTGACACTCCTCCCTATCGGTTTTATAAAATGCTAACTTTCAGAGAATCGTTTCTAAAAATCTATTAATTTTCTTTCTATGGAAGTGGAGTTTTTGACACAAAAATTACTAAAAAGTCTAGGAAAATACAAATTGCTAATAAGAGCATGCTTGCTTTCATGATTGTGAAAATAATTTTTATTATAACACCCAAGTAACTTTTAATACGTTTAGTAAATTTCGATGTAGGAAAGAAACAAATTGCAGCTTTTCGTTTACCATAACATCCATATGTGACCACTAATTTTATTTCAAATCGAAGTAATTTTATTATACAAAGTCAATCTCGGCATAGAAAGTAATAATATGTAACTTGTTGAGTAACTTTCTAATCACCCCTAACATTACTTTCTATAAGAAATAGTAACTTTTACGTGCTTAGTAATTTTTATAATGCTTGCTAATTTTTAATATTGGAAAGCATGAAAAATGAATATGGATAGTAAATGTCCATTTATTCAGAAAAATAAAAATATATATATTTTTATTTTAGAAACGTATAAAGATTGATTAGTAATTATTGTGTACAATAAAGTAATTTTATGCATATCAAAGTGAACAGAATCCAGAGCCGGTGTTCTACAAGGTGGATCCGCCGGATGTGAGGAAGCAGAGGGGCAGGTACGGACCAGCCTTAACAGATCACGAGGAAAGGTTGAAGTCGAAGGGCGGCGATTTGGGAGAAGGTGAAGAGGCGGAAAGAAGCACTGACTAAAAATGCTAAATGTCTCTGGCTGGCATTTGGTTGCCGAGTAAGGCTATCATTTACTACTTTCTGAGTATGCCTACTGCTTGGTTTTTTTCACAAAATGTTGTGTTCCAACTGTTGATTACGGAATTTAGTGGCAAAAAAAAAATGTGGATTACGGAATTTATTGCCAAATTCATGGTAATGCTTATGCATAAAAGGGGAAAAAAAATCAATTCCCACTAATTGAAGCAGGATGTATTAGTTTTCTTCACAAGCAGGTCATGCATTGAGTTAATAGTCATGCAGGTGGACCATGTCCCTCTACAAGCCCATTTCTTTTATAGGTGCCAAATGCTAGGAACTGAAATTAATCCGGTCTATTGTGCATGAGATATTGAACGCGGCTTGATCTTTATTGATCAACTCAGTGCTCCTTGTATCCAAGTGTTTTTGAATCTCCTTGGGTATTCTCAATTGGCTTTATGCTTTGAATCTACCAGGCGCGAGTCCATTGTCATTCAGAGCATTGTCAGGAGAGTATGGCCAAGCTGAATTACAAGCAGTTATACGTTCCTGAAAATGTGGTTGCCATGAATTCGCATGTGTCCCATGTGCTTGCTTTGCTAGACATGGAATCAAAGGAAGTTCGAATGGTTGGAATTTACGGACTTGAAGGAGTATACAAGACGACTATTGCCAAAGCTACTTACAATACTTTTTTTTCGTAAATTTGAGTGTTGCAGCTTTCTTTCCAATGTTAGATAAACTTGCGAAAAATCCGCAGATGGTGGTCTACTTCAGCTTCAAGAGACGCTTCTTTCTGAGGAAATGTGGGATTATGATCTGAAGCTTGGCAATGTTCACAGAGGTATGAGCATGGTAAAGATTAGACTTTTCAAAAAAAAAAAAAAAAAAAAAAAAAGGGTCCTTATTGTCATTGAGGATGTGAACCAGTTGATCCAATTGGAAACACTAATTGGAGGACGTGAGTGGTTTGGTCGTGAGAGTAGAATCATCATAATGACAAGAGATGAACATTTACTAGATGCCCATCAAGTAGAACGGCTCATATGCTCTGGAGTTTAATTGTTTTCGAGAATATTTCTCCTCCTCCTGATTATGAAGAGCTTTTATATAATGTAGTGGATTACACCCAAGGACTTCCATTAGCTGTAAAAGTTTTGGGTTCTTCTCTACGAGGTAGAAGCTTACTTGAATGGAAAAGCGCATTAGATAAATTGAAGAGAGTTTTCAATGGATAAATCTTCGGTGTGCTAAGAATAAGCTTTGATGGCCTAGATGATTATGAGAAGGATATTTTTCTTGACATCGCATGTTCTTCATGGGAAAGATTTGCTGTTCTAATAAATAAGTCCCTCATAACTATTGAGCGGGGCAAGCTGGAGACGCATGATATGATTCAAGAAATGGGAAGAGAAATTGTTTGGAGAGAATCTCCCAAAGAGCCAGGGGAGTGCAGCAGACTGTGGTTCTATGAGGATGTGCTTCATGTGCCAACAGAAGGCATGGTATAAACTGAATCGTGGTCTTTTGTTTTTGACAATATACATGCCCGTTTGGTATGGTTAGAGCCTCCTAAAAAGTCCTTTTGGCCTTCTGCTAAAATAAAACGTGCATAAGTATTTTTCTGTTAAGTAAGATAATGGCCTGACGGTCCCTTAAGAATCACTTCTTCCATATCCCTCCGTTAGATTTAAGGTTTATACTTCTGACCTCTCCCTAAAAAGGAAATTACAAAAAAAAAAAAAAAAAAAAATCTCCAGGAACTTCCATACTATGCTTGCTTACGATTTGAGGTGTTCATAGAACTCTTGTCGAATGCTAAAGTAAAAGCAAATTCTGAAAGCTAAGAACAAAAGGCACCCGAAGTGCAACAAATCTTGTTTATTACTAGTTAAGTCCTTGCATAATCCATACACCTCTGCACTTAAATTGTGTACTCATATATCTGCTGCCAGGGAACTAATAAAGTCGAAGCAATAATGCTCGAGTTGTGCTCCTAAAGAAGTACGCTTCGGTGCTCAGGCCTTCATAAATATGAAGAGGCTGAGATTTTTCTTAGCTCGCAATGAATACCATTCAGGGTATCCCATATACTTTCCTGCTGAATTAAGATGGCGGGATTGGCCTGATTTCTCTGTGCCATATACGCCATTCAATACGGGCCACGAGAAACTTGTATATCTAGACCTGAGTAAAAGCAGCATCAGAATATTAGGGAAGGAATTCAAGGTATGTACTTTCATTATTCTCTTCTGTCAAGATAAAAGACAAAATTGTGAAGGTGCTGAAAAAACTACTCATATGTATCATCCATTCACTGCGCAGCTTTTTGGAAATTTGAGGATTGTTAATTTTAGCCACCGTACATTGCTAACTGAAATTCCCGATGTATTGTCACTGCCAAATCTTGAGAGTTTGGATTCCCAAGAGTGCACCAATCTTGTTGAGGTGCATCAATCTCTCGGGTGTCGGACAAGCTTGTATATCTGAACTTTTTGTACTACTACAATATTAGCCGATTCCTAGGCAATCTGAAGTCAATGACTCTTCAAAATTTGATTCATAGAGGTTGCTCAAAGCTTTCAAGGTTTCCCGATATTCTTGCGACGGTGAAATGTCTGAAAGATCTAGTGCTTCACGAGACTGCCATTAAAGATCTACCCTCCTCGATCACTAATCTTATCGGATTGAAAGAGTTGTATCTAAGGGATTGCTTGGACATTAAGAACCTTCCTTGTAGTATCTATACACTGCAGCTATGACGCCTAGAACGTCACTTGACAAGTGATTCTTGTATTATTGCTCTCTTTTAATATGCGGAAACATAATCAAACATTTACAAATATTTTTTTAACAATTAAAGCCTTACAAATATAACCAACATACTTATACTTCTTTTATTTATACCACATATGAGTTCACAGGTTCATTACATCACAAGTAGAAAAATAGAAATTTGGGTAGGGGTAGGGAGACCTATCTCCATACTATACTATACTTCCAAAAGTCTGCCTATACAAATGTTCAGATTGAAGTCAGGGGTCGATAACTTCTCCATCTGCTGCATCTCCATCGTCCAGATTGAAGCCCCTCAACGGACCGACCAACTCACCGTCAAGGTTCTGATACCAGCCAACGAACTAAAAAGGAACCCACTTCGCAAAACCTCCTATATCAACCCATATCTTAAAACTACATTTGGTATATATTATTCCAGACTTTGGTTCAAGAACACCTTCATAAAAAACTTCATTATACAGAGGGAATCCATAGTGCAAAAGTTGAGAGGTGTCCATCATACACTTCTAAAAAATGAAAGGAATGAGCCGAAGCCCGGCAAATAAAACCTCTAGTTTTAAGTTAGAAAATTTCTCTAACCATTTTACTTGGTATACACAAAATGAATGCATAATCATTCGATATGTGGGATAAAACTACCTTTCCCCTTTTCATTTATCATAAAAATAGGCAATCAACAAAACGTCCATCCAGACTCATGCATATGCGCACCATGTTTCACACAAACAAACAATTTAAGCAATGTTTAGTTCTACACATGACAATGCATTTTATTCATTAATGTTTCCTCCTCCTGAATACTTCCAGGGCATCTCGACTCGCGGGACATTCCAACCACCAGGGCATCTCAACTTTAAGGCATCCTGCAAATTTCCACCACAGAGCATCCCCACTACAGGGACATCTCAACTCTCGAGGCATCCCGAAATACTCTCCAGGGCATCCCAACCACTAGGGCATCCCGCAAACTTCTACCACGTGACATCGTCATTCACCACTACACGGGTGACGAAGTCACATTAATCTCATTCAAGTCATGATATATGCATACTTATAAGCATAGTACACATATCTCAACTCAATTTAATGCATTAGCCAAATAACCACATATGAAATGACATTTAGTCATATTATGGTCGTTAAAGTCTAGACATTCAAATGAGTACATTCTAAGTCTGGACATTGAGTAGATTCTAGACATTAAAATCTGGTAAATCAAATGAGTATATTCTAAGTCTGGACATTGAGCAACTTTTGGACACTAAAATCTAGTAAATCAAATGGGTACATTCTAAGTCTGGCCATTGAACAAATTCTGAACATCAAAATATGGTAAATTAAATGGGCTTATTCTAAGTCTAAATGAATAAGTATACTCTGGACGTAAAGTGTGAACATGTAAATGAATATATTTTGGGTTAGAACAACGAAACTGGTTGTTAAGTCTAAACAATCAAAGGGTAAAATTATGGCTTGATAAATGCTTATAAAACAAAAGAATAGGTCCAATAATTAATAGATTTACAAATTGGCAAATTCAACAATGTACAGAATCAACAAATGAATGGATTCAATAAGGAATAGGTTCATATTCAGTAAAGTTTGCATGAACCAATAAATACACTTATCAATGAATAGATTCACAAGTTAGCAAATTCAGCAAGTGAACAAATTCACAATTGAACATATTTTATCAAATGAGTAGATTCACAAAGGGACAGATTTACAAATGGACAGATTCTGTCATAAGAAATTCTAGTAAAATCAAGTGAAACAAACAAATTCAGACTAGTAAAATTCTAGCAGAAAGACGCCGAACGAACATGTAATAGGTCATTGAGGTAAGTATGGCAAAACGACCAGATTCTAACTGCCAAGAATGAAGTAGAAAGAAGTAGAACGAACATACAATGGGTCATCAAGATAAATATGGCATAATAACCAAATTCTAACTATCTAGAATGAAGTAGAAAGAAGCAGAACGAACATGCAATATGTTATCAATATAAACATAGCCAAATGACCAGATTCTAACTATCTAGAATGAAGCAAAAGATGCAGAAGAAGTAGATTCTAACTATGAAGCCAAATAAATTTGCAAGAGATTATTAAGGCCACTTAATAATCACCATACCCATACATACACATCAAGGTTTCACCATTTAACCAACCAAACCAGGCTAAAGTTTTAAGGAGATTAAACCAACTAGAAATTTCGCTAACCTCGACATAATCACAAATCACTAACTACCGATTGCCTTCACCACCTTAATAGCTCTTGAATAGAAAGTTTTGATCTCTATTTCTTAGATTAAAAGTGAAAATAACACATGCAAGTTTCTGTTTGAATTTTGGGGAGAACGAAAATGGGTTCTTTGACAATATAGAAGGAGTTTTGTTAAAATTAATTAAGATAATTTGATTTCTTTCATTGCTAGGTGTAAATGTACATGCTAATCTTCAGCTTGATGTGGCACAAATGCGAGGCAAGGCTCTTGCATGTGGCCAAGGGAAATACAAGAAGAAAATAAGTCATTTTGAAATAATCATCACTTACTGTAGGTGCAAGAGAAATTAGCCTCATAAGATAAGAACATATGGCCATGCAAAACTTCGTACAGGGACATGTGGCACTTCTAATTTTAATTAATAAATTTTGCAAGGGGAAATGTAGTAAGCAGAAGGTAATCGTCTTCTACTAGCATTATTAATATAAATTATTCACTAATATTATCAATTAACTAAAATTTACACAATTACTATGAACAATCAACTATTAAGACGATAATAATTTAATTAATACCATTATACTATTAGCACACATATAATTCAATTCACATGTTGGATTCAAGACGATTTATGTTTATGGAAATTACCCGTCACGTCCCGTGAAATTTACGATTCGATTAAAGTTTCCACGTATTCGTTCAAATACTAAGGCAAATAATACTTAGCTCAAAATCTAAGTATTATTATCATAACACAAATTTTCGAATATTACATAATTACAAATACGGAAATTCCGGATGCTACAACAGCATCTTGAGTATATCTTTGTTGATGGTTGCCCACAACTTAGCAAGTTCCCGAAATGTTCGTGGGTATCAAGTAATTATATTAATTTCTCTATCCAATTAGCCCTTCCAAGCATAATTTACTTGAATGTCCAAAGATGTAGCTTATCAGAGGTTAATTTCTTGAAAAATCTTCATTGCATGTCCTCAATGACAATTTAAGATCTATTAGATAACAAATTTGTCAGCTTTCCTACAAACATTTGATAAATATACTAAGTTGCAGCAGCTGTGTTTGGCTCATTGCAAGCAGCTTCAAGAAATTCTAGCTCTCCCGCTAAACTTAACAACATCTTTATTTGCAAAAGATTGTGAATTGTTGGAAACATGTGCAGACTTATCATACATGTTACGATATAATCCAGATGAATCACCTTAGCTCAATCGAATTAACTTCTCAAGCTGTCATAAGCTCACTCAAGATCAATGCTCCAGCAATTGCGATATGCTCTCAATTGAAGTCTCTCTATGTGACATCCTTGATTCAAACACCTATCTTGGACGCTAGGGGTGGTCTAAAGGTCGGTATGCCAATAACGAGATTAGTCCATGAGTTGATTCAAGGATCACTCATGAGTCAACTAGCCTATTAGGAAAGGCTATTAATGATCAGGGATATGGTCAACTTGAGTACTAGATCATGGAAAGATAGCTTGACCATAAGGATCAATGTGGGACGATCGTGCGTTGTCACATATCGACTAGCGGGCGGTTATAAATTGATTCGACTCCAGTATATGTGATCAGTTGCGAGTGGTTCCGCACGATCACTATGCCGATCACCAACGACCCTAAACCGATTCCATATGGCATTGTACCAAGATAAGTCAATTGATCCCACATGATTACATGATAATCGAAGGTCATCCATGAATTGACTAGGCTCAAACATGAATTGGTTTCGAATCAACCATGGGTTATGTATAGGACCCCAGTGGGGCGCTAGATCCGGTCCAAGTTCGGCTGCACGAGCGATGCCTGAAGGCCCAATCCATATAGGCCACGTTAGGGCCACTTCCAATTGAAATTTAGCCACAAGCCTCGATCCAATTACAAGTGTTGATCATGGGTAATTGCAAGATATTCATGTCCGGTTAAGATGACATTTAGCTAGTCCTCATAATTATCTTTTGTCCTCTTGAATTCGAGTCAATTGAAAGTGAGCAATTATTGGAGGAAAGGAGGAGAGCCACATGTCCAAAGGGAGAAGAACTTGGGAAACCAATTGTCTTGCTTAGGACAAACTTCATCATCAGTTTTAGAAGCTTGTCCATTATTGTCATTTAATGAGTCATTACTTACGTGCCCCAATTAGGACTTTAGGGTCATGATTGCCCTAGTATGAGACTTGCTCATCAAGTTGGCCATTAGATGAGCTTCTTGAATGCAAGATAAGTAAGAGACAAATTTTAAGAGTTCTTAAAGAAGGGAGAGGCACCACTTTAGAGGGGAAAGGGAAGAGCAAACTTAGTTAGCCATCTATTAGTCCAACTAAGTTTATGTGTTCCTAGATGGAGGCAATGATTAACTTATCTTGAGACTTGGAGGGTAAGTTAACCAAGATTAATCCTTAAGATGACACTTGGATGGATAAGAGGTAATCTTGCAAATCAAGCCAAGAACAGTCATTGTTAGTCATAATTACAAATCCAATAATTGAGCTTCTCTTATAAGAGCCTAGGATAACTATTCTCTCTTTCTTCTTCCCTAAGATCACCCATCTCTCTCTCTCTCTCTCTCTCTCTCTCTCTCACACACACACACACACACACACACACACACACACACACACACACACACACACACACCTACCCTCTCTCTCTCGATCTCCTCTCCGCCCGCCACCACTCGCTGCTATCGCCACTGCTCATTGTTGCCGCCACTCGCCATCAACATCGTGAGCTGCCATGAGCCATTGGCGGTTTACTACTTTCGCCACCGCCATTGTTTCTCGTTCCGGTTTTGTAAGTAGATCCCCTAATCATTGGATAGGGCGTTGTGTTGCATGGTTCGGATATGAGTTCTACTATTACTTGTACTTGTTCGAGTAGGATGTTTCTTATTCTCATAGAGTTGGCTCGTGTGTAATTTTGTACAGTTCACTCGTGTGTCCGGAAACACGCCTCGGGTTATGGATAGGTCTTGCTCGGTTTGGATCAATGTCAAGGCGTATCAGAACAAACCTCACTTGGCTGGTTGATAGTGAGACGTATTGATCCAAGGCCTTGCTTGGTGTAGGTTGAGGCCTTGACCAGTCGATTCGAGCTATGAACCTTGTGCTGTGCCCGGTGCGATGTACAGTTTCATAAGTAGATCCCCTAATCGTTGAATATGGTGTTGCGTTGCGTAGTTCGGACATGAGTTATATTCTTGTCGTGCCTATAAGAGTTCGCTAGTGCTTGCTTGTTATTGCTTAAACTCACGTTGGTTGCTCATGTACTAATTTTGTATGGTTTGTTCATGTTATTGTTTGCGTACGAGGTTCGGAAATGAATCGGGTTCGTGTCACATGTTTGTTGTGCTTGCAAGGAGATGTTACTATTTATTGACACGGTTTGCTCATATATTATTATCTACACTTGAAAGCACACTCCGAGTTTTGGAAAGAGGTCTCGTTGGTCTGGAACGTGCGTGACATGCACAATGGACTGGGTCTCTCTAGGTTTGACGTTATTCAAGCATAACATTTTCAAATCAAATTTGGCCCAGGATGGTGCTCAAACGTATTGGATCAAACCATGGTTCTTGACCCGTGCTTGGCATATTTTAATGATACAATCTCGGTAAGTCATAACACCCACTTTGCATGGCACGCCTGTAAAGCCTCTTGCATTTACTTATACTAAAGATAAGAATCGATTTGTGTGCTTACTTGTACGTATGATCACACAAGGGACCAAGCCATCACTGATGGATTTCAGACGATGTCCGATGGATTTCAGTTGCCTTCCACAAATGGAATTCGGGATAAAACTCGATGGAATTTGGATATCGTCACTGATGGATCTCAGGATGATGCTGTTGGAGAAAACTTCCTTATTTGTTTTGATGTTGACAAAACGTTTTCATCAGTCTAGTCTGAAGACTTGTAGACTCTTTCGACAAAGTCTGAAGACTTGCAGACTCTTTCGACAAAGTCTGAAGACCGTCAGACTGCCAGACTCAAGATGTAAAGTCTGCCCTCATTGACAGTTTCTAGACCGACGAAAAAGATTTATCCAGATTCGAGTGTTTCTTTAAGGATTTGATTCGAGCGGTTGAAGAAGATCTCACGGCTGGAGATAGCATCTCAAGATCTATTATTCGTTTTGAATTTAATTTGAGTAATTTGGATCCGTTGATTGGCGAAGTATACTTGGAATGTTATACTTATGGAAACCTAGATCCTGATTGTATAGGCGAGCAGGATTGGTGGGTTATCTTCACATTCCTTAAGTAACTCGAGATCTCCCAAATTGATTCTTTCCAACGGGTAGATTAGAAGAACTCATTTGGAAGGTGCCAATGGTTATGAAGGCATGGAGGAGTATATAAGGAAGATGTTCTGGTTATTTGAGTGTGTGCGCGATAGATAAATTCCAAAGTCTGAAGCTTCTTGTTCTTTGTCGATTCAATTGTTGAGCGTAAACTTGTACTCAAAAGAAAGTTTATACATTTATGAAGCCTTGAGGAAGTGTAGTAGAGTCTCTACACTATGGAATCAAGAAAGTGATACTGTAACAACTCTTTTGATTCATAGTGGAATCCAGCCAGTGGGCTGTCAGTGCGGGAGAGTGGACGTAGGCTTGGATTAAGCCGAACCACTATAAACCTTGTGTTCTTATTCTTTTCCCTAAACTCTTTTACTTTGATCGTAACTCTATTTGATTGTTAGAGTCCAATTTCCTTTTCAAAGTCTATTACCAAACAAACTCGAGTTAAAAGCAAAATTTATATTCTACTTTGCAAAAATTGTTTTCGCACCTATTCACCCCATCTAGGTGCTCGTACTAGCATTCACAATTGGTATCAGAGCCTGTGTACTCATTTAAATTGAAATGTTTTTACTTCAGAGTTAACGATCCATGGCTAGTATGTTGGCTCCAAGTCTGGTTGAAGGGAAAAGCAATATAAGACCGCCTTATTTTGATGGAAAGGAATACAACATATGGAAAAACAAGATGAAGGCATTCCTAAGATCTAAAGATCCTTTGGAATGGGACGTAGTAGACAAAGGAATCATTCCTAAAGCTACAACAGTCTCAGAAAGAGGAAAAGAAGCTGTTGAGTCTAGCGAGATGACTCAAGAAGAGATAACCAAGAGACAAGCTCTTAATGCAAAAGCAATTTATTCCTTATATTGTGCATTATCTCTTATTGAATATAACAAAATATTTTCTTGTGAAACAGCTAAAAAAGTCTGGGAGAGGTTGCACATCACCTATGAAGGAACCGATCGAGTGAAAGAAACCAGAATTAATATTCTACTCTGTCAATATGAAGCCTTCAAGATGAAATCAGGAGAATCTATCACTGACATGTTTAGTCGTTTTACAGAAATCGTGAATGGTCTTGAGTATCAAGGTCAACAAATCTCTAGACCCATGAAGGTTAACAAACTGTTGCGTGGACTTTCCAAAGATTGGAATCACATAAAGACCTCAATAAGGGAGACACAAAGGATCATGCCACTCTCTGTTGACGAATTGGTTGGCACTCTTCAGTCTTATGAAGTGGAGCAAATCAATGAAGATGAAGATCCTAAAGGTAAAAAATTTATTGCTTTAAAATCTAACGATGACTCTGATGTTACAGATTTTGAAGATGATATGGACGATGAAGAGCTTGCTCTCATGATAAGAAAGTTCAGAAAACTGAACAAAAGGGGAAGAAGATTCAATTGGAAGAAACAAAGTTCTCAAAAGTTTCAAAACAAATCAGCAAAGGACGATAAATCCAATAAAGATGTGATTTGCTTTGAATGCAAGAAAAATGGACACATCAAGCCCAACTGTCCCTTACTAAATAAAAAGAAAGGAAAAGCTGAGAAATACAGAAAGGCTCTCAAAGCAGAAACTTGGAGTGATACCGAATGCGAAGAGAGTGATGATGATTATGCCAATATTTGTCTAATGGCACAATCAGAATGATATTCAGACTCTAAGACAGACTTAGACTCAGACTCAGACAGTGAAATCAAAGTAAGTAATTTTAAAATTTCTACTAAAGTCTCTAAATATATTGATGAACTGTGTCTTAGTCTCAAAACCTTTCTCAAGAGGATTTCCGAACTAAAGTGGGAAAATTCTGCACTGAAGCAACGGGAGTTTGTCTGGAAAGAAAAGGTCGAAAATTTAGATAAAAGTGTTATCACCTTGAAAGAAAATGCATAATCTCTTTCTAAAGAAAATGAACTCTTGAAAAATGATATTTCAAGCATCTCAAAAGGGTTTTCTGTAGGATCTGAGAAACTGGAAAAGATTCTTTTAGCGCAAAGACCTTACTTTAGCAAATCGGGCTTGGGAATGACTCCTGAAACCATTCCTCTAATTGATTTTCCAAAAGTAAAGGAAAGAATCAAACAAAGACCTACAAAATTTTTTTATAGAAATCATTTTCAAAAAGTCTTTGTAAAACTTGTAGGCCACAGTGCACTTAAATGTTCTAAGTGTAATAGCGCAGAACATTTTGAGAAAGAATGTCCTATGGTTTGGAAACCTGTTAAGAAGGCTTAGGCAAAGACCGTATATTGCACTAACTCCATTGGACCCAAGAAAGTATGGGTACCAAAGAAAGCTTGAGTTTTCTTTTTAAATGCAGGTCACTATCAAGAAAAATGTCAAATGGTACTTGGATAATGGATGCTCAAGACATATGACAGGAGATTCAAGTTGTTTCATAAAGCTTATGCAAGTTAATGGTGAAAAAGTTTCTTTTGGAGGAAATAGTAAAGGCAGAATTGTCATATGCGAAACAGTAAAGATTGGAAGTCTCACAATCAGCAATGTTTCTTTAGTAGAAGGACTCAACTACAACTTGCTGAGTATTAGCCAACTGTGCGATACAGGTTTCAAAATTAACTTTCAAGAAGGAATATGTTCAGGAACTAGCAAAGACTCCTCTCAGACTTTCACGGGACGAAGACATGGGAACATCTATCTTCCGGACATCAAACTAGAAAAATCCCAATGTCTAATTTCAATTCAAGAGGAAGCTAATCTCGGCATAGAAAACTTGGTCACATCAACATGAAGCAAATAGCCAAGATCTCTGCAAAGAAGCTTGTTCGTGGACTACCTAATCTAACATACCAAAAATCCGATCTATGCACACCATGCGTGTTGGGAAAACAGGTCAGAAGTTCTTTCAAACCAATAAATCAAGTTTCCACTAACCATGTACTGCAACTCTTGCATATGGATCTCTTTGGACCAACTAGAATTCAGAGCATTGGTGGTAAAAAATATTGTCTAGTAATAGTAGATGATTACTCACGATTTACTTGGGTATATTTCTTGGCAAGTAAGTTTGAAACTTTTTCTTATTTTATAAAGTTTGCTAAGAAAGTACAAAATGAGAAAGGGTATGTTATTTTTTGTATACGGACAGATCATGGAGGTGAATTTGAAAATCAAGATTTTGCTAAATTCTGTGATGAATCTAGTTTTCAACATGTGTTCTCCTCTCCATACACTCCAGAACAGAATGGAATTGTGGAAAGGAAGAATAGATCGTTGCAAGAAATGGCTAGAACTCTTTTAATTGAAAGCAACATTTCTTCTCTTTTTGGGCTGAAGCAGTTTCTACAGCATGTTATATTATTAATAGAGTCTTCTTAAGGCCTATTCTGGAGAAAACTCCCTGTGAATTGTTCAAAGGTAAGAAGCCAATTGTTTCCTATTTTTATGTGTTTGGTTGCAAATGTTTTATATTGAAAAATGCAAATGATCGAATTGGTAAGTTTGAAGAAAAATCAGATGAAGGTATCTTCCTTGGATATTCAACCACTAGCAAAGCTTACGAGTTTACAACAAAAAGACTCAATCGGTGGAGGAATCAATGAATGTTAAATTTCAAGACTTCATACAAATTCAATCGATTCGAGACTCAACCGAAGAATCTCGAACCGCTCCAGACTCTACAAAGTCTAAATCCCCGAAGCAGCTCAGACTTCAGATGACTAACAAAGAACGATTGTTGAAGAATCAGATGAAGAAAAAGATCAGTCTATCAAACCAATCAGCAATTGGAAGCACAAGTCTAGTCATCCCAAAGAACTTATAATTGACAACATTGATGAAGGAATCCGTACAAGATCCAAAAGGCATGAAGAGTCTAGTGTCGTGGCTCTTATTTCTGAAATAGAACTCAAGAGCATAGAAAAAGCTTTAACTGATGAAAGTTCGATTGAAGCTATGCAAGAAGAACTCAGGCAATTCAGTATTAACGATGTCTGGGAATTGACTCATAAACCAAAAGGTAAATTTGTTATTGGAGCTAAATGGGTTTCAGGAACAAGATGGATGAAAAAAGAAAAGTTATAAGGAACAAAGCAAGACTCATGGCCAAAGGATATACGCAAGAAGAAGGGATAGACTATGATGAGACTTACGCACCAGTAGCAAGGTTAGAAGCAATTAGATTATTACTTGATTTTGCTTGTCATAAGAATTTCAGGTTATTCCAAATGGACATCAAAAGCGCATTCTGAAATGGATTTATCCAAGAGGTAGTCTATGTGGAACAACCTCCCGAATTTGAAGACCCAAGGAAGCCAGACTCTGTATTTAGACTGAAAAAGACGCTATATGGTTTAAAGCAAGCACCTCGAGCTTGGTACGACATGTTAAGTAAGTTTTTAATCCAAAATGACTTTGTTAAAGGTAAGGTAGACACTACCTTGTTTATTAAAAGAGAAAGTAAAAAATTTTTACTTGTACAAATCTATGTTGATGATATTATTTTTGGATTCCGAAAAAAAAAGATATTATTTTTGGATCACCTAACGAAAATCTGTGCAAGAAATTTTCTAAGTCTATGTAGGATGAATTTGAGATGAGCATGATGGGTGAACTATCCTTCTTCCTTGGATTACAAGTAAAACAATTGAAGGAAGGGACTTTTATTCACCAAGAAAAATATGCTAAAGAACTTGTTAAAAAGTTCGACTTGGAGAATTGCAAAAAGACTGATATACCAATGTCAAGTTCTTTGAAGCTGGATAAAGATGAAGGAGGAAAGAAAGTTGACTAGAAGCTATACAGGAGTATCATTAGTTCACTTCTTTATCTTACTACTTCTAGACCTGACATTTTATTTAGTGTTTGTATTTGTGCCAGATTTCAATCAGATCCCAAAGAATCTCATCTAAGTGCTGCAAAACGCATCATCAAATGCGTTGTAACAACCTATAAGTTGGGTCTCTAATATCCTAAAGAAGGAGATCTTACCCTCCTTGGATACTCAGACGCAGACCTAGCAGGATGCAAAGTTGATAGAAAGAGCACCTCAGGCACTTGTCAATTGCTTGGTAACAGGACAGTATCTTGGTTTTCAAGGAAGCAAAGCACTGTAGCTCTTTCAACAGCAGAAGCAGAATATGTGGCTCTTGGAAGTTATTGTTCTCAAATCTTATGGATAAAACAACAAGTAAGAGACTTTAGAATCGAAGATTCATGCACTGAGATCAAATGTGACAACACCAGCGCGATGAATCTCACCAAGAATCCAATTCTTCATTCAAGAGCAAAGCATATAGAGATTCGACATCATTTTATTAGAGACCTTGTTCAAAATGGAGAAGTATTGATTCAATTCATCGACTCAAAGAATCAATTGGCGGACTTCTTTACTAAGCCACTAGAGAAAAGTCAATTTGAGTCTATTCGATCCAAACTTAATATCTTAAAGTCTGAAGAAGTTCAGACTTAGGGACAAAAACCTAAAGATGCTCAGACTCAGGAGATCAAGATCCACTACTGTAAGTTATTTCTGTTTTGGAAATTTATCTTTCGGACAAAATCTCGAAAAGGTACATTCATCTATTAATCTGTAATTGATTGATGTTATCTTTCCAAGTTTTCGTAATTATAGCAATTATTCCTTTTCGAAAAAGAAGTTATCTTTTTTTACAGTTATATATTTTTCAAAAGGCAGTTATTTTTGAAAAGGCATTTTTATTTTCCTTTTACGGCGATTTGTATACCTGTTTCGATCGCCTTATATACGATTGTCTTCTTCACAAACCCTAGAAGCACGTAACATCACTTTCTCACTTTTACTCTCTAGTTTAATCTTCAAAGTTTGCACATTTCTCGCGAATCGAGTTTGGAATCTCCTAAAGACTGTGATAATGGCTTCCCAAAGAAAGTCTTCTCGGATCGCAAGCAGGGGACCACCGCATTTGCGTGAGGGTCCTACGCATTTTGACCTCACCGAGGAAGATGAATCTCCAAGGCAACAGCAGAGCCCACAACATTCTCAACCACGCTACACTTCCCAGGCTAGACCACAGAATGTTCAGCAACAATAAGCGGAGGAAGAAATTGTCGTGGATGCCGAACCTGTAAGGTCTCAAAAGCCTACTTTTACCTTCAAACTCTACTCTGCTTTAAAGGAAGGAGCTTCGCTTTGAGTTTCATTGATGAATTTTTGGTAGAAAAGGGGTACTGGAATGAAACCCACTTTTTACGAACGATGGAACGTTTGGGAATCGCTCCTGCAGGCTCAGTAGAAAGAGCCTTTGTAAATATTCCAAGCAATCCACGTGTTAGTGGACATAGTCAACCCGATGGAAATGATGATGTAAAGATGTTCACTAATTTTAAGTCTAAAATGGGTATTGCTGTGAATATTCGAAGCAAAAAGACAGATCTGTTTCGTTCTGAGGAACACAAGCGACTTTACTCTAAGTTTGTCAAGCGAGGGGTGATGAACCCAAAGAGTGTAGACTTTGATTTTCTCGACTCTCTGAATGTGAATTTGCGGGAGAAATTTGCCTTACTTCAACTTGATCGATTTTGCTCTGAGACGACAGTGGCTCATCCAGAACTTACTGTATATTTCTATTCAAATCTAAGCTTTTTGGATGCGAATAAATTCTCTTTCAGTGTTAGAGATCAGGATTATGTAGTTGATATGGATATTCTGGCCGATGTGATTGGAGTAGAAAGAGGGGAGTTTCAATCAATTGGTGTGTCTATTGGTCGTGCAACGGTAGAGCTTGTTCGGGATGGGATGGCAGAAGGTCGAATTTCGTACGTGAGGTTGAATGCCTCAAATGTCTTGCTTCACAAGATTGTGATCAACTGTCTTAGACCCAAATCGACTTTGAAGGCGACGTTTCCAATTCGAAGCAAAGTTGATGTATGCTATCAACGCGGCAAAAGTTCTCTCGCCACACACTATAATGTTTCACATGTACAGATTGGTGGTGAAGGACAAGGGCCAACTTCCTTATTTAGCACTTGTTTCTAAGCTATTCAGACATCTTAATATTCAGCCTCGCAATATTCTATGTGTTCAAACCTGTGATCAAATGGTGGTGGGACTGAAGATGGTTTCCAAAATGCGTCTGAAAGAGCTAAACAAGGCTTTGGAGCGATTTAAGGAGAAAACTCCTGTCAAGACTCTTCAAGTCTTTATGGCTGCAAAATGAAAAGGAAAGGAACCCATGATAGCACCATCCAAGAAAAGAAGAGCACTCATCTTGCAGGATGAAGAAGATGAGGAAGATGTCACCATTTCAGCTCTTGCTTTAAGGAATCTTCAGCATTTTGTTCCAAAGACAGGGAGAGAGAGGATCAAGATAGAGAAGAGGAAGAGCAGAGGTATGAAGAGAGGGAATCAATGAGGAAAGAGGCAGAGGAAGAAAGAACTCCAGAAGAAGAAGAGCGAAGAGAACCGGAGCATCTTGAAGATGAGACAGGACATGAAGAGTACTTCTCTCCACCTGAAGGCACTGAAAAACGGGGAGCTGCTGTGAAAAGAGGTACCTCTTCAATTACTTTTACTAGTGAAGATGTTAGCCATTCACCTGCAGATCCAGAAGATGTTTATGCATCTCAATTTCCTGAGAAAGGTCATGAGGTTTCATCTCCAAATCTGGGTGCTCATGCTAATATGCCATCATCTGCCAATACTCCTCAAACTGATCATGCTGAGGCAAGCACTCAGATTGATAACTCGGTAGACTTTCGACGAGTACTTGATGTTCTTATAGAGATGCGAAGCCAAATTTATGCCCTGGGATACGAAGTTCAAAATCTACAGAATGCCAGTCAAGCCTCTTCAATTTCTTTGAATAATCAAATACAGATTCTTACTCTTCAAGTTCAAGCCACTGCCAAGAGTCACGAGGTAGAACAACTAAAGGAGGATTTGAAAAAGTTGGAAGAGACTGTCCAGTCGATGGGAGATTTCCAGCTTGTTCGCATTCCAAGACAATCATAATTTTATTCTCTTTTCATCTTTTCCTTTTTAATGTTGACAAAAAGGGGGAGAAGCTGAGTGCAGATTTGACTTCTGTTCAACTTCAGATTTGACTTCTATTCAACTTTACTTTTGTTTGGTTGTGACTGATTTGGATTTGGATTAATTGTTTAATGCTTGCTTGCAGTATTTTAAGTGTTGATGGTATTCATGGCAAATATAGTTGTTTTTGCAGGACTAACACATTTCCTGTGGTTGCAGATTCGATACTATCTTTATCCTAATCCATTTATCTTTTATGAGATATCCATGTTTGCTTAAGTATTGTCTTGCAGGTCAAAAATATTCAAATCTGCAGGAAAGTTTTGTCACCATCAAAAATGGGGAGATTGTTGGAGAAAACTTCTTTATTTGTTTTGATGCTGACAAAACGTTTTCATTAGTCTAGTCTGAAGACTTACAGACTCTTTCGACAAAGTCTGAAGACCGTCAGACTGCCAGACTCAAGATGTAAAGTCTGCCCTCATTGACAGTTTCTAGACCGACGAAGAAGATTTATCTGAATTCGAGTGTTTCTTTAAGGATTTGATTCAAGCGGTTGAAGAAGATCTCACGGCTGGAGATAGCATCTCAAGATCTATTATTCGTTTTGAATTTAATTTGAGTAATTTGGATCCGTTGATTGGCGAAGTATACTTGGAAAGTTCTACTTATGGAAACCTAGATCCTGATTGTATGGGCGAGCAGGATTGGTGAGCTATCTTCACATTCCTTAAGTAACTCGAGATCTCCCTAATTGATTATGTCCAACGGGTAGATTGGAGGAACTCCTTTGGAAGGTGCCAACGGTTGTGAAGGCATGGAGGAGTATGTAAGGAAGATGTTCTAGTTATTTGAGTGTGTGCGCAATAGATAAATTCCAAAGTCTGAAGCTTCTTATTCTTTGTCGATTCAATTGTTGAGCGTAAACTTGTACTCAAAAGAGAGTTTATACATTTGTGAAGCCTTGAGGAAGTGTAGTAGAGTCTCTACACTATGAAATCAAGGAAGTGATACTGTAACAACTCTTTTGATTCATAGTGGAATCCAGCCGGTGGGCTGTCAGTGCGGGAGAGTGGACGTAGGCTTGGATTAAGCCGAACCACTATAAACCTTGTGTTCTTATTCTCTTCCCTAAACTTTTTTACTTTGATCGTAACTCTATTTGATTGTTAGAGTCCAATTTCATTTTCAAAAGTCTATTGCCAAACAGACTCGAGTTAAAAGCAAAATTTATATTCTACTTTGCAAAAATTGTTTTTGCACCTATTCCCCCCCTCTAGGTGCTCGTACTAGCATTCACAGATGCCGTGCCCGACAGGGCAAGACCATATTCGGTGGATTCCGGAAAAATCGATACATTTCAGTTATGTGATGTAATAATTGAAAGTTCATGTGATTTATTATGGTTTAAGAAATATCATTTGGTTTTTGATCATATTGCATTTTTAGGCACTTGAGAGTCACTTGCATAATTTAGATGCTATTTTTTTGGCACGTGCATATTTTACACGATATTTTTTGGGTCTTGAGAGTCATGTACATATTTTATATGTTATTATTTGGGCCTTGAGAGTCACGTGCATATTTTATGTGCTATTATTTCGGCCTTGATTCACGTGCATATTTTACATGCCATTATTTGATTTTGATCATACTTGTTTTATAAGTAGTCGATGATTCTCGCATGTCTTAACCAAGGTAAAGAAAATGTTTTGCTATTGATTTACCATCGACGTTTTTAGCATCAATAATCGCATGTTTATGATATGAGGCATCCATCTATATGAGGATTAGATGATTTACTTATTGAGTTTTCAACTCATTTGTTATTGGTTCCCTCTTTTTCAGGCTCGTAAGTATGGCTACCTTACCCATTCGCTTTCGTGTGCCCATGGAAATGAAAGTGAACTTGTTGGACATAGTAGATGGTAGCAACGATGCCGTGTATGGGAGACGTACCACCACGGTGTGGGTGGACGAGGGTGTAGAACATTTGGTTCCTCATCGGTTCGAGACTTAGTATATCTAGTTCGATGGGGACTATTTTGGACTGATGACCGACTCCAATCCCGAGTCATAAGGACGTCGGCCTAACCGTGAGGATACCATCTTTTGACGCCATCCTTGTAAAGGAGTTAGGATTAACCCTATTCCTTTTGATGTAATCGAAAACGGCCCCAACTAAATGGGCTTATAAATATAACTTCTGATTCCAGTGATGCATGATATAAGAAGTATGTTTATATATGTTGGGTGATATAGTTGAATACTTTTGCATGTGCTTAATCGAAAGATAAAAGTGACAAGATGGTGACGCCCCTTGGGCCAAACTTACTTCTTATATTATGCATCACTAGACTCAAAAGTTATATTTACAAGCCCCTTTAGTTGGGGTCATTTTCGATTACATAAAAAGGGATAGGGTTTAGTCCTAACTCCTCTACAAGGTGGAATCCCCATAGTTAGGCCAACGTCCTTATGGCTCAATGTCAAAGTCGGTCACTGTGTCATCCAACGAATTTGACATTATGGGATCCAATGAGGATCCGTCGAGACTGTAAGGTAGTCCGTCATACCCTCATAGGAGTCCAAAGTTATCCACATCAAGCTAGACATACCAAGCCTTGAACCGATGAGGAACCAAATGCCCTACACCCTCGTCCACCGATATTATGGTGGTACGTCTCCTATACATGGCATCGTTACTACCATCTACTATGTCCAACAAGTTCACTTTCACTTCTACAGGCATATTAAAGCCAATATGTGGGGTAGCCATACCTATGGGCCTGAAAAAAGAGAGAAGCAATGATACATGAGTTGAAAACTCAATAAGTAAATCGCCTAATCCTCGCATAGGCGGATGCCTTGTATCAAAAACATGCTATTCTTAATGCTAAAAATGCCAATGGCAAATCAATAGCAAAACACTTATTTTACCTTGATTAAGACATGCGAGAATCCTTGATTACTTATAAAACAAGCATGACCAAGATCAAATAATGGCATATAAAATATGCACTTGAGTCTCAAGACCAAAATAATAGCATATAAAATATGCACGTGAATCTCAAGGCCTAAATAATAGCATATGCCAAATAATAGCATTTAAAATATGCAGGTGACTCTCAAGTGCCTAAAATACAACATGATTGAGAAGCAAATGATATTCCATAAACCATGCACACGGCATCCATAATAAATCACACGAACTTCCAATTATTACATCACATAACGGAAATGCATAAGTTCTTTTGGAATTCATCAGGCATCGTCCCGCCCCGTAGGGCATGGCCCATAGATGACGACATTCGAAATCCATCAAGCTTCATCCCAAATTCCATTCGCGGACGGCATTCAAAATCCATCAAGTATCATCCTAAAATCCATCGATGACAACTTAATCTCTCGTGTGGTCATACAAGCAAGCAAGCACATAAACCGATTCTTATTTTTAGTATAAACAAATGCAAGAGGCCTCAAAGACATGCCATGCAAAGTGTGTGTTATGACTTATTAAGACCGTATCATTAAAATATATCGAGCACGAGTCAAGAACCGTGGTTTGGTCCGATATGTTTAAGCATCGATCTAGGCCAAACTTGATTAAAAAATGTTACACTTGATAGAGCTAGAACGAGCACCTAGAGAGGGGTGAATAGGTGTAAAAACAGATTCTGCAAAATGTAGTGAAAACCTTTACTTTTAACCTGAGTCTGAATAACAACAGACTTTTGAAACTGAGTCTGAAGAATAACAGACTTTGAGTGAGTTCAGACTTTAGCAGTTAAATAAAAATACAAACAAAATAAAGGGGTTCAGGGAAGAGAATAAGAACACAGATTTTATAGTGGTTCGGCTCAAATCAAGCCTACGTCCACTCTCCCACGCTAACAGCCTCCTGGCTGGATTCCATTATGCAATCAACAAGAGATTACAACTTTGAGTGCAAACACTTAGTAATAGATCACACTATCTCACTAAGTCACTCTTTTGGTATTTCTCTCACGATCACAAACGTTTAAGCTCACAAGAGATAAGTGTTTGATCGAAAGTTGCTCAGACTTTGGAATTATAAATTCTACGCTCCGTCTCTTACTTGCTCATCAGTCCTTCATCTCCTTAAATACTCCTCCACTTCCAAACTAGCCGTTGGACAGCATCTCGAGGATCGTCTTCCAATCTACCCATTGGACAGCTCTGTATCTAGAAGATTTGGTAGCCGTTGAGTGATAGAGGTAAAATCCCAAATTGATTCCGATCGCCCACACAAACAGAATCTTGGTTTCCATAAGTAAAGCTTCTTCATATAGAAAGTTCTTGTCTTCAAGATTTAATTGTCAATCAATTCGATTGAGTCAATCAAATCAGTCTTGATGTGGAATCCAAACCAGATCACTAACCGTTATATCTTCGGGGCTTTTGTTACGTTCTGTCAAATTTGGATGTAAAGTCTGAGAGCAATAGACTTTACAATCTGAGTCTGAGTGCGATAGACTTTACAATTTGAGTCTAAACATATTCTGCTTCTGAACATATTTAACTTTGAGGTTTGAATACAGTATGAATAAGTTCAGCTTCAGCATAGAATCTGTCTTCTGGTTTTTCCAAGTATAGACTTTGATAATATCCTTTACATGTTCTGTCATATGCATAGTCTATTACTCAACCATCAAACACGTTAGTGGCATTTGATTTATTTTGTCATCTTCAAAACATCATAAGGGATTTCCCTAACAATCTCCTCCTTTTTTATTATGACAAAACAATCTCTGAATATGTAGATGTGTAATCATACTTTCTAAAATATTGATAAATCAATCACCAAATTTTGGATTTTAAAAAAAAAATAGATTGAACATAACAATATATAGAAAAAAATCACAGCTCAATATTATGCAATAAATAATATCAACCAATCAACACATATGCATATTTACATTCTCTCCCCCTTTTTTGTCATAATCAAAAAGCGATAACAATGAAAATAGTATCATGTAGAGAATATAAAAAGATAACAAATATGTCTTGCATAATTTCCAAAAATCAGCTTTTATAAAGTAAATCGAATATTAAAGATATGCACTATAGCTCACTTCGATCATATATATCAACAAATATCCAATAAAAATCATGGATGCATTATAAAATTCATTTATCCTTTTTGTCATAATAAAAAGATAATGTAAATAAGAGTTGTTAATGACAAAAGGTAATAAAAAAAAAATGCACTTACCGGATCTTGACAAATTCTGTCACATTTACCTTTTCATTCCTTGCATAATAATCAAAATCACGATCAATTCAAAAAGATTTTTCCATAATTGATCAACGCTCCCCCTCAATTTGTTGCCTTTTTAAGGTGATCACGATTCTTTTCATTTCCTTTTGGATTCGCTTTCTCCCCCTGTCATCATGACAATATTTGCGAATAGCACTAATTGTGGCTTGTGCATGTTGAGCAGAATATTTTTCCATTAATTCCTTTGTAACAACAATATCCACAACAATCATTTGCATTTTGAAATTCGAGGCAAAAATTTATTTTTCTTCAAGCTCATCTTGAATTCAACCTGCATTAACTTAACAAAATTTTTGCACAAATAAGCTGTAATAATATCCACATAATACATAATGCCATTACTTCAAATAAATAAATTGAATAGCATATATAAAATTATCAATTTAAAATTCAGAACTACTCAACATTTCGTATGACACATTAGGGATTTCCTCAACAATTTGCAAAACTTTGCACAAGGAAGTGAATCTTTAAGCCTAAAAAAAATAGTATAGAATCTTCATGATTTTCAAATCTAGCTTTCCACAATCCATATAGAAGATTCTTTTTCTACTTGCAAATTTTTGTATAATAGATAATAATCCTTGCAAAAAAGTCACGTAATATCTTCCTTTGATTTGTGGATCAAACTTGTTAGATATGAGATATATTCTAAGAACATAGCAAGAATATCTTTCAAGATCAAAGGGATTTCTTTGAGCATAAATCTCATATATATATATATATATATATATATATATATATATATATATATATTGATGCATTTTGCAAAAAGAAATATGATATTTGTATCACATGCCAAATCAAGCAAAAATAATGCAATACCTTATGTTTATGATAAGAGATATTTGCAATATAAATAATATATAATTCATAGGCAATCATCTAAAATCATGATAAATGTATGTAGAGATTTGCAAGACAGGATAAAAAAATATTCTCTTACCCAAGGTATATGTTTCAAATATACCATTAATTAAAAAAGATCATTACCAATCTTCACAGGAGATACTTTTCTGATTGTACCAAAATCTGTTTAGATTCGCGATCATTCTTCCCTATAGGATTTCCTGCGATCAACTCATTTCCTTTTTGGTATCCATCAATTTGGATCCTTCCAATTCGTTAGAGCAAAATAGAAAATCTCCATAGATAACCAAATATTCTTTCTTCACTCATCAACATACGATTCTTTCTTAAATAAAACAAATCAAAGAATATGATCATAATAAAATCTAAATCAATCAAGGCACAAAGAGAATTAAAAATATATGTCTTCCTTACCAAATTCTTTCTTTTCTTCCTTTATTTCCTGCAAAAATAACTCATCTTTTCTCTGGTACCCATTTTTTCTTGGGTCCATGAAAGTTAGTAACATATGCTGTTTTTATCTAATCTTTCTTAATAGGTCTCCAGACTTTAGGACATTTTTTCTCAAGGTGTTTTGAATCTCCACAATTTGAACACTTGAGGGCATTTCGACCAATAGGTTTTACAAACAATTTTCGAAAATGATTTTTGTAAAATGCCTTTGAAGGTTTTTGTCTAAGTCTCTCTTTTACTTTAGGAAAATCAATTAAAGAATCACTTTCCTTATTGAAGCGAAGTCCTGACTTATTATAGTAAGGAACTTGTATAGAAAGGATATGCTCTAATGTTTTTGATCCATTTGAAAATCTTGTCGAAATATTTGAAAATTCTTTCTTTAAAAATCATTTTCTTTGACAAGTAAATCTCGACTTTCTTTTATTTGTAGAAAATCTTTTTGCAAAATTTCAAACTTTTCTTTTCGAGAAAGATCTTGTTGCCTAAGCCGAAAAATTTCCTTTTTAAGCTCGGAGATCCTTTTAAGATAAGATTTGAGATTTAAGCAAAGCTCATTTATATACTTTGAAACTTTGATAGGAATTTTTGAATGGCTTACCTCGATTTCCTCATCGGATTCTGAGTCTGTGTCCGAGTCAGACTCTGATTCTGAGTCCGTGTCTGAGTCAGACTTTGATTCTAAGTACGTGTGCGAGTCGACTCAGATTCCCGAATGTGCCATCAAGCATATATTTCCTTGCTGGTCATCTTCTTTCATGGTTCTTTTCTGGCCATTCTCGCTTGTATTGTTTTCTTCCACTGAATTTGCTTCCTTTTCTACTCAGCTTTTTGAATTTCTTGATCATAAAAGCAAGTTCTTCGTTGTCCATATCATTTTCTGAGTCTCGTATCATCGAATCGAGTTAGATACTAAAGCGATGGACTTCTTACCTTCGGGATTTTCGTCGTTGAGTTGTTCCACTTCATAGGATTGAAGAGTGCCGATCAATTCATCAACGGAGAGTGGCATAATCCTCTGAGTCTCTCGGATTGAGGTCTTGACATGTTTCCATTCTTTTGAGAGACCTCGCAAGAGTTTGTTGACCTTCATTGGGGCAGAAATTTGTTGACTTTGATATGCTAAACCATTTACAATTTCTGTAAAATGGCTAAACGTATCTCCAATCGACTCTCCTTGCTTCATCTTGAAGGATTCATATTTGCCAAGCAGGAAATTTACTCTTGTCTCTTTTACACGATTAGTCCCTTCATAAGTAACATGAAGTCCATCCCAAACTTCTTTAGCCGTTTCACATGAAGAGATTCTATTATACTCAACAAGAGACAAGGCGCAATATAAAGAATAAATAGCTTTTGCATCAAGCGCTTCTCTTTTGGACATCTCCGTCCGAGACATAGGAGCAAGGAGTTTGGTTTCTTTGTCTTTGGCATTCTTGTTTGAAGTAGACGCAGCAGTGGGATTGATTCCTTTTTCTACAACATCCCATTGCAAGGGATCTTTGGATCTTAGGAATGCCTTCATTCTGTTTTTCCAAACGTTGTATTCCTTTCCATCAAAATATGGTGGCCTGGTGTTGCTTTGCCCTTCCATAAATCCTGGTGCCAAGATACTAGCCATAGAAGATCTTTAGCTCAAAAGTAAAAACACTTTTATAAACCAAGCACTTGGCTCTGATACCAATTGATAGAGCTAGAACGAGCACCTAGAGGGGGTGAATAGGTGTAAAAACAGATTCTGCAAAATGCAATGAAAACCTCTACTTTTAATCCGAGTTTGAATAACAATAGACTTTTGAAACTGAGTCTAAAGAATAACAGACTTTGAGCAAGTTCAGACTTTAGCAGTTAAATAGAAATACGAACAAAAGAAAGGAGTTCAGGGAACAGAATAAGAACACAGATTTTATAGTGGTTCGGTTCAGATCAAGCCTACGTCCACTCTCCCACGCTAACAGCCTCCTGGTTGGATTCCACTATGCAATCAACAAGAGACTACAACTTTGAGTGCAAACACTTAGTAATAGATCACACTATCTCACTAAGTCACTCTTTTGGTATTTCTCTCACGATCACAAACGT
The DNA here is from genome assembly GCA_014182365.1 of Eucalyptus tenuipes. Lineage (NCBI taxonomy): Eukaryota > Viridiplantae > Streptophyta > Magnoliopsida > Myrtales > Myrtaceae > Eucalyptus > Eucalyptus tenuipes. The sequence goes on along the minus strand of CM024539.1, from coordinate 35,481,645 downwards.
TTAAGCTCACAAGAGACAAGTGTTTGATCGAAGGTTGCTCAGACTTTGGAATTATAAATTCTACGCTCCGTCTCTTACTTGCTCATCGGTCCTTCATCTCCTTAAATACTCCTCCACTTCCAAACTAGCCGTTGGACAGCATCTCGAGGATCGTCTTCCAATCTACCCATTGGACAGCTCTGTATCTAGAAGATTTGGTAGCCGTTGAGTGATAGAGGTAAAATCCCAAATTGATTTCGATCGCCCATACAAACAGAATCTTGGTTTCCATAAGTAAAGCTTCTTCATATAGAAAGTTCTTGTCTTTAAGATTTAATTGTCAATCAATTCGATTGAGTCAATCAAATCAGTCTTGATGTGGAATCCAAACCAGATCACTAACCGTTATATCTTCGAGGCTTTTGTTACGTTCTGTCAAATTTGGATGTAAAGTCTGAGAGCAATAGACTTTACAATCTAAGTCTGAGTGCAATAGACTTTACAATCTGAGTCTGAACATATTTTTCTTCTGAACAGATTTAACTTTGAGGTTTGAACACAGTCTGAATAAGTTCAGCTTCAGCATAGAATCTGTCTTCTGGTTTTTCCAAGTATAGACTTTAATAATATCCTTTACATGTTCTATCATCTGCATAGTCTATTACTCAACCATCAAACACGTTAGTAGCCTTTGATTTATTTTGTCATCTTCAAAACATCATAAGGGATTTCCCTAACAACACCTCAATAACATCGAACTAAGAGAAACCCAGTCCGTCGTGCATTCCACGCATGTTCAAGACTAACGAGACCTATTTTCGATACTCGGGGCATGCTTTCAAGACTAATATATGAGTAAACCATGTTAATAAACAATATCATCTCCTCGAAAGCACAACAAGCACATGACATGAACCTGACTCATTTCCAAACCTCATACGCAAGCAATAACAGAGCAAACCATACCAAATTAATACACAAACAACCCATGTGAGTTGAAGCAACAACAAGCAAGCAATAGTGAACTCCTATAAGCACTACAAGAATAGAACTCATGTCCGGACTACGCAACGCAACACCCTATCCAATGATTAGGGGATCTACTTACGAAACTATACATTGTGTCTGGCACCACACAAGGTTCGTAGCCCGAATTGACCGATCAAGACCCCAACCTATACCAAGTAAGGGCCTGGATTGGTACGCCTCAATACTGACCTGCTAAGCAAGGTTCGTTTTGATATGCCTCAACACTGATTCGAACCGGGTGAAACCCATTCACAGCCTCGAGGCGTGCTTCCAAACACACAAGCAAACCATACAAAATTGTACGAGTCAATTCTATGAGAATAAGAAACATCTTACTCGAACAAGTATAAGTAAGAGTAAAACCCATGTTAAAACCACACAACACAATGCCTATCCAACGATTAGGGGATCTACTTATGAAATCGGAACGAGAAACAATGGCAGTGGCGAAGGCAGTGGACAGCGGACAGCAAACGGCTCATGGCGGCTCATAGCATCGACGTCGAGCGGCGGTGAGCAGAGAGGAGACTGAGAGAGAGAGGGTGAGTGAGGGAAAAAGGGAGAGATGGGAGAGATGGGTGAGATTGGGGAAGAAGAAAGAGAGAGGAAGAATAGTTATCCTAAACTCTTCTAAGAGAAGCTCAACTATTGAATTTGTAATTATGACTAATGATGACTCTTTTGGGTTGATTTGCAAGATTGCCTCTTATCCATCCAAGTGTCATCTTGAGGATTAATCTTGGCTAACTTTCCCTCCAAGTCTCAAGATAGGTTAATTATTGCCTCCATCTAAGACACATAAGCTTAGTTGGACTAACTAGATAGCTAACTATGTTTGCTCTCCCCTTCCTCTCTAAAGTGGCGCCTCCCTCCTCTTCAAGAACCCTCAAAATTGGTCCATCACTTAACTTGCATTCAAGAAACTTATCTAATGGCTAACTTGGTGAGCAAGTCTCATACTAGGGCAATCATGGCCTTAAAGTCCCAATCGGCACACATAAGTAATGACTCATTCAATAACATTAATGGACAAGTTTCAAGATTAATGATGAAGTTTGCTCTAAGCAAGACAACTTGTTTTCTAAGTTCTTCTCCCTTTGGGCATGTGGCTCTCCTCCTTTCCTCTAATAATTGCTAACTTTTAATTGACCCAAATTCAAGAGGACAAAAGACAATTATGAGGACTAGCTAAATGTCGTCTTAACCGGACAAGAATATCTCAAAAATTCCCAATGATCGATACCTATAATCGGACCGAGTCTTGTGGCAAAATTTCGATTGCAAGTGGCCCTAACGTGACCTAAACGGATTGGGTAGCCTTCGGGTGTTACTCGCGTGGCCGGACTTGGACTGGATCTGGCGCCCCTCTAAGGTCTTATACGCGACCCATGATTAATTAGAAATCAATCCATATTTAAGCCTAGTCGATTTATGGGTGACCATCGGTTGTCATGTAATCATGTGGGATCAAATCAACTTACCTTGGTATACAGTCATACCGAATCGGTTTAGGGTCGTTCACGATCGGCATAGTGATCATGCGGAACCACTTACAACCGATCACATACACTCGCACCGAATTAATTTATAACTTTATGCTAGTCAATCTGTGACGACGTGCGGTCGTCCCGCATTGATCCCTATGATCAAGCTATCTTTCCATGATCAAATACTGTGGTCGAGTGTATTTGCGATCCTTAATCACCTTTCCTAATCGGCTAATTGATTCATGAGCAATCCTTGAATCAACTTATGGACTAATCTCGTTGTTGGCGTATCGACTTTTAGACCACCTCTCGCATCCGAGATAGGGATCTGAATCGAGGATCTCTCTCTCTCTCTCTCTCTCTCTCTCTCTCTCTCTCTGTTGCACGTGTTTATGTCTCAAGTGGAAATTTTCTCCATGGTAGGGATTGCATGGAGAAACTCGAGTTGACATTTTTCATCCTGAATGCAAAATCCCAAAGTGGGTTGTCCATCAAAGCATGAGAGGACTCATAAGGTTTCTTGTATCTTCCGAATTATACCGTGACATAGCCAGCTTGGCCTTTGGTGCTATTGTTGGTTCATCTAATCGGTAGAAAGCCAATATTTCATGCAAGATCCAATTGTTTGTGATCAGTCAAGAAACTTATCATTGTGTAGATAGTTTTTGCTCATTGGAGTCTGACCACATATGGCTTTTATACGTTCTACGACGAATGATGTGGGGATTGGACATGAAATTGCTAAATCATTGTAGTCAATTTACTATATTGTTCAGGCATCGAAGGGGACTGTAAGGGCATGTATGATAGCCATTATATTTCTATTTCATAACTATTTTTTTATTCCAGAAATAAATTTAGAATAGAAATCCATTTAATAAGACAATGTCATTTTTCTATTTCTGGAACAATTTTTTTGTGTAGAAATAGGTTCAAAATAGAAATGAGACGTAAAAATTTTCTAGTTCTCTATTTTTGGAACAAAAATGAGAAATAAAAACTCTTCTCATCGCTCACCCTCACTATTAGCCGCCCGCCCACCATTCACCACCTGCCATCCACCGCCGCCCACCCTTTCGCTAGTCACCGGCGCCTGCTGCTACCGTCCGTCGACACCCGTGAGGGAGAAATTTTGTGTCGTTATCATTTGAGCCCTAAGAAGCCATTAGGTGCATTAGATGACACAAATAACAAAAGCGTTGATTTTCTAAATTTGAATATGAAGCTTAAAAGTTCTCAGGTTTGAACCCTCAAAAGGAAGGAAAGATTTTTGGACTCCTAATCTAAAAAAACTATGATTTGAAATTAGCTTTCTTGTGACTTGGATTGGGTGTTATATTAATACCTTTTCGAGTGGGTTTAACCATGTCTTTCCTCATAGCGAAAATAAACTTGCTGTTGTACCTTCCCTTGCATTCAAATTTTGTGATCATCTTGTTGTGTTTTCCTTTACCCTCAGATTATGTGATGATCTTCCATCTTTTCCTCACAAAGATAGTTCAGGGATGTTCTTTTCCAGAAAATATTCACTTCTTGACCAAGCTTAAGAAAGAGAACCCAATGAACAAAGAAAGGCTTTAAACAGAGAACTAGAATTTTCAAATTAGCCCAGTCTTTCTGCTGGAAATTGCACAAATTTAGTACTATGAGGTTATTATATATTAGTTATAAAAACACTTAGGGCCTATTTGGTAACCATTTTATTCATAGGAACAATTTCTGCTAAGAAATGGTTTTTTCTGATTCTGTTTCTCATACGAGTTTATGAACATATGAAGTCATTTAGTAACTGTCCAAAGTTTCCATTCTCTAAAAAGAAATGCGTTTAATAAGACTCTCAAATTCTTTTGTGACTTAGAATTTGTTTTAATTTTTTAATAATTTTATTACATTTTTCTTTTTCATTTCTTTCCTTCTTCTTCTTCTTCCTTTAGCTGGTTCCTGACCTTGGCCATGGCCGACGATAGGCCATACCAAGGTTGGTGACCTCGGGCAAGGCCAAGCCTCGTCGGTCCAAGCCTCGCCTTGGCTGGGCGAAGCTCGACCTCCCCCAGATCTGGCGAGGCCGAGCTCGCCCAATCACCGACAAGGAGCCTCGCCAGGCTATCGCGAGGTTGAAGAAGAAGAAGAAGAAGAAGAAGAAAAGGAAACAAAGAAAATAAAAATGAAAAGTCTTGATTCGAAGTTGTTCTAGGGAATAAAGAAGCAACTTTTTTTTACTTCTTGATTCTATTCCAAATCTATTTCCGAGAGCAAAAAAGTTACCAAACGAATTTTTATTCTTTTTTTTTTTAATTTCGGGGAACAAAAGAATAGAATTAGACACTGTTTAGCCGATTATCAAACAGGCTCTTAATCACTCTTTCTCTATTTTTTGCGCCTTTCTAATCTTGGCCTCAAGATAGATCAACAAATACTAAACACTCATGAGAGTGAAGGATGGGCTCTGCAGTCGGTTTAGCTGCATATAGTAGTGTTTGCTTTGGCCTTGTTTCCAATTCACCTTTAGTACGATTGTCCATGTGTTTTAAGCAAGCCCAATGACCATATAAGTAATCATAGTACTCCAAGGCTTTTGGTTGTCATGTCCAGGCAAGAATGCAAGTAAAGACAGATTAAGATGGCAACAAAAGTAAACAATGATTTGTCCACATGTCGATAACACGCATTTAAAGTGATAATCAAGATATCAAAACCTGTACCGCTGCGCAACAGTCCATCTCCCTTCTCTCAAAATCTTGGCAAATTTCATAAGAAAGAGGAACGACTTTTGTTGAACAGGCACCGTCTTTCTCTCTCTCTATACTCTTCTAGATTTTTCTCCAAATTTCACAGCCGCAACACTTGACTCTTTAGTCAATTTCCTTGTCCAACAAGTAATTGCAATTGTTGACAAATGGATTGGCAAGTTGCAATAAAATAATAATAGGAAGAAATGTTGACACCTAAATTTTTGCTCAAAAATCATTTCTGAAAAATGGAAACTTGTTTCTCCATAAAAATATTTTTTTGTCAAATTCTTGTATATAGTTTACCTAGGCATTTAGTATAGTTTTTAAATGCATTTATTTTCTTGAAATAAAAAATTCAAAAAATTCAAAAAATAAATAAATAAAGAAAGAAGAAAAAAGAAAAAAAAAGAGAAAAAAAGTTGGAGCTAATGATTTGAATGTGGCTAGCTAAGCCTGGGGTCAGATTGGAATTAAAACAACAAGTTGGGGCCAAAATGCAATTTCCAAAGTCGAGGGACCAATTTGCAAATTTTACAAAATTTCGCCCAAGCCCCTAAATCATCATATTGGCCCCCAATTAAGTTGAAATTAAACTTGTGATAGGTCAAATTAACTAAATCGAGCCAAAAGGACCAAATTGCATTAAATTGGGTATTCTCGGACAAGAAAATGGCCATCTTTGAAGGACTTTCTTGCAAAATTGGACATGGTCAATTGTGAAGACTAGTGAAGATCTTAAATTGCTATACATAAGCTTGCTAATTGAGCAAAAATCACAGCCAATTTGATGGATTAAAGTACTCAAACAAGCTACCAAAACCTAACCCATGATTTGGTCTCAATTTGGAGCTACTAAGTAAGCAAATTTGTGGCCCCACCATATCCTCCTCAGTTGCCTGATTAGCCTGATCTCTGTACATGATGGAAGACTATAATTAGGAGTCCAAGTGGACGAAAATTGGATAGGCATAAGTTGATGAAGGCATGTGAAAATCACAGCAAAATATGCACATCAACAATTGCAAAAGTCGAAAAAATTGACTAAGTCAGAAAGTAAGTGAACTAGCTCAATTGGCAAGCTCAGTAGGCAGGGCAAAGACCGACCAAGAGATGGCTTAATTCGGTAGATAAGATCTATAAAGTATGGTCTTTTAGGGGATGAAAGGTAGGAGAGAAGAAGCATGAGAAGAGGCTCACAATCGTTCTCCAAAGACACCATCACGAGCAATTCAAGAAAAGCAAAACCCATAAAATTTTAGACTAACCATTGGAGAGAAAAATGAAATTTTCACATACTTCCATTGAAAATTAGTCAAAACTTTTAACTAGAGATTGAAACTTCACTCAAAGTTCTTTCCAACTATAGGTCACACGTCCCAAATGGATATCGGGAAGGTCTCATAAAACCCCCCGAAAAATACCCTCCTGATAGGCCAAGAAAGTTTGAAAATTTTTCTAGGTGTTGTTGAGCCCAGTTAGTCACGGATGAGGGAAAGCGAGTGTTTTTTTTTAGAAAAGTGAAAGACAAAGTTGGGCAACAAAAGAAGTCCTGGAGTATGGTTTTGGGACCAACAAAAAACTTCCTTATAAGTTCTTTCTTTGTAGTTCTTATTTTCCAATTTGAAGGAGCCAACTTCCCTGTGTTTCCAGAGGATAATTTCTTGGTTTCCTTGGCTGAGAGCCACTTGCAAAAGAAACTACAAATTAATGTAAGAATCCTAGATGTATTTTTGGTCAATTTTGATCATGTTTCAACTATGACAAATCAAGAGAAAAACCAGTCCAGAAAATTGATTTCTGAGGCTAGAATCTTTCTAAGTGTTGGAAGTCTCTTTAAGAGTCTTACTTGTTTGATTTGTTATGCCCATTTTCATGGATTACTTGTCTTCGTGAGTTTGATGAATGTTATATGAGAGTATAAATGATGTTTAGGTTAGTCTGGTTTAGTCTTTAAACCCACGTGTGAATCATGAGATCGTCTATAACTTGAGCCAAAAACCAAACCAATCCGAATTGAGACATGGTTGGTCAGTGTAGGTCATGCATGTATGCTTCTTGGAGAGTTCATTTCGATTGCTCGGTTGATCGTTCTCTGCGATGTTTGTTACATTTAAAAGTCCGTGTTATCTATTTTTATGCAGATAAAGTGATGTTTCCTATGGATCCCGCATGTAATGAGTTTCGGGGCTTAAATCTGGGCATGCAACATGTTTATTTGACTTGGGTTCAAACTAGATTTGCAAAAACGGCTCAAACTCGCATATTGGAAGCTGATTTCAGTCTGGTTCTTATGTGTTTTAGGCTGTGATTTCTAGCTAAACTTGTTCTTTGCATGTAGTAGTATAATCTTGATATTTTAGTTTCACTTAAGATTGCTCATGTGTTGTGATCGAAGGCCACGAACAAGGTTTAAGGAATCTGCTTGAGATGGTTTGATGCACACTAATTGCTTAACGAAATGCTCAAACCAAGCTTCGATCTTAAAAAGGTCGATTTGAGCTCAGTTCTTGTGATATTCATGTTCTGAGTAGTTAATATTCATGTAAATCAAGCATAGACCGGTTTAGGGAATTTTTAAAAAAATAAAAAATAATAAAAAAGAAAAATCTAAAATTCTAAAAATTTCAAAAATATAAAAATATAAAAAATATAAAAAAAATGTTGGATAGCATCAAATTAGGGCAGAAATGATATTCATGCAATTTTCTTAATTTTATAAGGTCGTTTTCCTAACTTAATGCTATTTTGGTATTCTATAACCATTTTTGTAAAAAAAATCTATTTTGTATATATTAAAATTATCTAGAGTAGTTTCATGCATCTAGAGTAATTTCATGCATATTTAAATTCCCATTTCGCACATTGTACTCCTGTCTCGGGGCGTGATAATAAGGCCGTGTAATATTATTTATCTGACTTGTATCAGGTTTTCCTTTTCCACATTTTCTTTCAAGTTATTTCAATTTCTTGGATGTTTAGGGTGCGAATGGTAACGCTTCTTAGCCGGGGAAGAGTTTTTTTTCAGAAATAATTCTTTTCTATTTCTATTCCGAGGAATAATTTCTGAGTAAAAGAACCTGTTTGGTAACTACACAAAATTTCTACTCTTGGAATAGAAAAAGAAAAATAAAAGAAAAATAAAAGAAAATTAGCTTATTTCTAGAAATTGTTCCCGGGAACAGAAGCAATTTTTTTTTGTTTCTCGTTTCTGCTTCAAATCTATTCCCGGGTTAACTTTCTATTCCGGGGAATAGAAAAACAACTTGATGTTACCAAACGGGTTTCTGTTCTTTTTTTGTTCCGGGGAACCAAAGAACAGAAATTTTGAGAATGAGAAACGTTCTCATGCAGCACCTTACTTACCTCACCACTTTTCGATAATTTGAGTATAAATTTCTTTTTTTCTAGATTAGATTAAGATTAGTCTAGACATTAAGGAAAATGCCCCCACAAAAACGTTTGCATGGACACTTAGCGGCTTTGATAAGGATTATAATGTGTAATCAAGATTGTGTGGCAATTTAAATAAACAACCTCTCAAGTTAATGGTACCGTAAGGGCGTTAATAAAAACATTAGTGTAAACAAGTCCCGGTCCCTGGAAATCTCTTATTACGTAAGAGTCGAGACAACACTCCTGCGTCTCAGTTGGTTTCTAGGCGACCCTAATAGGTTAGTGGCGATTCCTAGAAATACTTAGGTTGTTAAGAACTAAAATACAAAATCTAATGTCACGCAAGATATGAGTTTGGGAGAGCCCACGCCTAATCTAAGGCCGTTGGTCCACCTCTTTAGGCAAATAACCCTAAACCTCTTCCCTTCCCCCAATGGAAAAAGAGAGGTCGAGACGGGAGATACTTTGGTGTGGAAGTAGGTTCACTGACTAACTTTACACCTTATAAATAAGGGCTCTTGCCCCTTGTGTGTGGAGTGTAAAGTGTTGTATAAAATGTGCGTGAGTGTAAAATGATAGGGGTCATGTGTTGTAGTGAGTGGTGTAAGAGAGTGTGGTGTTGTGTCGTGAGTGACATGTGGAGAAGTGATGGTGTGTGTAGCGTGTAGTGTGTGGCATGAGGAGTGTGGAGAGGAAAGTAAAGAGCTCATTGAGTCTTATATAGAGTTATGTCTACAGTATGAGTGTGCACTTGAGTGCACTTTTAATAATTTTAAGAAAGCGTTTATCATAATCACACTTCCACGAAGTTCAACAAATGGTATCAAGAGTCATGCCACACTATTCAACAACTTTTGCAACTGTTCCTTTCCCCCAACCATTGTGGTCTTTTTTGTCTTTTAGTTCTACAAATACACCCTCTTGAGCTCGCTCACTGGGCAAACTTACACTCCCGTCTTCATGCGTCTCCCCCTCCCTCACTCTCTTTCATCGGACCACATAAAAGTTCAGCAACCCGACATTCGTCATTCATTTTGACCTTGGACGATGCGGTAGACAACTTCAAAAAAAAAAAAAAAAAAAGCCTCTGCCGAAAGTTTAAACCGATAAAAGGCGGCCCGCAATGTGAATACGACGTGCATTAAACTCCATGGGCAAGCGCCGGGATACTTGTATAAGTGAAATAAATTGAGGCAGAACCTGCCTCTAACACCGTATTAAAAAATTCAACCTAAAAAGTTAAAATTGATAGGTGAACAATCACATGTATGACGTCTATTGAAACTCTATTAACAAGCGATATGAAATACTTTTATAGATAGGAAACCCAAATTAGGGATCTAAACATAGATAAGTAACCAAAGAAAATTATTCATGCACTTAATGAGAAAACAATAAGATAAGAATTGATTAGATAATATTATCTTTCTCTTGTCATGCGACGTATGACGGTAACTATTGCCTTGGCATGTGTAACACAATTGTTATTGATGAAGTGACTTTTGTGATGGAAAATGAGCTGTTCTTCTAAATATTTTGCATGAAATCCTAAAATATTGCATGGTATTATCCTTAAATGCCGAAGTTCGCAAATTCTCATTGTTATACTTGTAATAAATTCTCTTTCACATTTTTTGACACGGAATCCTTGTAATTCAACATTCAGTTTTTCACACAACCTTGTTACATTTGGCTCACCAACATGTTTTCCCTACATTAATCCTTGCCAAACGATAACAAATGTTTCTATCGAAAACTCTTATGACAATGATAAAAGAATATACTTCGTGAATACTTTTAAGGCACTCGTCCTTTTTATTTCCTATATTATAAAAAGCTCTAATCGCTAGATAAGAAAAGGTTTGAAATTCTTTTCATAATGTATATGATTATTTTTTTGAAAAATGAATATTATTTAAAAACGTGTTGACGCAAACACGAACAATATGTTTTGACAATTATATAAATGGTACATCTCTCTCAATATTTTTCCGATGGGGGCCATGGAAAATTATGCAAAGCATCGCTATCCCGGCTATTCCAATTCACTGGTCGATGCATCGTATGCCATGGACTATGAAAATGGCGTTCACGCAAGCCAACTAAAATTTGCTTAGATAGACAACCAGCACACCGAAACGTAACTAAAAGGGAAAATGTCACAAATGGTCCCTATACTATTACTTAATGTGCAATTTGGTCCCTGAACTTTCGATCGGCTCAATTTGGTCCCTGGACTATTGATAAATGTCGATTTGGTCCTGAACTTTCGATCGGCTCAATTTGGTCCGAACTATTGATAAATGTCCGATTTAGTCCTTCGTTATTATTTTTTTTTTCTTTTTTTCTTTTTTGCCTCTTCTCTCTTCCCTCCGCCGCCCGGCGAAGGGAAGCCGCATCCGGCGAGGGTTGCCCTCGCCGGCGTCGAGCAGGGCGGCCCTCGCCGGCGTCGGGCAAGGGTGTCCCTCATAGATCTGGCGAGGGAGCCCCTCGCCAGATCTGCAAGGGAGCTCCTCGCCCGACGCTGCGAGGCCCTCGCAGACCGGCGAGGAGCTCCTCCCGTCCTCGCCGGACGCCGGCTTCCCTCCGGAGCCGGCGGAGGGAAGAGAGAAGAGGCAAAGAAAAAAAGAGAAAAAAAGAAAAGTAATAACAAAGGACTAAATCGATATTTATCAATAGTCGCGACCAAATCGGGCCGATCGAAAATTCGAGGGGACCAAATCGGCCATTTATCAATAGTTCGAGGGACCAAATCGAGCCGATCGAAAGTTCGAGGACCAAATCGCATATTAAATAATAGTATAGGGACTATTTGTGACATTTTCTCTAACTAAAATTTGCTTAGATAGAGAAGCAGCACATCGAAACGTGGCATCCCGCACGGGACCCACCGACCAGGCGAAAAAGGCGCCCCCTCCTCGTTCCAGGTGCATCCTGTGTCAGATCCAACGGTCCGTAATCGTTACCCCCGTGTCACTCACACACTCGACAGTCTCGAGGCCTGTCTCCCTCGCTCTCTCAAAATAGGAGATTCGCCCGCCTTGTGCATTCATTCGCTCGAAATTCTCTCATGCCATCTCCGCCTTGGGACCTCGAACTCGAGGTCAAGATGACGACAGCGTCCCCCGGAGGCGGCCGTACCGATGAACCGTGCGCGTCGTTTTTCGACACCCTCTTTCGAGAGTGGAGTGTTGAGCTAGAAAAGGCGGAACCTTTCGCGAGGTCGCGAGAAGAGGTCGCATCCGTTGCTGCTGTTGGCGGTGGTGTCCCCGGCGACCTAGGGTCGCTTCCCCATTCGGTTCCGTCCCCAAAATTAGCCATCGCCGACGGCGAAATTGATGTCGGGCCGCTCTTGCGTTCGTGCCTGACGCGGCCCAAACCCCATCCGGCTCTGCCCGCGCAGGTGGTGAAGATCGAAGAGGAAGAGGAAGATGAGGAGGTGGCGATCATTGCTGATCCAAGGGACGCTGCCGTCGGATCGCCGTCGTGCTCCTTGCAGGCAGCGGCGGACGAAGTGGCGAGACCGATGCAGGGGCTGGGGATGCGGGGCCGGCGCCCTTCCTGAGGAAGACGTACGAGATGGTGTCGGACCCGAGTACGGACCCTGTGGTGTCGTGGAGTTCCAGCCGGGAAAGCATCGTGGTTTGGAACCCGCACGAGTTCTCGAAGCAGCTCCTGCCCCGATACTTCAAGCACTCCAATTTCTCCAGCTTCATCAGGCAGCTTAACACTTATGTGGGTATTCCCTTCGAACGGGATTGTGTTTTTTGTCCATGTTTTTGCTTGAAACTTACCCCATTGGCAGCTCAACACTTATTGAGACAAATACGTATAATGTCTATGTTTTTTTGGTTTGACTGTGTTTCAGCTCTGTTTTTTAGGTTTGACTCTGTTTCGGGTCTGTTCCTTTCTTTTGCCGTTCAGAGTGTGATCCTCTTGGGGGCATCCAGCTACTCCTCGTCCCAACGGTTAGTCCCCGGCGCAAAGTAGCTAGGTTCTAAGGGAACCCACTCGCCACGTTTTGCTCCTGTGTTGAGATTCAATTTCACCCACTTGCTCGGTTATTAGTTGTGCTTTACCTAGATTAGGGGACGAGGAACGAAGAAATTTGGAATGGCAGGTGAGATACATCGATTCTATGCGAAATATCACGAATCATGAGGCACATGTTCACTAAAATTTGCATCCAGCGGCCAGGGGCCAATGGCCCGTCATCATATTCAAGTGATGATGCTTTTTATGGTAGTTTGCAGAAACTACCATGTCAACCAAGACGTCAGGATACCCATTAAAGATTTATCTTCTCACCGGATTTGTGTTTGAGTGCCTTTCTCAAATGTTAAATTTTCATTTGGATTGCACTACTGTGTTGATGCTCCATTAAGCACTTTCTAGCTGAAGATGAGAATCTTTGAGCCATCGCTTTGTTTCTATCCGACGTTTTGGTAAAGCCTTCTGACACTTCTCTTCTTTTTGGGCAAGACCAAAAGCATAGTTCTGCACTTTTGTCTTCGTATTTATGAAGTTGACGGATTGATATCGAGTCATTAAATTGTCCATACCCTCTTTGGGACTTCTGTATCAATTTAAACTCCTCAACCCACCTTCCTCCTATTCTTCATGCATCATGATCAAGATATGTCGCAGGGTTTTAGGAAGATGGAGACAGATCAATGGGAGTTTGCGAACCGAAGTTTTCAGGAAGGAAAGAAGCACTTGCTGAAGAACATAAGGAGGAGACGCAAACTCAGCCCGAAAACATTGAGTCGCACTGTTGCTTCGGATTACCCGGCGGCTGGAAAGGAAGCTGAACTTGAAATGCTTAAGAAGGACCAGGAAGCATTGAAGACCGAGATCCTGAAACTAAGAGAAGAGAGGGAGCACTCGCAGCATGAGATCAATCAGGTCGCCGAGCGGATTCGCTATGCTGAGTGCAGATGTCGGCAAATATTCCTCCTCCTCTCCAAAGCAACCGAAAGCCCGAACTTTGTCCATTTAATCCAAGAGAGGAGGCAGAAGAGAGAATTAGAGGCTTGTGAATCGAGCGAGAAGAGCAAATTGCTTAGTCTCGATAGCAAAGCCACCAAATGCTTGCTCGGAGTAATGGATCACAAGATTCAAAGCCCGAACGTTGATTGCCCAAGAGTTGGCGATGATCCGGGACAGATGGAGTCTTGGCCGAACAATGTCGCGCCAGTGGATTTTCAGACCGTTCAGATGCACAACCCATGGCCTCCTCCTATAGGTGGCGGAGATTTCAGGGCTGTGCAGGGTCAGACACCTGATCAGAAGGCCGGAGCTAGTCCGTCAGATTTGCCTTCGGTTTTCCATGAGATGTCGGAAAAGCTCCTCGGAGACAACGTGGTCATGAGCGATGATGCGATGGATGTAGAAGCAGAAGAACTGGCAATGGATGACACAGGAATCTATCTTGAGCTGGAGAATCTGATCGAGAAGTCCTGTGGTTGGAGTGATTACACAAGTGAGCTGTGGGAGCAAGCAGTGGGACTGACGCCCTAAAATTTCCATGCTGCTGCTTCTGCTCTGTTCTCTCTTATATGGTGCTGCTATGACCCAGATCGCATAATGCAGCCTCTGCATAATTAGAGGGAGTATCCGAACTGAAGGGACTGAATCCAACCAATAAACTTGTTTTTTTTTTTTTTTTATGTGTCAAAGGTGCTCATACTTAGTATATATGTTGTAGTTTCTTTCCTTTGTCTCCACTGTGAGAAAGTGCTCTTGGTGTTCTTTTTCTCTTAGTCTGCACTAAGCTTTTTTTTTTTTTTTTCTTCTGTAACCAGTTTTATATAAGATAAGCGTTTGTGGTGAGTTAGTATCGCCAAAAATCCCAAATTAGTAATTAGATCATTTTTTTTTTTTCAAATTATTTATTTTTCCTGTCTCGAAAAACTTTAAATTGATATTTCCGTACCACATTAATTTCAAATTAATTTTCACGTCATAAAAATAAAAATTAATGTGGAAACACATCATAGGTCATGACGTCGTCACAAGGATTTAAGATCCGAAGAAAATGAATCGAGACTGTGGGGGCCGAGGTTCCGTCTCGATCATATGACGAAATGCGCAGCAGGTTCGAACTGAATGAGTGGGCCGATTCGCCCTTAAAAGAGACCTTTGACGACCGAGGTTAAGCCAGGTGTTCTGCCAAAAAGTCTGCCTCGAGAGACTTTCATCTGGCATTCAATGCGCCCTTTGAACACATGAATCGCTCGATGATGCTGTTGGTTCGTACTCGATTAGGACGAGATCTTACTGGATAGATAGAGCCGGAAAGGCAGACAACTGGACGCAAAACGACGAATGCACCGGCTCCCGCCATCCTTCGGAAAAAGGAGGATCGCTCCCTGATGTCTTGTCTTATTCCAAGGGCGAAGTCCTGGGTCAACATTGGAAATTTGCAGCTAACTTCTCTGCGCCTCTTTGCCCTTCTTCAATGGATCCTTCCTAGGTGATCCACGTGCTTTTCGAGTCAGTATGGACTCCATCTAATGATAATGAATAGGGTTCCCACTGGAAAAAAAAATCCTAAATTAATAAACTCGTATCAAATTTATCTCAAATTAAATTTCTCGTTTCATAAAGATACATTTAGAAAATGTGTACAAGATCTCCTGTCAAGGGAATGAACCAGTTCTATTCAAAACACCACAAGAACGGAAATAAGGTTTTCTAAAACTATAATCTGGGAAAGAGGAGTAGCTGCGGCAAGCTTAAAATTCAAGTCCGCGCACTTAAAATGTTATGTCAAGAAGACAAAATTTAAGGGAAGAGGACGTAAAGATGAAAATATTTTCCTTGGAAACTTCTAGTTATCTTGCCTGTTGCACCAATTTCATATAGTGATAACTTGCGGAGAATCGTTTCTAATGAAGTAACTTAACTTCCGTTAAAATCTATTAATTTTCTCTCTTTCAAACTGGAGTTTTAGACACAAGAACTAGTGAAGTTAAGTTACTTCATTAGAAACAATTCTCTACAAGTTAGCATTATACAAAATCGATGAGGAAAATTGTTGGAAAAGTCATAAACCTATTACTTGTGCTAATTTAGTCCTAAACCTATTTATTAGTGCCTATTTAGTCACTAATCTTTTGACCTAATGCTAATTGAGTCTTTTCTAACTAATTTTGGCCAGATATTGCTGATGTGGATGCTGGCCAACCTACATAACACAAGAGACCAGCTCTAATGTAGATAACTTTTAATAAATTTTCAAATATTTTTATTTAATTTTCAAAAGGTCTGGTATTTAGAACTTTTCTGACACTTTTCCCTATCGATTTTATAAAATGCTAACTTGTAGAGAATCGTTTTTAAAAATCTATTAATTTTCTCTCTACCAAAGTGGGGTCTTTGACACAAAATTACTAAAAAGTCTAGGAAAATACAAATTGCTTATAAGAGCAAGTTTGCTTTCATGATTGTGAAAATAATTTTTATTATAACACCCAGGTAACTTTTAAGTAGCTTTCGATGTAGGAACGACACAAATTGTAGCTTTTCATTTACCATAACATCCATATGTTACCACTAATTTTATTTCAAATCGAAGTAACTTTTTTATACAAAGTAAATCTTGGCATAGAAAGTAATTATATGTAACATGGTGAGAAACTTTATAGTCACTCGTAACATTACTTTCTATAAGAAGTAATAACTTTTATGTGCTTAGTAATTTTTATAATGCTTGCTAATTTTTAATATTGAAAAGCATGAAAAACTAATATGGATAGTAAATGTCCATTTATTCAGAAAAATAAAAAATATTTTTTATTTTAGAAACATATAAAGTTTTAGGGAAAATTCCAGATAAGTATCCAAAGTGTCCTTATTTTCTCAAATAAGAGCTTGAAGTGGACCTTATTTCAAATAATGACCCAAAATGCTCATATCAATATCAAAGAAGGAACTGAAGTGGTTATAGTCATTTCAAATAAGGGCCTAGCTCTGTCGACTTGCCAACCAACAAAAAATTCCGACCAATTAGGGGTATTTTCATCCAAATACAAATTAAATTAAATTACATTAGATTATAGATTAAAAAAATAAAAGAAGAAAGGAAAAAAAAAAAAAAAGAGAAAACACTGGTGGGAGGGCGTTCCCTCTCACCGTGAACGCCGCCCCCATCACCGGTGGGATGACGGTGAAGGCCGATAAGGTCGCCGGCTCCTGGGTGAGGGTCGGTCGGCCAAGCCGTGACCCCGGCCGACCAACCTTCACTTGAGGTGGGAGGGGGTGGCAACCCTCTTCCAAATCTAGGTGAGGGTCGCCCACCCTTGCCCAATTTGGGTGAGGGTTGCTAGCCATCACACGAGCCTGTCAGGCCTCACCTTTGGTTGGCTAAGGTCGCTAGCCCTCCTCGAGGTGCCAGTGACCTTGCCAGCCTTCGTCGTCGCCCCACTGATGATGAGGTAGCGACCACAGGCCGGAGGGAGCACCCTCGCGCCTGTGTTTATATATATATATATATATATATATATATATATATATATATATAATTTTTTTTAAAATAAAAATAGAAAAAAAGAAAAAAAGAAAATTAAAAAAATTAAAAAGACGAAATTGCCCTTTACATTTATTGAATTCATGCCCTTCTTTAAAACTGATATTTATACTTGAGGACCTTATCTAACATAAGGTCCACTGCAGGCTCTTATTTGAGAAAATAAGGGCAATGCCCTTATTTTAAATAATGTCCATTTCATGCTCTTGTTTGAGAAAATGAATGCATTTCGGGACTTTATTTGGAATTTCCCCGATTATTGATTAGTAATTATTATGTACCACGTCTCTCATCTTGAGCTGTTCGCCAACGCAACCATGGCGGGCGTTGAATCAACCTGTTTTAGTCCAATCGGCGAGGCCATTCCGACGGTTCGATCGCTGTCTGGATGGAAGGAGGTCGCTCCTTCGTTCTCCCACCGCTCATGTTGAGGCCAAGCCTGATCCTAAGCCGAAGACGAAAGGACTCTGGTGACATTCCGCCTTCGTCCTTCTCCCCCAGCCGCCCGTATGGATACAACGCATTCCTGAGCTTCCGCGGCAAGGACACGAGCAAGACCAGCGGGGGATCGTCATGTTCATGGACGACGGGGAGCTCGGGAAGGGCAAGGAGATCGCGCCAGTGACTCTTGGAGCCATCGGGGAGTCGAGGATCTTGATCGTCGTGTTCTCGGAGGACTACGTGTCCTGCGGCTGGTGCTTGGACGAGCTTGTGAGAATCCTCGAGGGCAGGCATACAATGAGGCAGATCATGTGGCCGGTGTTCTACAAGATGGATCCGTCGGACGTGAGGAAGCAGAAGGGGAGGTATGGACAAGCCCTAATCGATCACGAGGAGAGGTTGAAATCGAACGGTGGCGATTTGAAGAAGGTGAAGCTGTGGAGAGAAGCACCAACCAAAGCAGCTTGCTGCGGAATATGGACAAGCGAATCAGATAAAATTAGTTAGAAGGAAGGAAAGGGAATCGGACACCGGATTTATGTGATTCGATCCGAATATCGGAACTTACGTCCACGGGGAGAGCAGTACGGAATTCCAACTATAGAAACAAGTGACACACTGGAGATTACAATCACTTGAGTACTCAAATACACTCTCAGTGTTTTCTAGTCTTAAATTACATCTAATAATTCACACAGTATTTAGTCCCTCACAATTTCTAGTGAAAGCTCACTCAAGGAATTAAACAAATGCTGCTCACAAGAATTTAATTGGCTGAAAATACTCGATGTAATTACAACGAGAAAAATTTCTCTTTGCAGAGAGCTTATGCCTTTTTTCCAGGAAGGCTCCCACGACTTCTCTCGTCCTACTCTATCTTATTTGTCTTCTGCGGTCCTCCTTTTATAGGAGAAACAAGACAAAAAATGTGAACTCATTCAGGCGCCCACATGCATTTAATGAGGTAGAAAACAAGTGCCCATAATCTTTGAAGATAATAAAAAAAAAAGGTTGGGCCGCCGTCTTCCAAGATCATGTCCATGACGTTCAACTCCTTTAATTAATGATTTACCCTTTCTTTCCTTTTGCTGGCTTCAGCTGGATGAAATAGCAAAGGAAAGAAACAAGGAGTTAATGAAAGAAGACAAAACAAGCCCACAACTTTTTACTTTGGCCTTAGTCTTCAACGTCCATTTATGGCCAAGCACGCACATCAATGTGCATTCAATTAAGGGAAAAAGCCAAAAAAAACCCTAAACTTTGTCTCGAGTGACAGATTTACCCCAAACTTTGTTTTGTGACGTGAAAAATCCCGAACTTTGCAAACTGTGACACATTTACCCCATTAAGGGTATTTTCATCTTTTTCTTTATTTTTTTCTTTTTCTTTTTTATTTTTTTCTTATTCTCTCTTCCCTCCGCCGGAGCCGGCGGAGGGAAGTCGGCTTCCGGCGAGGGCTGCCCTCGCCGGCGTCCGGCGAGGGTCGCCCTCGCCTGAGCTGGCTAGGGCCGCCCTCGCCGGCGTCGGGCGAGGGCGCCCTCGGGCCGGGTCGGGCGAGGGTGGCGAGGGCACCCCTCGCCCGACGCAGCGAGGGCGGCCCTCGTCGGCGTCGGGCGAGGGCCTCCCTCGCCGACGCGGGCGAGGGGTGCTCGACGCCGGCGAGGGCACCCCTCGCTGCGTCCCGGCGAGGAGGCCCTCGCCCGACGCCGACGAGGGCCGCCCTCGCTGCGTCGGGCGAGGGGTGCCCTCGCCGGCGTCGGGCCGCCCTCGCCTGACGCCGGTGAGGCCGCCCTCGCCGGACGCCGGCGAGGCTTCCCTCCGCCGGCGAAGAAAAAAAAAAAAAAAGTTTTTAAAAGTAAAAAGACCAAAATGCCCCTATGATTTAGGGTAAATGTGTCACACAAATGAAAGTTCGGGGTTTTTGTGTCACAAATAAAAGTTTGGGGTAAATGTGTCACACAGAAAGTTCGGGGTTTTCACGTCACAAAAACAAAGTTTGGGGTAAATGCGTCACTCGAGACAAAGTTTGGGGTTTTTTTTTTTCTTTTTCCCTTCAATTAAAGAGGAAGAGAAAATGGACTTGGGAGCCGTGCACATCTTTGACAAATATACACATGTGCTGGAGAAAATATTAGGCACGTGTCGTATAAGAAGAGCTTTGGGAATGCGACACGTGTCGCGGTGAGCCCAAATTGTCAGGCGAACTCTTCTCTCTCTTCTGTCCTCTCTATCTCCTCATTGCATGCGCTCTCTCTCTCTTGCCTCCTGCGCTAGGTTGCACGGACACGCGACACGACACGACACGACACGACACGACACGTCAACACGTCATTTCTCAAAAATAAAAAATTTCGACATATTTGGGGACACGTTGTATATTAAATAAATATTTTTATTTTTTAATTAACTTGATTCAAATTTATAAATAAATAAATAATTTTAAAAAAAGAACCTAAAATGATTTTACACTAATCTTTCAACATTCAATACTTTTATTTTTCAAAATTACTTTTTAAATTTATTTCCCACCCCCTTTTCGAAATTACTTTTTCCACCCCTCCTCCCCCAAAAATCAAAAATAAAAAGTCCCAAGTGGTCCCCCAAAAAAAAAAAAACTCCTCCCTTGTATCTTCCCCCCCCCCCCCACCCCCAAATCTTTTTGCCCTTTTCTTTCCCTGACAAGCCATCAGTCGGTGCGGTCACTTCCCCCTCCCTCCCATCGCTTCCCACTCCCTCCAACACGCAAGTCCCTTTTTTATTCTTCCCTTCTCAAAACCCTAGCGCACCCTCCTTCTTCTCCTCCTTGCCGCACAACCCTCCTTCCTCTCCTCTTCTTCTCCTCCTCCGATTGAAGGGAGTTTTGACGTCCGCAAGGACGCGAACATAGACCCACACACGACACAAGCACTCAGAGGCTTTCTCTCACTACTTTCTCTCTCTAATTCGGCGGGGCCACGGGTTCGGGGATGAGGCAGGAAGAAGGAGCACCACACCACCACCGCCGCCGCCGCCACTATAGTGACCGAGAAGGAGAAGCACCGCCGCCCGGAAGATGAGTTGAAGAAGCGGAAGCCAGAAGAAGTGGTGGGGATATACTTTCGCCTCGAGGGACTTTTTCTTGAGGAGGACTGGTTCCACTCGCCGTCGCGGGCTCGCTGTCGCTCGCGGCCGCTCCCTCGCCCTTGCCTCCAATCTCCACCCTCCATCGTCTTTCGACACGCATGACGAAACATGACGACAAAAGTTGACCACGTGTCAACAAATCCGACATGCGGTCAACGCGTGTCCAAGCGTGTCGACGTGTCCGACACGCTCCGACACGTGTCGGACACGACACGGAAGCCCATGGAACGTGTCCGTGCAACCTAGCTCCTGCGCTCTCTCTCTCTCCTCTCTCTTCTCTAGCCCCACTTTTCTCTCTCTTCTTCTGTCCCATTTCTCTCTCCTGCCTCATGCACGTTCTCTCTCCTTTCTCTCCTCTCTCCCCTGTACACCTCCCTCTCTCCATCAAAAAGAAGCCTAGCATCACCCAACAAACAAAGAGACGAACAAAAACAATCGTCTCTATTCCTATCTAAAACTCGATCGATTTCTCGTTTCGATTCCAATCGCTGGTTTTTTTTTTTTTTTTTTTGTCTAGGTTTCTATGCATTTTCGATCCGACCCATTTTAGACCGCTTTTGTCTTCATCGACGCTAGGAATCGAAGCTTCTTGGAGGGGTGTAGCTGCCGGTGGGGAAGCTCTTGTGGCAGATCGAGCACTCGTGCTCCTTCTCGGACATGCCGAAGGAGGTGCTCGCCATGGAGGTTGAGGTGGTCGGTTGGTCGTCCGCGCCGGCAAAGGGAGAGTGTGCTGGGAAGAGAGAAGAGAGAGGAGGGAGAGAGCGTGCAAGGAGGCAAGAGAGAGAGAGAGAAGAGAAGAGAGAGAAACATGGGGAGAGAGGAGAGGAGAGGAGAGAGAGAGCATGCAAGGACACGAGAGAGAGAGAGAGAGAGAGATGGGGACAGAGAAGAGAGAGGAGAGAGAACGTGTAATAGGTAGAAAGGGCAGGCAGAGAGGAGAGAGAGAGTGGAAAGAAGAGAGAGAAGAGTTCACCTGACAATTTGGGCCCACCGCGACACGTGTCGCGTTCTAAAGGCCCTTCTCATTTGCCACGCTGACAAATGAGACGTACCTAATATTTTCTCCATGTGCAGAGGGCCTTCATGCTTTGCTTCTTCATTGTCAATTTGCACCAAACTTTGATCAATAAATGCTCCTCGTGTGCATTGAATCTCATATTGAGCTTAAACTCGAGACATAATTTTAAAAATCTCTACCTTGACTCGACGTTTGAGCCAAGTCATAATCGCTTCAATGGACACCTCGCTACTACTCTCCCACAGCCCAAGTGGGCTCAACCGCCACAAAGTGCTTCCAAGTTCAAGCCGCGCTTGAACTTTCTCATAACTGTGGACCTCAT
Source organism: Eucalyptus tenuipes (assembly GCA_014182365.1). Taxonomy (NCBI): domain Eukaryota; kingdom Viridiplantae; phylum Streptophyta; class Magnoliopsida; order Myrtales; family Myrtaceae; genus Eucalyptus; species Eucalyptus tenuipes. The sequence continues at coordinate 35,459,591 of CM024539.1, read as the reverse complement.
CAAGACACCAACTCCCCTGCATAATTAGCTACTCCACAAGAATTTTCCGACATAACCTCTTGTATCACAGATAAAACAAAACCATAATTACTTCCATATCTGAAAGAAGGTCGAACATGCACCTTGTCAAATTCAGCAGTTACAGCAACCATTGGCTCTACTGGCTCCACCTCGCTACAAGCATCATCCATGTCGATTATTCTACTAGTACCCGGTACCTCAGGAGTTTCTGATTGCAACTCCACCTTAAGTTGAACACCTTCCAGATTCGTATTAACACTGCTGTAAACACTCTTAGCCAGAAGTACCGGAGACTAGTCAATGGTAACTTCTTTGTTGTCAACAGGTGAATTTATATCCTAGCACCACAACTGATCACCCTACTCACCTTGTGCATAGCGATGGAATATGCACATTGCCCTCCTATCGAGTTTACCATCACTCACTCGAAAATAACATGGGCAAGCAAGCATTCTAAAAATAGAATAACCAGCAACGTTACCTTACCACACTTTCTCGAGAGTCCTCCATTCAAAAATAGTCGATGGGGATCTATTCACTAGGTAGCTTACCGTACTAAGCACATTAGCTAGGATTCTCATAGCAATACTAGCACTAGAGATCATTTTACGGGCCGTCTCTAGTAATGTTCTGCTCATCAATTCTGCAAATTGTTGGCACTAGTGTAGTGTTTCACTATGTTGTCAATTGAGGTCTCTCTCTCCCCCCCCGGGCATGTGTTTGTGTCTCAAGTGTAAATGTTCGGCAGGACATGGATTGCTTGGGGAGACTTGGGTTGACATTTTTCATCCAGGAAGCAAGATCCCAAAGTGGTTCATCCGTTAAAGCACAAGAGGACTCATAAGGTTTCTCGCACCTTCAAAATCATACCGCAACATAGCCGGCTTGGCCTTTTGTGCTATTGTCGGTTCAGCTAATCGAAGGGAAGCCAGTATTTCATGTGAGATCCTATTGTTTGTCAACAATCAAGAAACTTATGGTTGTGTAGATTGTTTTTCCTCATTGGAGTCAGACCACACATGGGTTCTATACATTCCATAGTGAATGATGTGGGGATTGGATGCGAAATTGCTGAATCACTGTAATCAAGTTACAATATCGTTTCAAGCATCGGAGGGAACTCTAAGAAGTTGTGGGGTGCATCTGGTGTACAAACAAGCTAAGCAACCAAATGACATGAAGATTGACGAAAGCGTCGATCCTCTAAATTCTAAAATGAACTTGACAAGTTCTTGTGTTCAAAGCTGCAAAAAGAAGCAAACAGTTTCAGACTCTTAATAAAGAACGAAGAAGGGGCTCTAAACAAAGAACTAGAATTTCCAAATTGGCTCAAATCTTTCTGCAAGAAATTGCATGATTTTGCTTCTGTGAGTTTATGAATACATCAGCCATAAAAACACTCTTGTCAGCCGTTCTATCTCTTGCCCTGTTTTATTCTTGGCTTCAACAAAGGTCAGCGGCTACTGAAGTCATGAGAATGTGGGATGGGCTGTGCAGTCAGTTCACTACATGTTCAGCTACATGGTCCGTGTTGGATTTGGCCTTGTTTCCGATTCACCTTAAGTATAATTGCTCGTATGTTTTAAGCGTAATGTATGGCCCATTAATTCAGACCATATTTTGTTAGCCAAGCCCAAAGTCCAGCCCCTCAGCCCAACCCATTTCCTTTCTTCCTTCCACAGATTCGTGCGTGAGTGTGCGAAGCGGCGGACTAAACAAGAAAAAGGAAATAGAAGGGGAGAGATAGAGCTCGTCCGTGAAGGGAAAAGGGGAAAAGAGAAAAAGTTTCGCGCGTAGCCGATTCGGATGTCCCAACAAGCCGAATTAGTTTGCGAATTGCAACACCTTGTGATTATTAAAGCCTATTATTTATTTAATCAGAGTAATTTTCGAAGTCGGGTCTTAAATCTGGAATTATTAAAAGTGGAAATGCGAGGTTTGATTGAGGAGCAATTGTATTTTATATTTATATGTAAACAGTAGATAAGAGAGCTGTGGAGCTCTAAGTTTTGACGAAAATTGATTCCGAAGTAAAGTTTGATCGGAACGGAAGTCTGAACTTTTGCATTCAAGTTACGTGAAGCAAATAATACGCGTAACGAATAAAAATGAATTTCTTGGTTAACGTGTAAAAATCATTTTATCGATGGATAAACCTAGTTTAGTTGACTTCAGTAACCTTCATAAGTCAATTTTCAACTTTCCTCGATGAGTAATAATATCTTTTTTTTCGAGTATGCTTACTCATTTTTCGAACGCAATATGAACTAAATATACAATGAGTTACGAAATGGCATATTTAGTGCATAAAATCTAGATTGAGCATTTATTTGAAGTGGAAAATCATTTGTTGATTAAAGTTTGAGCCAATTGCCTGTAAATGGTTTATGAAACTTGTTAAGAAAGAATCACAAAAAAATCATGATTTATGAATATGGTTTAGAAAAGGTGTTTTTGATATATATTGAATCGTGAAATTATATGATTTGGTTTGTGAATAAGAGTTGATATGGTTTCCGATTTTGATGGATTTGTTCAGTGTCTCTATGATCCTGTTGAGGAGTTTGTGGATATGCATACCAATTTTAGAATATTCTTATGGGCCAGCCACTAGCAATATAGATGGAGAGCCGGATAATAGGAGAATTTTGTTCGTCTTTGTCACGGTATGTTATGCGTGATCTTATTAGATACTTAAGCACAGGATTGGTTAATAGAATAGACCATATTACTTGACTTGTTTCACACGTGCAACGTCCAGCAATAATTATACCCTTGGCATGCAAAACATTATTATCATCGATGAATTGAATTTTTGGAACATAAAATGAATTATATTAAGGAATTTGTCATCCCTCTAAAAATTTAACATAGAATTGTAGAGGTGTGGATATCCCAAGTGCCAAAATTTAGCATTGGTGGACATATAAGTGCCAAAACTTCAAAAAATATACTTAAGTGCCAAAATCAAAGAAGAAATGAACACTTAAGCGCTAATGCGAGAATTTCCGACCAAACAACTGACGTGGCATTTTCTGACGAGAATTTTAAATGATGTGACATTTCTTAAAAAAAGATTTATTCACGTGGCTTTGACATGGCTAGATAAGCCCAAAACGACGTCATTTTAGTGCAAATTTGATTTTTGATATAAATTAAATTAAATTAAAAGAAAAATTAGCAACAGTCTCTATAGCCCTTGCCGCCGCTGCCACCCCCACCATTGTTGAAAAAGGCTAGCGACGGTGGGGCGAGGATTGACTAGGGTTGCTGAGCCCGACCAGTGACTAGCGACCCTTGCCAACTACAAGCGAGGGCTTGCACGCCCTCACCTAGATTTGGGGTGAGGGGTCGCAGCTGACCCACCAGCAACAGCCCTTGGCGCAATCTGGGTGAGGCCGTGTAGGCCCTCGCCCCACCATCACCCACCCTTTCTGATGATGGTGGGGCCACGGCGGCAAGAGTTGTGGAGGCCCTCGCCGATTTCCCTTTTTTTAAAAAAAAATCAAATTTAATTAATATCTATATTAAAAATCAAATTTATGGGCAAAATGACGTTGTTTTGAGACAATGATTGTTGAGTAGACATTCCGGTAAGCTACTAAACGGTTTTATTAATAAAATAACGCCACGTCAGATTTCTGGCAAACCTTACTAGAGCTAGCATTTAAGTATCCGATTTTATGAAAAAGTGACTTAGGGTGTACTTCTTCCTAGAACCGTAAACATTAAAAGTGACGTGGCAATGATGCTTGAATAGCAAGAATTGCAAATTCCTCATTGTTATTGTTGGAAAAAAATGCCACAAGATACACCAATCGAAGCACAAATAGTGAAGGATAAAAGCAAAATCTAGATCACCCAAAACGCAAGATATACGTGGAAATCCGAGATGGGAAAACCTCAAGAGGAGGGATTTCACTTTCTTCAACAAGTACAAGATACAAGCCAAAATCTCAAAAAACCACTTGGTGAGTCACAAGACTTAAAAGATCCAAAAAGAAGATAGGAAAAACAAAAGAGACCAAGGTTTTAAATGTGTTGTTAAGCACATCCTTTTATAGTCTTCCTTAAAAAAAAAAACCCTAAAACATATGTGCATAGTCCAAACTTGTGACATGCGGATTTTTTGCTCAACGTATTGCGAGCCCGAATGCTTAACCGTCAACGCCACCATCAAGAAGCTGCCGCACTCGGCCTTCAATGAGCCGCGCCACCCAATTCTCCGTTCACGGCTACGTCTCCACAGCTGGCGCCATTTGCCGCGATGAGTCGCGCAGCAAGAAGCACAACCAGAAGTCTACCTCGTCCACTTTCACCGTTTTACCGAATTCAGCCACCTCTTCATCCAGCAGTCAAGAGCTCTGGTGGCCAGGGTAAAAAATTATGACCGCAACGATTGAAAAACGAGGATTGAGCAAGAGATAAACAAAGCCGCCTCCTCAGTCATCGAAATTGCCCGCTGCAACTTTCCTTCGTTCTCTCTTCATGCCGCTACACTTCCAGCGCTTTGCCACATCTCCTCTGGGGTCAGCGACGGAGACTAACTCCGTGTCACCTTCCTCAACAGCTCTCTTTAAACGGCGACACCTCAGCAGCAAAGGAACGGTGAAGGCTGAGTTGGAAAAGAGAAGGACAAAACCGCTCGCTTTCTTCCTGCTTTCACGCCCAAGTTCTTCCTGTTTCTTCCGTTTTCACTGCAGCTTTCTCCTCTATCTGCACCGCAAACTTCCTCTGCCACAAACACCAAAGTCAGCGAGTAAGCTTCCCACTTCCCTCTTCAGCTTTCATCCGTGCCAGCCAGAAGCAACCTCAGCATTTCAAGTCGACATCAGGGACGCCTCACCCAAGCCGTCGCGTGTACTGCCATGCCCTCTGCCCGCCGAGCCACGACCGCAACCCTTTAGGACCCAAGGCAAGTGGATATCCTCCGTTCTATCCTATGTCGATCGATTATGTTTGGCGAGATTCGTTTCCTAGAAATTTCCATAAACGTTGCTTAGATTCCCGTTTAGTTGGAAGGTTCGACCAAATTACCTAGCAAAAATATTGAGTTCGTGGTTGGATCATAGGAGAACGGTCTATTGATGTCTAGTGTATGCTAGGGCTGGAAATGCCAAAAGCCTGATTTAAATTAATGAAGGGGTCTAAGTCAGGTTGGTTCCTGCAAGGCCTCTGATTTTTCTAATTTTGTATTGACTTGTGTGATATGAATTCCACATGATGTACTTCACGAAAGTTATCCCTTATTAGCTGTTCTACAATATACTTTAAATTCAGATTTTTTGGAGTTTGTATGACAAAAATATATATGAAAAACAAAACCATAACTCTGTTTTCACGGACACAAAACCGACCTTCCTCTGCTTTCCATTTTCCAAAGAATTTTTGAGCAAGAATTTTAATCAGTGTCCTTCATGAAAGTTGTATAGTACATCCCAAAATATCACATATAAAAATTTCAGAATTTTTTGAAATCGTTTAGTCAGAGAAACAATGTTCTTTTTAATCCTGTTACCTATCAGAAGACCTACTGTTTTAGTTTGGTTTTCCAAAAATTTATATAGTGTCGTATAAAATGAATTGTACTTTGATTTCTTTATGAAAAATGTCCCTTTGGATCTTGTCTATCTTATGTTAAGATTTCATAACTTTTGAAATGCATTTACCTAAGCAACCACTGCTGTTTCCAAAGAATGCAGAACATCATTATATGGTGAATTTGGGGACTATGATATGGAATCCTTCTTGCTATTCGTTTGACGTCGGTACGAGTGAGTGTATATTAGTGTAGGGGAGTATAAGTGACTGAGGATTCATTGGATTCACTCTTGAGTTTCCTTGATAGAAATAACGTCAATGCCTTTTCAATTGAATTATGGAATTGTTGTGTCATGATATGGATGTATGATTGAGAATACCATCAGTCATTGGGACGAAGATATCCCGACTTGTATTAAGGATGCCTCGAGGGGTAACTGAGGCCCTCCAGATACCTGTGGGGTGTAACACAATTTCCCTAGATATCCTCGCGATGTTGGATGGCTGCGAGATGCCTGGGGGATAACGAGGTTCCCGGAGAATGGTGGCTCTCGTACTACTTATCATTAGCTGAGGAACCTGAAAAAGAATAAGTTATGTATACTTCAGAATAGTTACATTCATTTCACAATAACATCAAATAAATGTCAATGGTCAAATCCATTTATCAATTTCATTAAGTCACACGCCAGTGGTCCATCCCATTGGTTAATCTTATGCCAGACATTAATGGTCTATTCCATTGGTTCATCAGATATAAAACCACACGTCGATGGTCCATTCCAATGACTAAACTCAAATCACATGTCAATGGTCCACTCCATTGACCAAACTCATATCACATGTCAATGGTCCACTCCATTGATCAATCCGTTGCTCAATATCAAACCATGGTCACGATATAACGCCTAGTGACAAGGCAACCAAAATTCCCCCATTGGCAAAGTCTCCACCTATTATTGGCCGGTGGCTCGGCCCATAGGGATATCCTAGAATAATATGCGCATACCCACAAGCCCCTCGCTAGGCTCACATCGATATTGAACATCAATATCCATCCAGAACAACATTATCCACAATTTACAAATCAAATCCATAAATCATTTCATATATCACCAAAAGATTTCACAACTTAACTCATCCGCCAAAATACTTTTCATAGAATATTATCAAATAATTTCAAGACTAGTCTCATAAATCAATTTTACAAATCGAATCAAATCAAATACATTTTAAAAAGCTTATCACAAATTGATATCTATATGACATTCCATAAACTATCTCCAAGTCGAGCTTTTCGTAAAAAAATGTTTCACAAACCCAAAACATGTAATATTTCGCAACTTCGTTTATCAAACAGAGTATATATTTCCACCAAAAAGACCTCACACTATCCTCAAATACCAAAATATAGTAATGCCCGATTCAAATTTTATACAACAAACATACTTATTCATACCCCATAAAATATCGATCATTTATCATTTTAAAGACATGAGCTTATAAATTCTTAGAAGAGATGGCACCACTCACCTAGGAAAGCCGAAAATCAACATATGTGGTTACTCAAGCCAACGCACTCATATTCCCATCAATAAATCGAAAATGATATTAAAACCAAGTAATATGCTACTCTCCAACTAACGACTCGACTAAATTATGCTTATTCATTGATAAAACGACACCTACGCTCTAATAACCGCATATCCAAAGTGATTATTTAAGCCGTCCGCAACGCGGAACTTGAGCGTGGAACTTGGTCATGTCATAACTTTCTCCACCAAACCCCGTTTCAAGCGTACTTATAGTCAATAGAAAGCCCTTCTAACATACTATAAGAACCCTCATTTATTCAATCCAAAATCAAGCCAAAAACCAACAAATTATGGCCCTGAAGTCCTGGTCGCGCACTGTTCATCACGCACGATAAACTTCAAAATTTTGTTTCAGGCAAACCATAAACTCAAATCACGATCCGTAAAATCCTACACCTCAACAACATCCTAAACTATCATTTCTATAAAAATAAGCAGCTCAATGACTCAAAAATCGAATTTCGCCGTTCGATTTTCCCAAAATTCCGAATTTCAATCCTTAAGCCCGAAACTACTCCGATTGAACAAACGGGGAGCATGAGCACTTACCGGACGTTGTGTTACTTAGTTGAGGTGGCTTGACAAGGTTCCCATGGCGAGAACGTGTGAAGCCCCTTTTCTTCTTTTCCCTTCTTTTTCTTCTTTTTCTTTCTCTCTTTCTTTTTCTTTCTTTGTGCGAGCTCTCTGCCGTCTCTCTCTCTGCTTCTTTCCTTCTCTCTTTCCCTTTTATCTCCTCCTTTTTCTTTTTTTTTCTTTTCTTTTTCCTTTCTTTCTTTCTTTCCTTTCTTTCTCTCTCTCTTCTTTTTCCTCTCTCCCGAAAACTGACCTTCCTCTGCTTTCCATTTTCCACAGAATTTTTGAGCAAGAATTTTAATCAGTGTCCTTCATGAAAATTGTAGAGTACATCCCAAAATATCACATATAAAAATTTCAGAATTTTGTGAAGTGTTTAGTCAGAGAAACAATGTTCTTGTTAATCCTGTTATCTATCAGAAGACCTACTGTTTTAGTTTGGTTTTCAAAAAATTTATATAGTGTCGTATAAACTGAATTGTACTTCGATTTCTCATGAAAAATGTCCCTTTGGATCTTGTCTATCTTATGTTAAAATTTCATAAATTTTGAAATGCATTTACCTAAGCAACCACTGCTGTTTCCAAAGAATGCAGAACACCATTATATGGTGAATTTGGGGACTATGATATGGAATCCTTCTTGCTATTGGTTTGTTGTAGGTACGAATGAGTGTATATTAGTGTAGGGGGAGTATAAGTGACTGAGGATTTATTGGATTCACTCTTGAGTTTCCTTGGTAGTAATAACGTCAATGCCTTTTAAATTGAATTATGGAATTGTTGTGTCATGGTATGGATGTGTGATTGAGAATACCATCAGTCCTCGGGACGACGATACCCCGACTTGTATTAGGGATGCCTCGAGGGGTAACTAAGTTCCTCCAAATGCCTGTGGGGTGTAACACGGTTTCCCTAGATATCCTCGTGATGTTGGATGGGTGCGAGACGCCTGGGGGATAACGGGGTTCCCGGAGAATGGTGGCGACATGAATTCATACTGAATATAGTCTTAGTATCTTTAAATCCCATTTGAGTTACTGATTACTTGTTTGGAAAAGTTAGTTATCTTACTGATCCGCTAGGTTGATTTTGAAAAGAGTCCTCAAGCAAGTTGATTTGAAAATGATTTTATATTTTTTATATTGAGGCTTTCCTTATCAGTACAACGATTAGTTTATGTAATATAGACCGGTAGATTTTCTATTTGCTGGGTTTATGCTCACCGGCTATTGATTTTACTTTTTCATATCAATAGTAATTATGTCGATCCTTCCTGCTTGAACTTCCATTAGCTATGGGGTACCCGTGGACCTCACTTGGCGTTTTTCCAACTTCATGGATCCGGATTTTCTGGACATTGCCTTCATCTGGTGCATCGCCATTTTGACCATAGACATAGGGTCCCAGCAAGTCCCGTACGCATGGGTTTCCTCGTGGTCTACGTGCGAGGAGGAGGACAGCTCGTGGGGCCAATCCCACACCCCAAGGGTGATAGAGATGACAATGGTAATAGTACGGTCAACTGGGGCAAGAGTAGGAAGGTGAAGCCACATTTTGGATCCAAGTGACAACCTTTGGACGCGCTAGCATCGGAAGATAGGTGGCGAGACATGTAGAGGTAGTTCCATGGTCGAGATAGTACCTTGGGGGTATGATGTATTTTGGGATAACCCTTTTTTTAAAAAAAAAATTCCCAATATACCAATCATGTCACCTAAAGTAAATAATAAGGAATGAAATGTGTTAGCCTGGTTTATATTACACGTGCATTCTTTAAGTTTCCCATGTTTTCGATTATTACTGGTATAAAGACACTTTCGCGTGCTTAAAAAAAGGAAAGAATTGGATAACTACGTTAGCCATAACATACTGAGGACGTCACAAAAACGCCCTTATCACTAATTTGAAAGTCAAAAAACTTAATAATCAATCTTCTAATGAACTGTCTTTTGCATTTTTTTTATACAAAGGGAAAAGGACAAATACCTTATTTTTGACGAAATTCGGGGATTTAAGAGTTTTATAAAATATTCAAGCCACTTGAGAAGATCCCATACCTAGAGCTAACATCATATAACCCAATTGGAATATTGTAAAATAAGTTAAACCTCTTTAAAAATATAATTTTTTTTATAAGGAAAGAAAAGAAAAAGAGAAAACATAAAATTAAAATAATTAAAAATTCAATTTTAAACAAATAAAATAAATTTAAAAATTTTGTTTTTTCTCTTAAAATAAAGTAGTGAGATTGAAAATATTTTCCAATGAGATCCAAAATTCCGAAAGCGTTTTCGATTATATATCACCAAATAAAACGAAGAAAAACTAGTCATAGAAAAAAAAAAAATCTATTATTAAATTTTTCGTGGGACAAACGCACGCTCTATCTTTACTCCGCTATTGGATCATTCGAGCATACCCAAATAGATATTATATTTGCCTATGGTTCCGTGCACTGATACGTTCCATGTTACGCCTTCTTCATGACGTGGCATTTATAAAAAGAAAATGTCTATTTAATTATCAATTTCCTGCTGGGCACATGTATAAATCCCTAACGAGTCTTACTTTGCTTCCAGCTCCACGGTTCCCTACACTAATACATTCCATTGAGAGATGGCCGGCCGTGAATCAACCAGTTTCGGTCCACAGGCGAGGCCATTCCCGGTCAGGTTGCTGGTCCGATGGAAGGAGATGGCCTCTCAGATCCCGAACCGCTCGCCCAAACTCTCCACAGTGGGGCCTCCCTTCACCCGGTGCCCGGAGACTCCGGCGATCCTGACAAAGAAGAAGTGTCACTAAGCTCCTTGGACGAGGTCGTATTTGCGAAATTTCATGGAACTTCGAAATAGTGCCCTAATTTCGAAAGCTATTCCGGTTAGACAAACGAAGGGCTTGAATCTGGACATTGCAATACCTAATTGATTCAACTTGACAAAGCCTCCATGATGTGTCCGTGATTCTCTCTCTCTGTTTTTTCCTCCCCTTTCTTTCCTTTTTCTCCTCTATTTCCTTTCTCTTTTCCTTCTTCCTCCCGTTCGCTATTATAGGCCACGTCCCCTTTTCCGTTAAATATCTCTTCCTTTTCCTTTTTTTTTTTGGGGCCCACTTTGACCTACTAAAAATATTACGTGTTACACCCTGAAACCATCATGAATGGAGTATGACACGGCCGTCCTTCCACCCGAAGGACGTAGCCTCAAAGCTCCCAAAATCCAACTCCTAAAAGTCCCATCGTCAATGTCGCTCTCGTACTACTTATCATTAGCTGAGGAACCTGAAAAAGATTGGCAAATAGAGGGGTGAGCAACCACGGCTCAGTGAGTAGTAAATCTCTTTTAAGCGGATCGAGCACCCACTATGCATATTTACAAAACAAAACCATAACTCTTTTAACCCAAATTCAGAATATAACAAACAAATAATAAAAGAATAAGTTATGTATACTTCAAAATAGTTCATTCATTTCACAATAACATCAAAGAAATGTCAATGGTCAAATCCATCGATCAATTTTATAAAGTTACACGCCAATAGTCCATCCCATTGGTTAATCTTATGCCAGACATCAATGGTCTATTCCATTGGTTCATCTCATATGAAACCACACGTTGATGGTCCATTCAAACGACTAAACTCAAATCACATGTCAATGATCCACTCCATTGACCAAACTCATATCACATGTCAATAGTTCACTCCATTGACCAATCCGTTGCTCAATATCAAACCATGGTCACGATATAATGCCTAGTGACAAGGTAATCAAAATTCCCCCATTGGCAAGGTCTCCACCTATTATTGGCCGGTGGCTCAGCCCAAAAGGATATCCTAGCATACCCACAAGCCCCTCGCTAGGCTCACAGCAATATTGAACATCAATATCAATCCAGAACAACACTATCCACAATTTACAAACCAAATCCATAAATCATTTCATATATCACCAAAAGATTTCACAACTCAACTCATCCGCCAAAATACTTTTCATAGAATATTATCAAATAATTTCAAGACTAGTCTCATAAATCAATTTTACAAATCAAATCAAATCAAATACATTTTAAAAAGCTTATCACAAGTTCATATCTATATAACATTCCATAAACTATCTCCAAGTCGAACTTTTCGTAAAAAAAAAAGTTTCACAAACCCAAAACATGTAATATTTCTCAACTTCGTTTATCAAACAGAGTACATATTTCCACCAAAAAGACCTCACACTATTCTCAAATACCAAAATATAGTAATGCCCGATCCAAATTTTATACAATAAACATACTTATTCATACCCCATAAAATATCAATCATTTATCATTTTAAAGACATGAGCTTATAAACTCTTAGAAGAGATGGCACCACTCACCTAGGAAAGCCGAAAATCAACATATGTGGTTACTCAAGCCAACGAACTCATATTCCCATCAATAAATCGAAAACGATATTAAAACCAAGTTATATGCTACTCTCCAACTAATGACTCGACTAAATTATGCTTATTCATCGATAAAACGACACCTACGCGCTAATAACCGTATATCCAAAGTGATTATTTAAGCCGTCCACAACGCGGAACTTAAGCGTGGAACTTGGTCATGTCATAACTTTCTCCACCAAACCCCGTTTCAAGCGTACTCATAGTCAATAGAAAGCCCTTCTAACATACTATAAGAACCCTAATTTATTCAATCCAAAATCAAGCCAAAAACCAACAAATTATGGCCCTGAAGTCCTGGTCGCGCACTGTTCATCACGCACGATAAACTTCAAAATTTTGTTTCGGGCAAACCATAAACTCAAATCACGATTCGTAAAATCATACACCTCCATAACATCCTAAAATATCCTTTCTATAAAAATAAGCAGCTCAATGACTCAAAAATTGAATTTCACCATTCGATTTTCACAAAATTTCAAATTTCAATCCTTAAGCCCGAAACTACTCCAATTGAACAAACGGAGCACGAGCACTTACCGGGCGTTACGTTACTTAGTTGAGGTGGCTTGACAAGGTTCCCATGGCGAGAACGTGCGAAGCCCCTTTTCTTCTTTTTCTTCCTCTTCTTTCTCTCTTTCTTTTTCTTTCTTTGTGCGAGCTCTCTACCATCCCTCTCTCTCTCCTTCTTTCCTTCTCTCTTTCCCTTTTATCTCCTCCTTTTTTCTTTTTTTCCTTTCTTTTTCCTTTCTTTCTTTCTTTCCTTTCTTTCTCTCTCTCTCTCTCTTCTTTTTCCTCTCTCCCGAAAACTCTTGGTTCCTCTGTCTCTCTCTGCTGAAGCTTCTTTTTCCTCTCTCCCGAAAACCGACCTTCCTCTGCTTTCCATTTTCCACAGAATTTTCGAGCAAGAATTTTAATCAGTGTCCTTCATGAAAGTTGTAGAGTACATCCCAAAATATCACATATAAAAATTTCAGAATTTTTTGAAATCGTTTAGTCAGAGAAACAATGTTCTTTTTAATCCTGTTATCTATCAGAAGACCTACTGTTTTAGTTTGGTTTTCCAAAAATTTATATAGTGTCGTATAAAATGAATTGTACTTCGATTTCTTCATGAAAAATGTCCCTTTGGATCTTGTCTATCTTATGTTAAAATTTCATAAATTTTGAAATGCATTTACCTAAGCAACCACTGCTGTTTCCAAAGAATGCAGAACACCATTATATGGTGAATTTGGGGACTATGATATGGAATCCTTCTTGCTATTCGTTTGATGTAGGTACGAGTGAGTGTATATTAGTGTAGGGGGAGTATAAGTGACTGAGGATTTATTGGATTCACTCTTGAGTTTCCTTGGTAGTAATAACGTCAATGCCTTTTAAATTGAATTATGGAATTGTTGTGTCATGGTATGGATGTGTGACTGAGAATACCATCAGTCTTTGGGACAACGATACCCCGACTTGTATTAGGGATGCCTTGAGGGGTAACTGAGTTCCTCCAAATGCCTGTGGGGTGTAACACAGTTTGCCTAGATATCCTCGCGATGTTTGATGGGTGCGAGATGCCTGGGGGATAACGGGGTTCCCGGATAATGGTGGCGACATGAATTCATACTGAATTTAGTTTTAATATCTTTAAATCCCATTTGAGTTACTGATTACTTGTTTGGAAAAGTTACTTATCTTATTGATCCGCTAGGTTGATTTTGAAAAAGGTCCTCAAGCAAGTTGAGTTGAAAATGATTTTATATTCTTTATATCAAGGCTTTCCTTATCAGTACAACAATTGGTTTATGTAATATAGGCTGGTAGATTTTCTATTTGCTAGGTTTATGCTCACCGGCTGTTGATTTTACTTTTTCATATCAATAGTAATTATGTCGATCCTTCCTGCTTGAACTTCCATTAGTTATGGGGTACCCGTGGACCTCACTTGGCATTTTTCCAACTTCATGGATCCGAATTCTCTGGACATTACCTTCATCTGGTGCATCGCCATTTTGACCATAGACATAGGGGTCCCGGCAAGTCCCGTACCCATGGGTTTCCTCATGGTCTACGCGCGAGGAGGAGGATAGCTCGTGGGGCCAATCCCACACCCCGGGGATGATAGAGATGACAATGGTAGTAGTATGGTTGACTGGGGCATGAGTAGGAAGGTGAAGCCACAATTTGGATCCAAGCCACGACTTTTGGATGTGCTAGCATCGGAAGATAGGTGGCGAGACATGTACAGGCAATTCTAAGATCGAGATAGTACCGTGGGGGTGTGATGTATTTTGGGATAACCCTTTTTTTTTTTTAAATTCCCAATACACCAATCATGTCACCTAAAGTAAATAAATAATGAATGAAATGTGTTAGCCTGGTTTATGTTACTCATGCGTTCTTTAAGTTTCCCATGTTTTCGATTATTACTGGTATAAAGACACTTCCGCGTGCTTAAAAAATGGAAAGAATTGGATAACTACATTAGCCATGATGTATTGAGGACGCCACAAAAATGCCCTTATCACTAATTTGAAAGTCAAGATACTTAACAGTCATACTTCTAATGAACTCTCTTTTACATTTTTTTTATACAAAAGGAAAAGGACAAATACCTTATTTTTTACCAACAAATACCTTATTTTTGACCAAATTCGGGGATTTAAGAGTTTCATAAAATATTCAAGCCACTTGAGAAGATCCCATACCTAGAGCTAACATCATGTAAGCCAATTGGAATATTGTAAAATAAGCCAAACCTCTTTAAAAATATAAAAAAAAAAATTATAAGGAAAGAAAAGAAAAAGAGAAAACATAAAATTAAAAAATAATTAAAAATGCAATTTTTAAAAAATAAAATATACTTAAAAATTAGTTTTTTCTCTTAAAATAAAGTTATGAGATTGAAAATATTTTCCAATGAGATCCAAACTTCCGAAAGCGTTTTCAATTATATATCACCAAATAAAACAAAGAAAAACTAGTCATATTCTTGAAAAACAAAATTCTATTATTAAATTTTTCGTGGGACAAACGCACGCTATATCCTTACTCCGCTCTTGGATCATTCGAGCATACCCAAATAGATATTATATTTGCCTATGGTTCCGTGCACCGATACGTTCCATGTTACGCTTTCTTTATGACGTGGCATTTATAAAAAGAAAATGTCTATTTAACGATCAAATTCCTGCCGGGCACATGTATAAATCCTTAACGCGTCTTACTTTCTTTGCTTCCAGCTCCACGGTTCCCTACACTGATACATTCCATTGAGAGATGGCCGGCCGTGAATCAACCGGTTCCAGTCCGACAGGCGAGGCCATTCCCGGTCAGGTCGCTGGTCCGATGGAAGGAGATGGCCTCTCGGATCCCGAACCGCTCGCCCAAACTCTCCACAGTGGGGCCTCCCTTTGCCGGGGCGAGGCTCAGATGTCCAAGACTTGGGCCCAGGATCCAGATGGAAACGAACTGCGTCTGGACTTCCCTGCTGAGGATAGCCAGCGAGGGAACGGGGCATTCATGGAAGACGAGGTGCTCCGGAAGATGAGGCAGGATTCTTGGGGAGCCAACGGGGAGTCCGGCCGTCCATACAGATACGACGTGTTCCTGAGCTTCCGTGGCGAGGACACGCGCAACGGCTTCACCGGCCACCTCCACGCGGCACTCGACCAGCGAGGAATCGACGCGTTCCTGGATGAGGAGGAGCTCCGGAAGGGCGAGGAGATCGCGCCGGCAATCGTCGGAGCCATCGGGGAGTCGAGGATCTCGATCGTCGTGTTCTCGGAGAACTACGCGTCCTCTAGCTGGTGCTTGGACGAGCTGGTGAGAATCGTGGAGTGCAGGGATAAGATGGGGCAGATCGTGTGGCCGGTGTTCTACAAGGTGGATCCCTCGGAGGTGAGGAAGCAGAGGGGGAGGTACGGACAAGTCCTTGTTGATCACGAGGAGAGGTTGAAGTCAAAGGGCGGCGATTCCGAGAAGGTGAGGAAGTGGAGAGAAGCACTGACTGCAGCAGCTAACATTACTGGCTGGCATTTGGTTGACGAGTAAGGCTCTCATTTCACAAGAATTTGTGTTCTAACTGTTGATTACGGAATTTCACTACTTGCAATGGCAATAGATTCACGGCAATGCTTATGCATAAAATGGGGAAAAAAAAATCAATTCACGCTAATTGAAGCAAGAAAGCTTGTGTATTAGTTTCCTTGACAAGCAACTAAGCAAGTCGTCAGTTGAGTACATAAACAAGCAGGTGGACCACGTCCCTCTACAAGCCCATCTTTGCATTAGATGTCAATTGCTAGAAACTGAATTTAATCTGGTCTATTGTGCTTGAGATATTGACCACGGTTTGATCTTACTGGAGATCAGCCTATTGCTTTTTTATCCAATTTGTTTCAATCTACCAGGCGCGAATCTAATGTCATTCAGAGCATTGTCAAGGGAGTATGCGCTCAGCTGAAGAATCGCAACCAATTACACGTTCCCGAAAACGTGGTTGCCATGGACTCGCATGTGTACCATATGTGTACTTTGCTTGACATGGAAGCAAATGAGGTTCGCATGGTCGGAATTTGCGGATGTGGAGGAATAGGAAAGACAACTATTGCCAAAGCTACTTACAATGCTTTTGCACACAAATTTGAGTGTTGCAGCTTTCTTTCTAACGTTAGAGAAACTTGCGAGAAATTCACAGACAGTGGCCTACTTCAGCTTCAAGAGGCACTTATTTCTAAGGTAATGTGGGATGATGGTCTGAAGGTTGGCAATGTCGACACAGGTATGAGCATGACAAAGAGTAGACTTTGCAAAAAAAAGGTCCTCATTGTCCTTGATGATGTGAACCAATTGATCCAATTGGAAACACTAGTTGGAGGACATGATTGGTTTGGTTGTGGAAGTAGAATCATCATAACGACTAGAGATGAACATTTACTAGCTGCTCATGGCATAGAAAGTATTTACAAGGTTCAACTATTAGATTGTTTAACGGCTCATACACTCTTCAGTAAAATTGTTTTCCAATATTCTTCTCCTACTCCAGATTATGAAGAGCTTTCACATAACGTAGTGGAATACACCAAAGGACTTCCATTAGCCGTTAAAATTTTGGGTTCTTCTTTTCGAGGTAGAAGCTTACTTGAATGGAAAAGCACATTAAATAAATTGACGAGAGTTTTCAGTCGAGAAATCTTCAATGTGCTGAGAATAAGCTTTGATAGTCTGGATGATTATGAGAAGGATATTTTTCTTGACATTGCATGTTTCTTCAAGGGAGAGAGTAAAAGTTATGTGAGAGATATTTTGGAGACTGTGATCTCTACCCAGATGCTGGAATTAATGTTCTATTAGATAAGTCGCTCGTCACTATTGAGCATGGCAAGCTGGAGATGCATGATATGATTCAAGAAATGGGAAGAGAAATTGTGCGGAGGGAATCTCCCAAAGAGCCAGGGGAGCGCAGCAGATTGTGGTCCTATAAGGATGTGCTTCATGTTCTAACAGAAGGCACGGTAATAAACTGAATCATGATCTTTTGTTTTTGACAATATGTATGCCTGTTTGGTAGGGTTAAAGCCTCTTAAAAAGTACTTTTGCCTTCTACTGAAAAAGCGTGTGAATATGTCTCTGCTAAGTAAGATAATAGCCTGACGGTGTCATGAGAACCTTTGATTTTCACATCCCACCCTGAAATGCAAGATTTGCACTATTGACCTCTCCCCAGAAAGTAAATTATGAAAAAAATCCCCAGGAACTTAAATGATATGTTTCTTCAATGATTTCACTTGCTTATAAAACTAGTGTGTCAAATGCGGAAGTAAAAGCAAATTCTGAAAGCTAAAAGGAAAAGGCACCTGAAGCACACCAAATCTTATTTTTCTAATACTAGTTAAGTCCTTGCATAACCTAGACACCTTTGCACTTAATTCATCTGTTCATATAATGTGCTGCCAGGGAACGAACAAAGTAGAAGCAATAATGATCAAGTTGGCTGCTCCTGAAGGAGTACGCTTTAGTGCTCAAGCTTTCACAAACATGAGAAGGCTCAGAATTTTCTTAGCTCGCAATGTGTACTATATGGGTGATCCCATATACTTTACCACTAACTTGAGATGGCTGGAATGGCCCGATTATTATCCAACATCGGCGCCATTCAATACAGACCACGGGAAACTTGTAGGTCTAGACCTAAGTAAAAGCAACATCCGCATATTGGGGAAGACATTCGAGGTACATGCTTGCAATATTCTCTTCCGTCAAATTAAAAGATGAATCTGTGAAGATCTTGAAAAGCTACTTACATATATCATATGTTTACTATGCAGCTTTGTAGAAATTTGAAGTTTGTTAATTTTAGCCACTGTGCTTTGCTGAGTGAAATTCCCGATGTATCATCACTATTTAGTCTTGAGCATTTGGATCTACGAGAGTGCACCAATCTTGTTGAGGTTGATCAGTCTCTTGGGCATCTTGACAAGCTCGTGTATGTGAACTTTTTGAACTGCTGCAATCTGAGCCGTTTCCCAAGAAATCTGAAGTTAAGATCACTTCAAAATCTAATTCTTAGAGGTTGCTCAAAGCTTTCAAGGTTTCCAGATATTCTTGTACAAATGAAACATTTGACAGAACTAGCGCTTCATGGGACTGCCATCAGAGAGCTACCCTCTTCTGTCGCAAATCTTGTTGAACTGAAAGGGTTGTATCTAGAAGATTGCATGGACCTTAAAAGCCTTCCTTGTAGCATCTATACACTGCAGCATCTTGAGCGTATTTTGGTTGATGGTTGCTCACAACTTAGCAAGCTCCCAGAATGTTTGTGTGAATCAAGTGATTGCACCAATTTCTCTCTCCCGTTAGCCCTTCCGAGCGTTATTAACTTGAATGTGCAAAGATGCAGCTTATCAGAGCTTAGTTTCTTGAAAAATCTTCATTGCATGTCCTCGTTGACAATTTTAGATTTGTCGGAGAACAAATTTGTGAGCCTTCCTACCTGCATCAGTCAATTTACAAAGTTGCAGCAGCTTTTTTTGATGCATTGCAAGCAGCTGCAAGAGATTCTAGCTCTCCCGCCAAACATAACATCTTTACATGCAAAAGGTTGTGAATCGCTGGAAACATGTGCAGACTTGTCAAACGTGTTACAATATAATTCAGATGAATCACCTTGGCTCAGAAGAATTGACTTCTCTAGCTGTCATAAGCTGATTCAGAATCAATGCTCCATCAATTGCAAAATGCTGTCAATTGAGGTCTTTCTCCCTCCCTCTCTCCCTTCCTTTGCACTTGTTTGTGTGTTTGTGTCTCAAATGTAAAATGTTCCAAATGGCAGGGATTGCTTGGAGAGACTCAGGTTGACATTTTTCATCCAGGAAGCAAGATCCCAACGTGGTTTGTCCATCAAAGTGTCAAAGGGCTCATAATTTTTCCTGTATCTTCAGAATTATACTGTGACATAGCCAGCTTGGCGTTTTGCGCTATTGTTGGTTCAACCAATCGGAAGAAAGCCAGTATCTCATGTGAGATGCAATTGTTTGTCAACAAGGAAGAAACTTATGGTTGTGTAGATTGTTTTTCCTCGTTGGAGTTAGACCATGTATGGGTTATATATGTTCCACGGCGAATGATGTGGGGATTGGATGCGAAATTGCTGAATCACTATAGTCAATTTACAGTATTGTTTCAAGCATCGGAGGGGACTCTAAGAAGTTGCGGGGTGCATCTGGTGTACAAAAAAGGTAAGCAACCAAATGACATGAAGTTTGACGAAAGCGTCCATCCTTAGAATTCTAACATAAACCTTACAAGTTCCTGTGTTAAACCCGCAAAGGAAGGAAAGACTTTCAGACTCCTAATCAGTAAACTATGATTCGAACTTAGCTTCTTGTAATTTAGTGTAGGGAGTTATATTAATACCCTTTCGAGCGGCTTTGATCGTGTGTTTCTTCATAGCAAAAATAAACTTGTTGCTCTGTTTTTCTTTACCCTCGGTGATCATCTTCCATCTTTCCCTCACTGACAAAGTGCAAGGATGTTCATGAGGATCAATATTCCTCAATTTTCTTGTCGACCCGTATGATGGCCGAGTTCAAAAAAGAGAACCAGAAAACGAAGAAGGGCTCTAAACAAAGAACTAGAATTTCTAAATTAGCCCAAATCTTTCTGCAAGAAATTGTATGATTTTGGTTCTGCGAGATGTCACTATCTTTTGCCCTGTTTTGATCTTGGCTTCAACATAGATCAGCAGCTACTGAAGTCACGAGAATGAAGGATGGGCTGTGCAGTCAGTTCACTCCATGTTCGGCGTTTTTTGGCCTTGTTTCCGATTTCACCTTAAGTATGACTGCTCGTATGTTTTAAGTGTAATGAATGGCCAATTAATGCCGCCCGTATTTTGTTTGCCAAGCCCAAAGTCACCCATTTGCCTTTCTTCCTTCAACGGATGTGTGCGTGAGTGTGCGAAGCGGCGAACTAAACAAGAAAAAGAAAAAGAAGAGAGATTGTGCTCGTTAATGAAGAGAAGAAGGGGAAAAGAGAAAAAGTTTCAACCGTAGGCGATTCGGACGTCGCAATAAGCTGAATCAACTGCAAATTACAACACTTTGTAAGTATTCAAGCCTATCATTCATCTAATCAGAGTGATTTTCAAAGTTAGTTCTTAAATCTAGAGTTATGTGAAAGTTGAATTGCAAGGTTCAATTGAGGAGCTGTTGAGCTTAAAATTTATGTGCAAATAATAGACAAAGAGCATTGTGGAGCTGTGAGGTTTGATGAAAATCAATTACAAATTATAATTTGATTGGAACGAAATTCTGAACTTTCACGTAACTTGTACGTGGAGTGAACAATACAAGTAACAAATAAAGATGAACATTCATTAACGAATTTCTTGGTTAGCGTGTAGAAATTGTTTTATTGACGGATAAGTATAGTTTAATTGTATCATTCATTAGAGTAGCGTGTGTTTTTTTGAATAATTGATGGGAATACGAGTGCGTTGACTTGAGTAATCTCCATAAGTCATTTTTTAAACATTCCTAGGTGAGTGATACTATCTCTTTTTAAAGTTTGTAAACTCATATTTAGAAAATGATGTGAATTAGATATACTACGAGTTATACGAAATGGTATGTTTATTGCATAAAAACTAGATCGAGCATTTACTATCATTTTGTTTATTTGAAATGGAAAAGCATTGCCGATTACCATTTGAGCTTATTACTTGTGAATAATTTGCGAAGTCTATAACGAAAGAATCACAAAAATTTCATGATTTATAACTTTGTTTTATAAAAGGTGTTTTGATATTTATCAAATCGTGAAATTATATGATTTACTTTGTGAATCAGAGTTAATATGGTTTCTAATTTTGGTTGTAAATTATTGAAGATTGAGGTTGATGGATTTGGATTATGCTCAGTGTTTTTGTGTACCCATTGAGAAGTTTGTGGATATACATACTAGTTTTAAGATACCTTAAGAGCTAGCCATCAACAATATAGGTGGAGATCTAAACAAGATATGAATCTTGACCATCTTTTCATGAGATCTTATGTGTGATCTTGTTGGATATTTAAGCGCGGAATTAGTCAATGGAATGGATTATATTACTTGGCTTGTTTCGCACATGCAATGTCTGACGGTAATAATACCTTCGGCATGCGAAACACCATTATCATCGTTGAAGTGAATTTTTGCAACGGAAAATGAATTATATCCAAAAGGAATTTGTCATTCTTTTAGAAATTTAACATAGAATCGTGAATATTACAAATGATGTGGGAATGATCCTTGAATCCCGAGGATAGCAAATTCCGCATTGTTTGCACTTCTATTGAACTCTCTTTTACACTTTTTCGATACAAAAGGAAAAGGACAAACACCAGCACAGAATCCTTGTAATTCCTTTTTTTTTCTTTTCTTTTTAAATCCTTGTGATCGACCCAAATTAGTTACATGGGGCTCCCAACATGTTTTTCCTTGCAGTAGTCCCTGTAAAATGATAATAAATGTATCGAAAACTCTAATGATGATGATAAAAGAATATTACTCACGAGTGCTCCAAAGGTACTTTTTTTTTTCTTGAAAATATAATTTAAGGCGTTGATCACTACGAGCGGTTTTCAACTTCATTTGATCGTGATGCCATGATGTAACGTGCAGTCATCCCGAGATAGTAGGATGTATGGTATAGGACCCCTTTTTTCTCTCCCTTAAATTCATTTATGGATTTTGAGTCTAAAATAGAATATTGTCTTATTCGGTACCATATCACAATTTATTCATTCGCGGGCGTGGTTATTCATGAAACATGGCATAGGTCATTTGTCGGCAGTAGGAGTCAACCATCCAAGCAACAAGTCAGACCGATCCCATTCATTCTAATCCTATCAAAACGGATCTTGTTAAATGAATTGATCCATCATGCCCTACTTCTTATTCTTAGTGCATTTTAGGAAAAGTTTGAAAATTCTTTTTTTACAATGTATGTGATGACTATTTTGTGATTAAATATATTAGAAAACGTGTTAACATGAACTCGAATAATAAATAATTTTACCAATTATTAAATGTTACACATCGAACTCAATATTAGGCCCAAGAAAAGTGATGAAAGTATACGCTATGCCCACGGTTTCAACGCGCCGGCGATTGCATGAATTGTGTGATTGTACAATGAAAAACGGCCGCCCGCACGAGCCAACTGGACTGCTTAGTTGGACAAGCGCATCGACACGTGGCG
The DNA here is from genome assembly GCA_014182365.1 of Eucalyptus tenuipes. Classification (NCBI taxonomy): domain Eukaryota; kingdom Viridiplantae; phylum Streptophyta; class Magnoliopsida; order Myrtales; family Myrtaceae; genus Eucalyptus; species Eucalyptus tenuipes. Next base: position 35,436,689 of record CM024539.1, on the reverse strand, counting down.
CTCATGCATAGGATTCGCCGACCAGGCGAAAGAGCCCCCACCGCAGCGGGCTTATCCCGAACCAGATCCGACGGCCCACAATCGCCGCCGCCCTCTCGCCCCCACCGCGGCGAGGAAGCCGACAAACACCTCCTCCTCTTCCTGAGGAAGCCCCCAAAAGGGAGAGGAACGTGGCGACTCTTTGGACACTTTCCCGCGTGTATAAAGCCAACCATTCCTCCTTGTCGTTCTTACAAGTCCACTTTTCAGCTCGAGTTCTCGGTCTCACAGTCTCGCCCTCCACTGTATCGAGGCCTTTGACCTCGAACTCCAGCTCAAGATGACGACGGCGTCTCACGGCGGCGCCGGCGGAACGCCATGCTCGTCGTTTTCCGACACCCTCTTTCCTGAACCAGGCCTCGAGCTAGGAAAGGCGAGACCTTCGGCAAGTTCACTAGAAGAGATCGCGTCCCCTGCTGTTCTTGACGGCGGTGATGCCGGAGAGATGGGGTCGCCTGCCCATTCGGTCGCCTCGCCAAGAGTAGCCGTTGGCGACGGCAGGATCAAAGCGGGGTCGCCTTCACGTCCATGCCTGTCCTGGCCCGGATCCCATTCTGCTTTGGTCGTGCAGGTGGTGAAGATCAAAGAGGAAGAAGTGGAAGAGGAGGAGGCAGCGATGGTTGCTGATCCCGGGGAGGCCACCACCATGTCGTCGTCATGCTCGTGGCGGGCAGCAGCAGAGGAAGTGGTGAGGCCGATGGAGGGGCTGGGGGAGGTGGGGCCGACGCCGTTCCTGAGGAAGACGTATGAGATGGTGTCGGACCTCGGATCGGACCCGGTGGTGTCGTGTGGTTCAGGCCGGGACAGCTTCGTGGTGTGGGATCAGCACGAGTTCTCGAAGCAGGTCCTGCCTCGATATTTCAAGCACTCCAACTTCTCCAGCTTCATCAGGCAGCTCAACACTTACGTGGGTTCTCCCCTTGAACGGGATTGTGTTTTCTTGTCCATGTCTTTTGCTTGAAACTCTCTCCATAGGTAAGAGCAAACTACTTGTGTAGATGTGTCCTTTGGTTTAACTCTGTTTCGGTGCTTTTTTTTTTTTTTTTTGATGTCGTCCAGAGTGTGATCCTCTTGGAGCATCCAGCTACTCTTCATTGTCCCAGCGGATAGTCCCCGGGGCGTAGAGGCTAGGATCCAAGGGCTTCCACTCGCGACGTTTTGCTCAGGTTGTCGAGATTCAACTTGACCCACTTGGTCGGTTGTTAGTTGTGCTTTACCCTAGTTTAGGGCACGAGGAACGAAGGAATCTGAAATGGCGGGCGAGATACGCAGATTCTATATGAAATCTCATGAATCGGTGGCCAGAGAACAATGGCCTGTCATCATATTCTAGTGATGATGCTTTAGACGGTAATTTGCAGAAACTATAATGTCAACCCTGACATCAGAACACCCATTAAGATTATCTTCTCACTGATTTGTATTTGAGTTCTTTTCTTAAATGGTAAATTTGAATTTTGATTCAGAAATGCACTACAGCGGTTCCTTTAAAGCTGTTAGTGCTGAGCATTTTGCTGTTTCGATGCTCAATTCTGCACTTTCTAGCTGAAGATGAGTTTCCTTGGCCATCGCTTCGTGTCTATCCGATGTTTTGGTAAAGCATTACGGCACCTCTTTTCTTTTGGGGCGAGACCATTAGTATAATTTCGCACTTTTGTGTTCATATATATGGAGTTGACAGATTGATTTTTGAGTCATTTCATTGTCCATACACTCTTTGTACTGGTTTTTGAATCATAGCAAAGGATCTCTCCTTGACCTGCAATGTGCTCTGTGTATATTGGCCTAATGATACCCCCTTGTGCGCATCTTCCATTGAAACTTCGTTAGCCTTCATTCTGCTTATTCTCTACTCTTTAGCCTTTTGTTTCAATATGAACTCCCAGGCCCAGCTTCCTCCTGTCTTCAATTCTTCATGCATCCTGATGCAAGATGTGTCCCAGGTTTTTAGGAAGATTGATACGGAACAATGGGAGTTTGCGAACGAAGGTTTTCAGGCAGGGAAGAAGCACTTGCTGAAGAACATAAAGAGGAGAGGCAAATTCAGCAAGCACAGGAAGACATCGAGTAGTAATTTTACCTCGGGTTATCCAAAAGCTGGAAAGGAAGCTGTACTCGAAACGCTTCAGAAGGACCAGGAAGCATTGAAGGCCGAGATCCTGAAACTAAGAGAAGAGCGGGAGAATTCACAGCATGAGATTGACCAGGTCGCAGAGCAGGTTCGTTGTGCCGAGTGCAGGCACCAGCAGATGTTCCTCTTCCTCTACAAAGCTGCCAAAAGCCCGAACTTTGTCCAGCAGTTAATCCAGACAAGGAGGCACAAGAGAGAATTAGACACTCGTGAATCAAGCAAGAAGAGCAAATTGCTTGATTTCGATGGCGCCACCCAATGCTTGCTTGAAGCAATAGATCCCAAGATTCAAAGCCCAAATGTTGATTGCCTGACAATCAGTGACGAGTCGGCTCAGATGGAGTCTCAGCCAAATAGTGTCGTGCTGAAGGATTGTGAGACCATTCAGATGCACAATCCGTGGCCTTCTCCACTGGGTGGCAGAGATTTCAGGGTTGTGCAGGGTCAGACGCCGGATCAGATGGCCGGAGCTAGTCCGTCACATTTGTCTTCGGTTTTCCACGAGATGTCTGACTCCTCGAAGACAATAGTGACAACGTCGCTGATTGAAGACCTGGTGGTGAATGACTCAAGAATCTATCTTGAATTGGAGGGTCTGATTGAGAAGCCTGAGTACCCAAGTGGGCTGATGGAGCAAGCAGCGGGACTGATGCCCTGAATTTCCATGTACTCCTGCTCTGTTCCATCTGTTATTTTCTTGCCCATTTGGGTTCTTCTTTCTGTATTTAAGCTTACACCAGAATCATTGTTGCTACTTTTTTTTTGTGGACCAGATCGCATGATGCAGCTTTTGCCATAATTGGAGAGAATTTCTTGAGTGAAGTCTCTTTGCTTGACCGAATGAAGATATGCTGGAAACAGGAGGGGAGAGGGAATCCAACCATTAAACTAGGATCTTACGGCAAATGCCCATACTTGTCCAGATGTTGGAAGCTTTTTCCTTTGTCCACCATTGTATCAGAGTCCCCTGGGTGTTCTTTTCTCTAGTATGCACTATTTTTTTTTCCTTTTTTGGTGTGTGTTGTAACCAGCTACGTATAAAGAGAAGCTGTTTATAGAGCGAAAAGTTCAATTTCAGTATTTTCCAAATGTTCTGCATGACCAGATTCTAATCAGGAGTTACCGGCTCTCCATGTATTCTTACAGAGACAATCTTTCTTTTTTTCGTGATCGTGCTCCATGTGGTTCTTGTTGAAAGCTTCAACATGTCGAGAAGGAAAAGTTGACTGATGGTACACCGTGATTGGACCCTTTTTCTTGAGAACGATGCTTTAGTCGATGGTAGTAATCATTCAACTGGTCGAGAGTAATGGAATCAGAGAAGAGCGGGAGCACTCGCAGCATGAGATCAATCAGGTCGCCGAGCGGATTCGCTATGCTGAGTGCAGGTGTCGGCAAATATTCCTCCTCCTCTCCAAAGCAACCGAAAGCCCGAACTTTGTCCATTTAATCCAAGAGAGGAGGCAGAAGAGAGAATTAGAGGCTTGTGAATCGAGCGAGACGAGCAAATTGCTGAGTCTCGATAGCGAAGCCACCAAACGCTTGCTCGAAGTAATGGATCACAAAATTCAAAGCCCGAACGTTGATTGCCCAAGAGTTGGCGATGATCCGGGACAGATGGAGTCTTGGCCAAACAATGTCGCGCCGGCGGATTTTCAGACCGTTTAGATGCTCAACCCATGGCCTCCTCCAATAGGTGGCGGAGATTTCAGGGCTGTGCAGGGTCAGACACCCAATCAGAAGGCCGGCGCTACTCCGTCAGATTTGCCTTTGGTTTTCCATGAGATGTCGGAGAAGCTCCTCGGAGACAACGTGGTCATGGGCGATGATGCAATGGATGTAGAAGCAGAAGAACTGGCAATGGATGACACAGGAATCTATCTTGAGCTGGAGGGTCTGATTGAGAAGTCCTGTGGTTGGAGTGATTACACAAGTGAGCTGTGGGAGCAAGCAGTGGGACTGACGCCCTAAAATTTCCATGCTGCTGCTGCTGCTGTTCTCTCTGTTATATGGTGCTGCTATTTTCTGTGACCCAGATCACATAATGCAACCTCTGCATAATTGGAGGGAATATCCGAAGTGAAGGGACTGAATCCAACAAATAAACTTGGTTTTTTTTTTTTAATGGGTCAAAGGTAAATGCTCATACTTCATACTTAGTATATGTGTTGTAGTTTCTTTCCTTTGTCTCCGCTGTAAGAAAGTGCTCTCGGTGTTCTTTTCCTCTTAGTTTACACTTAGCTTTTTTTCTGTGTTTTTCTTTTCTTTTCTTTCAATAACCGGTTTTGTATAAGATAAGCGTTTATAGTGAGTTGGTATCGTCAAAAATTTCAAACTACTATATCGTGTCAATTTTTTTTTTTTCAAATAAACTTCAACTTGACATTTCCGTACCGCATTAATTTTAAATCAACTTTTGCGTCACAAAAATTACTTCGGAAACACATCATAAATAGGTCATGACGTTGTCACAAGGATTCTAGATCCGAGGAAATTGAATCGAGACCTGTGGGAGCCGAGGTTCCGTCTCGATCATTTAACAAGATGCGCGGCAGGTTCGAACTGAATGTGGGGGCCGATTCGCCCTTAAAAGAGACCTTTGACGACCGAGGTTAAGCCAGGTGTTCTGCTAAAAAGTCTGCCTCGAGAGACTTTCATTTGACATTCGATGCGCCCTTTGAACGCATGAATCGCTCGATGATGCTGTTGGTTTGTACTAGATTAGGACGAGATCTTACTGGACAGGTAGAGCCGGAGAGGCAGACAACTGGACGCAAAGCGACGAATGCACCGGCTCCCGCTGTCCTTCCGAAAAAGCGGGGTCGCTCCTTGATGTCGTCTTTTTCCGAGGGCGAAGTTCTGGGTCAACATTGGAAATTTGCAGCTGACTTCTCTACGCCTCTTTACCCTTCTTCAATTGGATCCTCCTGAGGTGATCCACGTGCCTTTCGAGCCAGTATGGACTCCATCTAATGATAACGAATGGGGTTCACGCTGAAAAAGGAATTCTAAATTTATAAATCCTTATCAAATTTATCTCAAATTAATTTTCTCAATTCATAATGATGCATTTAAAAAATGTGTATAAGATCCCTTGTCAAGTGAATGAATCAATTCTATTCAAAACATCACAAGAATGGAGAAAAAGTTTTGTAGGACTATAATCCAAGAAAGAGGAGTAGCTGCGGCAAGCTTAAAATTCAAGTCCGCATGCTTAAAATGTTCCGTCAAGAAGACAAAATTTAAGGGAAGAGGATGTGAGGATGAAAATTTTTTCCTTGGAAACTTTTGTTTATCTTGTCTGTTGCACCAACTTTATATAATGCTAACTTGCAGAGAATCATTTATAAAGAAGTAACTTAACTTTACTAATATTTGTGTCTAAAACTCCAATTTGGAAGAGAGAAAATTAATAGATTTTAACAAAAGTTAAGTTACTTCATTAGGAACGATTCTTTGCAAGTTAGCATTTTATAAAATCGATGAGAAAAATTGTTGGAAAAGCCATAAACCTATTACTTGTATTAATTTAGTCCTAAAACTTTTTAGTAGTGCCTATTTAATCATTGATCTTTTGACCTAATGAAAATTGAGTCATTTTCTACTAATTTTAGCTAGATATTACTGATATGGATGTTGGCCTACCTACATAGCACAAGCGGGACCAATTCTAACGTAGACAACTTTTAATAATATATTTATTAATTTTCAATTATTTTTATTTAATTTTCAAAAGGTCTAGTGTTTAGAACTTTTCTAACACATTACCTTATCGGTTTTATAAAATGCTAACTTGTAGAGAATTGTTTCTAAAAATCTATTAATTTTCTCTCTACCAAAGTGGAGTTTTTGACACAAAAATTACTAAAAGTCTAGGAAAATACAAATTGCTTATAAGAGCAAGCTTGCTTTCATGATTGTGAAGATAATTTTTATCATAATGCCCGAGTAACTTTTAATACGTTTAGTAACTTTCAATGTAGGAAAGAAACAAATTGTAGCTTTTCGTTTACCATGACATCCATATGTGACCACTAATTTTATTTCGAATCGAAGTAACTTTATTACACAAAGTAAATAAAGGCATAGAAAGTAATAATATGTAACATGGTAACTTTCTAATCACCCGTAACATTACTTTCTATAAGAAGTGATAACTTATACGTGCTTAGTACTTTTTATTGTGCTTGCTAATTTTTAATATTGGAAAGCATGAAAAATTAATATGGATAGTAAACGTTCATTTATTCAGAAAACTAAAAATATATTTTTTCTATTTTAGAAACATATAAAGATTGATTAGTAATTATTGTGTGCAATAAACTAAAGTAATTTTATGCATATTACTGTGGACAGAATCCAGAGGCGTGGGGACGTCTCCCTCCTCGTGCCGTTCGCTGGCGCAGCCATGGCTGGCGCTGAATCAACCCGTTTCAGTCCAACTGGCGAGGCCATTGCCGCGGTCCGATCGCTGTCTGGATAGAAGGAGGTCGCTCCTTCGTTCTCCCATCGCTCATGTTGAGCCGGAAGGCCTCCAGCGACGCTCCGCCTTCGTCCTTCTCCCCGGCCACTCGTGCGGACACAACGTGTTCCTGAGCTTTCGCGGCGAGGACACGCGCAAGACCAGCAGTGGATCGCCGTGTTCATGTACAACGAGGAGCTCGGGAAGGGCGAGGAGATCATGCCGGCAATCCTCAGAGCCATCGGGTAGTCAAGGATCTCGATCGTCGTGTTTTCGGAGGACTACGCGTCCTCCGGCTGGTGCTTGGACGAGCTGGTGAGAATGCTCGAGTGCATGGATACGATGAGGCAGATCGTGCGGCCGGTGTTCTACAAGGTGTATCCGTCGGACGTGAGGAAGCAGAGGGGGAGGTAGGGACAAGCCCTAATCGATCACGAGGAGAGGTTGAAGTCGAACGGCGTCGATTCGGAGAAGGTGAAGAGGTGGAGAGAAGCACTGACCAAAGCAGCTAACATCTCCGGCTGGCATTTGGTTGATGAGTAAGGCTACCATTTAATCCTTTCTGAGGATGCTGACTGTTTGTTTTTTTCACAAAATTTGTGTTCTAACTGTTGATTACCGAATTTCACTTGTTTCATTTGCAATAAATTCATGGTGATGCTAATGCATAATAGGGGAAAAAATCAATTTACGCTAATTGGAGCAGGGAAGCTTGTGTGTCAATTTTTTTCGCAAGCAAGTCATGCATCTGGTCTATTGTGCTTGAGATATTGACTGCGGCTTGAACTTATTGGAGATCAACATAGTGCTCCTTGCATCAAATGTCTTGAATTTCCTTTGGTATCCACAATCGGCTTTATGCTTTGAATTTACCAGGCGCGAGTTCAACGTCATTCAGAGCATTGTCAAGAGAGTGTGGTCTGAGATGAATTGCAATCAATTACATGTCCCCGAAAACCCGGTTAGCATGGATTTGCATGTGTCCCCGCATGCATACTTTGCTGGACATGGAATCAAATGAGGTTCGCATGGTCAGAATTTGCAGACTTGGAGGAATAGGGAAGACAACTATCACCAAAGCTATTTACAATGCTTTGGCACACAAATTTGAGTGTTGCAGCTTTCTTTCCAATGTTAGAGAAACTTACGAGAAATCCACTGACGTTGGCCTACTTCAGCTTCAAGAGACACTTTTTCCTCAGGTAATGTGGGATGGTGGCCTGAAGTTTGGCAATATCCACAGAGGTTTGAGCATGATAAGACTTTGCAGAGAAAGGGTCCTCATTGTCATTGACGGTGTGAACCAGTTGATGCAATTGGAAACACTAGTTGGAGGATGTGATTGGTTTGGTTGTGGAAGTAGGATTATCATAACAACTAGAGATGAACATTTACCGGCTGCCCATCACGTAGAAATTGCATACAAGGTTCAACGTTACATCATTCTAGAGATTGTATGCTCTTCAGTTTGATTGTTTTCGGGAATCTCTCTCCTCTTTCAGATTATGAAGAGCTTTTAGATAACGTAGTGGATTACACCAAAGGATTTCCATTAGCTATCAAAGTTTTGGGTTCTTTTCTTCAAGGTAGAAGCTTACTTGAATGGAATTTCAGCAGAGAAGTCTTCAGTCTGCTGAGAATAAGCTTTGATGACCTAGATGATTATGAGAAGGATATTTTTCTTAACATCGCATGTTTCTTCAAGGGAGAAAGTATAATTTATGTGAGAAAGATTTTGGATAGCTGTGATCTCTACCTGGATGCTGGAATTGCTTTTCTTATAAATAAGTCGCTCATCACTATTGAATCTGACAAGCTGCAGATACATGATATGATTCTAGAAATGGGAAGAGAAATCGTTCGGAGAGAATCTCCCAAAGCGCCAGCGGAGCGCAGCAGATTGTCATCCTCTGAGAATGGCCTGAGCATCCCAAAAGAATCAGTTTTTCTACCTCCCACCCTGAGATCTAAGGTTTGTACTATTGACCTCTCCCCAGAAAGAAAATTATGAAAAAATCTCCTGGAAGTTAAAGGATGTGTTTCATTAAACTAATTTGTCAAATGCGAAAGTAAAAGCAAATTCTGAAAGCCAAGAGCAAAAGGCACCCGAAGCACACCAAATCTTATATATTAGTAATAAAGTCCTTGCATGACCTATACATCTTTGAACTTAAATTGTCTACTCATATATGTGCTGTCGAGGAACCAATAAAGTAGAAGCAACAATGCCCAAGTTGGCTGCTCCTGAAGAAGTATGCTTTAGTGCTCAAGCCTTCACAAACATGAATAGGCTCAGATTTTTCTTAGCTCGCGATACATACCAATTAGGTGATCCCATTAACTTTCCCGGCTGAATTAAGATGGCTGGAATAGCCCGATTACGCTCGACCATTTATGCCATTCAATACAGGCCACAAGAAACTTGTATGTCTAGGCCTGAGTAAAAGCAGCATCAGAATATTAGGGAAGGAATTCAAGGTATGCACTTGCAACATACTCTTCTGTATATCTATTTGCTGTGCAGTTTTTTAGGTGTTTGAGGTCTATTAATTTCAGCCACTATACAATGCTGAGTGAAATTCTGGTTGTCATCACTGCCAAATCTTTAGTGTTTGGATCACCGAGAGTGCGCCAATCCTGTTGAGGTTCATCAGTTGGGCATCTTGACAAGCTCGTATATTTGAACTTTTTGAACTGCTGCAATCTTAGCTATTTCCTAGGCAGTCTGAAGTTACAATTTTTTAAATGTTTGATTCTTAGAGGTTGCTCAAAGCTTTCAAGGTTTCTAAATATTCTTGTACAAATGAAATTTCTGAAAGAACTTGCACTACATGAGACTGCCATTGAAGAATTACCCTCCTCTATTGCTAATCTCATTGAACTGAAAGAGTTGAATCTAAGGGACTGCACCGACCTTAAAAGCCTTCCTTATAGTATCTATAAACTGCAGCATCTTGAGCGCATTTTAATTGATGGTCTCCCGGACTGTTTATGGGCTCCAAGTGATTATGCCAATTTCTCTCCCGTTAGCCCTTCCGAGTGTAATTAATTTGAAGGTGCAAAGATGCAGCTTATTAGATCTTAGTTTCTTGAAAAATTTTCATTGCATGTTCTCACTGACAGTTTTAGATCTGTCGGAGAACAAATTTGTTAGCCTTCCTACATGCATCAGTCAATTTGCTAAGTTGCAGCAGCTTTCTTTGACACACTGCAAGCAGCTTCGAGAGATTCTAGCTGTCCTACCGACCATAACATATTTTCTTGCGAAAGGTTGTGAATCGCTTGAAACATGCACAGAATTATCACACGTTACGTTATAATCCAAATGAGTCACCTTGGCTTAGACGAATTGACTTCTCTAGCTGTCATAAGTTGATTCAGGATCAATGCTCCAGCAATTGCAATATGCTGTCAATTGAGGTCTCTCTCTCTCTCTCTCTCTCTCTCTCTCTCTCTCTCTCTCCGCCTCTCCGCGCGTGTTTGTGTCTCAAGTGTAAATGTTTGGCATGACAGGAATTGCTTGGGGAGACTCAGGTTGACATTTTTCATCTAGGAAGCAAGATCCCAAAGTGATTCATCCATCAGAGTACGAGAGGACTCGGGTGCATTTGGGAAGGCTTTTGGGAAAAGTCTTTGAGGAAATGCAAAGGCCCTTGAATTAAAGAAGTTTTTCAAAATGCAAATTGTGTTTGGTAAATCGTGTTTGTGAAATTCCTTTGTGAAATACTTTTGAGCAAAATAGTATTTGGACAAATTAATTTTACAAGAGACTTTTGTTATTTAAAAGAGAGAGAGAGAGAGACTTGGTTGGCCAAGGGCTTGGCCGGCAACCGTCGGCGAAGAGCTAATAGTTGTTGATGAAGGATAGGCGGTTCGGCTAGGGAATTCCCTTAGCAGAACCTTTTAAATGGTTTCCACAGCGCTTTGTTGCTATTTAAATGGACATAACTTGCTATTAGGGAATGTGAGCCAACTCGCTGGAACTCTATTACAATCATTTTCTTTTGTGATATGCATTTTTTTGGTGTATAGGTGATGGACATCTTTTAGGTTTTTTTATTGGTAATTTTATTTTAGATAATTGCAATCACTTTCGCGTCGCTAAGTGTTGTAAGATATATGGTTGCATCTCTTGCATTCCCATCAAATTGAGGAAATTGGAAAGCTGCACATAGGTGATAAGCTGTAAGGGTAGACCTTCAAATCAGATCTTTAAGAACGCCTAAAAGTGGTTTAGCAAACTATATTTTAAAGTGCCTTTTGAATTAAACACATTACCTTTTGAATTAAACACATTAACAAAGATTGAATTTTCTTCTTCTTCTTTTTTCCTGTTATTTCCTGTTATTGCTAGACGTGCAACTCAAATGTCGAGATGGGTTGTACCTATGGTAGCGAATAATACATCTTAAGATAAGTGTAACTGAAAAATATCATGCATAAATGCACCTTCTTTTATTAGCAACATGATATTTGTGAATGTATGTTAAAAGTAGCATCTGTTTAGCTTCTGGTCATTCTCTATAAAGTTCACCATTTTAAGAATTAGCACTGTAACAGAAGCCTTTCGAAACCGATATAGATTAATCTTGAGATTTTTTCCTTTCCTTGTCCCAAATAGATTAACCAATGACTCGAAGCAAAACTCCTTTCTCCTAAACATAACTGGAAGATCTTTATACGTACTAGCATAACAGCCCCTTGGGCAACCATCTGCCTCTAGTTTGGTTTGAAGCTTTTTGGTGCATATGTAGGATTTAGTTACTGATAACCCATTTGGATTGGGGTTCGTAGTTGAAATGCAAGAAGTATTAATATAAATATCTAAAGTAGGCTTTGAAGAGGGTTCTTTGATGCATGTGTCACAGGTCAGTCGATTTCAGTCGATCAAACACTGCGCGGCCTTAGGATTTGTGATCCTAAGTCAACCTTTCTCACGCACACACACAACACAAGGGTCGGCCGCACAAAGGAGCAAGTGTTTTTGTGACATCCCGAAATTTGGACCCCTGTTTCGAATATATGAAATGGTAATTTCATTGACACGCTTATGTTATTTTACTCGGAACTGATCCCTCACGAGTTAACTAATCTATTAGGTGAGGCCGTTAAAGGATATAAACGCGACAGACTAGAGAATTTGATCAGAAACCGACCGCTCGACCATAATAACCGGCAATGGTCAATACGACATTGTTATAAATCGATTAGCGAACGGATATAAGTCGATTAGATGGAATTACATAGTCGAATTGCGGGTGGTTCCGCATGATTATGATATTCGCGTCGAACGGCAATAAACCGATTTTCTATCGATATTATATTCGGGACACATAATTGAACCCTCGCGATTACGTGACAACCGAGGGTCGTCTACGATTCGGAGATGCACAAACGTGGATAAAAAATTATCGACCACGGGTCAAAAGCGCTAAAACCCCTAAAAGCTACCCGTTAGATTAGGTCGTACTAAAGTCGCGTTCAATCAATTTTAACTACGAAATTTAATTCGATTTCGGGAATCGGACGTTCGAGCGTGTCACGATTTATTTATTAGACATCGTCTCATCTTTCGGCAAATTTTTGACGAGTCCGAAATTTTGCGGAAAAATGAATTTCGAACAAAAAGAAAATGGAAAGGAAATTCGGATGGGATGAGAAATTAGAGTTTTTATACCCCAAGAAGCTTTAATCTGGGAAATTAGACTTAAAAATTGTGATTGGGTGGCCAAGGATGAGCTTAGGACTTTTGAGGCATGAAGACTTTGTGGCAAGAGTGATGATGGTGTAGATAATTTCCAAGCCTTGTGATTGGCTTATTCTTTCTCTCCCTCCCATTCTTCTTTCCCTCCTCTCACGTAGGCAAACCCCCCTTCCCTTCTGCTGATTCTTTTTCCCTCTGCCCATGTTCCCTTCTTCCTCATCTTTTTCTCTCCTCCATTTCTCTTCCCACCGCCAGCCACCCAACTCTACGCCAGCCCCCTGCTCCATTTCCTTCCATCTTTGCTGTTGCATCCCATCCCACCAGCACCATCACGACACCAACACCGAGCGGCCACCGCCACTTCAACCTCACACCTCCATCACCTCACCACCTTGCCGCCCCACCACCAGCTCACCCTAGCACCTCCATGCCACAGCCAACAACCACCAGCAACTCCACCCTCACGGCCAGCAGCACCACCACCGACCAGCACCAACCCAAGTCGAGCTCCCCTTTATGGCCGAGAGCTTGAGGGGCCGACACCGCCACCGTCGAGCCTCTATGCAAGGCGTGGTTGTCTCATGTTTTCGTCGCCGTTGCCGCGAGCCTGCCGCCGTCGAAAACCGTGAGTTAACTCCCTAATCTTTGATTAGACCGTTAATTGTGTTTAGTTGGTGGTTAAATTAGTGCTAATGGAGATTAGCCTTAGTTAAGCCTAGATTAGTCTTAATTAAGTTTGGTTTAGTTTAATTGAGATTAAGAATGGTTTAGATTAATTTTAATTGCGATTAGTCTAAGTAATTACGATTAGGTTAATTAATCATGGTTAGGTTAATTAATTTGGTTTAGTTTAATTAATCGTAATTTACGTAATTTAATCGTTATTTATTTATTTAATTGCAGTTAGCGTAATTAGTGACGGATTAGTCGTTACGTAGAATTTTATGCTCGTTTTCTTGGATGGAATTATGCGTGATTTTGATGGTTTGTATGTACAATACTATGTAATTGATTGCTTGATGGTAGATACCGATTATTAGTATAAAACTTAGTTTTATGGGCAATTAAATAGAAAGATGCGAGGTGTCGAGTTTAAACGCCAACTTTTATGTACTAGATAAAACCATGGAGTTTTAAAATAGGAGTGTACTAAGTTTGACGGTTCGATTTTGAATACGTGACCACGCACGATTATTTTACCGGGATTTTTAAATAAGAAGAAAAAAAATTGGCCAAGTTCATTATTTGAAACAAGACATTTGAAAACAAAGTATTGTGTTCTTGACTAAATATGTGCTTGTATGGTCACTTAATGGAACGATGCCAGCAACTCCACCCTCGACGAGAGTTGGGGGCGATGTCCGATTGAGTTTGGATGCCCCTAGGTCAACGGGATGCCGTTCGCGAATGGATTTCAAAACGAAGCTCCTTATTGGAATGCTGTCCTGAGGCGTATGCATATGCAGGATAATGATGTACCCGATAGGGTGGGACGATGCCCGCTTATGCCGAATGACCGCCGACTTTTGTGTTGGCCGTGACCGAGGAGTCGTAATAATCGAAACGCGTGTGAATGATTGTGATGTATTGCACTTGATTATGGGGTAAAACTGTTAGGCATGGTATGGGACGTGCCAAAATGATTTTGCCTTATAATCGAAACCCGTGCAAATGTTTGTAGAGTGAGAACTTTGTGTTCCGGTTATTGATTATATTTATGGTATTGATAACGGCATATGTGATGTGCTAACCTACAGGGGTGTGCTAAAGCGAGGTGAGTTTGTTTGTGGTGCCATTTTAGGCTGCCTCCGAGGCGAATTTGCGTCCTAGTCGAGGCTTAGGGTTTTAACTCGCTGAGATTTATCTCACCCCGTCGTGGTTAAACATTTTTAAGTCCGTAGTATGGAGGTTCGTCCCATGCGTTTTAGGGTCCCTTGGGATAAGGAGGTAAAGACTATTCTCTACCCTATCCTCGGGACCAACCGTTTTCGTGAGTTGGTAGTCACGACGTTGTGGGTCGACAAGGGCTTTGTACATGTAGTGCCCCACAATTTTAAGGTGTGGTTCATTAGAGAGGCAAATAGTGATAGGATTGGTCCCTTGCAAGGTTTTGATGGGTTGCCTGTCGGATATGTGGATGGGCCAAGAGGCGACCCCATGGACATCGACACTCCTGACGGCGTCGTTGTGAATCCGGATTCCAAGCCGGAGGGTCCCGCGGAGCCGGAACCACCTGACGCTGTGCACGATTTTGCGCCTGGGTATTAGAGCAAATATTGTAGGAGCTTGTGGTAGTTGTATAGTTGGAAGTTAGCCCTGACCTGGACCCTTTTGTTAGTAGGTCGCGCAAGAGTTCACATTCTGATAGGCTTGTATATATGAACTCTTCGGGTTAACTTGTTAATAAATAAATCGTAGTTTGTGAAAAATTGTTGTGATGCTTTTACTATCCCTATTTCGATGGTTGACTAGGTGATTATTATGTCGCTTCCGCATGCGTTTAATTGAAAGATAAAAAGAATGGGTTAGCAACGCGTCCTAGGACGTCGCATTTTTAATTGACCGTTGAGGGATGTGCGCGTATCCGAGGTTCGGGGCATGACATCCCCGTTTTTCACTATGAATGAGCTAAACTCAAATGAGGGGGAGGGACCCTTTTTATACATGTTCGGGTCGTATCTCGGCCGTGGATCGTCCCTCCAATCCAACAGCTGTGTTTGAACAATGGCCATCATTACAAATCTACCCAACAGGCCACTCAAGGGCTATAAGCATTGGAAATCAGCCATAGGCTCATGTCAGAAGCAAGATCAGGGTCAGCATGGGCGAGCATAGGCACTTGACAGGGAGTAGGTGAGCAACTTCAGGTTTGTGCAAGGATTGATCAAAGGTCGATCAGGGATCGATCATGGACTGATGTGGGATCGGTCGGGGCAGGATCGATCAGGGTTGTCCCTAGCAACACCCTAATGCGTGACACGGCCGAATCACGGACGGTCTTGGACCATGCTTCGTCTGTGGGCCATGTCATTCTCCCCCACCTAATCGGGCGATGCCCTCGTCGCGTCAGTGGCATCAAAGGCTTCGATATGTTTCTTGAACTGCCACAGAGCCTCGAAGGGTTCCGAGCTTGCTTCACTCTTGGAAAGGCCCTTCTATCGAATGAGGTACTCCTTCCTTAGGGCACAATACCTCTTTTGTATGATCCGATCAGCCATGATGCACTCAACGTCTTGATCATAAGAGGTCTTTCTTCCGAGGGGCGTTCGTTGTGACTCGCCTCGATCTGGATCGTCCTCGTCCGCATGGAAAGGCTTCAGCATGCTCACATGGAACACGGGGTGTACCTTGAGCTTGGATAGTAAGTCCAGCTTGTACGCCACCTTCCCGATCCGCTGCAACACTCAAAAGGGGCCCTCATAGCAACGAATCAACCTTTTGTGCACGTCACAGTACCGAAGGACGAGGTGTAGCTTGGCCAACACTAAGTCCCCGACCTGAAATTCTATCTGCCGTCGCTTTTTGTCGACCCACTTCTTTGTGCGTTTCGCGGCTCTATTCAAGCATGCCTGCACCAAGTCCACATGTTCATCCCATTCTTTAGTGAGCTTGTATGCAAAGGGGCTATTTCCTTGATATCCCGAAGCAATGGCACTCGATGTGAGCAGCTGTTGCCCGATCATGATCTCGAACGGGCTCTGGTTCGTGGACTCACTCCGCTGCAAGTTGTAGGAAAATTAGGCCACGTCGATCAACCGCACCCAATTCACTTGCGTGTTGCTCACATAGTGCCGGAGATAGACTTCCAGCAATGCATTCACATGTTCCGTTTGTCCGTCGGTTTGGGGATGCATGCTAGTGGAGAAGTTAAGGTTCGTCTCCAGCAACTTGAAGAGCTGAGTCTAGAACCGCCCGGTGAACCGAGGATCACGATCGCTGACGATCGTGAGTGGAACGCCCCAATATTTGACAACGTGCTTAAGGAATAGCTTGGCGGCTTCCTCAGCTGGGCAATCTTTAGTGGCTGGCACGAACGTCGCATACTTGGAAAATCGATCCACCACGACCATGAGGGTCCGACACCCTTCGGACTTCGGTAGATTCACGATAAAATCCATGGAGACACTCTCCCATGGACGTTCCGGATAGGCAACGGCTCAAGGAGCCCCGCGGGTGACCGTTGCTCAATCTTATCTTGTTGGCAAACAAAGCATGTCCGCACATAAGCTTCGATGTCATCCCGCATATGCGGCCAATAGTATTGATCCTCAACGAGTGCCATGGTGCGGTGGATTCCCAGATGACCCGCCCATTTAAAATCGTGACACTCATGTGGGATTTCCTTCAGAAGTTTCCTGTGGAGCGGCACATGGAGTCACCATCCTTTGGTGTAGAGGAGATCATCCTCGAGCCATAACAGCCTCGTCTTGCCTTCTTGAGCGTATCAAATGAGAGCGTGGGCTATTTGATCGTGCTTCGGCCCTTCCTTGATACGGTCTATCCACGGGCATTTAGGCCGACTCACTGCATTCAATTCCAGCTTCCTGCTTAAGGCATTGGCCACGAAATTGGATTTTCCGGGCTTGTATTCCATCACATAATCAAACTCGACTAGGAAGTCTTGCCACCGAGCTTGTTTCGGGCTGAGCTTCTCCTGTGTTTGGAAGTAACTCGTAGCCACGTTGTCGGTCCTCACGTCGAACCACGATCCCAAGAGATAGTGCCTCCACGTACGAAGGCAATGCACCACCACAGTCATCTCTTTTTCTTGGACCGTGTACCGTCGCTTGGTATCATTCAGCTTTCGGAATTCAAAGGCAACCGGGTGCCCTTCCTATGTCAAGACCGATAGCAAAATCAGAAGCATCGGTCTCTACCTCATACGGTTTGGTGTGATCTGGTAGTACAAGCACCGGCTCCTCGGTCATGGCCCGTTTCAACCGATCGAACGCCTCTTGGTATCGATCCGTCCATTTCCACAGTCTTTCTTTCTTCAGTATATCCGTGAGTGGCATAGTGAGGCTCGAGTATCCTTGGATGAAACGTCGATAATAGTTTGTGAGTCTGAGAAAGGATCTCAGCTCCGTCATCTTGGTTGGTGGCTCCCATTCCACGATGGCACGGATCTTGGCCGCGTCCATCCGCACTCATCCGCCCCCAACAATGTGCCCAAGGAAAGAGACTTCTTCTTGTGCGAAAGCACACTTCTCACGCTTCACATACAAATCATTTTCCCGAAGGATCTGGAAAACACGACTCAAATGCTCAACGTGTTCCTCGAGCATCCGGCTATATACAACAATATCATCGAGGTAAAATACAACAAACCGATCAAGGAACGGATGTAGTACCTTGTTCATGAGAGTGCAGAATGTAGCCGGTGCATTTGTCAAGCCAAAAGGCATGACAAGGAACTTGTATGATCCGTAGCAGGTCACACATGCGATCTTTGGCTCATCCCCCTCCGCAATCCACACTTGGTAGTATCTCGATCAAAGATCGAGCTTGGAGAACCATTGGGCTTCCCCAAGCTAATCGAACAAGTCTACAATAAGAGGGATCGGGTACTTGTTCTTGATGGTGAGCTTATTTAACGCTCGGTAGTCGATGCACATGCGGAGGGATCCGTCATGTTTCTTTTGGAACAAGACTGGGGCACCAAATAGGGCCTTGGATGGCCAAACATACCCGGCGTCGAGTAACTCTTTGAGTTGTTTCCTCAATTCTTCCAGCTTAGGCGGGGCCACGCGATAGAATGCCATGGCCGGTGGTCGAGCATCGGGCACAAGCTAGATCCAATGGTCCACTTCTCTCCGAATAGGCAGCTCAGGCAGCATCACGTCTTGGAAAGCGTCGAGGACTCAAGCCACCTCTCCCGGTACCTCACTTTCTTCCACGCCCTCCTCCATCAACGCTGCCAAGAAGGTCACCTCGCCCTTCCGTAACCCCTTGGTCAACTGCATGGCCGATAGCATCTTCCTATCGCGTCCCGACTCGCAATAAATCGGGACCATGCATTGGCACCGCTTATCTAGAATGCAAATACAATCTGCGAAGGGCATAACGCTCGCATTGATCCGATCGAGGAATCCTAAATCGAGCACGAAATCATAGTCGTCAAGGGGGATTACCTCGATGTCCTCTCGGCTGGTCCATGGACCGAGGTGAAGCTCTACGTCCCCCTAGCCACACCGCTAGTCGAGACTTCTCTTGAGTTCACCATTTTAAGCCAATCGGCATCACCCATCTCGACCAAGAGATTCAGCTTCCTCGCGGCCTCTTTGAAGATGAAGGGACGCATCGGTATCCACAAGTGCACTCATCGTGGCACCACCGATCTTCACATCTACAAACATCATTCCTTTGGATTCCATGGCCTTCTTGGCCTTGATCGACCCAAGGATCCGTAATGATCTCAACCGCACCTCCTCTCACGGTTTATCTTCTTTGCACAAGGCTGCCAACTTTCTCATTTTTGGGCAATCTCTGGCCATATGGGGGTTGTCGCAAAAGAAGCACTTGTAGATGCATACCTTGCGATAATATCCTCCGTTGCTCAACTCAGGTTGAGTCCTAGGAGGGATCGATGGCGATTTACCTCCATTCGAACGGTGGTACGAGCTCCGCTCTCCCCCACCAGTGGCCTTTTCTCTCGGCCGAGAGTCGGGCTTGGCTGAGGATATCGGCATGTATTCCACAAAGGACTCGGCCACAGAGGTAGTTGTTGAGAGATCCGTTGCTTGGCATCGTTTGAGTTCTTATTTCACCCACAGTTTTAGTCCGCTCATGAACTGGTGGAACACCTCCATCTTGGTCATGGATGGGATTTGGAGCAACAGCTCCGAGAATCGTTTCATGTAGTTGCAAACTCCGCCATTTTGTTCTAAGCGCTTGAGTTCTCCGTGAGCTTCCTCCTCCGCATAAGCGGGATAGTAGGTTCGTCAAAATTCCTGGACAAACCGAGCCCACATCGTGATAGGATCGCCACTCCTATCATCCGACCGATGACGCCACCACAACAACGCATCATCAACTAAATACATGGCTGCGGTGTTTACCCGAACCACGTTGTCGGTCATTCCTATGGTCTGGAAGTATCGTTCCATGTACCAAAGGAAGTTGTCCACGTCTTTTGCCACCCGTGAGCCCTTGAACTCCTTTGGCTTGGGTGCATCGGCACGCGGTTGCACGGTGATCACCCCGTTCACCCGTGCAGCTTCAAGCTCGGCAAGCTTGCTCTTCATCTCGGCCATCTCCGCGCGCATGGCCACCATCGCGGCCTCCCAAGTCTCATCCCATTGCTACAGCTTGTGCATGAGGGATCCCAGCACCTCGACACGAGCTCTCCATGCCGGCCTTGAGTTCTTGCATTTCGGCCAAGAACTCCCCCTACCGGCTTCCGCTCCGTCGATGGTCTGGTTTAGGTTGTCCATCAATGCTTGGACGTCCGTGACGGTCTCCTCTAGGACCGTCCCTCGGTTCTCAAGATCGCTCTTTGGATCCCTCGAGCTCGAGACAACACGGTTCTTCTTCGACCGGGTGCCTTTCTCGGCTAGACGCCCACAATCATCACAGTCATCACCTTGCACGACCGGGATATCAACACGCGGATCAGCCATTGCGCTTGGAACGATTACTCTGATACCACTTGTCACGGGTTGGTCGATTTCAGTCAATCAAACACCGCACGGCCTTAGGATTTGTGATCCTAAGTCAACCTTTCTCACGCACACGCACAACACAAGGATCGGCCGCACAAAGGAGCAAATGTATTTCACTATAATGAGCTGAACTCAAATGAGGAGGAGGGACCACTTTTATACATGTTCGGGTCGTATCTTGGCCGTGGATCGTCCCTCCGATCCAACGGCTGTGTTTGAACAATGGCCATCATTACAAATCTACCTAGCAGGCCACTCAAGGGCTACAAGCATTGGAAATCAGCCACAGGCTCATGTCAGAAGCAATATCAAGGCCAACATGGGCGAGCATGGGCACCTGACAGGGAGCAAGTGAGCAACTCCAGGTTTGTGCAGGGACTGATCAAGGATTGATCGAGGATCAATCATGGACTGATGCAGGATCGATCGAGACTGGGATCGATCAGGGCCATCCCCAACAACGCCCTGATGCATGACACGGCCGGATCATGGACGGTCTTGGACCATGCTTCGTCTGTGGGCCGTGTCACATGACTAGTGATCGCTGATAACCTTTTTGGCTAGAATTTTGTGATCATAGAGTTGTGAGAATCAATTAATGGAGCTACTGATATCTATTCAAATTGTTAGTTGCATAACTACTTACTCAACAGCAGGGGATCTAGTTGTAAAAACATATAACGAATCTTGGGTCACATACCTCAATAGAAAAGATATTTGACTTGGTAAATTTGGTCTCTTGGTGTCTTAGTGAAACAGATGAATTCATGTGATATAAGGGGAGTGTGACTACAGTTCTAAAAAGGGACCATGGATTCAAGTAGAAGATTTCAGTTACAATAGAATTTGAGACCTACACAAAGATATAAAATGAAAATGCAAGAAGCATTTGTAATGTAGAGATTTAAAATTTTATTTGCCTCACTATACATTGGTGATAGGATAGTCCATGAATAGTTTTCTTCCCATCAGACAGAGGGAATCTAATTTTTCTGATTTTTGTTCTGACCATTTTGAAATTCACAGAACATATATCGAGATCTTAGCAAGTGTAATTTCCAACTAGTTTTACCACTTTCGCATTTTTCCTTGCTCTTGTTATCTTTAAACCATTTTAAGAGCTGCAATTTTATGTGTCTCTATGTTTTTCTAGTTTTTCTTCCACAGACAATACGTTTCATTGTGTGATTAGCGAGTTGAGGGAGTTGTCGCCTATTGAGATATCCACTCTTCCTCTAATACACAAGGTATTGCTCTCACACACCCCCTTCCTCTTCCTCCCTCGCTCCCTCTCTCAGACTTTTAGCTACACTGTACCATCTTCCTACAGCTACTGGTGTTTGAGGTGGAAACAAAAGGAGTGGGCTTCATGAGGATAGCCGATCCCTTTGCGATTACTACTTTTGAATTCAGATTGAGTTACGGGTTCCTTTCCATTTCGGTCATCTTGCAAAACGACCCTAGGGGGTATATTTATGTGCAAGATGGTGATGCTTTATTTTAGCTACTTAACAGTTGTTTGACATAATAAGGAAAGAAGGTTATAGACTCTCTCTCTCGCACGAATGCACGCGCGCACGCATGCACATAGGCATAGCTCCCTTAAAGGCGCAAATGAAGAATTCTTCTTGATTGTGATCACTGATGGTACT
Organism: Eucalyptus tenuipes; assembly: GCA_014182365.1. Taxonomy (NCBI): domain Eukaryota; kingdom Viridiplantae; phylum Streptophyta; class Magnoliopsida; order Myrtales; family Myrtaceae; genus Eucalyptus; species Eucalyptus tenuipes. Next base: position 35,415,040 of record CM024539.1, on the reverse strand, counting down.
TAGTTGCAATTAGTATCCCTTTGCGATTTCTGTATTTCTGTACTTTGTAGTGGTTTCACTCTTCATTATTACTTGGAGGATGCTTATTTATTTATATTAAGGCTAGAAAAGTTCAGTCTTTTCTGTTTCCATTTAGTAAAAAGCTATTAGTTTTAGGACTCTCCTCTTCCATTTACTTATAATCTTATGGATTACTCGACTTATCTCTGTTGATTTCTATTAACTTTGCTGGTCCAGTGGACATCAATGTAGGTGCAGTCATGGTAGGCCTTTTATTTGGAGTGTATCCGATATTTAGTCTACCTAAATGAACTATTAAATTATAACGTTTGTGCAATTTATGTTATTAGTTTTGTTCTTCCAATATCATGCACACACATATTATTGTGGGCCAATGTAGGTTGATATGATATTTGCGTTCAAGGTTTAAGCATAAGCTCAGATTAATTTTCATGACATTCCATGTTTTTAGTGCCTCCAGCGCCTGTACAATGAGAGATGCATAATGCATGGGTTCAGCAGCTCGAAGCACTTTTCAACCATCCTTGCGGTTGTCATGAGAATGGGTCATGATTTGAGAAGGGGGTCATGTGGAAGATCATCACAGCAGCCAGCTCAAGGATTGCAACAATTGTCAACACTTATTGAGACCAACATTTGCTACTTCCCTCCCTCTCGATTTGTCAATTTCTCTGGCTTTTTGTTCAAGTGTGAACACTTTGGAATTGCAATTCAATTCATTGATCTACTTAAAGGAAACTATAGTCTCCCTTGAATTTTGATCTTAATATGCTTAAGCTTGCAATATAGAGTACAACTTCATGAATTGCTGAAGCGCAATACTATAGCCACTAGTGAGGAAGTTCAAAATTGTCCTTTTGTTTTGCGTAGCTAGATTTTCAAGTATTCTTACTGACTTCAATCCTTGCTTGCTTGTAATTCTTACGTGAATTTAGTGCACATGGACCCAATGCATTTGGATCATAGAGTACAGAGAAGTCAATTGACTTTCATTAGTTCCAGTATCTTGGTTTCTAATTCTTAGTCCTTCATTTCTCTATATTACAAAGTCGCATGATACGTCCACAAGCTCAAACACACATGTTGATATATCCACAAGCTTAACGTTCATCCAACGAGTCCAACATCTAGAGCAATTGAAAGTCCAACACAAATGGACGCACCAATGATAAACCAAGCTAGAAACATCTGGGGAAATCGAGTCTCAAGAGTGGGGAGGAGAAAGCCTGTGAGGTAATTGATACTGTTATTCTTGTCTCATGTTCGAACTTGTGCTCCGAATGGCATTTGAGTTTTGAGAAGATGGCTGTGAAGAAAAACCACACTAACCAATATGCTTAGAACAAAAGTTTCCTTACCGCTCGAGCACCAGCGAGCGGTTTAGTGTTGTGTTTAGTTCACAAATGGAGTTCTTGCGGTGTCACCCGTTTGCATATTCAACGCCATAGAAAGAATTACAAGGACAAAAGAAAGAAACAAGAAAAGAAACCGCAATAGTAGGTCCAAAAAGAGCAACTCCATGCATCCAAAATGAATAATTTGAACAATATGACTTCGCTCTTTGTACAGACACCAAAAGTATGTCACGTATTCTTTTCACTATCTTTTCAAACTAGACTGTGATTCACCTCCCTTGCATATTCTCCCAGCCACATCTCTCTAGCTTCTAAAGCATACCTGCGTTGCCCCTACGTCGTAAGAGGAACTTTCGAGTGACGGAGATTGCGAATATTCCCCAAATTCTTTCAAAGCCATCTACCAGGGATGCTATGGGGCTCGTTGTCTTCCAGAACTCTATGTACGCAGTGGTAGACAAAAGCAGGACGTGGGATGACCATCTCTTTACCTATAAGGCGTTCTATTTTATCAAAAGGTATGTGGATTCCTTTGAGTCATCTAAATTCATTGACTCTATCAATGACATCCTCTTGCTTAGTCTGTCGTGCTTCTTCAACCTAGCCTTGAAGGAGTTGAAATCCTAGCTCTTACTGATTCCCAACCGCCGTTTTCTCTCACTTATGTCTTGTAACATTAGTCTTCAGCAGTCAGTAAAGGCGAGCAGGTTTTGGCAGACGCGTATTTAACATCATAGCTCGATTTATCCAGTGACAAGAGGCTTCCTGTTTACCTCAGACCTACAACAACACACCACATCATATATGTTTTGGCATGAATTTACCACTATGGAGTTCTTTTTACTATTGTAGAGGTGCTGGTTGGGTGGAAGCGGCGGTTTAAAAATGACAGAAAGTGCTCTCGAGTTTAACTAAGCCAGTATTCGCCCATTCACCAACCCATCCGAAGCCATGATGAGCTCTGCTCCAATCAGAAACAAAAACAGAAATATCAGAAGAAACAAAGGCAAGCTTGAAAGCATTTGAGGTCGGTAGTGGGGATATCTTACTTCGTTGTTTTTGTGGCAATTGGAACAAGCCACTGTAAAGTCTTCTCCATCTCAACTTTGATGTCTGCAACAAAGAGCTACACAGAGACAAGCTATATGGACCCTTCTCAAAGCATTACCTGCTCAATGGAAGAAGCTTGAGAAATAGACTTTGAATTTAGTATTTTGGATCAATAGAAAGTAGAAGGGATAAGTACACTATCAGTGCCATAAGTTGTGTACGGCGCTCACTTTGGTGCCAAAAGTTTCTGTCGGATCACTTGAGTGCCAAAAAGTTTGAAAAACGCTCACTTTGGTGCCAACTCCAATCTGGTTGGCCAGAAATCCGACGTGGCACTTTTTATTAATTTTGAAGCTGATGTGGCTCGCCGAAGAGTACGGTCAGCATCCTAACACCAAAACGACGTCGTTTGTTATCTCCCCCAATTCAAAACCCTAACACCAAAACGACGCTGTTCGCTGTCCTCGATGGCCCCGCGCTCGGCGGCCGCGGCTCCGACCTTGACCCCGACCTCGACGATGGCCACTCGGCGGCCGCAGCCTTCGACCCCGACCCCGACCTCGACCCCGACCGCGACGATGGCCACTCGGCGGCTGCGGCTCCGACCCCGACCCCAACGATGGCCACTCGGCTGCTGCGGCTCCGACCCGACCCCGACCCCAACGATGGCCACTCGGCGGTTGCGACTCCCACCCCAACCGCGACCGCGACCGCGATCCCGACGATGGCCACTCGGCCGCGGCTCCGACCCCGACCCCAACCCCGACGACGACCACTCGGCAGCCAAGTCGAAGGCCGTGATCTAGCCGGTGCTCGGGAGGCCGCCGACGAGTGCGCCACCATTGATGTCTCCCTCTCCATCTCCCTCCTCGAGAGTGCCTGGTCTGCGTCTTCCAGTACCTAAGTTCCGGCTGTTGGAGAAAACTTCCTTAATTGTTTTGAAGCTGACAAAATGTTTCCATCAGTCTAGTCTCGAAGACCTCCAGACTCTTTTGTCAAACTCGAAGACCGCCAAAACGTCATACTCAAGATTTAAAGTCTGCCCTCTAGGTGCTCATTCTAGCATTTTCATCGGCGACCAAGGCTGGTGCTCCCTCGTGTGCCATCGAGGGCGTCCGAACAGCACCGAGCAATGGCGGGCGAGCGAGCGACGGCGGCCCGGCGACGGTGGAGGCCGAGCGACGAAACCCTAATTTCAATCCCCAAATAAAAACAAAAATCCCCAAATGAGTTAAATGGCGTCGTTTTTGTGAGGCCATCCATATAGGATGGCAAAACGACGTCGTTTTCTTAAGGAGGACCGAAAATGACATTGTTTAAGGCCTTGTCGATTTTTTTTTTTAAAAAGCTACGTAATCATTTTGGCCGGAATCTTTCGCCGGTGGCACCAAAGTGATCATTTTTCCTCCGATTTGGCACTTAAGTGATCCGACGGAAACTTTTGACACCAAAGTGAGCGCCGTATACAACTTATGGCACTGATAGTGTACTTCTCCCGAAAGTAAAATGTATTCAGTGTCTTGAACAAGAAAAGAATGATTATAAGATAATACATTTTCTTTGACATGAAAAGAATGAATTATAGAGTGCAAAGATGACTTTATACTAGGTGGCAAGCTCTAATACAAAGAATCTCTCAAACTGGACAGCATAGAGCTGGATCAAGCTACCTGATTGGATCAAAATATGCTATGTAAATAGACTTAATATGCAATCTACACTTATCATAGTTCATTTGATACTTTCAAAGAATCGCGCATCTTTCTCAGCCAATACTCCAGATCAACATAGTTTAAGGCAAACCTAGCAATTTTATGAACTTTTTTTCCAAAGACAATGAGATTATAGAGCTTGGAAGACCTGCTCCATTGACTTACATATGAGCCACAAAAACCTGGCGGCAAGGGATTCTTCATCTATGAAATGAAGTTCATCTACGTTTCACTTCAATAAACAGAAAAGCACATTATAACAGAAGTTAAAACTCTACCGAGCAGAATCCGTAGAAAACCCTAACCTTCGAGATGCAGAGGACGTATCGGAGCCGCCAATGGGGCTTTGACAAGCGATGACGGGGTCGGTGGCGTTGGCGTTCACGAGCAGGAGCGCTTAGTGGAGAAAAGAAAGAGAGAACAGTGCGGAGATCACGAGGATGAGGGAAAAACGCGATGGCGGGTCGGGAGGCAACGGCGGAGGCGAGGCGCGTCGGCGTCAGCGTCGGCGTCGGCATTCTCTAGCAGATTTAGCGCTTTGCAGAGGGGAGAGAGAGCAAATTGATTCAGCGGCGCGAGGCACGGCAGCTCGGGAGGCGAATGCAGAGGCGAAGGCGCATGGGCGTCGTGGTTCGCTGGCAGATTGCCTTGAAACGGTGGCTCGAGAGGCAACGACGGAGGCAACCGACGAAGGCGCGTCGGCGTCATGGTTTACTAGCAGATTCAGCACTTCACGAACGAGAGAGATTGAGCAGATTGCTTCAGTGCGGAGCCAAAGGCAAAGCCGTCGGCGAGGCAACTGGGGACGGCGGAGGCGGAGGCATGGTGGTTCGCTAGCGTTTAGAGAGTGGAGAGCGGATTGATTAAGCGCAGAGTGGGGGGGAGAGAGCGCGGAACCATTTTGAATGAAGGGAAATTTTTTTCACACCGAAACAGAACGGAGTTTAACGGGAGAGGGGAGAGAGAGGACAGAGAGGGTTTGCAGAGGAGAGAGGGCGTCAAGTCGAGCAGCTGGACTTTTGAAGAGAGAGACGGAGGAGAGAAAAGATAAAGAGGAGAGAGACGTGGCTTTGAACTGGGATGTTGTGCACCCGATGTGACCGTCGAGATAGGTGTCTATCGTTGAATGGTTCAAACTAAGGATGCTGTGGAGCTATTAAGATACTCAATATTTTCTTTCATGTTGGGTTTTTTTATGACGTGGCATTTAAAAAGAAAATTCTATTTAACTATATATAGAGCTATTCGGCCTTGAGACTTGAGCGTCAACCCCGTTTCAGTCTTTCAGTCCAAGAGGCGATGGAAGGAGGTTGCTGTTGCTCTTGCTCTTGCTCCCGCCGTCTCTCATCCCTCGTTCGGAGGTTGTGCAACCGCTTGGCCGGCCGTCGGTCAAACCGTTTCAGTTCATTAGTTGGGGATGGTGGGGCAGCTTGCGGGGGAGGCGGGGCAGCTTGCGGGGAGGCTGGGGAGGCGGGGGAGGCGATGTAGCTTTCGGGTACGAGAATCGAGAGAATTATGAACAAAAGATTTTCTGCAATTGATGCATGTTTTATGAGCTCGGTATATGTATTTATATAAGAGATTACAAGCCATTAAAATTAAGCGAATTGAATTTACGATCCTTGATCTTAGCACTTGCTTGTTATGTGAGATTCTTCTTTTGACTTTAGCAATTATGTGATTTAATTTGATCTTGATTCCTTAATTTGTGCCATTATCTTGACATGGCAAAGTGCCCAGGACCTTGGGGCTGGCGATCCGAATGGAAACGAACTGCGTGTGGACTGTTGGCCGCCGAGGCGGCTTCCGGGATCGACGTAGCTAGAAGACCGAACATGTAGCAGGAGAATACAAAGGTTTGTGTACCTTATTAGGAATCCATCGTTCTTTATGCGGAATGACGATGATCCAACAGCAATCCGAGCCTTTAACGCCGAAGATCTTCTCCTCTATTACCCTCGGTTCTCGGCTCGATGAGACCACCACTCACGACTTGCCTTATGTGAGGTGAGAGAGATTTCATGGAAGAAGTGGGGCTAGAGGAGGGACCTTAGCACTATTTATAGAGTTTTGGACGGGCCCTCTCATCACGGGCCGGGCCCAACTCGGCCCACACAATGCCAGCCCATATTCGGCCCATTAAGAAAACCTTATGCCTTACCTTATTAGACCAACCCCGTAAAACGGTAATTACAATCTAAATTAATGTAGTCCACATAAGGAAAACTCTTACATTCTCCCACTTGGGCTATATTAATTGAGATTGTACTTTATGTGCGCACCTTTATGTTGGTCTAGTGGCAATTCTTAATAGTCAATCCTATCCTATAAAGTCTCCAACACCGAATCATGGCGGTAACTGTATGTATTCATACGAGCCTTCCATGGTCACGAATGCTTTTAACTTTATTGATATGGATTCAATATGGTTGTGTGGCAAACGGATAACACCTCATAAAGAGTAATACCTTATGTGTTATCTCCTTTGTCGGTCACTATTCTCTTACCTTAAGTGTCACGAAAACCGGATGTGCCACTAGAGAATATCCTTATGGTTCTAATGAACCCACATATGTCTTATCTTTATGGTTAACCTTTCTTTATGTGTAATCAAGACATATGTTCAAGGCTGATAACCAGATGTCTCCAGCCTTCACTCAAGGCTTACACAATACCTTGAGATTTTCATTACATATAATCAATTCAAGTATGGTGACCACACATTCATGAACACTTTATTGAATGTGTAACTTATATAAGCTTTATTAGAGCAAAATTAAGACAGCTCCCACTAAACAACAGCATCCAATGATGTTCCTTAGCCCATGTTTACGACATGTCGTTTAAGTACACAAGGGCAAAAATATTTAATTAGTGGGTCTACAACCACATCATCTCGTGGAAATACTGCTCTACCTTGCGGTGTCACCATTCTCGTATCATTTCTTTATGGTCAAAAACCTGACCGTGATATATCTAGACCCCTCGAGACCCTTATTGTTGTTGACAAACAACACTGAAGAGTTATTGTCTCGATACAGCCGTATGGGTCTATTCAAAATATCAAATATAATCAACTCCTTAATGAGGTTCCGAAGTCAAATATCTTGAGTAGCAGCTAAAAGGCATGTTATAAACTCCATTTATACAGTAGAGGATAACATAAATTTCTGTTCAATACTTTTTCATAATACCGCACCCTCTGCTAGTAAAATCTGCATCCGAATACTCTACTAGCTCTAGATCTTGAACATGTTTATCAGCATGTAGTTTTCTTATCCTTTTCAATGTCTCAAAACCTCATTGTCAGCAATCCAGTGATCATGTCCTAGACTTGACCGATATCTGCCAAAAAATCTTACCACAAAACAATATGTAAACTAGTGCAGACTTAAGCATGTATGACACTTGTAAATGCACTAGCATAAATTGTATCCTTTATTTGGATTTTCCCAAAATTTGAACAAGGACAATGCCAGATATTCAATCTATTACCCTTAACAACAACAACAACTCCTGGCTTATTGAATATTTTCAAAATACAATTAACACATGCAATCTAATATAACATATGTCAAGAACGATCTTTATAGGTCTCAATGCCAAGGACAAAAGGTACTTGACCGGGGTCTTTTAAGTCAAAATTCCTCAACAATATTTATATTATCTTATGCAGTAATCCAATATTGCTATCACAAGTAAGTTATCACTTACATGGAATCGAGAAAACTAAATTTTCTCCCACCGACCTTGCAGTATCTACATTGATCTACTTTATTCTTAGCAAAACTGAATGAAGTGATAATGCTATAAAACTTCAAGCATCGTCGATCTACGAGACTTTCTTAAGGCCATAAATAAGGGTTTTCAGTTTACACACAAGCTTACCTGAATCATCCGCTGCAAAACCTTTAGGTTATACCATATAGACTTCTTTATCAAGGTATTCATTGAGAAACACAATTAGAATCATTTATCTAATATAAATCCAAAAAAAAAAAAAAAAAAAAAAATGAGCCAAGTAATATCATATTCACTCTAAAATAGTCTTTAGAAAAGACTAAACTTCTCTCGAGTGAAACATTTTATTACTAATTTGGATTTAAACTTCTCAATGTTTCTCTTGAAATTTCTCTTAGTCTCATTCACCCATTTGTAACAGATGAGCTTGTGACCCTCAACCAATTTAATAGGCTCTTAAACATTATTACATTTTATAAATTGCATCTCATCTTTTCATTATGTCTAATCACAGATCAAACTGAGGACAAGAAACAACATTTACATATACAAGTCACTAGATCGACCACGTAGCAGATATCATAGTCATGCTCTTACAAATAGACTATATGGTACAAAGTGGTACAACCGAACATCTTTCCATAACAGATCTCTTGAGTGGAGCTACTATAATTTTATCTTACACTTGGGAGGCTTGAAAACTTCATCGGGAATCATATCAATGACAATATCCTGAACCTCACAAGTTTAATTTGTGCTATAAAAGACTCCATAATTTTCTATATAGGGAAAGACAAAGACACAAAGGTCCCCACCATACCATTATCTTTAATAGTCTAAGAGCAAGTTCAAGTATCCTCTGCTTTTGTCGAACACTAAAGACTTTACTGTCTGTGATTCCACATTTCTTATGCCTCTATTGGGATAATAAAACCTAGTATCCCTTCAAATGATCTGGGTAAGATACCGAGTGGTACTGGATTCCAACTTATTTAATGTTGGATTATATATCCAAACTTCTGCAGGACATTCCAAACTTTAAGATGATTCGAGTCACGTTTACGTCCGATCCACAACTCAAAATGGGAGCTAATGGAGCATCTTTGGTAGTAACACGGTTTAATACATATTGGGTTGTTTCGTCCCGTAGAAAACCTGATAAATTAGTCCTAGTAATCATACTCACTGTCATGTTCATCATGGTGGAATTACGCCTTTCGGCCACACCAATTTATTTCAAGATTTTCGGATATAGTAAACTAAGTTACCATCCTAGAATCTTTCTAAGTATTTGACAAATGGTCCTTTAAGCTATCCAGCATTGCCATAGTCAAAACACTCACCACCACGGTCATATCGACGATCTTTAAGACTCATCCCAACTGTTCCTTGATCTTAATACGAAAGAATTTGAATAAAACCAAAAGATTCAGATTTTTCTTTAATCAAAAGGAAACAAATCGTCAATATAACTTTACCATATATGGTCACCAATATCAATGTAAAAGACCTCTAATAGGTTAGGACTTCATACTGCAGTTTTCTTCTTTATCTTAATCATCTTACTTCCATAGAAGTCTACTCGAGTCTTTACGTAACATTTAAGAGTAGACAAAATATCGACATTATCAGTCTTTCTACTCTTTCTCTAGACATATAATCAAGATACTCATGTTACATGCAAAAGATCATTCTTAAGGTAAATCTCTATTGGAAACAACATTTTCAACTGTAAAACGACATACATATCCTTGGGAGATGAACACAATTTGTACAATTCATTGGACCCATTATAGCATCCAACTTCATTTGACTTGGAAAACATTGAAACAGTATTGTTCTTTATCTCAAAAGAATATCCATACACTTCCAGACATGATACAGAAACTAGGTTCAGTCTAAAAGGAAGGTACATAAAAGTGTTTTTCAACGTCAAATGCTAACCAATATCAATAGTTAAAATAACATCTCCCACTAAAACGACATTAAATGTTGTTTCCCGTGATGAGTTATGATTCATTTCGATTTGGCTTCTTTAGATTTATGAATCCCTTTATGGTAAACAATATAATTTGTTGTACCGCTATCTAGCCACCAAGAACTGTATGAGGCTTTTGATAGGGATTGAATTCATAAATAAATGCCAATGAATCATTAACTCTAGACTTATGCTTGGACAAGCAAGCTTTATTACAATATCTTTATATGTCATTTCTTCCCACAAAAACAGTAAATGACACAATTTCTCTTAAGGGTGATAACCTGAGACCAGATTGTCAGAATGACCGATGGTTTCATGAATTCCTTAATGAGTATGATTTTTAGACTTGAAATCTACCATCCTTAGAACGTAATACTTAACCTCATTAGAACCATCACACCTTATGCTGAAGAGTCCTTGCACTTATACCAATCTCGGTAATAGACAAGACACACATTCAAGTCACTAAGACTTCTATAATCCTTTTAACTGTGCAATCAGCTGGTAAACTATTTTCAAGTGTTCTCAGAATGAAACATCTCAAATATGATGGACAAATTCAATTGCTCTTTCCCAAGCAGCAAGGAATATATTCTAATTCCATATAACTAATAGTGAGATTCTCAACTTATTCAAAGCAAGAATAATATGAACATTTACCAGCATCCATCCTTAACAGAAAATCCTCTTTGCTACTTAAAATTTAACCAATAGGAACCTTAATCACAATGGAGTTGCCACAACTGATAAAGTAACTTAATGACAAGCAGCATATGTAATCGGCACCATGTGAGTATTGTGTAACTTAAAAAACTTTATAAGTACAAATCTTGAGAGTTACACGCACTATCATATAAACACCTTTGGGCAGAATATATGACATGTAATTGCATACTCAACCTCAATCACAATGGAATTTGCCATTACAAATAATGTAATTTTAATAACAAACAGCATATGTAATTGGCACCATGTGAGTATTGTGTAACTTAAAACCTTATAAGTACACATCCCGAGAGTTACACGCATCATCATATAAACACCTTTGGGCAGAATATATGACATGCAATTGCATACTCTCCACATGACAGCGGTCATGAGAATATATTCCGACCTTTCACGAATTCACCACCTTTGGATGTATGAACCACTAGGGTCAGTCATTCCTCAACCATATGCTGCACATGCATCCCTCCATGAACTAATACACAATCACCTCCTTTGGGAGTATGACCACATATTAGAACAGGAGACATCCCATCGAATACGAGGCGACGTTTCTCAAATCCAATCAAGTATGCCACTTTGGCGGTCACAACCCAATTGAATCATAGAAACTCTCTCATATCAGGGATATAAACTTTATAACTCACATTTATTCCATACATGTGATTTTAGACCGGATGACAGGGGCAATTTGTCACTAAAATCACATATAATGCCAATCACATTGTTCCATTCAATAATACATGCTAAATCTTATACATGTTATCGATGAATCGATCCTCTACACATTCCTTATGTGATGATAAACATGTGAATTTGCAATGTATTTCCAAAGTTATAGAGAAATCCATGAAAAATAGGCAAAACATACCTCCAAAATCACGTACCTTAGGCTTTCACATGCATTTTCACATTCACAAGTTCATCAAAATTATTAAATAAATACATAATAGTGTAGAGAACATCCATACGAGCACAACGGTCCAAACCACGCTCCAATCCGACGTTGTACGCGCTCTCACGCGCCGCTGGAACGTGCGGCGCGTGAGGCCCACGCGCCGTGCTCCATTCGGACCAAACCGGTCCGACCGGTCAACGGTCGAACCGGTCAACGGTCCGACCGGGTCAACGGTCCGACCGGGTCAATGGTCCGACCGGTCAACGGTCCGACCTGGTCGGTCGTCGGTGACGTCATCGATGACGTCACATGCCACGTGGCGACCGCACGTAAGGCGGCTTACGTGACGTCATCATGACGTCATCTTCGACGCGCTTTGTCGGCGAATGACGTCACGGATGACGTCATCTCCGGACAGCTGTCGGCGAGTCGGCGGGATGACGTCGGATGACGTCACCCTCGTAGAGGCGGCGCGCGCGTGCGGCGCGTGAGCTCACGCGCCGGCGCGCGTGCGCGCGCGTGAGTTGGCGCGGCGGCGCGTGGCACCGCCTCCGAGCTCCGTCTCGGCGCGTGGGCGCGTGCGGCCGTTTCCGGCCTCCTCTCGGTGCGTACGAGCCATCAAAATGCTCGTATTGATTCGTATAATCTATATATGTGATCAAAATGCACTTTTACCGGACCAAAATTCACGAAGACAGGCGAAACAGTCCAAGGGTAGGTGAAACCGAAGTTCTCGTTACCGGGGCAATTGGCCTCCGCCGCAGGCGTACCACCCACCATAACGCTCGGCTCAACGAGAAGAATTCAAATATGTTTTCAAAATCAAGTTTCAACGGATGAAAGTTTCTAAAAACGGGCCGAGGCAACGGTTCGGGTTCTAGGCTACGAGGCTCTGATACCAAATGTTGGCCGCCGAGGCGGCTTCCCAAGATCGACGTAGCTAGAAGACCGAACATGTAGCAGGAGAATACAAAGGTTTGTGTACCTTATTAGGAATCCATCGTTCTTTATGCGGAATGACGATGATCCAACAAAGAATCCGAGCCTTTAACGCTGAAGATCTTCTCCTCTATTACCCTCGGTTCGGCTCGATGAGACCACCACTCACGACTTGCCTTATGTGAGGTGAGAGAGATTTCATGGAAGAAGTGGGGCTAGAGGAGGGACCTTAGCACTATTTATAGAGTTTTGGACGGGCCCTCTCATCACGGGCCGGGCCCAACTCGGCCCACACAATGCCAGCCCATATTCGGCCCATTAAGAAAACCTTATGCCTTACCTTATTAGACCAACCCCGTAAAACGGTAATTACAATCTAAATTAATGTAGTCCACATAAGGAAAACTCTTACATGGACTCCTTTGGTGAGAGCAGCCAGCGAGGGAACGGGGCATTCATGGAAGACGAGGTGCTCCGGAAGGGTAAGGAGATGAGGCAGGATTCTCGGGGGGCCATCGGGGAGTCTGGCCGTCCGAACAGATACGACGTGTTCCTAAGCTTCCGTGGCGAGGACACGCGCAACGGCTTCACCGGCCACCTCCACGCGGCGCTCGACCAGCGAGGGATCGACGCGTTCCTGGATGAGGAGGAGCTCCGGCAGGGCGAGGAGATCGCGCCGGCAATCCTCGGAGCCATCGGGGAGTCGAGGATCTCGATCGTCGTGTTCTCGGAGAACTACGCGTCCTCTAGCTGGTGCTTGGACGAGCTGGTGAGAATCGTGGAGTGCAGGGATACGATGGGGCAGATGGTGTGGCCAGTGTTCTACAAGGTGGATCCCTCGGATGTGAGGAAGCACAGGGGGAGGTACGGGCAAGCCCTAATCGATCACGAGGAGAGATTGAAGTCGAACAGCAGCGATCCGGAGAAGGTGAAGAGGTGGAGAGAAGCACTGACTGCAGCAGCTAACATCTCCGGCTGGCATTTGGTTGACGAGTAAGGCTCTCTCATTTACTTCTTTCTCAGTTTGCTTACCGTTTGTTCTGTGGCAAAACAAAATGAAAAATGTGTTGATTACGGAATTTCTCTAATTTCCATGGCAATAGATTCATGGGAATGCTTATGCATAAAATGGGAAAAAAAAAACAATTCACGCTAATCGAAGCAGGAAAGCTTGTGCATTAGTTTTCTTGACAAGCAACTAAGTAATTCGTGAGTTGAGTATATAAACAAGCAGGTGGACGGCGTCCCTCTACAAGCCCATTTTTGCATTAGATGTCAATTTGCTAGAAACTGAATTTAATCTTGTCTGTTGTGCTTGAGATATTGACCGCGGTTTACTGGAGATCAGCCTCTTACTTCTTTATCCAATGTGTTTGAATCTACCAGGCGTGAGTCTTCTGTCATTGAGCGCATTGTCAAGGGAGTATGCGCTCAGCTGAAGAATCGCAAGCTATTAGATGTTCCTGAAAATGCGGTTGCCATGGACTCGCATGTGCACCATATGGGTACTTTGCTTGACATGGAATCGAATGAGGTTCGCATGGTTGGAATTTGCGGATTTGGAGGAATAGGGAAGACAACCATCGCCAAAGCTACTTACAATGCCTTTGAGCACAAATTTGAGTATTGCAGCTTTCTTTTCAACGTTAGAGAAACTTGCGAGAACTTTGCAGTGAGTGGCCTACTTCAGCTTCAAGAGAAACTTATTTATGAGGTAAGGTGGGATGATTGTCTGAAGCTTCACAATGTCCACGAAGGTATGAGCATGACAAAGAGTAGACTTTGCAAAAAAAAGGTCCTCATTGTCCTTGATGATGTGAACCAATTGATCCAATTGGAAACACTAGTTGGAGGACATGATTGGTTTGGTTGTGGAAGTAGAATCATCATAACGACTAGAGATGAACATTTACTAGCTGCTCATGGCATAGAAAGTATGTACAAGGTTCAACCATTACATCGTTTAACGGCTCATATGCTTTTTAGGACAATTGTTTTCCCGAATTCTTCTCCATGTCAAGATCATGAAGAGCTTTCGTATAACATAGTGGAATACACCAAAGGACTTCCATTAGCTGTTAAAGTTTTGGGTTCTTCTCTTCGAGGTAAAAAATTACCTGTATGGAAAAGCACATTAGATAAATTGAAGGAAGTTTTCAATGGAGACATCTTCAGTGTGCTGAGAATGAGCTTTGATGGTCTAGATGATTATGAGAAGGATATTTTTCTTGACATTGCATGTTTCTTCAAGGGAGAGAATGAAAATTATGTGAGAAATGTTTTGAAGAGTTGTGATCTCTACCCAGATGTTGGAATTGAGGTTCTATTAGATAAGTCGCTCGTCACTATTGAGCATGGCAAACTGGAAATGCATGATATGATTCAAGAAATGGGAAGAGAAATTGTTCGGAAGGAATCTCCCAAAGAGCCAGGGGAGCGCAGCAGATTGTGGTTCGATAAGGATGTGCTTCATGTTCTAACAGAAGGCACGGTAATGCACTGAATCATGATCTTTTGTTTTTGACAATATGTATGCTTGTTTGGTAGGGTTAAAGCCTCTTAAAAAGTACTTTGGACATTATAATGAAGAAGCATGCGAATATATTTCTGCTAAGTAAGATAATGGCCTAACGGTCTCATAAGAATCATTTTTTTCCACATCCCAACCTGAAATGTAAGGTTTGCACTATTGACCTCTCCCCAAAAACTTAAACTATGAAAAATCCCCAAGAACTTAAATGACATGTTTCTTCAATGTTTTGACTTGCTTATATAACTAGTGTGTCAAATGCGGAAGTAAAAGCAAATTTTGAAAGCTGAGAGCAAAGGGCACCCGAAGCACACCAAATCTTATTTTTTTTATTACTAGTTAAGTCCTTGCATAACCTAGACACTTTTGCACTTAATTTATCTATTCATATAATGTGCTGCCAGGGAACAAGTAAAGTAGAAGCAATAATGATCAAGTTGGCTGCTCCTGAAGAAGTATATTTTAGTGCTCAAGCCTTCACAAACATGAGAAGGCTCAGAATTTTCTTAGCTCGCAATGTGTACTATACCGGCGATCCCATATACTTTCCCACTAACTTGAGATGGCTGGAATGGCCCGATTACTATCCAACATCGGCGCCATTCAATACAGACCACAGGAAACTTGTAGGTCTAGACCTAAGTAAAAGCAGCATGCGCATATTGGGGAAGACATTCGAGGTACGTACTTGCAATATTCTCTTCCGTCAAAATAAATGATGAATCTGTGAAGATCTTGAAAAACTACTTACATCCATTTACTATGCAGCTTTGTAGAAATTTGAAGTTTGTTAATTTTAGCCACTGTGCTTTGCTGAGTGAAATTCCTGATGTATCATCACTGCCAAATCTTGAGAGTTTGGATCTGCGAGAGTGCACCAATCTTGTTGAGGTTCATCAGTCTCTTGGGCATCTTGACAAGCTCGTATATTTGAACTTTTTGAACTGCTACAATCTTAGCCGTTTCCCAAGAAATCTGAAGTTAAGATCACTTCAAAATCTAATTCTTAGAGGTTGCTCAAAGCTTTCAAGGTTTCCAGATATTCTTGTACAAATGAAAAATTTGACAGAACTAGCGCTTCATGGGACCGCCATCAGAGAGCTACCCTCTTCTGTCGCAAATCTCATTGAACTGAAAGAGTTGTATCTAGAAGACTGCACGGACCTTAAAAACCTTCCTTGCAGCATCTATACACTTCAGCATCTTGAGCGTATTTTGGCGGATGGTTGCTCACAACTTAGCAAGCTCCCAGAATGTTTGTGTGAATCAAGTGATTGCACCAATTTCTCTCTCCCGCTAGCCCTTCCGAGTGTTATTAACTTGAATATGCAAAGATGCAGCTTATCAGAGGTTAGTTTCTTGAAAAATCTTCATTGCATGTCCTCGTTGACAATTTTAGATTTGTCAGAGAACATATTTGTGAGCCTCCCTACCTGCATCAGTCAATTTACAAAGTTGCAGCAGCTCTTTTTGATGCATTGCAAGCAGCTGCAAGAGATTCTAGCTCTCCCGCCAAACATAACATCTTTACATGCAAAAGGTTGTGAATCGATGGAAACATGTGCGGACTTGTCGAATGTGTTACAATATATTTCTGATGAATCACCTTGGCTCAGAAGATTTGACTTCTCTAGCTGTCATAAGCTGATTCAGAATCAATGCTCCAGCAATTGCAATACGCTGTCAATTGAGGTCTCTCTCCCTCCCTCTCTCTCTCCCTTTGCACGTGTTTGTGTGTTTGTGTCTCAAATGTAAAATGTTCCAAATGGCAGGGATTGCTTGGAGAGACTCGAGTTGACATTTTTCATCCAGGAAGTAAGATCCCAACGTGGTTTGTCCATCAAAGCATCGAAGGACTCATAAAGTTTCCTGTATCTTCAGAATTATACTGTGACATAGCCGGCTTGGCGTTTTGTGCTATTGTTGGTTCAACCAATCGGAAGGAAGCCAGTATCTCATGTGAGATGCAGTTGTTTGTCAACAAGGAAGAAACTTTTGGTTGTGTAGATTGTTTTTCCTCGTTGGAGTTAGAGCACGTATGGGTTCTATACGTTCCACGGCGAATGATGTGGGGATTGGATGCGAAATTGGTGAATCGCTGCAGTCAATTTGTAGTACTGTTTCAAGCGTCGGAGGGGACTCTAAGAAGTTGCGGGGTGCATCTGGTTTACAAACAAGGTAAGCAACCAAATGACATGAAGATTGACGAAAGCATCGATCCTCAGAATTCTAACGCGAACCTCACAAGTTCCTATGCTGAAACCCGCAAAAGGAAGGAAAGACTTTCAGACTCCTGATCAACAAAACTATGATTCGAGCTTAGCTTCTTGTAATTTAGTGTAGGGAGTTATATTAATGCCCTTTCGAGCGGCTTTGATCGTGTGTTCCTCGTAGCAAAAATAAACTAGCTGCTGTGCTTTTCTTTACCCTCATTGATCATCTTCCATCTTTCCCTCGCTGACAAAGTGCAATGATGTTTATGAGGAGTCAATATTCCTCGATTTTCTTGTAGACCCGTATCACGGCCGAGCTAAAAAAGAGAACCCCAAAAAACGAAGAAGTGCTCTAAACAAAGAACTAGAATTTCCAAATTGGCCCAAATCTTTCTGCAAGAAATTGCATGATTTTGGTTCTGTGAGGTTATGAATATGTCAGTCACTATCTTTTGCCCTGTTCTGATCTTGGCTTCAACATAGATCAGCAGCTACTGAAGTCACGAGAATGAAGGATGGGCTGTGCAGTCAGTTCACGCCATGTTCAGCTACATAGTCCGTGTTTCCTTCAGCCTTGTTTCCGATTCACTTTGAGTATGATTGCTCGCATGTTTTAAGTGTAATGTATGGCCAATTAATTCCGCCCATATTTTGTTTGCCAAGCCCAAAGTCCAAGCCCTTAGCCCAACCCATTTTCGTTTCTTCCTTCAACGGATTCGTGCATGAGTGTGCGAAGCGGCGGATAAACAAGAAAAAGAAGAGAAGAGATTGAGCTCGTTCATGAAGAGAAAAAGGGGAAAAGAGAAAAAGTTTCGAGCGTTGGCGATTCGGACGTCCCAACAAGCCTAATCAACCGCAAATTGCGACACCTTATAATCATTTGAGCCTATTATTCATTTAATTGGAGTAATTTTATAAGTTAGGTCTTAAATCCTAGAGTTATGTGAAAGTTGAACTGTGAGGTTCAGTTGAGGAGCTATTGAGCTTAAGATTTACGTGAAAATAGTAGATAAAGGCACTGTGGAGCTGTGAGGTTTGACAGAAATCAATTACAAGTTATAGTTTTAGCGGAATGAAATTCTAAACTTTCGCGTTCAAGTTTTGTCGAGTGAATAATATGCGTAACAAATAAAGATGAACATTCATTAACAAAATTCTTAATTGGCGTGTAGAAATCATGTTATCAATAGCTAAGTATAGTTTAATCGTATCATTCGTTAGAGTAGCATATTTTTTTGAATAATTGATGAGAATATGAGTGCGTTAACTTGAGTAATCTCCATAAGTCACTTTTTAAATTTCTTATGTGAGTAATACCATCTCTTTTTCGAATTTGTAAACTCACATTTTGAAAATGATATGGATTAGATATACTATGAGTTATACAAAATGGTATATTTATTGCATAAAATCTAGATCGAGCATTTACTATCATTTTTGTTTATTTGAAATGGAAAAGCATTGCTGAGTACCTGTCGCAACCTAATTTTCAGGTGTACCACATAAAATTAAGCTAATGGATTGCTAAGCCCTAGACTTACCTCGGACTCTCCCAAGCCCATACCAATTCGCGACTTAAGGTTAAACTATTTAACATGCAAATGATTTTATATAGGAGGAACCCCAAGCACGCGAACAACCCGCCATGGTCATGCAAATGCAACATTCCCAGGTAGTGTGGCCGACCCCATTCATTTATTATTGCGCAAGCGGAACGTATTATAAAACCCCTGATAAAAACTCACGGGATAGGAAAGCAGGAAACCAACTCATTCATAAACAAACATGCTTTCAAAGGTAATCACACCAGGGTTTACATATATACCAAAAAGGGTCAGTTTACAAAAAATGGATCAGTCCACCAAAAAGAGGAAACAGTCCTATGACCACTAGTCGGACTCGTCCTTCGATCCCACTTCTGACTGATCAGCCTACGGGGGTTCCGCCATCTACGGTCCTGAAAATTTGGCTCACAACGGGGTGAGATATTGTCTCAGCAAGTTCAACCCCCTAAACCCTTATTAGAAAGAAAATACACCCAAGGGTGGCCTAGCCACACCACATAGAGGACTTACCTCACCTCAGTTCCTTCCTGCAGGTTAGCACAATCCAAATCACTCAATCATGTTCATATCACTCAATCACAAATAGTAATAAGAACTTAAACCACTGGAACGCCAATAATATCATTTCGAACGACCTTAGGAGCCCGGATTATAAGACCAAACCGTTATGACACGTCCCATACCATGCCACACGATTCAGTCCCATAATCCGACACGTCAATAACACTCAGCATGCATTCCAATTGTTATTCACTGCCACACAATGGCATAGCCTACTCGCAGTTCGACTATCTACTGACATTAATGCCAGGCATCGCCTCCCCACCTTAGAGCGCGGTTTCGTCACTACGTCGATGGCGTTCCCAAAGGAGTATAGGCTCAGAATCAACTGCGACTCGAGCCCGTTGTAAGGGGCAACCCATATAGGGGCAAGTCCGGCTCAACAGCCCAGGACAATTTCCTCTTAATTATCACACAACAAAATCATACACGGCCCCAAGACACTTTGCATTTCACTCAATGTTTCCATTTAAAATAGTAGTCCCAACCATTTTTCTTCATATAAAAATATTCCAGAAATTATTCACGTGTATGGGGGCATGTTAATTTCAAACCAGAAAGCCAATATCTCACTTTTTCAAACCCCACTATTTAATATAATCATTAAAATCCAATTTTTGTATCAAAACCCGACACTTGGGATTTTCGACTAAAATCCATATTTTTCACAATCAACACTCAATTTGCAATCCAATCATCAAATTCAAAATCTGAGTACACAACAGCGATCAGCGCAAAATTCTGAGAAAATAAGGTCCCGAAATAATTTTCGGAATTTATTAAATAATTAAATTTATTCCGAAAATTAATTAAATAATAATATTTTAATAATTTCAAATAATAATATATTATTAAATTATTTAATAATTTCGAAATATTTAATTAATCAAAAATAAATTCCTTTAAGTCACATCAAGACTTATATTAATATAAACATTCACTTAGCCTTAAATTAAACACACTTTAAATTAATTAAACACCTTAATCTAATCCACAACTAAATAAACTAATCTAACCACCTAAACTTACTTAACTTAAACTAAGAACACCCTAAGCATCATTAACCCTCTAATCAAGGTTTAGTGAGCTAAACTCACCGGAATCGCTTTCCGACGAGTCTACGGCGAAGAGGACGGCGAGGCCGTCGACAAATCTCCTCGGGGCAACACCAAAGGAGGCGAGGAAGACCTCGAAAACGCTCCTCAAAGCCTCACGGGCTTGCTGGTCGAAGATTGCTGCTTCTTGCTGGTCGGAGGCTGCACGGCAGCCAGTGAGGCGCAAAACCGGCGGAGAGGGGCAGCGGCAGTTCGAGCTGTGACCGGCGGCGACTCCGGCGAAGCTTGCTGGCTCCGACGGTGGCTGGCGAACGGCGAGCAGGCGGTTGGCGAGGAGGGACGACGGCTAGCTGGTGCCCGGACGAGGGCGGCATGCAGACCGGCGAGCAAGCGCGCGGCTGACGCCCGCAAATGGCGGCAACGGCAACGGCACCGGCGACGACGAGCGGACGGGCGAAGGGCGGCCGGTCAGGCGGGAGCAGCTGGTCGCACGGCACACTCTCTCTCCTCCTCTCCCAAGTTCCAAGAAGCCAAAGGTTGAAGATGATGGTGATGGGTGAGGGGAAAGCCCCACTTTTTTAGGGCAAATCCACACCCTCCACTTTTCCAAATCTCCTTCTCTTTGGCCCCAACCACCATGACATAAGGCGACATCACAATCCACTAACCTAAATCCTCCACAACATCTTCCAATGGGTGCAATTTCATCCTCCGTCGTGGCATACGAATTTTCAAATCTTGTACATCCATTTCATTCAATTCTCTTCTAATTGAGCCAAATTGAAGTCCATAAAATTAATCCAATATCACCACACTTTAATTCACATCTTTACTTGACCATAGAACCATCTTAGATTCCAAAAGTGTGACCAAAAGCGGGCCTACCAATTTTCCGAACCAAATTAACCATACTTTGATTATTTTGCTAAAAAACTCGGCTTACATGAAAAATCTTTCGAAGATGAGTCAATGTTCCTAAAATGATTTGTGACACACCAGAACTTCCAATTTCTGAATTCGGTTTCAATTCACGGTTAATTTCACTCGGCACGATATTAGTGCATCCTAATCTACCGGGTAGCTTTTAGAAATTTTCGTGCATTTGACCTGTGGTTGATCAATTCAAGCCACAATGTACATCTTTGACACATTGGCGACTCTCGGTTGTCGTGATAATCTCAAGGTTTCAAATACAAACACAGGGTACCCAAACAACAGAAAAGCCGGTCCAGTGTCAACCGACAAGAATTGTGCGATCTAGTGGAATCACCCACACTCGATCACATGCCTCTGTCGAGTCGACCTATCTCCGGTCTCTAATCAATTTCTAACTGTGCCGTAATGACCCTTGCAGATTAGCTCGGTCGAAAGGTCGCTTCCTGATCAAATTCTCGAGTCTGATGAATTAGAATCTCTTACCGGCTTCACCTGATAGACTAGTTTTCACATGAGTGGCCAACTCAAGGAAAAGAACTATATGCGTGAAGATGAAATGCCCGTCTCATTTTATTAAAAACAGAATTGGAAAAATCAGGATGTCACAGGAGTCGCCACTAATCAGTTTACGGTAGGTCGATTAGACACCTAAGTAAAATAATGGGAGAATTATTTTATTCCTACGAACCAGAGATTTTAGGTACGAGGACTTGATTACGTTAGATTTCTCTAACGCCCTTTCGGATTACGTTAGATTTCTCTAACGCCCTTTCGGTACCTTTCTCTTTTATTTTGAAAAAATGTTTGGTAAGCAGCTTAGATTGATTTTAAATCTATTTCCCTAACATGTGAAGTGATCATGCGGGTGTTTTAACACCTAAATAAAGCAATGAATAAATTGTGGGACTTACCTCATAGCAACGAAAGCATAATCAATGTTAGATCAGAATTCACATCAACAGTCCTAGATTTGATTTCTAATTAACACGCAATCACGCAATCTTTTTTCAAAATTTTCTCTTATTTAAATGAAGCCTAGAAACCACGTGCAATGCCATGCGATGACATACAAATTTTTTAACTAAAATGACATGCAACATGCAATCTAATATGCGAACTATATGTCACGCGACATTTATTAAATGACCTAATCTAATGACGGGAAATTTCTAATTAAATGGACCTAGCAATAATCACTAAATGACATGCATTTCATGAACCTAGTTCTATATGACATGCGCATGATATTTTTGTATTTTTTTTTTTTAAATTCGTAACTAAAAATTGCTAAAAAAAAAAAATCTAACTAAAGTGAAATATTATCTATTTTAAGTAAGGAAATAGACTAATCCGAATCTCATCTTAACTTAGAAATTTACCTCGACATGCAATTTAATTCCAAGATACTATTTAACCTAGATACCATCTAAACATGTATTCTAATATAATTAGAAAAGAATCTAAATATTCTATCATGCAATCCTATATAGGAAATTAATTCTAATCTACATGATATGCAAATGCAATTTTTGTATTTTTGGGATAAATAAAGCGATTAAAGCAAAGGTAAGCACCAAATCATTCGCAGCCATCAAAGATATTATTCATTGTTCGAATTTGGAAACGATATCTAATTAGAAAAGAATCTAAATATTCTATCATGCAATCCTATCTAGGAAATTAATTCTAATCTACATGATATGCAAATGCAATTTTTGTATTTTTGGGATAAATAAAGCGATTAAAGCAAAGGTAAGCACCAAATCATTCGCAGCCATCAAAGATATTATTCATTGTTCGAATTTGGAAACGATATCTAATCAACTTGATTATCTCGCTAATAAAATCAATAAATTGATCTTAAGCCTTAAAGATCAAAATATCAATTTTATTCCCATGGAATCAATAATTTCATCTAAAGTCTTATAGATGAAATCAAAGATTATATGCGGCTGCGAATTAGGAAATAAATCCTAATTGAAAGTTATGTCTATCACTCATGGATATGAACATTAGATATTAATAGACATATATTAGGCAATAAAATATCCAAATATACTAGAGATGTGCATCTTACCTAATTTGAGGATATTCTTTCCAAATTTGGACCAAGTGTAATCGAATCGGGATCGTGACCGGCTTCTCAACGGCGAACGGCGACAAGTGAGCGTTATGTGCACGGCGACGATGCAGGTTGACATGAAGCACGGCTCCACGGTGTTTGGCTTGCTTAGAAACCTGCACAAAATAAATTCTTTAGTGGGGATTATGGGCCCGTTTGGTTCGGCTTTGGAGAAATGCCCTTGGGAGAATGCAAATACCTTTGAGGTAAAGGGGTTTTCCGAAATGCTAGACTGTTTGGTAAACTATAACTGAAAAGTGCTTTGGGGAAATGCAAGACTGTTTGGTAAACATATATTTGAAAAGCCCTTTAGTATGACCAAATTAAGTTTTTTAGTTTTAGTATTTTTAAAATTGCAAAAAAAAATAATGACTATATAACCTTTTACATTTTCATGTTGAGAGTAATGTAAAAGATAAATATTAGTAAATTTATTTAAAAATTATATTAAAAGAATTTGATTATATATTAGATGCAAAGCTCAACTTTTGGCCTAGGGTTCTTTTAGGTATGTTTTCAACTTTGAATAATTTTTTTTAATTATTGTAGTATTAATCATCTTCGTTAATTAATTATCATTCTAGTGTATTGATAAAAAGTTGGGCTATTGATTGTCAAAAGATAAAAATAACAAAAAAAAAAGGGCGAACCCAACATTTGCAAATGGTTTATATTTTTTTTTTAAATAAAAATAAAATCCAATGAAACTTCATCGCCGATCAACGGCGGTTGGGGTGTGGGGAAGATGATCGGTTTAAAAAGAAAAAAAAAAAAAAAAGAAGTCAACGGATGAATAGTAGAAGTGGACTTGCATACCTGCTTTGGGCTTTTAGCATTTCAAAGGTCAGCATTTGGCTAAGGACACCTCTAAATGCTGAACCAAACACCTAAATTTTTTCCCAAGGACTGAAAGCCCCTTGGGAATGCTGAACCAAACGGGGCCTATGTGTGCACGTCTTCCATGGACAACATTCAAAACTTTCCTATGAGTGCTTCTTCGTGGAGTACAATGAAGACATGGCAGCATACAGCAGTTATGTAGCGACCAAGTACGTTGCCGCGCGGGTTCAGATTGAAGCAACAGCAGCCTCGATCACTAGGCAACAAGGGGCGGTTCCATGGACAGCAGTAGCAACCACCGAGAAGGGGGCAACAGCGGCACGGCAACGGGGCAGAGGACTCGCGCGATGGGGGGCCGCCAAGAGAGGATCCTTCTCTCTGTTCTCTCCCAAGCGTGTGTTTCTCTATTATGTGCGTTGAGATTCTTAGATCCAATCCCCCCCATCCCCTTACTTGAGTGTCTCAATTATATATTCTTTTTTTGCCCATTATCTTGACATATTTCATTTCCTTTTCTATTTGGCAGAGATATTCGGTCAATATTCATATTGAACCAAGCGCACATGAATGGCCTCTTCATGTGCAATCGGTGGCCGCATATATGTCACTCTCTCTTTTTATTTTTTTGTTCAAATAACCCACTAAGCACAAATAAGACGAGGACTACACCGATTGTTTCCCTCTCTGCCACGTGACCGAAAGATTTTAAGATATTGTTTTTTTTTTCAAATTCGTCTCGATCTCAACATCCATAGACTTGGCTAAAAATTTTCCTCACTGCAGGCTTGGTCTCATCTTATCAGGTTAAAACTCAGAAACATCGAGTCAAATCCATCCTGGTCCAATGCAAATGCAATAATAATAATAAATGCTCCTAAAACTATATGTTATATAATTAATTAATTAACTAATATATATATTTAGGGGTTAAAATTAATCCCTAATTTTTTAATGCGATAAATGACCTAACGGATCGCCAAAATTTAAGGATCAACAGTACCGTTTGAGCGAATTACTTGCGAATGATTTGCGAAGCCTACTATGAAATAATCACAAAAAGTTTATGATTTATGACTATGTTTTATAAAAGGTGTTTTAATATATATCAAATCATGAATTAGAGTTGATATGGTTTTTGATTTTGGTTGTAAATTATTGAAGATTGAGGTTGATGGATTTGGATTATGCTTAGTGTCTTTGTATACCTATTGAGGAGTTTGTGGATATTCATATTAGTTTTAAGATATCCTTATGAGCTAGCCACCAACAATATAGGTGGAGACCTAAATAGGAGATGAATCTTGAATATATTTTCATGAGACCTTATGTGTGATCTTATTGGATATTTAAGCACGCAATTAGTCAATGGGTCCAGCGGTGGGTAGCTGCGTTGGTTGAGAGTCCCTCTCTCATTGCTGAGGTCGAGAGTTCGAAACCAGCAGTTGCTAGCGTTGTAAGTGGGGGGCATGGTGGTGGGGTCATCTGCTAGCCTTCCTTGAGGTATTGACGTCCGACCTGAGGTGCCGTCCAGGCACTATACATGCTATGGGACCCCAATTAGCCTAAGCGAAAGGGGGCACGGCGGATCCTCAGTTCCCAATGGAATGGATCATACTACTTGGCTTGTTTTGCACGTCCAACTTCTGACATTAATAATACCTTCGGCATGCGAAACACCATTATCATCAATGAAGTGAAATTTTGCAACGGAAAATGAATTATATGCAAAACGAATTTGTCATTCTTCTAGAAAGTTAACATATAATCGAAAATATTACGAGCGATGTGGGAATGATCCTTGAATCCCGAGGATAGCAAATTCCGCATTGTTTACACTTCTAATGAAACTCTCTTTTACATTTTTTCGATACAAAAGGAAAAGGACAAACACCCAACACAGAATCCTTGTAATTTTTTTTTTTTTAAATCCTTGTAATCAAGCCAAATTAGTTACATGGGGCTCCCAACATGTTTTTCCTTGCAGTAGTCCCTGTAAAATGATAATAAATGTATAGAAAACTCTAATGATGATGACAAAAGAATATTACTCACGAGTGCTCCAAAGGTACTTTTTTTTTCTTGAAAACATAATTTAAGGCGTTGGTCATTACAAGAGCTTTTCAACTTCATTTGATCGTGCTGCCATAGTGTAACGTGCAGTCATCCCGATATAGTAGGATGTATGGTCTAGGGCCCCTTTTTCTCTCCCTTAAATTCCTTTATGGATTTTGAGTCTAAAATAGAATAGTGACCTATTCGGTACTATACCACAATTCATTCATTCTCTGGCGTGGTTATTCACGAAACATGGCATAGGTCATTTGTCGATAGTAGGAGTCAACCATCCAAGCAACAAGTCAGACCGATCCCATTCATTCTAATCCTATCAAAACGGATCTTGTTAAATGAATTGATCCATCATGCCCTACTTCTTATTCTTAGTGCATTTTAGGAAAAGTTTGAAAATTCTTTTTTTACAATGGATGTGATGACTATTTTGTGATTAAATATATTCGAAAACGTGTTAACATGAACTCGAATAATAAATATTTTTACCAATTATTAAATGTTACACATCGAGCTCAATATAAGGGCCAAGAAAAGAGATGAAAGTATACGCTATGCCCACGGTTTCAACACGCCGGCGATTGCATGAATTGCATGATTGTACGATGAAAAACGGCCGCCTGCACGAGCCAACTGGACTGCTTAGTTGGACAAGCGCATCGACAAGTGGCGCTCATGCATAGGATTCGCCGACCAGGCGAAAGATCCCCCACCGCAGCGGGCTTGTCCCGAACCGGATCCGACGGCCCACGATCGCCGTCGCCTTCTCGCCCCCCACCGCGGCGAGGAAGCCGACAAACACCTCCTCCTCTTCCTAAGGAAGCTCCCAAAAGGGAGAGGAACGTGGCGACTCTTTGGACACTTTCCCGCTTGTATAAAGCCAACCATTCCTCCTTTGTCGCTCTTACAAGTCCACTTTTCAGCTCTAGTTCTCGGTCTGACAGTCTCGCCCTTCGCTGTGTCGAGGCCTTTGACCTCGAACTCCAGCTCAATATGACGACGGCGTGTCACGGCGGCGCCGGTGGAACGCCACGCGCGTCGTTTTCCGACACGCTCTTTCCTGAACCGGGCCTCGAGCTAGGAAAGGCAAGACCTTCGGCAAGTTCACTAGAAGAGATCGCATCCCTTGCTGTTCTTGACGGCGGTGATGCCGGAGAGATGGGGTCGCCTGCCCATTCGGTTGCCTCTCCAAGAGTAGCCGTTGACGGTGGCAGGATTGACGGCGTGTTGCCTTCGCGCTTGTGCCTGTCCTGGCCTGAACCCCATTCGGCTCTAGCCGTGCAGGTGGTGAAGATCAAAGAGGAAGAAGTGGAAGAGGAGGAGGCGGCGACGGTTGCTGATCCCGGGGATGTCGCAGCCATGTCACCGTGCTCGTGGCGGGCAGCAGCGGAGGAAGTCGTGAGGCCGATGGAGGGGCTGGGGGAGGTGGGGCCGACGCCGTTCCTGAGGAAGACGTACGAGATGGTGTCGGACCCCGGATCGGACCCCGTGGTGTCGTGGGGTTCGAGCCGGGACAGCTTCGTGGTGTGGGACCAGCACGAGTTCTCGAAGCAGGTCCTGCCTCGATACTTCAAGCACTCCAACTTCTCCAGCTTCATCAGGCAGCTCAACACTTACGTGGGTACTCACTTTGAACGGGACTGTGTGTTTTGTCCATGTGTTTTGCTTGATACATTCTCCATAGGTAAGAACAAACTACTTGGGTAGATGTGTCCTTTGGTTTAACTCTGTTTCGGTTCTGGTTTTTTTGTTATGTCGTCCAGAGTGTGATCCTCTTGAAGCATCCAGCTACTCTTCACCGTCCCAACAGATAGTCCCCGGGGCGAAGAGGCTAGGATCCAAGGGCTTCCACTCTCGACGTTTTGCTCAGGTTGTCGAGATTCAATTTGACCCACTTGATCGGTTGTTAGTTGTGCTTTACCCTAGTTTAGGGCACGAGAAACGAAGGAATCTGAAATGGCCGGCGAGATACGCAGATTCTATATGAAATCTCATGAATCGGTGGCCAGAGAACAATGGCCTGTCATCATATTCTAGTGATGATGCTTTAGACTGTAATTTGCAGAAACTATCATGTCAACCCTGACATCAGAACACCCATTAAGATTATCTTCTCACTGATTTGTCTTTGAGTTCTTTTCTTAAATGGTAAATTTGAATTTGGATTCAGAAATGCACTGCAGCAGTTCTTTTAAAGCTGTTAGCACTGTGCATTTAACTGTTTCGATGCTCAATTCTGCACTTTCTAGCTGAAGATGAGTTTACTTGGCCATCGCTTCGTGTCTATCCGATGTTTTGGTAAAGCCTTACGGCACCTCTCTTCCTTTGGGGCGAGACCATTAGTATAATTCAGCACTTTTGTGTTCATATATATGGAGTTGACGGATTCATTTTTGAGTCATGTCATTGTCCATACACTCTTTGTACTGGTTTTTGAATCATGGCAAAGGATCTCTCCTTGACGTGCAATGTGCTCTGTGTATATTGGCCTAATGATACCCCCTTGTGCGCATCTTCCATTGAAACTTCGTTAGCCTTCATTCTGCTTATTCTCTACTCTTTAGCTTTTTGTTTCAATATGAACTCCCAGGCCCAGCTTCCTCCTGTCTTCAATTCTTCATGCATCCTGATGCAAGATGTGTCGCAGGGTTTTAGGAAGATTGATACGGAACAATGGGAGTTCGCGAACGAAGGTTTTCAGGCAGGGAAGAAGCACTTGCTGAAGAACATAAAGAGGAGAGGCAAATTCAGCAAGCACAGGAAGACATCGAGTAGTAATTTTACCTCGGGTTACCCGAAAGCTGGAAAGGAGGCTGTACTCGAAACGCTTAAGGAGGACCAGGAAGCATTGAAGGCCGAGATCCTGAAACTAAGAGAAAAGCGGGAGAACTCACAGCATGAGATTGACCAGGTCGCAGAGCAGGTTCGTTGTGCCGAGTGCAGGCACCAGCAGATGTTCCTCTTCCTCTACAAAGCTGCCAAAAGCCCGAACTTTGTCCAGCAGTTAATCCAGACGAGGAGGCACAAGAGAGAATTAGACACTCGTCAATCAAGCAAGAAGAGCAAATTGCTTGATCCCGATGGCGCCACCCAATGCTTGCTTGAAGCAATGGATTCCAAGATTCAAAGCCCAAATGTTGATTGCCTGACAATCAGTGACGAGTTGGCTCAGATGGAGTCTCAGCCAAATAGTGTCGTGCTGGAGGACTTTGAGACCATTCAGATGCACAATCCGTGGCCTTCTCCACTGGGTGGCAGAGATTTCAGGGTTGGGCAGGGTCAGACGCCGGATCAGATGGCCAGAGCTAGTCCGTCACATTTGTCTTCGGTTTTCCACGAGATGTCTAAGAGACTCCTCGAAGACAATATGGTCGTTGGTGACAACGTCGCCGATGTCGAAGAAGTAGAAGACCTGGTGGTGAATGACTCAAGAATCTATCTTGAATTGGAGGGTCTGATTGAGAAGTCGTGTGGTTGGAGTGAGTACCCAAGTGGGTCGATGGAGCAAGCAGCGGGACTGATACCCTAAATTTCCATGTACTCCTGCTCTGTTCCATCTGTTATTTTCTTGCCCATTTGGGTTCTTCTTTCTGTATTTAAGTTGACACCAGAATCATTGTTGCTAGTTTTTTTTTGTGGACCAGATCGCATGATGCAGTTTTTGCCATAATTGGAGAGAGTTTCTTGGGTGAAGTCTCTTTGCTTGACCGAATGAAGATATGCTGGAAACAGGAGGGGAGAGGGAATCCAACCATTAAACTAGGATCTTACGGTAAATGCCCATACTTGTCCAGATGTTGGAAGTTTTTTCCTTTGTCCACCATTGTAACAGAGTCCCCTGGATGTTCTTTTCTCTAGTATGCACTATTTTTTTTTTCCTTTTTTGGTGTGTGTTGTAACCAGCTACGTATAAAGAGAAGCTGTGTGTATAGCGAAAAGTTCAATTTCAGTATTTTCCAAATTCTAATCAGGAGTTACCGGTTCTCCATGTATTCTTACAGAGACGATATTTCTTTTTTTCTTGATCGTGCTCCATGTGGTTCTCGTTGAAAGCTTCAACATGTCGAGAAGGAAAATTTGATTGATGGTGCACCGTGATTGGACCCTTTTTCATGAGAACGCTGCTTTAGTCGATGGTAGTAATCATTCAACTGGTCGAAAGTAATGGAGATCAGATCAAGGGCATCTTTCCGACACCAGAGTTTCAATCCCTGAAAACACTGCCTGCTTTATAAAACGACGAGGATGGCTTAATGTAAAGTTTTTCTGCTGATTGAGAATTTGTGACTTTTAGCTCTCTACTGAATCTCTGGAGAATTAATCTGCTCCCTAATCTCTGACAAAGCGAACCAATTTCGAAGTCCCCCATCTCATCATTTGAGAAGATGTGCAGATTAGATGGGAATGGGGGGCCTACTCTCTCACTCAAATGAGAACCTTGACGACAGAAGTTAGGCCGGGTATCCTTCTAAAGTCTGCCTCAAGAAATTTTATCTACATTGGGAGTATCTTTTAGGACATCAATCACTCAAAGATGTGGGCCATGCTAAATTAAGATAAGATCTTACTAGATAGAACGGATAAACACAAAATAATGGTCCAAGACAATACATACACCAACCCCATGATGTTCCCAAAAGATCACTCCCTAATGTCTGTCTTAGTCTAAGCATAGAGTCCTGAGTCAACATCACACGTTTCCAGCTGACTTCTCTGCCCCTCTTTACCGTTCTTAAGAGATCATTGGTACGTGATCCCACAAATTTTCACATTCTTATGGACTCCACATGCACAAGAAATACTTCTGAGTTTTGAGAGAATGAAAGTACATATGACGTAGGCGTATCTACGTACTTGTGCCGCTACACGTTCGAACACATGCTTTTCTATGCATCCTAACAAAGTTTTGGTGTGAGGCCTTCTAGGCTTCTACCGTGAATTGTGATATTCTATGTCCACAGTACTTGGGACACAACTCCTTGATTCCATATGCACTTGATTATTTACTCACAAAGTTTCCCGTTGAGATAACAAAACCAGCACTGGTTCACAGAAATGTCAAGAAAAATGGCCCTTGCATTTCTCAGCCGATTGAACTTAACGGACTCCTATATGCCCTATTAAAAAACCCTGACAGGCTGACACAGAGATGAAGCAGTAGATGCAAACCAAGAGAAACAAAGAAGGTTATGATAAAACAGTATGCACATTTCTGAAATCTTACACTGATCGATAGTTGATGTGGAGCTTTCCCTTAGGCCTCGTTGCTCCTGAAGATGAAGATGATGAAAAGGAAGAAACGTTTGATTTTTCGAACTCCTTCTTATCCTCGTTGAAAGCCTTGCTAAAAACTTCTTGAAGTTCCATGAACCTTCTCCTCTTTAGAAGTCGTTCTTCCGGAGTGCCATTGTCAAGGCATGCTAGCCGAGCACAATCGTCAGCATCCATAATATTATCAAGTACATTCGAGCATCTAGGGAAGAAGCGTTTGCCGAGTTCCACTGTTCAAATGGTGGTAACAATCAGGCAAACATAATCCTCAGCTTCATTCGTATAAGAGGCACGTTATTTGTCCTATCAGAGAAACTAAGTTGATTGAAGTGAGTTACATGCAAGTCAAAAGTGTCTTGCTCCCAAAACCTTAAGAATCCTTTTTTGTGTCATAATGGGTGTAACAAACGCTGAAAGTGCAAATTCCCCGAGCTGGTCTTACATTTACCCTATAAGGAATGTTCTATCATAAAAATCTGCCACGTATATCTGCTTTCAGTAATAGAAATTGACAGCATGGCAGCGTGAATAAGTGTAGTTGCTGCTGGTTATGGCGACTAAATCATTAAGACCAACTCCTACATAGATTTGAACTCCTAAAATTACCCTTTCTAGATAGAGCAACCCTTGGATAAGCAAGAGAAAATCTGATGCTAAAAGAAGACAAGTTCACAATCTTACAGTCCAGATATTAATTACCAGTTCGGTAGAGAGCTCTTTTCCTTTTGTGATGCTGCTCTTGAAAAGGTGCCTCATCCAAGTCCACACGCATCCCCAGCGAGCCAGCCAAGTCCTTACAATTCCAGCTACTCAATGGGACCTCACGAGTGCCGTCCACTTGAGCAATAGCCATCGCAACTTTCGCTTCCATAGGAAACAGGAGTCTTGCTAGTGCAACTGGAAATTTTTATAAAATTAAGCATCAAGCACAGCCAAATAACAGGGGGCGTATATTCATGCAACACCATGCTTGATGCAACAGTAAACAGTAAGAGGGAGTGCCTTGTGAATCCATCATCAAAGATGCTCGACAATATCATTGCACTGAGTTCTTGGAAACTTTAAGAAGACGAAGCCAAAGTTTCTATTAGCAAATTAATTAACTAGTCAATATAAGTAAAATCTTCTTCCTTTTTGCAAGAAAATCTTGTCACACCTTGCAACAAACTGCTCTGGTTCTGGCCAATGTTTTCAACCGAGAATCTCTTATATGCTGGACAAACATACTTTATCTTGAACTCAATCTAACCCATGATCGGCACTGATGCTTTCTACTTTAAGAATTATTTATTTTCTTTTTTTATTTTTTTTTTGGCTTTGCACCCATATAACAGCATATGCCTCCAAGCAGGATCAGTCCCAGGAGCCAAGAGGGGCCATGAACAATACCGAAACAGGTAAGTGCATACAAGCCTATACAATAAGAGCAAATTTTGTGTGCACTAAGCATGAATGTTACGATTAACTGTATGAGGATTTTACGCATCTTGCTTGAAAATCAAGCAACTTGCCTTTTCT
The DNA here is from genome assembly GCA_014182365.1 of Eucalyptus tenuipes. Classification (NCBI taxonomy): domain Eukaryota; kingdom Viridiplantae; phylum Streptophyta; class Magnoliopsida; order Myrtales; family Myrtaceae; genus Eucalyptus; species Eucalyptus tenuipes. Next base: position 35,381,939 of record CM024539.1, on the reverse strand, counting down.
TAACACAAGAAGGTTATTTCCAAAATCCTATTTGGCTTCTCAATTTTGAGATAAGCAGCATCGCATGAATCGTTCTTCAAATGCCAAATAAACGACCAATTCATCTGAAAGAATTTATGCTGCAAAAGGTGGAGGCGCTAACATAAATTAGCAGATGCCTTTATATATAACAGTTCCTGCTAACTGATTCATTTGCCCCAAGCTTAGAGGATATAACAAGGAAAACAATGAAGATTGACCTAGGAACCAAACTAAAAAGGCTAACCCAATAAAGATGAAAACAGGAAACACCTAAATAAAAAAAATTATAAGGGGGATATCACCAGTCTTCTCCCTTGTCATACTAATCTGATCAGAGGGATCCTTATCATACTAGACATTGGAAATTTTCAGTGAGAAAGTTTTTAAGTAGCAAAGGAAGAAATAGTCTCAACCAGACTAGTGGCTATATAACGGGGACTATTTCAACAAAATATGCTTCAAGAATGCTCGTCTTAGAAATCACTCTGTCTCTCTCTTGCTCACAGGTATGCACACCCCACAAATTTGTACAATGTTGGCCATTGACAGCATAAGAAAGAGAGAAATAAGTACCCAGCACCGTAGCTCTGTCGCTGTGTACATCTGAGACCGATGCAAATGCACCGTCCACCTGTGAATCCATAAGGAACACTAAGAACGCCCAATAAATAACTCGTTGGAGCTTGCGAAGAGCATTTGTGTAAACAAATAATTCCTACACCAAGCAGACTATTTACATGCAGGTTCTTCACATGCACGTGTCAAATGCACTTTTGTTACTAACCATCAATATTTCAAGGAACACAAACAGGGCTTTCTCAATCTGTATCTTAAAAGAGGACCACTGAAGTGGAGGAGGAAAACATTGAACCCAAATATCTTACCTCTGTTTTCAAGATACAACAATTCCATGCGCAGATCATCACCTGCCACAGCAAGAGAAAAGGATGCTTCTCCAAGTAAGGGCTCTCTTTGTTCGGCTTGTTCCAAGATCTCGACACATAATTTGTCCTTCGGTGAAGGCTTTCCTTCCTCGGTAGACTCCATGTAGTCTGCAGCTTTTGTGCACCTCTTACATAGTTGAAGGGCTTTTCTACCATCAGGAGAGAGATCAAAAGGCTGAGCTCCCTTCATTAGGAGAGACACAATAACATTTGGCTCTTTCCTCATCGCAGCAACATGCAAAACTGTGAAGCCTCTTGCATTTCTACAATTCACATCGGCAATTCCAAGATCAAGAAGCTCAGTCGAGGTCTTCGCATCACAGTATGCTACAGCATAGTGAAGTGCATGTGCATCATCCAGAGTGGTATGGCCCTCCTTCAGCAGCATTCTGACTAAGTCAACATCGTCCGAGTCCAGGGCCCGATGAATCCTCTTCACATGCTTGTCAGGGAAGTTTATACATTCAGGAATGTTCACACCAACTTCCAAACGGGCACTGATGATTCGTTCAATCATAGTGCGAGGCAAGCCTTTCTCTAGGGTTACAGTATCGAGATCAGACCTCACGACATATTCTACACATTGTGCCAGCAATCCGTGACATTCATCACCACATATATTTGCAGCCGATAGCACAAGCAAAATGTCATCTGGGGCAACCTTGTGAAGAATGTCAAGTAGGCGCCTCTGCAAATGAACAAGTCTGTGTCGGTTATACTGAACGATGCAACCATGTTTTGGCAATTAAAACTTCAAGAAAAATAATCTAGCATTTCTAGCAGTAACTCCGAATGTAGATTTCTTTATCGTAGTTTTCTCTGCCAATTTCTTTTTCCAACGAGCAGTTTGATAATAGACAAGGTCACTTGAGGCACATCACCATATTGAAGGGGGTGTCGAAATAAACATTTGACCCCATGCAAGACATCAAAGTAGGAAGGGAACTAATCAACCATGAAGTTCAAACGACTGACCCATTAAGTCAATTTAAATGCAAAAGGCTAAAATGAGAGAGCTCCAAATTGTCAGATGCTCTTCACTAAGCAGGTCATAGGTCTAGTCAAAGTTATCCCAGTTTCTCGGGGCCGTCAGCATACCAATCTTGTCTGAGGCTGAGCTCATAGAACAACCACTCATGAGAGCTTTTCAAAAACCCAAAAAAGAAAAAGGAAAAGAAGTAGACTGTTATACTCCTTTTGCCACTTCTTTGCAGTCTGAAGATTTAAACCTCGACGCAAAAAGAAGAAGAAGAAGAAAGGTCCTCCTTTTAAGCTACCAGCCATTAAGGCTGATGCTCAAAGGCCATTGATGTTGGAAGCAGATAGATAAGCCTCAGCTGACTCGAGCAACTACACAACAAAAGGCACAGATCGGTCTCCTAATTCCTTTCTTTGACTACTGGACCCCAGGAGAACTCAACTTTTTCAGTTATTTTCGCTTCAAATGCATGATAAAATCTCTTCAGACGCAAATTCAAAGTCTGAACTTTCCGAGAACGTCCAATTTGCCATTGAATGAGCAAAAAGTCGGCAACTTGTCGCCATCCGAAAAAAGCAACACTACAGGAACAAGCAGACGACACGAGTAATTTGTTGATATACCTGATACAGAGCCACCAGTTCAGGAATCTGAAACCTGGACGAAGCGTAGAGCACCTGCACCAGGAACTCCAAGGCCGGCCCACAAGCCACGTGCGGGCACTCCTCGTCCACGCAGTCGCACACCCCTTGCGGAAACGCCTTCACCTTGCCGCTGTACAGATACCCCAAGACAACCACCAGCGCTTCCGCCCCGACCCCGACCCCGGCCCCGGCCCTGGGCCCGGCCCCGACCCCGAAATCCTCGGCCAGCTCCTTGAATTCGAGCCTCACACCGCTCTGGCTCCCCGAGAACTTGGCCCCGAAGAACGGGCTCCGCACGGAGAGGACGCACCGGTGGACGGGGACCTCGCGGCCGTCGGCGGCGACGATCGTGGCGTCGGAGAACGAGAAGCCGGAGCCGGCGCGGGGGAGCTCGAAGATCGACTCGAGGCTGTCGGAGAGCTTCCTCAGGGCCTGCGTCTCCGCCGCCGCCGCCGCCGCCGCGGCGTCGGGGGAGTAGGAGGAGGAAGGAGCCTCCGCCCAGGTCTGCGTGGAGCACACGCCGCCGCTGTAGCTGGCGTCGTTCGAATCCGAGAGCGCGGCCGGTCCGGAGTCCATGCCACCCCCACGCGAAACGCGAGCACGCGCGGAAGAAGAAACAGAGCCGGCTAGGCGCCGCTTCGAATGGCGGCGCTCCAAGAAGAACCCAAGTGGAGCCTCGAGAGTCCCCCACACGAGGGAGGAGAGAGACTGTAGAGAGAGAAAGCTAAGACGCCATTGTTTCCACAGAAGAGAGAGAGAGAGTCAACAGGAGGGAAGGAGATCTAGGGAAAGACAGAGCAGGAGAAAAGCGTGGCAGGGACGACAGGGGCTGTCCTGTCGTTAACGGACAATGATTTCCTTCTCGTACCTTTTGGTCCGCACGTGCGCCCGGGGCCCGAGCTCTCCCCTCCCTCTTTTCTCGGCGTCCGTACAGCGGGGACCCGACCGAAAGGGAGCCGCGGCTCGTGCGCGCGCGCGCCCGCGTCTTGTCGATGGAGTACGGCCGTTGGATCGCGTGCAGATCCGACGGGTGGGGTCGGGCGTGGTGAGGACGCTGGGGGGTGGGTCCCGCGCTTTCCTTGTCGAAGAAGGGAGCCGCCGCCATGTCCATTCAGCACCACCGACCATTGAGGCCCTGTGGATCACCCAATTCCATCGTACATTGAATCCATCCATCTGGAAAAAAAAAAATATATATATATATATATATATAAAAAGAAAGCTAAGTGGAGAATATGCTTCCGCTTGCGCTGACTAGGGATGATGCCCCCGGTTTGATTTTCGATTCCATACTTCTTGAACCGGTAGGAACCGCTTCGATTTCCGACTTTGAGTCAAGAATCATCTGAAAATCAGACCGAAACGAGAACCCATTCAAGCAAATTCTAATTTCTTCTCCTTCAAAGTGTTGCATTTTTCATTCTCTCACTTCTGCATGTTTTACGCCGTCCCTCTCCTTTCTAGTTAGCAACTCGCTTCTCGTGCTCCTGCCTCGACACTTGCTTTCTCATTCTTTTGGTCTCTCTCGTTCGCCAACCCGTTGCACTTAGCTCCATGCATGTGGTTGCCACTCTTATTAGATCGATAATTAATTATAATCATAATCTCAAGCATTGATTGTTTCTTTTTTTGGTAACCGAGGATCTGTCGGACCCGCCTTTCGCTTATGTTAATCGGCAACCCACAGCCCATACAATGCCGGTCGGCACCTCGGACCAAGCGGCTATACCTCAAGGGAGACTAGTACATGATCCCACCACCATAACCTCCCAGGATCCCACTACCATGTCCCCCCACTTAAGACGCTAGTAATTGTGGGTTTCAAATCCTCTACCTCGACGATGAATGAGAAGCTCTCAACCAGCACAGCTGCTCACCGAAGGGTAGCATTGATTGTTTTAATACGTGAATAAATTATGTTTCACATCTAGATTTATTTATTAAAATTACATTAGATTCTTAAAAAAAAAAAATAAAGACTACAACTTATTTGAAACATAGCATTTGTATGGATATTTTCGTTTCTGTTAATGTACGCATTTGTTTCTATTGAAAACATATCATTCAAGACATCCATATGCCTCCGTAAAAAAATTAAAAAGATGGAATGGAAATGTCATTAGATAACATGTTAATAAGAAAATCCCTTTTTCTCAAAATTAAACCGAATGCCTATGTAACTAAATTTTAAGTTCAAATTTTCATGCAACATTCTTTGGAATTCAACTCGACAAATTGTTTCCTTGATACTTTCTACACTCAATAGACAAACAATCAAAAATACTGCACATGTAAAAATTATTGATAGTCAAAAAGAGAGGAGCAAAAAAGTGTAAAATTATGTCTACCGACATAAGCCTGTGGGCACGCGGGTAATGTAATTGAGTCAGATGCGTTAATAATTTAGTGTGAACGCGTGACAAATTTTTCAAGAAAAGTCGGGATATGATGCGCTCGATGGGGTCGGGAATCGAGTACTCAACGTGTTCAAATTCCAAATGGCTAATTGATTTCAAAAGCATGATCCTAGAAAAGCATCCACATGTGGAAGTTATAACATCACTAATCCAACCTAAAGCATTTGTGGGTAAAAAGCTTGAACATCGATTAATCAAAGCTAATCAAGCTTGGTCAACAAAACAAATCATATGCATAATCTTTTGTCACTAGAAAATCAAACTCAGTCAAGCATTCACATATAAAAACTTGATCAGAAGTAATGGGATCAAAACTATTAAAATATGTGTCGTATTTGAGCCCCAAACGAATCACATAGAAGATGTCCTAGTTAGGATGTTTGGTCTTTATCCAAAGGACATCAGGATTTGGAAATTACAAGAAAGTCCAAAATTGGACTAAGTTTTGTATCAAAGCAAAAGGAATACTGAGAAGTCGATCCAAAGTTTTCTTGATTTTGTTGGAGACGTATATTTTGTATCCAATCACGAGTTTTTGTCCTTAGGCAGCTAATGTAGAGTGGCGCGCCTCATGTGTGCAAATAGCTGGGCGTGAATTCAACATGCGACTTTCTGACCAAAAAAAAAAAAAAATTCAACATGCGACTTTTACGTGAATTGTATTCAAGATTCGAGCCATTAAATTCTGTAGTAACATTTATGAGTTCCTTAGTGAATATCTTAGTGAGTACATGCACGTAACTTCTTCGAATTATGGTACGCTGCATGTTGATTTCAAATTTTAATTTTTCACTTGCTATAGATTTGCAAAACTCATACCTTAATTTCATTTAACTCAAAATACTTTTTTTTTTTTTGATTCGGAACTCAAAATATTTGAATCCTTTCAAAATTGCACAAATTTTTAGAAAATGAACACCATTGTCATCAGATGATATGTTAATAAGAAAATTCTTTTCTCAAAATTAAACTGCATGCCTATCTAACTAAATTTTAGTTTAAATTTTCATGCAACCTTCTTTAGAATTCAACTCGACAAATTGTTTGCTTGATACTTTCTACACTTAATAGACAAACAGTCGTAAATACCGCACTTGTAAAAATTATTGATAGTCAAAAAGAGAGGAATAAAAACGTGTAAAATTATGTCTACCGACATAACCCTGTGGGCACGCGGGTAATGTAATTGAGTCAGATGCGTTAATAATTTAGTGTGAACGCATGACTAATCTTTCGAGAAAAGTCGGGTTATGATGCGTTCGATGGGGTCAGGAATCGAGTACTCAACGTGTTCAAATTCCAAATGGCTAAGTGATTTCAAAAGCATGATCCTAGAAAAGCATCCACATGTAGAAGTTATAACATCACTAATCCAACTCTAAAGCATTTACAGGTAAAAAGCTTGACATCGATTAATCAAAGCTAATCATGATTAATCAATAAAATGAATTAGATGTATAATCTTTCGTCGCCGGAAAGTCAAACTCAGTCAAGTATTCACACATAAAAACTCGAGAGTGAGTAATGGGATGAAAAGTAATAGAATATATCTCGTGTTCGATTTCCAAACCAATAACATAAGAGATGTCCTATTTAAGATGTTCAGCCTTTATTCGAAGTTCATATGAATTTGGAAATTAAAAGAAAGTCCAAGTTGTACTTACTTTCTTAACAAAGCAAGGAATATTTTTCTCCTTGGATATAGAAGATGACCGCAAGTTTTCCAACCCTGAAGCATTTACACATAAAAAGCTTGAACATCGATTAATCAAAGCTAATCAAGCTTGGTCAATAAAAAGAATGAGATGCATAATCTTTTATCAATAGAAAACCAAGCTCAGTCAAGCATTCACATATAAAAGCTCAATCAAGAGTAATAGGATGAAAAGTATGAGAATATATCTCGTGTTTGGGCCCCAAACGAATCACATAGAAGATATCCTATTTAAGATGTCCAGCTCTTATCCAAAGGACATCCGGATGTGGAAATTAAAAGAAAGTCCAGATTGGACTGAGTTTTGTATCAAAGCAAAGAATATTGAGAAGTTGATCTTTCTAATTTTGTTGGAAATATATACGTTTTGTATCCAACCACGAGTTTCAGTCCTTAGGTACTTGATGTAGAGTGGCGTGTCTCGCACGTCCAATTAGCTGGGCGTCAATTCAACGTGCGACTTTTTCGTGAATTGCATTCAAGATTCAAGCCACTAAATCCCATAGTAACATTTATGAGTTCCTTAGTATCTTAGTGAGTACATACATACAATTAAGTCCTTCAAATTATGGTATTCTGATTTCAATTTTTAATTTTTCACTTGTTATAGATTCCCAAAACTCATACCCTAAATTCATTTAACTCAATTTTTTTTTTTTTGGTTCGGAAACCCAAAATACATGAATCCTTTAAAAATTGCACAAATCGATAGAAAATGAACCCCACCGGCTTTGGTTTGGGGGTTTATTAAAAGTATATCTGCTTTCAGAAAACCCTAAAAACACCGAATTTCTCCGGGATCCGACAAGATTTCCCCACCATTTCTTGCCGAATCGCGGTTGCAGATCGGATACCGCGAGAACCGCCGCCCCTTCATCGCCGGAGAGCTCCGTCGTCGACCGAGCTCTCGGGCGGTTTCCGTTCGCCCGCCAGCGACCCGGGACGGCGGAGGGGAAGAGGACGGAAGCGGCTGCTGCAGCATCGGTCGCGAGGCCTTCTGCCCTCGCGGCTTCGGCATCGTCGTCGATTCGGTGATCGATTCGGAGGAGAGACATTCGTCGGGGAAGCTCGATTGAATCATCAGTTGGAGCAGTCCTCGGCCCGCATCACTCCACCTGTTCGACGAATTGCCTGAAAGTTGGAGTGTCGTTTTTCCTTGGATAGCTGGCGAAAAGGTTAGGGCTTTGCTGCCGTGTGTGGTATTTTTGTGGCTTTGAGCCGTGTGGGTTTCTCATTTCGTGCTTTCTCCTGCTCAAGGCTTTGAATTTTTTCCGGGTTATGTCAATTGGGTGCGTTTCTTTTAACGAATCTAGGTCATTTTCATTTTCGCGGGCTCTCTCTGTCGAGAATGTCCGACCGGACAGTGGGTAATGGCTGGTTGCGATGTTCAATCCTGAATTGCACTTGTCTTTTGGTGCGATAATTGGCCTGCAATTTCTGCTATCGAGCAGCATTCTCTGTAGATGATGCCCTCCTGCTTCCATTCTCTTGTTGCTGTCTTTCGGTGTCATAGTTTGTTTCCAGTAGGCTGCTTCGATCGTAGTGCAACTGGCAGATGGTATGAACTTTCTTTTCTTTTTCTTTTTTCGTGCATGTGCGCGAATTGGGTTCTCAGATGGAGGATTTGCCTTCCTTTAGTCACTTTCTTAGACATGTCTGTTATTGTTGCTTTAAAGGTTCACTTTTCAGCGTACTTTGTCACCGTCGTGCTCAATGTACCTGATTTGCGCATTCTGGCTTGTGTGGTTACAGGATTGAAGTCTCAAATAAGTCACTGGGGCCTTCGCAAGGGCATTCTCTCTGTTTGATTGATTTATAGATGAATTAGATTTTGGCGATTCTTTTTCCATGGACTCACCAGATATAAGCCAGAGCTACGGTAGAAAAGATAGAGAAGATGATATCGATAGGAAAAGTGACAGGGCCGGGGATGATGCTGAATGGGAAGGAAGTGACAGGAGGAAACAACGGTCAAGCAAGTCCAGAAAACCTGGTAGTGGAGATGATGTTGATGGTTTCGATAGCAGTGGAAGGAGGAGAAATTCTGGAGATAAATATGAAAGCCGAAAGAGATCAACTGGTTCCAGCAGAGCCGGGAGCGATGAAGAAGACTTTGACAATAGAAAAGAGTCGCGCTCAAAGCAGGTGAAGAGAAAGCAAGAGGAAAGTTCTTTGGAAAAGTTGAGTTCATGGTATCAGGATGGAGAAGTAGAAAATAGGCAGGATGGTGGAGACAAGCTGGGGAGTAAACATGGCAGGGTTGATGAAAGTGACAGAAGAAAACTGACCCCAAAGTCATCTGAGTATGAAAGTTCCCAGGGGAAAAGTAGAAGCAAACATGATAGGTCTCATGAGGGGGATACATCTGATAAAGATTTGAAGTACTCAGAAAGGAAGGAAAGCACCCGTGAGAAGGGCCATGGGTCTCTCGAGTATGTAAAGAGCTCAAAGAAAAGGTGGGATGATGCGGATGTTAAAGAAAGTACTAGCGAAAAGAATGATGGCAGAAGTAGCAGGACATCTGACAACAAGTATGAGAGCGTCAAGGACAAAAGTATGGCAGCTAGACATGAATTTGGTGAGAGTAAGGGTAGGGTCACAGATTCAATAGTTGACAAAGGTATGAGATCTGACCGAAAGGATGAACGGAGACATGATGGTAAGAGTAGAAGCATGTCGGAAGCCATAGAAGAGGATAATAAGGCAAGTCCGGCTAATTATGAGGACAGAACAGGCAAGGAGAAAAATGAAAAACACAGACAGCAGAGGACTCCTCCGAATAGGGATGTTGTTGAAAGCCGGGATGGGTCTCGCCATACAGATGAAGATGGAAGCTTTTGGTCAAGAGAGAGAAGTGCGAGAAGCCACCGCTCCAGGACCCCTGATAGAAGTAGCAGATATGCTCGTGAGAGGCCTGATAATGAAAGGCCTCATGGTCGGTCTGGCAATAGGAAAGATGGAAGTAGAGGTGAAGCTGTGAAAACTTCATCGAATTATGGGATTTCAAATGATAATTATGATGTTATAGAGATTCAGACCAGACCTATTGATTATGCTAGTGCTGATGCCGGTTCTAGTTTTGCTAGAAGATTTGAAGTTGGTCAGCAAGCCGACACGAAAGGACCTTCAGCTGAGGAAGAATGGGGGCATGCACGGGAAGAAAGGGCAAGGTCTAGTATTTATGGGTCCGCTCCATCTGGTGAAGACACAAAGGAAAGATATGTTGAGGATGATTTATCAATGAGAGATCAGAATATGTGGAGAGATGATGGTGACTTCCAGGGAGGGAAAGGGAGAGGACAGAAGGGCCCTATGCCTGCCCGTACTCCTGGTGGCCAGGTGTCTAGCAGTGGTTCACAGCCCCCATTTGCTAACCAGGAGTCTGGATCCTTTAGTAGAGGGCCTAATCAAGGGGCAAAAGGCAATAGACCAGGCAGGATTGGACGTGGTCGGCCAACCGGAAGAGACAACCAACCAGTGGCAATCCCAATACCTATGATTGGAGCATCTTTTGGACCACTTGGGATGCCGCCTCCCGGGCCTATGACTCCCGGTATGTCACCTGCCCCGGGTCCGCCTATTTCTCCGGGTGTCTTTATTCCGCCATTTTCTCCAATTTGGCATGGAGCTCGAGGAGTTGATGTGAATATGTTAGGGGTTCCAGCTGGCCTGTCTCCCGTTCCTCAGGGTCCATCAGGCCCTAGGTTTGCTCCCAATTTGGGGACAGCACCCAATCCTGCGATGTACTATAACCAACCAGGGCCTGGAAGAGGTGGGCCTGCCAACATACCTGGCCCTGGTTTTAATGTTTCAGGACCAATGGGACGAGGAACGCCACCTGATAAGGCTTCAGGGGGTTGGGTTCCTCCTAGATCAGGTGGACCTTCACATAAAGCTCCTTCAAGAGGGGAGCAAAATGATTACTCTCAGAATTTTGTTGACACTGGAATGCGACCTCAGAATTTTATTCGGGAGCTTGAGCTCACCAATGTTGTGGAGGATTATCCCAAGCTTAGGGAGCTTATACAGAAGAAGGATGAGATTGTGGCTAAAGCTGCTTCTCCTCCTATGTATTACAAGTGCGATCTCCGTGAATTCGAGCTTACTCCTGAGTTCTTTGGAACTAAGTTCGATGTCATTCTTGTGGATCCTCCTTGGGAAGAATATGTTCATCGTGCTCCTGGTGTTGCTGATCATACTGAATACTGGACATTTGAGGAAATACTTAATTTGAAGATTGAGGTACTCAGACTAGCGCTTGTTTATAGATTTGAACTTGTCAATTTTGTGCCGGGGTTGTTAATGGTTTAAAGTTACGGAAATAGACAATAGTAGGCGTTAGTGTTTACTTTAAGGAAGGACCCAAACCCTGAGGGATGGAAGATATAGCCGCCCCACTTCTGCTTTCATGCATAAATATAGTTTTGGCTGAAACAGGGAAGAAGAAAATGTTTGCAAGGGACTATTGTTAATGAGATTATGCTTGATTTCTTTAGATTCTGGGTTTTTCATAAATGAAATATTTGCTTGGTTGGGAATATCTTGTTGAACTGTTTATCCAATTTCCTTGATTATGTAATGAAACATCCCAAACAATGTGGGGAAATGCTCAGTTCAATTTTTTGACTCATGCAAATGAATTATCTTCTCACGTTCATAGGCAATTGCTGATACCCCATCATTTATTTTCCTCTGGGTGGGAGATGGAGTGGGTTTGGAACAAGGCCGTCAATGTTTGAAGAAGGTACGGATCAAGCCTGACGCTTCCTTTTAGGTGTTTATTAAATTGGTATATTTAGGTTTTGGTGCTCGATGGTTAATTTGATTTATTGTTTGTAACAGTGGGGATTTCGAAGATGTGAGGACATCTGTTGGGTCAAGACGAATAAAACTAATGCAACTCCAGGGTTACGACATGATTCTCACACATTGTTTCAGCACTCTAAAGTGGGTTTTCTCCTTAGATTCTATGCTTGTTCCACCACTTTGTCTTAGTTTTTCTTATGTGTCATTTTCTACTGTATGCCCCTTGAATGTCTTCATCTGTTAATATGCTGTTGCTTGTCATTGTGATGAAGGAACATTGCTTGATGGGCATTAAAGGAACAGTTCGCCGCAGTACGGACGGTCACATAATTCATGCAAACATAGATACCGATGTAATAATTGCTGAGGAACCCCCTTATGGTCAGTAATTCATACTGGGAGCTTGCTGTTTATATCTATTCCTAGCATTCTCAGTGAAATACAAATTTTGAACTCATTAGTTACTCCCTTCAATTTTGTGCTAGGCTGCTTAAACATGATGTAGCATATAAGTAGTATTTTGCATTTTCAACTGGTACGTTTCTCTCCTCTGGTACAGTTTAGTACTTCTTTGCGTTGGAAGTCTAGAACTAGTCAAATCTATAGTTCACCTGGTTCAACTGGTTAAACTGGTGAACGAATCACCTCCTTGTGACTGCATCTTGGGTTTTTGCAAAAGATTATTAGTGGCATGGGTGGCAGAAGAGGAATCGCCCTGCCATTTTAGTTCTGACACACATGCTCAGCAAACTGGAGCTGCTTTTTTCTTTAGATGTAAACAGGCAGTTAGATTATCAAAGGTGATTTTCTTTACTCTTTTCCAAAAGCATAATGCAATTACTCTGTGAAGGAAATACATGATCTCAAGGCTCCTCCCAGATGCTCCTGCCTGCCATCTTGATCGGCAAAGTTTGAGTCAGCTAGTGTATTATTTAAGTGATTTAATCAATGGGCTGGACCTTTCTTGCAAATCTTCTACTTTGGAGCCAAACTTTTAACATGAAAGAATGAGAGGTTTCCTCAAGCAGTTTGGACTTTCTGACAAAATGTACCATTCTGCCAAAGCACAATTGAAAATTGATTTTTGGTTTCACATAGTGCCCACCGTTCTAAAGAAAAAAGGGAAAATTGAAGAGTAGATGCAAAGCTGCATTGAAGTGTTAGCAAACTTATTACCAGTCTTCATAATGCACCATCAGTCTACCATAACCTTCTGAAGCATACAATTAAGGAAAGCATCTTTCTTTCTGTATACATTTACGTAGAAGTTACAAATGGACTCTCCAATCAAAGCTTTGCAATGGGTCTTTGAGCAACTGGTTTTCCTTGTCTCAGCAGTTCTTTTACTGGCTGCTTGTGTGTCAACATCATTTCCTGTCATGTCAGGGGGTTCTGATGTTTGTACGCTTCTTGAATTTAATGGAGATGCAGGTTCAACCCAGAAGCCTGAAGATATGTATCGCATAATCGAGCACTTCGCTCTTGGCCGCAGGAGGCTGGAACTGTTCGGTGAAGACCATAATATTCGAACTGGTTGGTTGACAGTGGGCAAGGAACTATCCTCTTCAAACTTTAATGCTGAGGTACGGTATTTGGTTTGCTGAATTTGTTTTACAAATGTTGCCATCTTCTTTGAAGAAGCTTGCCACTTTGTCATCAGCTTCTTGATCTGCCTAGTAAGCCTGGCCTTGGTCTAACAGGATAATAGTGCCACTGAATGACTATATAAATTTACTCAGTGTAGACAGAAATTAGCCTAGATTTTGATGGACAAGAGTGAACAATAAACTTGATGACATTTGAATTTGACTCTGCAAGAATAGTTAAAGACTATTAACATGTTCTTCCGAACAATTTATTTATGTCTAAAGTTGGTGCTTGTTCCTTCTTTTGATGAATAACATGACATTCCAACTGGATCTTAAAGTGTGCTTTCACGCTGGGCTTTTTGCTGTGTTGGTCATGATCAGTTCAGTTGTCTGTTGTATTCTTAACTTTTCTTCTGGAAGTTGCTCGGAATCCCAAAGCTTTTCTAGTTCTTTTTTGCCAGTGTACAGATCATGCTTTTATGTCCACTCGCTTTCTGATGGTCTGTGAATTTCTTTCTTATTTTTCTTTGGTTTACCTTTCAGAACGGTTTTCAACCTCACAAAAAATATCTGCTATTTTACCAAACATTAAACAAACCCAGTCATTGCACCTCACTGCCCACCTCATTGAAATGACTAAATCCTTGCCATGATATAGAACCTAAAAACTATGAATTTGTAACTGAAAGTTCTGGGGGCATGTTAGAATTTTGATAATTTCTGCTAGCTTAACTCTTCAAGTGACGATTGAAAATTGGATGTTGATGCTTTTCAGGCATACATTAAGAACTTTGCGGACAAGGACGGGAAGGTATGGCAAGGTGGCGGAGGGCGAAACCCACCCCCGGATGCTCCTCATCTCGTGGTGACCACTCCTGAAATAGAGTCTCTCCGACCCAAATCTCCGATGAAGAATCAGCAGCAGATGCAGCAAAACCAATCGGTCTCCATTTCTCTCACGGCAAGCTCGTCCAACCGAAGACCCCCGGCAAATCCACCCGAAAACCCCGCAGCTCTCAGCATGAGTCAAGAAGTCTCGAGCTCCAATATCCCGGCCCCTCTTCCTTGGCCTTCGCCGATGGAGGGCTTCAAGGGACCCGAGAGCGGGAATCTTCCTATGGAGGACAAGGTTTTCGACATCTACAGTTACGCTGGGCAGCCGAATGCAGAGTACTTAGATTTTGAATCTCAGAGAGCTATGAACATGTTGTAACGGAAGGTTCTTTTTTTTTTAGCGGTAATTGAACGTCCGATAAGATACGATTGATTCTTTCCTTTCTATGGCGCTACAAATCGAGAGGGAAAAAAGAGAAAAGCTCCTCTGCCCTTTTCAGAGCTTGGGCTCCGATTCATCTCTCGAGAAAACATTTTCCGACATCGTGACATCGCCACGGGGCGCGACTTTTGTTGTAATAATGTTGGACCGTATCAACAGCTACGTATGATGGAAGTAGTCTCAGAAGTTTTGTTCAAGCCTTCGAGATGTTGGAATTGCCTCATTGGGCGAACGTCATCAATCAAAAACGATTCGGCGGTTGAGCTGATCTTGAATATCAAAGCTTGAAAAATCTTTATTTCTAATTTAATAATAGAACGAAAAAAAATGAAGAAGGGGACCGAAAAAAAGGAAAAGAGGAGGAAAAAAATCTGGTCCCCCTGAAGTATCCGAACGCCGCGCTCCTTTTCATGCAAAGCGAAAAAGCGGAAAAATAAGAATAACGAAATTATAAAAGGGGCAAATGTTGCAAATAATCCTTAAATTATGACTAAATGTGCATTATGGTCTTTAAATTTTTAGTTTATTTAATGGAGTTCATAAATTTTAATTCAATATGTAATATTGTTTTTAAAATTTTTAATTTGTTTGATATGATTCATGATTTTTTTTATACATGTTCAAATTAATAAAAATGTTCAATATTATCTTTAAATTTAAATTAATGGAAGGACAATATTACTTATTTCCATATAGTTTAGGAACTAGTTTGAACATTATAAATTAAAAATTCAAATATGACATTGCACATTAGATTAAATTTCAGAAATTACATTGAAAATTTTGACAATTTAGAAATCATGGAACTATCTATATCATTATCTCTTATAAATAAATAAAAAAACAAAGAAAATCTCAAATAGGGACCCAAAGTGCCCCTCATTTTTTTAAAAGAGGACTTAAAGTGAAATCTGTCTCAAATAAAGATACAAAGTGGTCATTTAGTCTTAAAGAAAGAACTCACTCGTCGGCCAGTGAATACATACATCTCCGAAGCATATTTCGATGGCCTGATTAAGGTATTTTTGTCCTTTTTTTTTTCTCATTTTCGATTATCCTGTTCATCTTCTTCTTGCCTAAATAAAGAACATCGGACTTGGAGAAAGGTTGGTGAGCACCGGCTGCTGATAAGGGCCAGCGAGGGCTCGACGCCCATCGCCGGTAGCGAGCGAGAGCTGGATGAGCCCTCACGGGCGAGGGCCAAGCTAACCCTCGCCGGATCCGGCGAGGGCTTGCAAGCTAACCCTCGCCAGATCTGGCGAGGGTTTGCCTCGTTTGGGGCTAGCGAGGGCTTGACACCCATCGCTGGTAGCAAGCAACGATCATCAAGGCCTTGCTAGTCGTGGGGGAGGGATGCCATCCAAATCGAGGCCCTCCAGGGAGGTGCTTGAGGGCCAAAGGTTAACCGAAGAAGTTGTTGATTTGGGAGTGGTGGTGGAAGGAAGGGATGAAGAAGGTGACTTCGACGTCCCAGTCGAAATCTTGGTAGAAGACGAGGTTGTCGATGGAACAGCGGGGGATATTGCCCCTCGTGGCCATCAGCGAGGTCGCCCCTCACTGGCCCTTACCAGCCCTTCCCAAGTCCGATGTTTTGATCTAGGACAAAGAAGATGAAAGCACAACCCAAACAAAAAGAAAAAAAGATTTATAGCACAACCATTAACATTGAGAAAAAAAAAAAAAAGCAGGAATCAAAAATGAATCAAAAAGAAGTCTCCTTTTTTAAACAAAAATACCCATGATCGGTCCCCCACCGGGAATATGTATCGGGGCGGGCGAGCCTCGAGAGGCTCGACGACGAGGGCACCTTTGTTGCACCGCCACCGGTCGGCGGCCAGAGCCAAATGAAGAAAGAAGAATAGGAGAAAAGGGCAAAAAAGAAAAGAAAAAAATAAAAAAAAAAGGAAAAAAGGAAAAAGAAAAGGAAAAAAAGTAAAAAAGTAAAAAAAAAATATTTAAAAAATATTTAAAAATTAAAAGAAATTAATTTGATCAATTACGGTATAAATGATTCCAAAATAAAAAAATTTTAGACGGCCCAAACGCGCTTTTTATTCGGAATCGGTTCTCGGGAACGAATAAAAAATAATCATTTTCGAATTATCTTTTGAAATCTTTTGTAAAAAAAAAGAAAGGCAAATTTCATTTGACACTAAATTTATTTGGGATTTAAAAAAAAAAAAAGGAAAAAGGAAAAAGGAGAAGAGGGAAATAAAAAGGCGAAAAATCAAAAAGAGAAAAAGGGCCACACGGGAGCCACCGGGTAAAACATCGTTCGCTGTCCTTCTCCCCACCCTCTCCTCCCCAAGTCGTGTTTTCCTTTCCTTTCCTTTTCGATTTCGGATCGTACCTTTTCTGCGCGCAATGCGAGCCTGGCGGAGCAGCGTCGACGAGATGGGAGCGACCGAGAGATGACGGCGGCGGCCACGGCGACGGCGACGAGGAGCCCGGCGGTGGCGGCGGTGGTGTTAGCTTCGTCGATCGATTCGGCATTTTCTGACTTCTTCTTTTTCTGATTTTTCTTCATCGATTCGTGCCTCGAGAAGCCCGGGAAACCCTAGATCTTCGAGAGCCTTTGACTCCGGCGTACAGTCCGGCTTCGCTTCGCCGGTTTCGCTTGCGGTTTGTTTCCTTCGTTCGCCCGTCGCGCGTGCGCGGTCGGCGCGGGTCGGCGCTTTGATTGCGCGGTTGCTTCCGGCGTGGATTTTGGGGTGCCGGAGTTAGGGTTTTTGGGATCGGTGCTTTCTCGGGGCGTGGCGGCGATGGAGCCTCGCGTGGGGAACAAGTTCCGGCTCGGCAGGAAGATCGGCGGTGGCTCCTTCGGAGAGATCTACCTCGGTACGTCGTTGACTTGATTTTGCCGATCAACTTCTCTCTCTCTCTCTCTCTCTCTCTCTTTTGCCTTTTTATTTCTTGGGATTTTGGCTGTACTTGGCTGATGTTGGATGGTTGTGCAGGGACCAATATACAGACAAATGAAGAGGTCGCCATTAAGCTCGTGAGTGGCCTTTATAGTCTTCTTCTTCGTGCTTGTTTTGATGAATTTGTTTGGAGAACTTACAGCATAGTTTGATTGATTTGAAATGCATCAGAGCATGTTGTATAGCTATTTGTAGTCATATAACCAGTTTTGGAGGAGGAAATTGTTCTATTGGATCTAACTTTTATGGATGGGGAAGGTGGTGCTTCTTATCTTATCTCTGGTGGAGATAGAATTTGCATTTGTGCTCTCTCTCTCTCTCTCTCTGTGGTATGCACGCTGATACAGTGATTACTATAATGGGTTGCTGGTCTGGTGATTTCAGGAGAACATCAAAACAAAGCATCCTCAATTGCTATATGAATCGAAATTGTATCGGATCCTGCAAGGAGGAAGTAATGTTTCTTCTCCATGGCTTTGAATTTTGTACTTGTTCTGTCAATGCTGTTACATTAACTATTCGTTTTGTGTCTTTGCAGCTGGGATTCTGAATGTAAGATGGTTTGGCGTCGAGGGAGAATACAATGTACTTGTGATGGATTTGCTCGGACCCAGCCTTGAAGATTTGTTTAACTTCTGTAGTAGGAAACTTTCCTTGAAGACTGTTTTGATGCTTGCAGATCAAATGGTTCGATTTGTTTACTTGCAATATTTTCATGGTTATAATTGTAATGTCTTTGATCCCTGCTGATGCTTATGTTTTGATTAGATTAACCGTGTTGAGTTTGTTCACTCGAAGTCATTTTTGCATAGAGATATCAAGCCAGATAATTTTGTGATGGGCTTGGGAAGACGAGCCAATCAGGTTTTTTTATGGCTTTGACATATTGGATTTACTTTGTGATTTCTTTTTGGACCTAGTAAGATGTAATGTGGTTCTCTCCATACCTGTCCTCAGGTTTACATTATCGACTTTGGTCTGGCCAAGAAATACAGAGATAGCTCAACTCATCAACACATTCCTTACAGGTGAGTTAAGCTTTTGAAGTAATTCTCTTTTTTGTTGGTTACTTACATGCTTGTTTTAGTATTCGTACTTTTCTTCTTGCCATTGGCATTGGGTTATGTATCAGTATGATTATCGAAATGAAGGTCATGCATCAATCCTTGTCTGAGTTTATAAAGATGATGTTACTTGCAGTCATGTTGAGCTTAACCCTGCATTGCTGAGGCAGTATTGTGATGATTGCATTCATTATCTTTTTCGAACTGAGATATTTTGTTAGTTAGTGAAAATCTTTTCTGGTACACGAGGATAATACAAGAACAATGAACAAAAATAACAAAAAAACTATGAAAAACTTGTCACACCACCCAATCTTTATGAGGGTGTAGAGTGTGGAGTGTCAAATAAATTTAAACTGGAAAGTGAGTTGCTTATTCCGTGTGCGAAGTCAATTATGGCCTTCTCCAACTCTATCTGTCCTCCAGTTAACTGGTGGAGGCTACAGCTGCAGTCATTATGTTTTAGAGTGGCCACTCAAGACCATATGGACTGTGGAGTCTGGAGTCTGTTGCCATTGTTGTCACCTCAAAGAAATCAACTGTTTTATTTGCTCTGATTTCAACTTTTTGATATATTGGTGTTTGTCTTAACAAATTCTACCATTCGAGGCTTTGGTTATCATGGTAAGCAGTTGCTTATTGTGTTCGTTGATTGAACATTCAGGGAAAACAAGAATTTGACTGGAACTGCAAGATATGCGAGCATGAATACTCATCTTGGCATTGGTGGGGTGACTTTTTCTTTTTCTGGTGTTGGTTTCTTGTTTGTTTTGTTTCCTTTCATTACTGATTTTTTCCCTTCTTTTGTTGGTCTATATAGAGCAAAGTCGGAGGGATGATCTAGAGTCTCTTGGTTATGTTCTTATGTATTTCCTAAGAGGAAGGTGACTGTCGCTGTCTATATCATATATCGTAGATTAGGTGATAGGTTTCAGTTTGTTTCAGTAATTAGAGCTGCTCCTTCCTTCGCAGTCTCCCTTGGCAGGGATTGAAAGCGGGAACCAAGAAACAAAAGTATGAAAAGATTAGTGAGAAAAAGGTTTCTACGTCAATCGAGGTATGTTGTCTCTTTGTGAGCATATGAGGTCATTTCTGGCTTTATGGACTCATGGATGTTGATGCTTTACAGGCTCTGTGTCGTGGTTATCCAACAGAATTTGCATCCTATTTTCATTATTGCCGTTCACTGCGATTTGATGATAAGCCAGATTATTCTTACTTAAAGAGACTATTTCGTGACCTCTTCATACGTGAAGGTTTTGTATACATTTCTACCAATGAATTCTCAGAATATTTTATGTATTTACTGCCAATGTAGATCATTTCATTATCTCTAAGTGAGCCACAGCATAAATTCCGCCTTCTCATTCTGCAAGTTGATTGCCTATCCAGGTTTCCAGTTTGATTATGTGTTTGATTGGACCATACTGAAATACCAGCAATCTCAAATGGCAACACCCCCATCTCGTGCACTGGTGAGTTCCATTTATGATCTGCTCAGGAAAGTGGAAAAAGTGGAGAAAATGCAAGTTTGAGTGAGACTTTTGAAGTTTTTGTGGGAAGGAAGGGAGAATAAATATGATGTGATGTATTTTCGTTCGATTTTCTTTACTGTTGGCTCCTTTACTTTAGCTAAAAATGATTAGTCCTTGTTTCTACTGTCAGGGTCTTGGTGCTGGACCTAGTTCTGGGATTCCCCCTGTTGCTGGCCATGTGGATAAGCAGTCAGGTAGGAGCTAAATTTTGCATGTCCAAATGTCCTAATTGTCAGTGCTTGCTACCTGTTGACTTTTCCCTGGTACACTTTCCCAATTAATATGCATTAAGATTGGAATTTTCCAGGTGGAGAAGACGGTCGTCCAGTCGGTTTATCATCGATGGATCCTTCTAGAAGAAGGCTATCTGGGGCAACTGCAACTGCTGGAAGTTTCTCAAAGCAGAAGAGTCCAGTTACAAATGATGGTGCCATTTCCAAGGAAGCAATGGTAATTCTTTTGTCTTACCTTGATGTTGCTCTGTGTTATACTAAATGTATAATATGAAAAATATATTTATGCTAAGTTTTGTTGAAAGATAGTCCAAGAGCCTCTCGGATGTTCTATTATATTTGCTTAACAACTGATGGTGCAATTTCTGAGGAACAGTGGTAAACAGCTGGTAACACTATTTGGAATTATAGTGGAAGGATAGAATTACTAGGCAAATTATTGGAAAGGAAAGCTATCTTTGATTTTTCAGAATGGAAGGGAAAAAGGCGCTAATTTTTGGAGTGGAAAAACCCTTCCTGGGTCAACATATTTTGCTCTTTTCATAATGGTCACTCAGAAAGGCAAAATTGTGCAGGATTATTAGTGAATTAATGTCATTTTCCTTCCTTTTAGACCAGCAAAAGAAATCATTGTTTCTTTTCCTACATTCAGCTCCAGTTCTGCCTTTCTTTTCTGCCCTTTTTAACCAAACATATCAAGAAATTAGTTTATTTATAAACAGAGGTTCCTGTCTGAAGCACTGGTAATTACTCGTCTTTTGGATGAGTTGGGAA
This sequence comes from Eucalyptus tenuipes, assembly GCA_014182365.1. Taxonomy (NCBI): domain Eukaryota; kingdom Viridiplantae; phylum Streptophyta; class Magnoliopsida; order Myrtales; family Myrtaceae; genus Eucalyptus; species Eucalyptus tenuipes. Next base: position 35,361,022 of record CM024539.1, on the reverse strand, counting down.
TCTTCACGTATTGAAGAGAAACAAGCATATTTTTTAGTATGTGTGTAGGAGCAGTTTGGGTGGGGTCAGATTAAGTTGGTGAAGTTGCTACATTATACTGATCTTCATATGGACCCGCAGTTGAGGATGGAGAACCACCTGTGGTTTCAGTGAATTGTTGCTAGGGTGTCGAGCATTGTTATCAGATGATGTGTAATATTACCCATCATTGTATCATTGCTAGGGTGTCAAGCATCTATATTGGATTGCTACTTACCTTATGTGAGTATTTGTTATTTGAATGTATGGGGTTGCGAAGGGCATGGTTTTCAGCAGAAAGCACTGGGACTTTTGTTGTTCGTTTTGCTGTTAGTTTCATAATAATTTACATTTTAATTTGGCGAAGCATGGGAAAATGGAGATTTTGCAAGACTTTTTTGGCACACTTTGGCAGAACGAATCTGGTTGTAGAACTATCCTAGTAAAGTGTTTGGGTGGACTCAAGAATGCAGAAGCAAATTTGAAGTAGTTAAAAGCTGATCTTTTGGGCACACTGTATTTTTGCGACTTCGTCCATTGTAACTTTTACTTACTGGTCAATTAAGTGAGTGTTTCATGTATTTTAGTTGGTGTAACTATTTTGAAAAGTGTTATATCACCTCTTAAATATACATGGAACATTTATGTGGTGGTATAGATAATAGTCCACATTTCTTTGTTCACATAGCTCACAATGTGTCTTTGGAATGCATAGATATCAAGTTCAGCATTTTTAGGGCGTTCAGGCGGATCGTCAAGGCGGGCAGCAATTTCCAGCAGCCGTGAAGCGTTTATGGGTGGTGAGTCTGATTCCCATCGTGCTCGCACGACAGAAGCCAGTCCCGGAGCAGTCCGCAAGATTTCAAGTGGCCAAAGAAGTTCGCCAGTCGGTTCATCGGACCCTAGGCAATCATCCTCTGGGAGAAATGCAGTGCACCTTAAGAATTATGAAACGCCCTGAAGGGCATTGAGAGGCTCCACTTTGACAGTGACGAGAGGGTTCATTTTTAATGGCCAGTTTCGCGGATCGTTGTAAATCAAGAACCCTTCCATGCAGACTTTGTGGTAGAATAGGCTACTCTGGGGGAATTGACCAAAGTTAAGCATCCAACTCCAGGTATCTAATGGTATGCTTGGCTGCGCTGCTATATATTGCTGGAATCTTAAATCCCCGGATTCAACGAGCGGAATCATGTGAAGCGCGATGCGTCATCTTTGGGAGTTGGATATCCTTGGCCCCTTCTCTCTTTTTAACCTTTTTAGTCCTTTTCCCTGTGACTTCCTCCGGCAATCGGTGTCTCTGTGTGCTTCCCTCTTTAAGTTCTACTTTAGCAGTATAACACGAATATTGATTTTCAGAATTTTCTTTTGGCCCTGTAAATTGGCCCCTGTATTTGTTTATTGAATCATACTCCAGTGCACAATCCCAACAGTCGCTGAATGTTCCATTCTTTTCCATTTAGCTCGATTAAAGGACTTCCAAATCGACATGTTTGATTGTTCGTACAACTAGATTGTGGCAAAGATGTGCGAAACGTTATATCATGGACATCCAAAATGTTAGGCGAAAATGTGGATTGTCGGGCCATCAATCGAGATGGTGCGTGCTGTGCAAATGCTGATGGGAGTTCGTTTCTTCGATCGTGGAGTCGGTGGTGATGGTGAAGTAGATTCGAACATGAGTCAGGCTTAAATGATTGCTCGTAGAGAAAACTCAGTGAAAAAGATGATACGGGAGAAGAAAAGACAAATTCCTCGAGAGATCGGACCTGCAGGTGAGAGGTCAGTTTCGAAGTGTTTTCAGTCGGTTCTTCCGCACGTTGGAATCAAGAAAGTGAAGGTAAATTGAGAAGTTTGACGAAAAATCTTGCTAGAACATTACAGAGCCTAACACAGATGAGAAGCGCCATAACCAAGACAAGATGATGCGATACTGAATCACCGCCCATTCTCTGCTTATTAGTGATTACGATAGTCGGCTTGTTGCTTCCGACTGTGGCACTAGTCATCGCCACACTAGTCATCGTGCTTAAAGAAACTGCTTTTCCCCCCCTTTCTTTACAAGTACCCCGCAACTCGTGATGAATACATACAGAGTGAAGATACAGCGGGAAGCCTGAAATCGCAGTCTGGGACTGACCAGCGCCATTTTCCGGTGAGAGGAGTTGCAAGAGCTCAAGCGATTTTCCCTTTTCGGTTCATCAAGTCATGATAGTACAAGAGGAGGCACGTTGGTTGGCCGAGAATGCAGAATATGAACCAGAAGACCATATTCCCCACCTGAAATATGAATTCAGGAATATGGATTCAGGACACGAGATGAAGCGGGCAAATGAGTCGACATGATAAAGGAAAACGAAGCCATACCATTGAGTTGTTGAACTTATCTTGAAGGTAATTGGTGATCAGCATCAGAGGAACCTGTCCAAAGAATATTTACCAAGCTGAAACATGCTCTAGATGAATTGACTATCCAAAACCCATCCCCATATGAAAGAGACGCTACGATGTGGGTAATTCAGTTCTCTCTGCACATGTTCGATAGGTACATACAGAAATAGAATGAGGTGGGTCAAGCTCTAAATCATCCTACCTGGAACATAATGCCAATAAATGCCCAAAACTTGAATATGTGGCAAGGGACGGCGATGCACAACTGCTCAAGTGAGAATAAAAGAAATTCAGTATATCTTGCTCATGTCCTGAGAATATTCTAGTCATGAAGTATCAACCAGCAACAGACTTAGGTTGGGGAAAATTGCCACCAAACTAATACCTTACATTCGTGTTAATCTCAAAACCCAAAATCAAAAGAGAAATTAGAAACACATTATTTCTTGCTTAGGTCATAAGAGCATTTTATCCATTAAGTATTCTAGACAAATAGAAAAAAACCAGATAGCGTATATAGTGAAATAGCTAACAAATGAAATAAACATGATGATCCCAAAAGGCCTACCTCATGGAAGATGGCAGACACTAAAAAGGCAATCAAAACAGCAACCATCTGAAATTGAAGAGAACCAAACAAGAAAAAGAGATTAGAGTCTTGGTCAAGAAATTGCAATGTATTTCAGAGACCCTAAAATTAAAGCGGCAGAAGAATTCACACCCACCGATTGAAAAGAAAGAAGAGGTGGAAAATACATGAACATTCTGCCATATGCATATTATCAACCACTTCTAGCCATAGAGCACTTTGACAGACAAATTGCTTATCAAGAAAAACTAAAGAGATAAGAGCCTACAACCCATATACTCACTAAATCTGGATAAACAAAGACCAACAGGATAGATTGGCCACCTGATGGGTCTGGTTTTCACTGTCTTATGAGTTCATTGTAGCATTCATATTGAGAATGTGAAGATCACCCAATTAGGAGAGTGATCTCTGAACAGAGAGTATCATCCATATAAGAAATCTTGACAAATATGATAAATAATTTTGCAGACAATTCTTGAACAACGTGATGCAGAGATAATTGAATCTTGGAAATTGGAATCCCCGAGGGGATCAAACATGTGCTAGAGTGGCAAGATAATTTAAGATTATTATGTCTCCAAGAAAGCCTGTCGAATAGTTGGAATTTTATGCTCTTTGTTGCAGAGACTAATATATAACTGATATTTAAGAAGTACTAAGGTAAAGAAAGAACAATTCTTTTTTGTCTAATATCCCAAAGTAATGCAGCTTCAGATGCTTCACTTTTTTATTCTAGTATTCAGCAAAAGGTCAAGCCTACGTGTCAGGCATTGAAGGTCAACTTACTCCACTAGTATCAATAAGAGGTGTAGGAGAAGTACACCGCCTGGACATAACATTGAAGTATGCAAACATTCTAAAGCAAAGAGAGGGATCAACTACCTTTGGTATCCCATTTCTCAAACAAGGAAAATATATGTGGCGAATCATCCATTTGTGAACAGGCTGCAACAAACGAGAAATTCAATAACTAATAATCTTCATACGTCAAGTCAATAAAAAAGATTAGAGGCTTTATTGTGCAATCAGGGAGCATGTGAGCAGCATTTCCTTTTCTTCTTCTTGGATGAGACAAGAAGAAGATTTGTGCACCATGACTTTTGTAACCAGAACTTCCTCAGTTCAGTCAACAAAGAAAGGTTTTCCAAGTAATGGGAAGTTTCTATTCCCCTATAAAACTCATGGAGAGTTTCGCATGAGATCTTGCAAGAAATCCAAGCAAAGGCCTCATTGAACTAAAACCATGCGTCGCTAATATTATTGCAGGTGGTGATAAATTACACATTAAAGATTTTATATTTCGAGAAAGAAATAGGAAACGGCCACAGCATTCGAGCCAAAAACATGATCAGTTTTGCATGAGACAAATACAAGCAGAGGAACATACCATATTCCACAGTCTCCAGTACTGATAATATCCCCAAGTTCAAGAGCATGGAAGGACCACAAATGACAAACAATTGAAATCAGCAAGGCACCAATAAAAATCCAAGAAACCTAAATATAGTACTGTGACATTACCTCATCCACTGTTTTTGCATTCCACCAGTCTTTATAGAATTCACGGTCACCAAAACGAAGAAGTTCTGCAAGTATATTTAACCTGGAGAAACCCTTAGATATGTCTTGAAATCCTTTAGTACAATAATCAAAGAAATGAGAAAATCCTAAAACTATTGTGCATAAAAGTTCTTTTCTTTATTGCCAGCATGTACAAAGAGTTCATACTACACCCATGAGAGAAAAGCTTCACATGTTTCAAAAAGATTTGGAGACAAACTTTTGCTTCTAATTTATTTGATGGATCTTGGAAATGGAAAAGCTTCTTTGAGGAATGAAGATAATACCAGAGGTGGAAGAAACAGTAGAACATGCAGAGCCACACATATAGATTTGGAACTGAAAGCTTCAAAATCCTCTCAATGGCATATAAAAGGTTTCCTTTCAAAGGGTGTTGTGAGTTCTGGACAATAGGATTAATATACTGCAAAAATTGCCAGCAAGAACAGGTCAGATCTGCAAATATATGGACTACTCATCAAATGATATAGGAGCTCACCTGTTCAATGATAAACCCCATGACTCCTGTGAATATTACTAACTTGACAAGTTGGCGAGCCACCCAAGCTTTTCGGACGCATGAAGTGCGAGGATAGCTGAGCTGCATAGAGGTGCATCATCATTAGTAGAGTGCTTTCCAAACTCATCATTCATGTAAGAGTTCTACCTATGTATTTGTGCCACAAAGAAAGAGGACACAACATGACCAATACAAGAGCTCTTAAAGACTACCATATAGCATTACCAAAAAAAAAAAAAAAGTAAGTGCCAACACAATCCCAATACAAAGCTAAATGGACATGAACGAATGATGAAATATTTGGGCTCCACCAATTAGTTACAGTGAGCAATAAAAAGCATACTTCTGCAATGGAAAGCCATACACAAACCATATTTGACAGCTAAACCATCATCAGAGAAGGCAGCAGAAGAAATAGATGAAAACAAGACCTTTTTATCTCAACATTGGTATGAAGAACGGCTAGATTTCTTTTGCGCCTCCCTCATGCTTTTCTTTCTATGTTTTCCCAGTATTGCATAAGACATATAAAACCCATTACCAAAATGAAAAACAAGAAAATGTTATCCCGTGAGAAAATTAAAGAGAAACCTTGCCAGCGGCCACATTTTGCTCTTAAGAAGTGCAGGGCTATCGCATCTAGAAACTCAACAATACTTGACGCTGTGCACACAGGCCTGGGAGTTAAGATAGGTCTCAGTATCAGAAGAGGGCCTGCCATGGCACCTCACCTAAGGAAGGACTAAGAACCAGCCAAGGACCACTCGGCACCCTATAATCAGCTTTCCACCCAAAAATTACTTCACAAACTCAATTGAGAAACCCCTGAGTGTCATTAAAATAGGGGAAACACACTATATATATCGGTTAGCCAATCTGCAATTGACTGTGTTACCAGTACATTCTAGACAAGCAATTCATGACAATAAAATGCTCTACAGAGAGAAAACAAACACTCAATGTTCCATTACCTGGTAACACAATGTAGGAGCGACCATGAAGTAGACCAACTTCTTGAAGCTAACATTGTATAAGTACTCCAAATTCAAAGAATTAGGAATAATGTCACCCTGGCATAAAAAAGAGCATCATTGACAAGTAGTAGAGGCTTCGTGAAAGATGCACTTGTCAATCGACAGATTGACATAACAACAAAAGAAGGAGAGCACCACAGAGATAAAATGGCATCTAGAGTGAATGCTGACACAAAATATTATAAAGCAGCTTCTCAACATGGTAGCAGATTTGGTAAGTACAAGTTCTATCAAATTTAGGTCAAGTTTATTCACACAAATCTGTTTTACAGAAAGTAGTAGTAACTTCGTATGATAAACTGTCACCTCCTCAACTGACTTGGCAAGAGACCGCATGTCATAGCTTGTGTGAGCATATGATACCAATTTTAGCCATACAATGCAGGCAAAAAGCATCAGCGTGACACCTGATAGAACAGCGGAATCACATCTGCACAAATTAAAGTCACTTTGACATCAGGCTCCTCATGTTATACCAGACCTGAAGGGATGCTGCCAAATTGTTGATCTACCCTGATGTTATGCTGATGAAATGATGCCAATGCGAGCACCTTGATTGTTGAAGCACTGAGATAATCCTACCAACAACCTTTTCTAATAGAATATAAAAACGACTTCTCTAGTGCTAACTAATTTTAACCTCCTTAGAGATGTCAACTTCAAAGAGATACAAGTTATTAGACACGTCTGAATAAATTTAGAGGAACCATCAATTCTGTAAAGGTGCTTTGCCCATTTTCAGCTGCATTAACAAAAGAAGAAAATAATAGCAAAAGAGAGGGGTTCCTGACATCCAGTGAAAATTGATATCAATTTGGAACATGGATGCTGACAAATCCAGTTCAAAGGAAAATTAAGAAACCCAGCTCAATGTTCAAACTACCAAACTTGCAGACAAGAGCAAACTAGAAGGAAGTTAATAAGGATGCAAAACCAACCTGAGGATCACAAGAACTGGATAAAGAACGGAGGCTGTTGTAATAATAATGTGGAGACAGACAATAACCTGCAAGCATAAGCCAGAGTCAAAGATGAGACAAATGTCCTGTACTTTGCTTCCCCGGATTTAGCCCCAGAAGCAACCTGAAGTACTGTTGTGCCAAGCATCAGAAGGACAAATACTGGCTAATAAAGCTAATCTCCAATAAATATCTAACATTCGAACTTCTCTGAATATAGTTTCAACTTAAAAAATCTAGATGAGAACGGACAGGTGGAAACAAAAGCTTAGGAACTAACAGGTTAAAGTGACCATGGCCATAAGAATAAGCGCTGCTCAAAGTGGCCTCTTGAAATAATTGCTAGTACTTTTTACGATTGCTTTGAATGCTAGTAAAATCACCCAGAAATTCAGATCTATTAATGGACAAGAGGCACTGAGCCTAGCCTTTTTACTTCTTCAACATAAAAAGTAGATCTTGCATGACTCAAGAATACCCTTTGCCTTTTTGAAGCCCCAACTCTTATTCTGATCAGTCTGCCGAGTGCTAAATGAGACGCAATTTACTAGCAAATACAAGCCTGTCATTTCAACACTATATGTTCACATCAAGAAAGGAAGAGGTTTGTCTGCTGGAGAGTTATGTACATTTCTGAAGTTTCAAGATGTTGATTTTAAGTTGCTTCCAATCTGTATCCTAAGTAGTTATTCTTTCCTTAAAACAGCATAGCAACTTGACCTGACGAACAGAATATTTGTCAAATGGCGTCATTAACTTACTGGCTCTGGAAGATACTTATGTTGTGCCAACTTCTCCACAAGAAAAGCAGAAAGGGGGAAAATCGGTAGTGAGAGGCTGTAGAAGAGCAGAATAAGGAGCTAATCAGTTCATAGGAATTTTAAGGTCAAGTCGTTAGCATTAATAGAAAAAAGCAGCAGCCAGCACATATTACCAACACATGAGAAGTGGCCAGTCTCGTAATGATCCTGAACTAAACCAGAAACCCGATTTAATTAACCATCCATACTGCAAAAGAAATTAAAAGTAAACATCCAAAATTTGGGTCCTGATAGAAAAGCCTTGAGGATCAAAAGAAAAGGGATGAGCATCAGGGAAACTCAGCATGAGCTAAAAGAATCGAACAAGTATTCATCTGCTCTTTTGGGCTAATTGTAACAGCTAAAAGACAAAAAGATTCAATTGATTGCACAAGTCGAACCTTCATTAGGTTCTCAATGATAAGTCTGCTGTTAACCGCAACAAGCACTACTATACAGAGGTTGAAGAGACCTGCGTGGCTCTGTCATAAAAAAAGGAAGTGGATATTAGTCGTGCACATTCGAAGTTCGGGCTATACATATGGCTAAAAGCTCTACTGACAGCATGACGCATCATGACCAATTGGATTTAAAATCTCAAATAGTTTCTATATTTATGACTGGATAACTGATATAGAAACCATTACTCTGTTAAAAAGAGAAATAAGCTTATGCATTCTAGCAGGTAAATTACAGTGCAGCGTCTCCAGACCCAACTGGAAATGAAAAAAAATATTTGCATATGAGCTGACTTAGAAGTCAAGTGCAACCAGGGACCTCCCCTGAATCGCGGACAATGGGAACACAGCGAAGCAGAATGAAACCATTTCCTCAACCTTCACACCTCAACCGGAAAAGAGAAAAAAAGAGAAGAATTACAGAATGGTGTCAGCATTGCAAATTACAGCTCGCAGGAGAAACGGCCTATCTCCCACTAAAAAGAACTGATAGCAAGCAAGTGTCGACATGAGACACCGATAAACGATACTTGCAGACAGTTCAAATCAACAGAATCTCTCCAAGCTCTAAGGAAGAACTTCGAATAATACCCGATCTAGCAACAATTCCGATTTCCATAGTAGCAAAACTTAATCTAGAAATTTGAGTTACAGAGAGCTGCCAAATCCTACAAGTAAACTAAAATTCAGAAGCAAAGCCACTTCCCGATGCGTCTGCGCAGGCACTCACGACGTAAAATTACAAGCGCATCTGCAGTCAACCCATTCCAACTGAAATTACTAAAGCACCGAGCTGCGCTGACCTGCTTGAATATATTATCGGAGCTAAGAGGACTCTCTCTCACTGTCCGGTGCGCCGGAGCCGACGGCCGGTACGCGAACTTCGCCACCGCATCCCGCCCTCCGCCTTCCTTTGTCCCGGCCTTCTCGTTGCTCGCGGAATTCGCCGACTCCGCCGGGCTTTCGACGCCGCCGCCGCCGCCGCCGCCGCCGCGATCCCCGTCGTCGCAGCGAGCCGATTTGGCCGCGGAGTCGCCGCCGCGCGAATCCTCGGCCGCGTCCTCGGGGCCGGGCGCGGCCAGCTCCGATCCTCCGCCGGCGCGTCGCCTGCGGAGGGAGAGGCTCGGATCCGCGGCGCCGGAGCCGGCGACGGTCTCGACGGTGCCGACGCTCTCGAGCGAGTCCATAATCGTCATTGAAGCGGCGGCCGGGGGGCGGTTACGGCGGCAGCCGCGGGATGGTGCGGGCACGCGGGGAAGCTTCGAGAGATATGGCGGTGCGCGTTGGCGTTGCTGTATGTGCTAGAGAGAGAAGGAGTCCATGCAGAGGAGAGAGAAAGTAGCGAGGAATGTGTGGGGAAGCGAGGCGGTGGTCTGCAATCTGGGAGCTATAGAGAGAGAGAGAGAGAGAGAGAGAGAGAGAGAGAGAGAGATGAAGGTGGACGCCAAGTGAAGGTGGTGATGACGATGAGGTAAAGAGGTGAAGTTTTAGAGAGAGAGAGAGAGAGAGAGAAGGAAAGTTCTTTCCTAGACCTGGTTCATCGATGCTTGGGCCTTTTTATCCATTCGTCAGACCTCGAGATCCGCCGGCCGTCTGACCGGAAAACTCACCCGCCGGACGTCGGCCGGCGGCTCGGCCGGACACTTTTTTTTTTTTTGTTGGTTAATTATTCCAACCGATACAAATGATTGTTCACTTTTCTTTTTTCTATAGTGAAAGTAAGTTTCGAAAGCATTCGTCTCCTAAAAAAAAAATTCCCCTCGCGTCGCCACGGCGTGTCGCCCGGGATCGAGCGGTAAAGACACTGTGAAATACAAAGATCGCACGGTGCAACCAATCGTGTCGATTTGGGTACATGGATCGCGAATCTTAATTTGAACTGGGAAATGCTCTACGAGAATGAGCAAATTGTGCTCGTTTAGGTGCGTGTTCAATGCATGCAATGACGCAAGGTGCAGCCAATTGTGTTGGTTCGGGTATATGCACCGTGAATTCCGATCTGAACCGTGAAATGCTTTATGATAATGAGTAAATTGAGCATGGTTAGGTGCATGTCCCGTGCATGCAATGATGCGTCGATTCGAGTATATGCACCACGAATTTCGATTAGAATTGTGAAATGCCATATGAGAATGAGTAAATTATGTACAGTTAGGTGCATGTCTAATGTATGAAATGATTTTCTCAATAGTGAAATTGGCGGCTATGATTGATTTTATGCGATTCCATTCACACAATATGAAGTGCTACTTAGAGAACGTAGAGGTTTTGGACAGTTCGATGCTAGGAACAAAATGTTCGAAAGCGAATTCATCTATTTACCCCCGAATCGACCCGATCTGTCGACATCCATCGATTCGTTATTCATGACATTTCACCAATCAAATGAAGCAGTTCTTGTCGTATTTCATGCCCTTCTTTACTCCTAGACCGATCGCGACACGCGATAGATCGCTTCCGTGTGCTTTCCCGATGGGAAAGAGAACTTAACCTTTGGAGGATGGCGAAATTGTTCCACAGCGAACCGACGTGACATAACGATTTCCCAGACACGTACGTCGGTATACTTTATAAAGAAAAAGAAAGTTTCGATTTTCACGAAACCGATCATGCAACATCCCAGGGGAAAAAAAACAAGTCGTTTGAGAACGACTCTTGAACCTTCGACTCTTCCGCAAGTTGCCCATTGGTACAAACCGAGAGATCCCGACACGCCTAAGTAAACTGCCCTTCCTCGGAATCTCGGATGCTTGGAAACCGTCATCAACAGATCACACCCTCGTTAACAAAAAGATTAAATTGTCCCTTTTAGAAGACCGAAAGAAATGTGGACGAGAGATCCGTGCACCCAGCTGGTAGAAATGTCGATGTAAAGATGTTACGTCACGTCAGGCCCGGCGGCGTATTTGGAAAACGACAACAACCCCCAATGTCACGCTTAATCGATACTACTTTTCAAAACTTCATTTCGAGAAAATGAGGCCAGGGTCGTTCCCTTCGATGGTCAGACACTGTGCCAAAGCCCAAAAGCAAGAAATGAACCATTTTTTTGCCATTCTTGATATCGACAAAAGCTGCTGAGTACCATCCCGATGATTAAATCATCGTCCCCTTAGGCTATAATCAGCGATTGAACAGAGGGTGGGGCCATGCTGTCGTAAGGAGGCTGACATGTTTAGGAGTTGACCGGATCTAGGATGTACGTTTTTTGACCCAACGATGTACGTTTTTTGACCCAACGATGGCCGACCATTAAAGGCCTAAACCGAAGTTCAAGTAAATGCAGGCGTAGAACAAACAGTCGGAAAGGCAATGACTTGCGGAAACTACTCAGCCCCAAGTTTCCTTCCATGAGAAGGAAAGAGATGCGGCACATGCCTATCCTTCCTACCAGTCAAACCTCGGCTGGACGTCTCTGGACGCAACGCAATTTTTCAGACGTCGGCTCCACGAAGTACCGGGGAAGGTAGACCTGTCAGCGTCCGGCCGTTCCTGCTAGAGAGAGATTGAATATGACCCATAAAAGACCAGTAAAGAGACGTGGAGTTGGAAGTTTCTGCGGCTCTCCTAGACGTGCCATAAGGACCAGAAAAAGGTCTCCTGCTTCAGCTCTAATCTGACGGTAGTCCGGAATTACAGATTGACATGTGCTTAAACATTTGACAAGGTCACAGGGGAACAGAGCGAAGCGGCCGAAAATCCGAGTAACTACAGACCTTCTCAATACAAAATACGGCAGAACAAAAATTCAAGCAACGCATGAACACCAAAAGCATAGGCAGAATAAGTTTTGCGGCAAGCTCAAACAAAAGACTTACTACTGCAAACGCAAGCTTTCATGTCATATCACTCAAATATCATAGTTCCCAGTTTCAAAATTATGATGAAGACTGTGCCTATAAGACAAAGAGAAGTAAAAACGAAAGCATAGCACATCAAGTTACTCTTTCACAAGATGGGTCTCTCATGCTCCCTACCACTGCAACGCAAATTCCTACTACAGGAGATCTGCAACATTTGCTGGCAGCTCCTCGATGACCACGTTGTAGAACCTCTGGATATCAGACAGCATCCTCTCATCGTCCCTCGTAACAAAGTTGATGGCGACACCTTTCCTTCCGAACCTCCCACCACGCCCTATGCGATGGAGATAGTTCTCAGGCTGTGTCGGCAGGTCAAAATTAATGACAAGCGAGACTTGCTGAACATCGATACCACGGGCCAAAAGATCTGTGGTGATTAGCACACGGGATGATCCCGAGCGAAATTCACGCATGATGATGTCTCTGGTATTCTGGTCCATATCTCCATGGGTGGCTGATACAGTGTGGTCTCTGCTCCTCATTTTATCTGTCAGCCAGTCAACTTTGCGCCTGGTGTTTACAAAGATGACGCTTTGGGTAATAGCTAGAGTTTCATACAGATCACAAAGAGTCTCAAGCTTCCATTCCTCCTTGTCAACATTGACATAGAACTGCTTGATACCTTCCAGAGTGAGCTCATCACGCTTCACAAGAATCCTAACAGGTTTGTTCATAAACTTCCTCGTGATCTCAAGGGCTTCAGGTGGCATTGTGGCAGAGAATACACCAACCTGAATTTTTGATGGAAGAAGCTGGAAAATGTCGTAGATCTGAAGAACAAGATACTAATTAGAATTCTCTTAGATATGATCCAAAAAAGAAAAGCAACCAACCTCTGCATCTATATCCTTATTTTTGTAAATCAAAGTTAAGCTTGGAAGAGGGAGCATGACCAAGCACACTATGATATTCCGCCTTCCAATTTCCCTTTTTTTAACATAAACAGACACAGAGAATAAAAAGCTGACCAAAACAACTGCAAAACACTTGACATGCAATAATCACATCCGACCAAGTGAAACGTCACCCTGATGATCAATAATAAAATATGTACGTCTTTCTATGGGAGTTCAATGAAAAAAAAAAAATATGGAGATCGTCACAGAAAAGATTTGGTATTGCAGGAAAAAATGGTGAACAAGGAAGAGAGGTAAAGGAGGGCAAGAGAGGGAAGGGGGACAGGGTTAACACCACAATATTGCAGGCTCAAAAATGTACCTGATCCTTGAAACCACGTGAAAGCATTTCATCAGCCTCATCCAGAACAAAAATCTTGATGTGATCAGGACGCAGGGATTGTCTTCGGAGCATGTCGAAAACGCGTCCAGGAGTACCAACTACAACATGAACTCCACTAGAAAGGATTCGCTGGTCTTCACGAACACTGGTTCCACCAACACAAGCATGTACTTTGACACCAAGATAGTCTCCAAGAGCTCGCATGACCTTCTCAATCTGCTGTGCAAGTTCCCTAGTGGGTGCCAGAACCAAAGCCTGGCAATCCACGAGACCATAGTCAAGTTGTTGCAAAATGCCAGAGCAGAAAGTGGCCGTTTTCCCAGTTCCTGATTGAGCCTGTTGAATAACATCTAAACCTTTGCAGAATGGTACAATTCCCCTCTGCTGAATCGCTGAGGGTTTCTCAAACCCTGCAAGGAAAAAAAAATGTCAGCATTCCTCTTAAGTATTATGTGGAACTTGTGGCTGGAAAGATGCTGTTGCTAATTTTTTTAGTTTGATGCTGGAGTATGCTTATTTCTTACTTTTTTAAAGCAACTTTTTTTCTCCTCAGTATCTCAATCTGTGCATTGCCTGTGTACACATCTACTGCTACTCGTCACTCATTAATTGTCACTTATCAAAAGCCAAATAAACAAGCAATATAGGGCACATTGAAGGGGATGTTTCCTCAACGGAAAAACTTGATTGCTTAAGAAGAATGAGTCCCGCTTTCTAACTCATAAAAACTCTTCTTCTCCCTTTTAGAAAAGAAAAAGAAAAAAACACGTCAGCGTGACACTTAAAAAGGTAAAGACCTCAGCTTTAACTCTCCCACGTTGTTCAGTTCACACTTTCTACGCTCTACAACACGTTGCCCATCCGTTGTCAAGGAGAATAATTAGGTGAAAAGAAAACAGGAGCCGAAAGTCATATATACCATATGCGTAAATGCCCCTCAGGAGATTCTCTTGCAAGCCCATAGCATCAAAGCTCTCATACACCTCATCATAAGATGTAAAGAAATCCTCCCCATCAGCCGAAAGTCTGTGAGGCGTGATTTTCAAAGTACGTGAGATTCCATGATAAATACTCTATTCTAAGCAACTCCGAACTATCAAGGCAAGTGTTCCTTACAGCTCACTCATCTTAGCATCGAACTGACGAGAGTCGAACGCCGAACCTTCCGGGGTTAATCCTGCCATTGCTGCAAAATACCCAAAAGGAGTCGATTTACAAAAGACATAGCGATCGTAAACACAAAGAAAACATGATACTGATAAGAACCCGCAGAAATTATCAAAAGACGTAGCGATCGTAAACACAGAGAAAACATGATACCGACAGAAACTCGAAGAAATTATCAGGGAACCACGGCAATAGGAGAAATTCCTCGCAGAAAAGCAGCCAAAGCTCGAAACTTGACCGCCCGAATCCAACCATAAATCCACACCGAAATAGAAGCGAAACACAGAAAAAGGAATCGAACCCATCCGACTCCCTAAAAAACCAAGGCATCCACCAAAACCTAAAAGCTGAATCGGCCCAAAAGCAAAGCAATCAAGCTCGAGAACCGCGCAGATCGACGACGCCGGATCCGCGGACCACGGGGCCGCGAGCTCAGGACCTAACACGGCCGCCGGAGACCGGAGACCGGAACCCTCGCGGGGCCGGCCCGAAGGTTGATCGAGCGAGCGAGCGAGGGGGGGGGGGAGGGCGAGAGAGAGGAACCTGATGTTGACGGCGGTTGCTACGACGGACGGACGGAGGAGAGGGACGGAGGGATCGATCGGTCGGCGGGCCGAGACGGGGAAGGCGACGGGAGAAGCGGCGGCGATCGGGCGGCGGGGGGGAGCTTCTCCTCAGATCTAGAGCGAGATGCCAAGTGAGACGTGAGGAGAGAGAGAGAGAGAGAGATAACGAAGGGAATTAGGGACGACGGAGGAGAGAGAACGAGTGGAGAGTGAGAGAGAGAAGGGACGGAGGGATTGGGGGAGAGACTAGATTGTAATTTTATTTTATTTTTTATTTTTTTTCCTATTCCCAATTCCTTTTCCATTTTCTTTTTTTCTTTTTTCTTTTATTCCTATCGGGCGTGGGAATTGGGAAAGTATTGTGGCGTGCGATCTCGTCGCGTTTCTCCTTCTTTTTCTTTTTTAGATTTTTTCTTTCCATTTTGCCTTTTTTTTCCAGGTTGGAGGGGCCCACTCCAACTCAAATGATTGAGCCCTCAGCCCACCAAGCTGAAAAGCCCAAGATTTTGTTATAACTCCACCGTAGCCCCCTCTTGGTTTACAGAAATTAAAAAGAAATAAACGAAAGGATATTTTTCTCGTCTCCAAATATATTTAAACATATATTATTATCGATAATAAAATTATTTTTCGTTGGCTAATTATCATAAGCAATATAAAATAATATCTTTTAAAAAAATAAATCTCCAAATCACTTATTCTTCTACCAAATAAATGGAGTGAATTTAAAGAGCGATTGAGAGAAAAGGGAGAGATATTCTATTAACATGAGGATTGCATGTGGCCAAAGAAGAAAGGAATACAAGCATTGCATGCTGTGCTATGTTTGGAAAGCTTTTTGTGGACATACAAACATTGGCATTTTTTGAGGCATATTTTGATTTTTTTTTTTTTTTTATTTGGGATAATTTTATATTCTAGCGTTGAGAATCTTTAAGTGCACAAATATTAGATTTTAAAAGCTGAAAATGAAAACTAAATATTATTTAATAACTGAATAAATATTATTTAATAATTGCTGAATATCGAATATGGAACAAGATTAACCCGTTGCCGAATATTTGAAAGGTGAATCTTTGTAGTACAAGAAAAGGCAAGATTTTAGACTCCATTTATTTTATGAAAATGTGGAATTTGTAAAATATCTTTCTCAATAAGGTCATTTGCATCGTTAACAAAATTAAATAAATAAAAAATATTTTCATCGTCTATTAAAATATTCAGATATAAATTATTGTTATTGATAATTCGCAAACTAACCTTGAAAACACTTGTGATGTGTGTTCTTGCATGTCGAGAAGTTCTCAATCCGATTCGAATACCACAGAAAATTAGATAACTCGATGTTACTCCTTTTCAGCACATACTAGATATTGCATCTTTTTTAAGAAAAGACTAGAACCAATTAGCCTTCTAAACGTTGAAATCACCAAATCTTTTACAAGATACAAAACTTTAGAAGGAAAAATCTAACAAAAGGAGTATAATGGTCCACACACAAGTCTCCTGCGATAACGAAGTTTTGAGCTCTCCTTTTTCTCTACGCTACTACATTTCATGGCATGTTCGGGCTGCAAGGAAGCACCTTCTTCGTCAAACTTAGTGAAAGAAAAGAGCAGCCCACAGATCGATAACCTCAGATTTTAGCATAAGTCAGGTCAACTCCTTGCCAAATAAGGTTAACTAAGGCAAATGCACAAGGTTCTTTGGAGCAACCATATTTCCTCCGAGGCACGGGCTTAGCACTGCAGGTTCGTTACAAGAATATCATGTCGATCAATGCGGCTTTCCATTCATATGCATTTGCAGTGAAATGTGCAGAGGTGGCTTCCGAACTGGGAGATTACATCGACTAAGCCTCCATAACCCCCGACTGCAGTTACCTGAACAAGATATTAAGCCCGATAAGATTTAAATGCTTAAATTTCAGGACATGAAAGGAGATATTTTCATCATTGACGTGCTAGGAAGAGATAATATGTGTCATAAGTCAGATGTTGTGAGTTTTTGCAGTAGAAGCAATCAGATGATCAGGGCTAGTTAAGTGGAACTTACACCAGATTGATGCAGAGAAACAGAAAACACCGACTGAGGTGCACAATGTATTTGAGAAAGAACCGCCCCATTCATGTCTAAACGACTGATCAAAGGTTCAGCTCCAACCAGTAATATCTGCAATTGGGAAAAATCATTTCAGTGCAATTGGGCAGGCAACTACCAGAAGACTAAACGCATAAGACAGACGTGGGATAAGGATTCTGCAAAAGTATTACCAATTACAGAGCCCTGAGAAAGATCCATAACAATGAAATTCATGACAATTCTACAAATCCGCAATCTATTAATATATTTTAAATTCCTAACAAAATAATGGGATTTACCAATATGTTATTACTAACACGTATGACAAATCAACATCACCTGCAAAAATATTACCAATTACAGACAAATTTTGTCATTTCAGCTCACTTTGACGTAGAATTTTCGTGAAATTGGAAGTCAGAAACTGAAAAACATTCGTAAGAACTACTTAGCCCTAAATATTACTGTTTATCATCCAAATTTTTATTATTTCACCTGAATCATTAAGTTCTTTGTCAGAAATTTGAACCCTTCCAAATCCAATTGCTACAGTAGTCTTCCTTTCAGACAGGATGCTCAAGTAAACTCAGGGTAGCAAGGTCAGGCAAGAGACCGACTCAAGTCCAAATGCGACAATGGTCATCCTTTTGGATAGGATGCTTGAGTAAGCCCAGGATAGCAAGGTCATGCAAAAGAGTGAAGCATTGAGGAAAACAAAACCTTGTAATGCTGACTTGGAAACGAAGTTCATATAATGAGCAAGACATCGGTACCACTGTATGTAAGAAATTCAGGAAATAAAATTACAATGGACTTACTTGATTATCATCAAATAAGACATCCTGTGCAGGAGCATTGGTTGAGATTTTTGCTATGCAATCAGAAGCAGATACACTCCAGATAGATAAATCCCGACCCCGACCACAGACCTGCATGGAAAATGAAAAGATTAGAGGGGCATAACATCAATAATGAAAATGCTACATGCCAAACACTAATTCATTACACCGATATAACTCCTCATAATTTGACTGAGCTAAAGGTCAACCTCCCAGAGAAGTACTTTACCAGTCAAAAAGGATCACATACATAAATTAATCTCTATCATCAAAATTTTGATGCTTTCCAAATTAAATAATGTACGGGAGGAAGTAAAGTTAGCAAAAATATTCCAGAGGCCATAATTTTAATTGCAACAACCATTGCCAAATATGAAGGTATTTAAAGCTACTAAGAAAACTTGCAAATATGAATGCTTACCAACCAACTCTCACTTGCATCAAGAGCAAGACAACTAACACTTGAGAAGAAACCTTTCTTATGGTCTTTGTCTGGATCAATTACTTTGACACACTTGCCACTTCTGCAATCTAGCAGAAAGACTATATGTCAGACCTGTCGAGAAGGGGAAAAAAAGAAAGAAGAAGATAATCGACCAAAAGTAACCCAATAGAGTGCAACAACAATTCAAAAATGCCAAACAGGAGCATCGCAACATAATACAGAAAAAAGGAAGGGAAAGGAAATTTTTTTTTTTTTTTTTTTTGGAGGTGGGGGGGGTTGTTTCCTACCCCATATTCTTGCTGTCCCATCCTCAGAACCTGTTATAATCTGCAAGAGAAGATACTTTCATTATGCAAGCAAAAACTTGCGACAGAAGATAAACGAACTTTGAAAAATGTAGGCCATCAACAACCCTGCCAACAAAGAGGAAGAAGAGAAAGGTTTTTTTTTTTTTTTTCTTTTGGAGGGGGGAGGGGCACACTGCAACAGAAATGAAGAGCATCAAATACCAAACATATCCAACCTGACTCGAAGAGTTCCGTGCAACTATACAGTGTAGGTAGTCAGAATGCCCTTTGAAAACGGTTTTTATTTTACCACATTCCTGAGAAATTCAGAAGAGAAGGGGACATAAAATTTGCAACCAAAATGCAAAATTAAATATTATACACCAAAAATTATGCATACCACATCCCAACAATATGCACAAGAATCACCAGCTGCAGCATAAATGGATCCCCGCTATTCATAAGAGAGTTATAAACATCAGTAGAGGGATATGTGAGGAAAATATATCAGCACATGAGCACAAATAGCGTGAAGCTAAATATTCTCACACCTTAACATCTACAGCCAGGGCATTGTTCTCAGGGATTGGTGAAAGGGCGCCCCAAGGACCTCTACAAGGCAGTAAGGATGCCAAAAGAAGTTAAAAGAGGATATCAGAGAAGATGGAAGGCATATTTGATCTTTAGAAGAAGAAATATAATTCCAAAAAATAAAAGTCAAACCCTAGCACATCAGAAATGGATAAGTATGCTTAACAATTTAGGATATGATGATTTTTCACATATGTACAATTATGAATCCGACAGGGAACCAAGAGATGTCTCGAGTGTTTCAAGAAGTGTAGTTCAACTTAAATGGCTATCTGACAGATCATGCCAAGTTCATCCGGCATCAGATAAGATTTCTCCCCGATAACTTTGCCATAGATATCTACGTTGGAATGAGACTGGATGTTCTCACCAATTTTGATTATCATTAAAATAAAACTTTATGTCAGCACACTAATAAGCCAGTTTCGCAGGTAGCTATACCTAAAAATATGAAGATGACTACAAATAGTTATAGAAAATAAATTAAGTACGAAGTACACACCTACTTTGAGGATTCACCAAATCAAGTACTGGTTTTGCACTGTTTCCTGTGACATGCAAAATAAACAAAGAGTAATGTTTACATCATTAAGGATACTTAAACCTTAATTAGCAGTAGTCATTTGTTGACTCATCAAATCATCTTGTGGGACAGAGATATCCATCACGAGACAAGGATAAGAGAGCATTCCGAGAATTTGAGCAACTATATAGCAATGCCAAAAATTACTGAGAATATAATGCTGGGAAAAAGGCACTTTCGCAGTGACCTACCAAGGCTAGACGTCAGGCAAAAAGTACACATTGCCATGGAATACAAACTAATGGGGCAAAACTTTTTAAAAAGGAATGAAGAAGGTACGGCATTTTTCCTTGAATCTAGAAGGAAGGAAGTGATCGAAAAAGTGGCAAGCATGAAACCTATTGCACAGGACTAAAATTGAAGCTTCCCAAATTCAGTTTGGTTCCAATTTTTCTTCTTTTTATCTGCATTTTAAAGTACCTTGCCAGAGGATATCTTAAATGATGCACACTTCCCCACTAAGATGCTTATTCCTAACATATAAAGAAAGAAAGAAAAAACATAATCCAATATTCCTACTGATCAAGAATATCAAGCTCAACAAATGTGCTGCTGCCACCTGACTCAAAAATGCCAAGTGGTCAAATTTCCCCCCCCCCAAAAAAAAAAAAAAAAAAACATATAAATAAATAAGATCGCTAAATGATTAGGTGGCTCCTTCGTTTGCAGTTAAGCTTAGTGAAGCAGAAAAAGTCACATAACTACTACCTTGTGAATGGTCATGCGCCTCTAAGCTCGTAATGTCTCTCCACATCCACCCCCTAATCCGTCCATCGTCACCACAACTACACAATGACATAATATCATCAGATTCTTTCTTTTATTTACTAAGAATGCTACTCGAGTCTAATGCACATAGCTTATCCATATACAATGAAAAGACTAGCTCTATTAAAAACAAAGCAACCTTGTTCTTAACGCTAAACCTGTAATGCCTAAAGAATACCCACATCTACACGCCTTCCTGTATTCACATGGCCTCAACTTTGCTTACAACATCCATCCGAGATTGGAGTTACCATGGCAATATTGGCAGTGCAGACAAATTGGATAAAATCACAGTATCTCTAAGCTTCTTTAACAATGAAGAGAAGAAAGGAGATCAAGTGAAAATAATGAGATGTATTAGACAGCATGTACCTCAGTAGAAGAGAATCTTCACCCTCGCCATAAAATTTGACATCATAGGCAGGTCCATCATGCCCTTGAAGGAAACAAGCAGGTTCCGCCTCTAGAACGCTGCCACAGTTTAGACCGCCACCACAGATTGTAGAAAAGGAATCCAGTCAGTGTAGCCTTCTAAATCGAAACCAGTAAAGCAGTACCTATCCGCTAGTAATCGACGCATACTCACTTCTGAGCCTTCGTGTTGGCAAACCGCAACGACTGCAATCTCTGAATGACACATAATTGCATTACATTTCACATTTCAAAACCCGCACGACTAATGCATAGAACAACAACAGAGACCTCAAGACTTCAACAAACTCGATTGCCGCCGAAAAAAATCAAAACTTGGCCGGCATTTCCCATTAAAGGAGCAGAGCAGAGCAGGCCAGAGTTCCGAATCCGACGATTTTTACGCGAAATTGGAAAATCCCAAGCCAACATTAAGAATCTCGGACATGCAAAACCCCCGCATTCAAACATCACGCGTGCGTCGCATCCTCGAAAACGCTATCGTACAAAGCAATTAGCTCGGAAATAAACGGAAAACAAGCCACGGCGAGAGAGCTCCGCGGCGGACTTACGTTGTCGGACAGGCAGGAGGAGATGGAGTAGGAGGCGACGGAGCCGTCGCTGGAGGCGACGACGATGGCGTCGGGGCTGGGGCTAGGGCTCGGCGAGGGGGCGAAGGCGGCGCGGAACACGGTCCGGGTCTGGACTTCCCTCTCCTTCAGGACGCTCTCCCGGTAGGCGTCCTCGTCCCAGCCCGTCGCGTCGCCGCCGCCGCCGCCGCCGCCGCCGCGCATCGCCGATCTGTGGATTTCTCGAAACCGCGGGAAGCGCTGGCCACTTGAGCTTCTGGTTTTGAGTGTTGACCGCAGCTTCGCGCACTTCAAAGGAAAATGAAGGCAAATAAAAAGATAAGCATACTCGAACTTGTCATAAGTGTGTAATTCAATCTTAAAATTTTTAAAAATATAATTAAATTCTAAAAATTATAATAAATATACAATCAAGTTCTAAAATTTTTATCAAAACCTAAAAGTTATCACGAAAGTACAATCGAATTCTAATTTTTTTTAGAAGCACAATCAACAGGAAGACTCGATTTAATCAATTTGACAAATTTGAGAATTTGATTATACTTTTTGAAAGTTTTAGAATTCGATTGCAATTTTGTGACAAATTTTAGGACTTAATTGTACTTTTTAAAAATTTTAGGACTTGATTGCACTTTTTTTAACAAGTTTTAGATCTTCTAATGCACTTATCCCAAGAAAAATGATAGAAATGATCATCAACTTTGAATTAACATACAATGTATGTTTGAATTTTTAATTTATTAATATTTAAACTTTTAATTTTTTTAATGTGCTCTATAAACTTTTGGTACATACTCAATTTAGTCTTTAAACTCTATGAAAATATCTAATATTATCCAACATTCAAAGATAATATTGAATATTTTTATACAATTTAGAGAATAGATTGTAAATTTACCAAAAAGTTTGGAAATCACATTAAATAAAATAAAAAGTTTGGAAACCACGCTGCATATTAAATAGAAGTTTAAGGATCATTTATATAATTATCTCAAAATAATAACAGAAAGAGGAAGAAAAAGGGACAATCTACTCTCACTTTGTTTAATTCCTAGATCTCAACAAATTTATTAATTTCATGAATTTTCCATTAAACTTCACATAACAATGATGATCGATGACTATGATTATATGTAATTCATGATTCGTGAGTGGTGCAAAGAATTTTCTTCCTTATGACCGGGACAAAATTGAAGTGGATTAGGTCATCAAATGGCTCTTAAGCTGAAGCTCTTATGTATCTTGTAGGCTAATTAAGATCATTTAGGCTAATTGATAAGGAGATGCGTACGCAACATGGGAATAGCGTTTTAGGAGGAGAAAAAAAAAGAAAAAAACTATGCTCTATCGCTTCCTTCTCATGTTGCAGCATTTGGCTGCTACTGAGGGGAAGGCCTAATATCACAATTCCTCGTCTACCATTGCCTTTATTTAATTATGAACATGCTCTAAAATACAAACATACATTCCCATATTGCTATTCTAGAGCACTCTAGAAAATCCTAGACCCCTACAAGCTTCGTGCCAGATCATTTTCTCTACATTTTCGGTCTTTTGTGCCGTTGAGAACCTTTGGTCCAAGACATGTGGGTCTATAGGTGCCGGGCTTTCTATTCAATGCGATGTGCCGCCAAAACGCAACCGTGAACTTGAATCATGGGCATTCGACCTAAGAATCAAATCAGCTTTCTAGCCATAGCTTTTAGAGTCCTTCAAGCCATATGGACAATGAAAGAGAGGAAAAAAAAAAAAAAAGCGGCCGGGATCAGGTTTCTTTCACTTGCTTACGAAGAATGAACACGATGCTCCTACTTCAGAACACAAATCTGGGAACAACCTCTCCTTCTCATACGTGAGATCGCGCCACGTGCTAAATTTCTTCAATTACCAATGGAGGAAAAGTTAAAGGATGAGGGCATTCTGGTCGTAACATTTTATCAACTAATCTGTGATCTCACTCAACTCCACATTCTATTTTTATTTACTATATTTAAGGTACGATGACTGCTAAAGTATAATATGGCCGGTCAATTTGTGCTCGTTTCGCATTACCGGTATTTCTGAATTCACGCAACTTTCTAACTAAGAATCTAGTTAAGATCAATAATCTACAAAGACAACCCACAAAAGCAGCAAAGCCATGACTTTCCAAGGGAGCAATGACGATTATACGACAATGCAAGTGCTTCTCATGTTTTCATTTACTCTCTTATATATCTTCTGAAACAACGTGCGATACCCTTTATGTTTCATTTGTCAACGGAATCCGATTGACTGATGATGTTCGTTGAACTGAATTTGGCTGGGGTTTCATGCTGTTTGCATGTTCCTTCAAGAAGTACGATGAAGGGTTTTGCAGCGAATCGAATTGGCAGCAGGAGAGCTGAGGGCAGCCGTTAGAACATTTAACAGATTTGAGTTCTAGTACAAACACCGGACCAGATCGTCACCTCCGAATGGGATGCAGCGTAGCATCAGGCAACGTAAACAGACGAGGTTCCCCTACAGTCGAAGGCCAAAAAAAGATGCAGGAAGAACAACTGAACTTGATGCTTGTACAGATTGAGCACCTGAGCACGTGTGCGAGCACAACTGAACTTGATGCTTGCAGGAGTTGTGATTTAGTTGGTAGTAGGCCATTGACAAAAACTTGCAGAGCATAGCTTAGCTTGTCCTGCTGGTCTTTAGGGTTAGAAGGATTGTCCATACTTCAGAAACCAATAATTTTTGTGAATTAGAATTGATTATGTTAAGAAGGAAAAATATTTCCTATTTATCACTAATTATAATGAGTGAATAAATAAGGTTTTTCGATTGGCATGTATCTAAGACAAGTATGAAGCAGTAACAAACATTTGAAAAGCCAAAAATGTGGGAAGAACAGCCACGCTTTAACATGAAATATAAGAAATTGGCCAGAAGCTTGAGGAATTTCGCGTCTGTGTATGGTGACATGTTTATTTGTCAAATATACAATCATCCCAAATTATAATAACATAAAGACTATGCTGAATATATATGTGTGTGTGTGTGTGTGTGAGGCGTAATCAAAATAATGATCCATAAAGAGCTAAATGACGTGATGGAAATATTTCTTACTATATTAGAATCATGTACCTGTGATTTTTTCCTGGAACATCAGCGTTCTCAAATGTAATAAAAAAAAATCATGGAGACTTTACGTTGATATTAGACTAGGTAAAAACCTAGTGAGACAACAATATGTTTTGAACAAATACATAAGATGCTGAAACAAGTTTTGCAAATGAATGATTATAAATTAAAAAAAAATCATCACAACAATTTTATAGAAGAAAAATAAAATGTTAATAGGTTTATGATACATTTAGTAATCATTCCGTTTTTGAGGATAATTTTTCTACCGAAATGGTTTTCTTAGATTTTATTCCTTGGATGAGTTTTGAGTATTTGAAAACATTTTAATCGTCTAAAATTTCTATTCTCGGGATAAAAATACGTTTGATACGACTCTTAATTTTTTTTTTGTTTCTTTTAATTTTTTAACGCTTTTATTATATTTTTTTTTATTTTTTTTATTTTCTCTTATTCTTCGTCCTTCTTTGTGACCAATGATTGGCTAGGCAAGATTCAGTGAGCTCGTCGAGGGCTTGCTTGACCACCACTAGCCTCGACCTCGTCCTCGTTAGATCTGCACAAGGCTTGAGCTCACCTTGGCCTGGCAAGGCCCAATCTCACGCCGACTAGTGAGGTCGACCTTGCATCGCCAAGGTGAGATTAGTGAGGCTCGCCCTCACCCAGATTTGCTAGGCCGAGGCTTGCGGTGGTCAGGCGAGCCTCTAGCAAGCTTGCTAGATCTCACCCAGTCGATTGCTGACGACTATTGATGGCCACAGCGATGGTCGGTAGTAGCCAATGACCGGCTGAGAGGAAAAAGAAAAGAGAAGGGAAAAAAAAAAGTTAGACTTTAAAAAGTTACTTTTTTCTACTTCTTGATTTTATTTTAAATTGATTCGTGGGAATAAGAAAAAAAATTTTATTCTGAAAAATAAAATATTTACCAAACGGATTTATATTATTTTTATATTTCGAAGAATAAAAGTATAGAGCAAGACAAACAAACAGTGTTACCAAAGGGCCTTAGTTTCGCGACGGTTCTCGTAAGGAGAGAAAACGACGGCGTTTCACTTGACAAGACACAATCGTCGACAGTCTTCCAAACGCCACAGGCCCCGCCAATGGCGCCCCTCCACGTGTCACCACGAAAGCCACCGTTCAGCTCAGCGACTGTTTAAAAGGCCACGAGAGACAGCTCCCTCACCACCCAGACACGAAACTCTATCCAGTATCCTCGACGCTCCCTCCTCCGATACACGCAGAGAAAAAAGAAAAACGGAGAAGAACGACGGACAGAGACGCTCGAGCCCGCCCGCATTCGGCTCCGGCGACCTCCGAGCGGCGGTGATGGCGTGAGCGGCGCCGGTGGGGGGAACCGCATTCCCGCGAGAAGAAGAACAACAACAACAACCGCCGAGGCGCGGAGCGGGGAGGGAGGGAGGGGGATGGAGTGCGTCACCGGAGGCGCGCGGCACTTCGCGGCAACGGCGGTGCCGCCTCGCTCGCGGCGGAGGGCTCGGGCTCGGGCGGCGGCGAGGAGGGCGGAGGGCGCGGCGTCGTTCCCGCGGTGCAGAGCGTGCGGAGTCAGGGCCGGTGGCGCCGGGAGCGAGAGCTGCGTCGCCGTCCGAGAAGGCTTCGCCGACGAGGAGGACTACGTCAAGGCCGGGGGATCGGAGCTGTGCTTCGTGCAAATGCAGCAGGGCAAGGCGATGGACAGCCAGTCTAGAATCGCGGATAAGGTCGGTGACCGTAGTAGCGCTCGTCGGAATTCTGGTGTTTTTTCTCGTGTTGCGGAGGCAGAGCATGCGGATGGCGCTTATACTAAACGCTCAAAGTGAAAGAAGTAGGAGTAGTCATCGTCCTGATCCCTGATGTAGATGTTGGCATCCCTTATACCGACAAGTTTTCATGGTGAATTGGTGTCGTGAGCGAGCACTATCCCTCGATATGCGTTCGAATGTTCGTATTGCTTTGAAGGTTTCGTAACATGTAGTCCCTTCGTGGTAATATCTTCAAGTAATGCATTTAAAAGAACGTTCGCTATTATCATGGATTGCATGGGCAGCCACCTTTATTTAAACGGTTTTGGAAGATATCATGTTTAGATCAGATTCTCATTTGAGATGCTTCTATTTAATCGATTCGACTCTTATTGACTACTGCGACTACTGTGATCTCTGTTCTGTTGGTGCCATTGCGCGTTCTGTTTCATGCCTAATGTTTATGTTGAAGGTGTCCCCTGTTATTGGCTACTTTTGCAGTTACCACCGATCTCGCTAGGAAATGATCCACTGGATTTAGTTGTGATTGGTTGTGGTCCTGCTGGTCTAGCTCTGGCTGCAGAGTCTGCGACGCTAGGATTGAGCGTCGGGCTCATTGGCCCGGATCTTCCTTTCACGAATAACTATGGTGTATGGGAAGATGAATTTAAAGGTACAAGCAATCTCTCAAAGTTTAAGTTTTCTATTGTAAAATGCCATCACTGTAATAATAGAGCTCTTCATCTCCAATTAGGTAGCCAGTAGTCCGGCATAATAGATGTCAGCAGTGAGGATCAAGATTGAATAAAAGGTTCTTGACCATAAGCCTATTCTGACAGCGTCCTCCATTTTTTACTTTAGAGAAGTTTACATAAATGATGATGCCTCAGTTAATAATCTATCTTTTCATTTCCTTTTTTAGTATTTGAAGAAACAAGTTCCCTCCCCATGGAAAGAAGGAAATATGCCCTTATTTCAGTTCCTTAGGTCTCATTTTTGCTGAAATTGCATTCTTCTAAAAGCAGCAGTATATCAGCTCATCCAAGTTTCCCCTTGTGTTGTCACCTTCATTTGGCTTTTATAAGCTGGTGACAGCTTCTCTAAGCAATTGCTATTATCCTAAAGTTATTGCCCAATGTAAGTGTTGTTGAAACTGTCACGACCAGTAAAATATTTTTCAATGTTTCATGAAATTAGTGCTTGTTCTGTATTGAGTTTAACTGGAAACTAAGACTCCATTTTCAGATCTTGGACTTGCAAATTGTATCGAGCATGTCTGGAAGGACACAATAGTATACCTTGACAATAGTGAGCCAATTCTGATTGGTCGTGCATATGGACGAGTTAGTAGACACCTTCTTCATGAGGAGTTGCTAGACAGGTTAGCATGGCTATGATTTTTGGCTGTTATTTGTCCTTCTCATAGAACACTCTCCATATATACATAATTCTTATTAATTGTCCTTAGGTGTGTCAAGTCAGGTGTTTCATTCCTGAGCTCTAAAGTGGAAAATATATTTGAAGCTGCTGATGGGTATAGTCATGTTGTTTGTGAACATAACGTTGTCATCCCATGCCGGTAACAGAGGAAAACTCCACAATTTTTACATTCTTGTCAGCGTAGCTTTATTCATTTCCTTCGCCTGAAGCTTTTAGCATAGTATTATAGGCTTGCTACGGTTGCATCTGGAGCAGCTTCAGGGAAACTTTTGCAGTATGAGGTGGGTGGTCCAAGGGTTTCTCTCCAGACAGCTTATGGAGTGGAGGTTGAGGTAATATATTGTGTAAATGTTCATGTACAGTTCCTATGTAGGTTTAATGTCACTCAGAAGTGAACTCCACTTTTTGAGCTTTCGGGTCATCAATAATCTTCAATTATCCATACCAGAGAAATATACCAATGGTGGTATCTTTCTAGTTTGTCTCGCTGTAGCTCAATGTAAATGCACTAATATTCAGACTGAAATGACTGTTACAGTGAAAGAATGGTTTGTAATCTGATGTGACAACTGTGTGTTTACTTTTTTGTTCTATTAGAAGTATTTTATTTTTAACTGAACTGAGTATGGTCCAACTGCATTAATGCTCCTTTGACTTTTAAAATGAAGCAGGAGGTGGAAATATTTATAATTTGCAAAACCCTTCTGAGCATAATTATTACTACTTTTATGATATAATGAAAGCAGGAAAGTTCATTTCATGGTGCTTAAATATTATGTTCTTACCCCTTGCTTATGGATTTTTCCTTTCCAATTTCAGGTGGAAAATCATCCATATGATCCCGATCTGATGGTTTTTATGGATTATAGAGATTATAGCAATCAAGAAATTCCCTGTTCAGAAGTTCATTCTCCAACTTTTCTGTATGCCATGCCTATGTCATCCACCAGAGTCTTTTTCGAGGTTTCCTCTGATAAATATTTTACAGCATGAATGACATTACATATCCAAATGCTTGTGATACTAACAGAGACGTCCTATAGGAAACTTGTTTGGCTTCAAAAGAGGCTATGCCATTTGACGTACTAAAAGAAAGGCTGATGTTTAGGTTACAAACAATGGGTGTCAGAATTACAAAAACTTATGAAGAGGTAATATATGAATCCATACTACGATTACTTAATATATTTTTGCAGTCTACAATGTCATTAAGCACTTTCTTGTGTGTGAATTTTGCAATTATTATGGTGCTTAACAAGTTAACTTGGACATTTGTAACCAACTCCAGTAAGGTTGTTGATGATGGTGTTGATGTCGATGATTTATGTGAGAAATGTCTGAGTCCATTGTATCCTTAAATGTACTCTTGAGGAAATAACTTTTCACAACGCCTTAGTCTTTAGATGTACTCTAATTGACAGTCTACGCGTATGTGTTTTAATGTTTCTTTAGACATGAGGAAATTTATTATACGGAGATATGTCTGGATAATACCACGAGTTGGTTTATGCTCCTTGAGGAAGTGTAAACTGCATACATATTAACCCTTCCATGACAAAACTTGACAATTTCACATGAAGTGCATGCACCTTTCAGCTTCTCTGGAAATGTGCAATTTTGCACTGTTGCTAATGTCGCACATTTGTGCATCATTTTGCAGTTGTGATAACATAATACATCTATTCTCAATATACTTGTGAAATTTCATGTGAATAGTCATCTGATATTTTCGATACCCTATACAGGAGTGGTCTTATATCCCAGTTGGCGGATCCTTGCCAAATACAGAACAGAAAAATCTTGCGTTTGGTGCTGCTGCCTGCATGGTGCATCCAGCTACAGGTGAAGAAAAAACAAGCTGATCTAACATTTCTCTCTTTTGCCTAAATTACATGTGTGTGTTTTCGAACAGGCTATTCTGTGGTGAGATCCTTGTCTGAAGCTCCTAATTATGCATCTGCAATTGCAAATGTTTTGAAAGCTGGTCAAGTTAAGGGGGCTCATGCTTATGAACGAAGTAATGGAAACATCTCGATGCAGGGTACATGCTCTCTCTCTCTCTCTCTCTCTCTCTGTGTCTAGCATTTCTTCACGATCAGTTTCCTAGTAGTGCCAATAATTTTACACAATTTTATCAAATGCAATGTGCACAAACTTTCTGCTGAATATAGACTGCAACTGTGGGAGTTGGTGCATGCTGCTTCAATTTTTATTTGATTGAGGCTGCAGAATTTTGACTCTTGGATTCAGATAGGCACTACGAGTCAATCAAATTGGTGTGAGTCTCTTTGGACGTTTTTTGAATATAAATTTTATGCTTTTATTCGTGTGTCCTTTTGCAAATGGAAATCCTTGTTCTAGAATCAGTGGGAGCTTGGAACCAAAGCTTTTCCCAGTACGGATAATATGTTGACAGCACCAAGTCAGTCATGCATTAAAGCATTTGCTTGCCCTCTGTACACCAATACATGCACAGCCACTAATTCACTTCCCATGGACAAGTAGCAGCAAGTTTCCTTTGTATTCTAACGACCTGATGGCCGAAGTTGAATGAGCTCAACCTTCCGATGATGATAAGAACATTTCCCTGTCATTCTCTACCATGTATCTTGTTCATCATATTATTGTCATCATTGCTTATTTTCTTTGAATTTCTTTGAGGGGTGTTCCTTCTATCTCTCCATCTTCATCTTTACCCTACTCTGTTCTTTTATCACACATCATGTAGATTTCTCGTATACATTACCCATTTTCATTATTAAGCTGGCAAAATTGGTGATGCCTATCTAAATAGAGAAAATACTCATAAGCAGAATTATCTACCAGGGGAAAGAGTCAAAAAACAAGTTTTCTTACTAATATATAACGGTTTCCCATAAAAGACGGGCATTAATTCAAAAACAAGTGTTGTTTATAAGAAACGTCACAATGCCTTCAGCTAAAGTTGCATGTGTTTAGTGAGGTTTGATTCATTTTATTTGCTCACTGGTTCTAGCAATATAATCTTTTGGCAAATCATATTTATTATATATTAGTGCATATCTGTCTTCTTCAAATGGTTGTCTTATACCCAAACCCCACTTCTTTCCTCTCTCAAACCAAGGTTGGCAGTATGGAGAAGTAGCCTTCTTAATAGCCTACACATGGGTGAAATTGAAATTCTTTTTTCCATCACGTAAAATACAGGAGACACAATAAATGAATGAAAGAGGGATTAAAGGAATCAAACTCAAGATCTTTCATGGTGATATCGTGTTATATATGAATAAGAAACCGTCTTCTCAGACAAGTTCAAGCTATTCGAGGCCGAGGTGGAATATATTTCACATCTTAACAATACTTTGTTGAATGGATTCTAAGAATACATTTATGAGATTCAGTTGGTTTACAGTTATCTTACTGTGGACTATTTTTTATCAGCTTGGAATACCCTGTGGCCACTTGAAAGGAAACGGCAAAGGGCGTTTTTCCTCTTTGGACTGGCTCTTATCTTGCAGCTGGATATCGAGGGAATCAGGACATTTTTTCATACGTTCTTCCGTTTGCCTAGATGGTAATTCCTCGGTGCCCTACTATTGTTTTGCATAAGAGAACTTAGACATTCCATCAGAGTTTACAGAGCTAAAAACGCTTGGATATATGTCAGTGAACATAAAATAGAAGTTTCTATACTTTTAAGCATTAGATCGCTTGCATCTAAAGAATTGAACTTGTTATTGACAAAAAAGTAAGCACCTTGCTCAATTCATGCTATATATCTCAGAATTAACCAACAATATTATTACTAAATGGCATCTTCTTTATCAGGAGTTCTTGTCAAGTAATAGGCTTTTGTGATTTGGCATACACATTTGTCAAGACTTTTGAGGAATAGACCACGTAGGTTTGTGGCTTTTTTTTTATTCTTCATGCCATGGAAAATACAAGATGACTAATTCGGTTACTTTTACATAAGTTGAGCTCCGGAGAATGACACACAAATTGAGCCAAGGGCAGGAATCATATAAGGATGTTTTCTCCATATAACAATAGCAGAGGTGATACACAAGAAACCATGTGACTTCTACAAGAACATACACATTGAACGAGAAATGGACCTTTTTTTGTAAGGAGAACTGGGTTTTTAAATTTTGATGCTTCTGAAAATACCAGTATCGCAAAGCTTACTATCACGTGTGATGGAAAGCTTAAGCAATGGGACCTACCTCTGTGTCTCTTGAAGAAATAATTCACATGGGAATGTGCATGTCTTTTTGCAGGATGTGGCAAGGCTTCCTGGGCTCTACTCTTTCTTCGGCTGACCTTGTACTCTTTGCTTTCTATATGTTTGTCATAGCACCAAATGACATGAGAAAGGGCCTTATCAGGCATCTCCTTTCTGATCCCACGGGAGCAACTATGATAAGAACTTATCTTACAATCTAGTGGTTTTGTCTGTTTCCTCGTTAAGGCAGCATCCTAGGTTAGCCACGACTATCCCGCCCTTCACTACTAAGTATTCACATGTATATACACTTGTTCGTCGTGTTTATCTTCCTTGTGAATGTAGCAACCGTATATGTTTTCTTAGACCCATAGAGTCGAGGGTGGGATATCGGTTAAAGCATCATTAGAGCTAGTCAATTTTGGAGGACGAATCTGGATATCAATTGTACGCGTAATATGACCCATTTGCAGAGATTATAATGATGCTTCGAGATTGATAGTTCCAAGATGTATAGCGGAGCAAGGCAGCGTCGCTTGCTAATCGGTCTCATCTCTTTTCAGTTGTCAACTTGCCATTGGTTTGGAAAATATTGAACTTCTTCGAGCAAAGAGGGGGTAATCAGTTAGATTTAGCCTCAGCATCCATGCACATGCCCTTTTCTCCACTGACATTGCATCGGACTAAATGACTATGTAAACCCCCGTTGACCTTCGTGATCGTACAATTTATTATCTCAGAGGTAGGAATGGTTCCACTTTGGCCTTTAAGATATATTCTTCCGTCTGCAATCTCTGGGATTCTCTTCTCGAAGGCCATCATCATGAAACAACAAAAGAGGTGCTAACGAATATCATCTAGGGGGAATGCTATGATGTTAACTCGATTGATCACAATCTGCTCGAGGGTCATGAATCATCTTAGGCTACGTGATGCGATTCTCCTATGCTCGATATGCCTTACACTTTTCGTTATTTAATCCGTTGTGGTTCCTCTTTTCAATTACTAATTCCAGTACGGTTGCCACGCAAGAGAATCGGATGTAGTAAAAGGAGTTAAAGCAGAGGAGGAATTCACAATCTTGGTGGTCAGTGAAATATGCTCGGCATGGAATGTGCAAAAGGCGAGATATCGATCTAGCACTGCTTTATTGTTAATTGGTCAGAGCAACTTCAGTGGTTCCTGTTACAATTGCTTAAAGCATTTATACTTTTCTGCTGCTTTTCATCATGGCACATTCTTGTGAGGGCAGGACCTGTGCTTCTTGTAAAATATCATTTTCGTATGCTTTGAGCTGCCCTAGCTTGGCCTCCCCCGAAAGAAGTAATCCGTCGTGTTACGTTTTCTAGTGTTGGATCTATTCTCTTATGTGGAGACAACCACACTATTAGAAATGATAGAGTCTTTGGTTCCAAGATGAGGAGGGAATGGAATTGGCAATGTTGCTTGTCATTTGACCAAGCGACTTGGGATAATATTTCAACACATCCTTCTCACATGCAAGTCGGATTAGGATACCACATTAGAAAGTCTAATCTAAAAACTTAAGATGATGTGTGGAAAGAGAACACATGTACATAAAAAGCATGTAGGACTCGTTGTTGAGTAATGTGAGATAATATTTCAACACCTCACAATTTAATAATTTGGGTTGTCCAATTTTGGTTGTGGAACTAATGTTTCTATGCACTAGTTCGTTTTGAATCGGATCAAAGGGGTAATATGAAGTCCTAAGGTTCTTGCATGGGCCCCTAATCATATTTCCTGCTCTTTTAGGAGCATCCAATTAGTAACTTGCTTGAATTAGACCAAAGTAAAACCTGGGCTCTCTTGGGTAAGGACGTGAATGATAATTATTTAGTTCATGGAAATAATTTCTAGTTAAATATAGATTTTTCTATTTCTATTCCTTGTGATCCACTCTTTCATAAGATAAAACATCTTTAATCAATTGAATTGAAAGCGTCAACATAGAGATCATACATTGATAGCTAGTGGCTGATGGTGATCATGGGTGGTGAGGGCAAGGGCGAGGGATAAGAAGAGCTTTTTCTTTTTCCCGTTTCTATTCCAGAAATAGAAAAATAGAAAATTTCTGGTCTTCATTCTTGTTTCAAACCCATTTCAAGGTTAAAAAATTGTCCTGAAAATAGAAAAATGAAATTATATTATTATACGGAATTCAGAAACAGAAAAATAGAAAAACAGAAAAACATAATAGTGATCTTGTGCGCCCTTAATATCTCTCCTTTCACGGCAAGGATTCTTGTCCTCCCATGATGTCCTTCCCACCCAATGATCGAACCTAACACAAGATAGGATGGACATCGATGACAGAATTCGGAAATTGTCCAAAAAGGGCAAGGGTACCACGAGTGGATGGCAAAGAGGTTCTGTAGAATAGGAACTAAAGCGAGAATATGAGCTAAAGAGGACAGACTCGACTGACTTTACCAGCATTTCGGTGGGGCTGCTTTTGGTTATTAAACTCGTAAGGCGAGAACATTGGGACGATAAAGATCTCAACAATATATTCCCAATACGTCATGTGACACCACCGCCTTCTATAAAAGGCCCCCCTTGAGACGACATCTGCAGATCCACAGTTCGATCCACCTGTCTCATCTGTTTATATAATATGAGAGAATAAGCGATGTGAGATGATATTTCAGCACTCGCTGAGACTCGAAGAAAGAATACGTGCAAGCAATGGTGTATGCTGTTGCGATTTAGATGAGAGTAAGTCCATATTTTCTGGGTGGAGGTGACAGAAGAGAGTGAGCACACAGGGTTCTTTTCTTGCATGGTCTGTCCCCATGCTCGAAGCTCTATGTGCTCACGATCTCTCTGTCACCCCACGTCCTCTCTCTCTCTCTCATCATTTTCAGGAACACCTTCAATGGAGAGAAGTCTGTTTGTGGAGAACATTTTCCCCGCCATCCGCGTCCGCAAACTGAATTCATCTTCTGGATCTGTGCATTTGAAGAACGCTCACGAGCCATGCCCCTCTTGGAAGCCGACGGGATCGACATTTTACATCGAAGGTGGCCAGATGAGTACCACATTCTACTTCTTGATTCATACATCTATATCTCGTCAACGTTAAAATAAATAAGCTCCTTCAAATTTCATAAGACAGTTTGAAATTATTTCAAATATCCGTTCGATAGGAAAAATTTGATAAATACTGATAACTCGGATGGAGTTTGAAGTCCAACCGATATCGATCTTAAAGGGTTCGGTTCATTCATATTCAAACTCATTTTCATTAGAATCAAAGAAGAAATTCGACAGATTGTGTTCATTTAGACTATGGCCAACGCCTCGATTGACTCCTTTACTTTTCTTCCCTTGTAACTCCATCTAGGCATCTTCCTTCCCCCTTTCTTAATACATGATCACCACCTCAACATAAATTTTTCGCTTTTGTATGCGAAAATTTAATCCAACGCATCGAAACTGATATACGCTTTAGACCTTAAGCTAAACCTTAAGATTTTTTTTTAATTTTATTTTAACAATACCGTGTAATTATCTCAAGTCATAAGCATGGGAAAGTAATTGCCTACTATTCTTTGGATCTTGAAATGAATTTACTAATGTGCAATGGACCAAGCCTAACACTTAATTTGATGCCAGAAAATATATTCCATCAATTAATGTTGCCTGAAAAGAAGATTCCTAAAAAATTTATATTACTATGGATTTTCAAAAGAATTTTGTTAGTATAACAGTTTTTAGAATACTGTGAAAGTAGTAGCATATTGTGAGTAATAAATTTTTGAAGGAATGAATCTTACAACAATATATATTATTTGTTATTTTTTTTTGTGATTCGGAATAGGCTGTTAATTTCACAAAAAATTAAGGACAATCATTTAATCAGTTCTCTTTTCAAAATTATTCATGTGCAATTATGAAGTCAACCAATGGAAACTTTAAATGGTGCCCCGTCTTGAATCTCAAAAGATTAGGCGACTTTCCTTATAGTAAAAATTGGAAATTGCAT
Organism: Eucalyptus tenuipes; assembly: GCA_014182365.1. Taxonomy (NCBI): domain Eukaryota; kingdom Viridiplantae; phylum Streptophyta; class Magnoliopsida; order Myrtales; family Myrtaceae; genus Eucalyptus; species Eucalyptus tenuipes. The sequence goes on along the minus strand of CM024539.1, from coordinate 35,324,750 downwards.
CGCACCTTTAATCCCTCGTCAAACATAAACATAATAATCTCAAAAACAAAAGCAAATAGACAATTCCCGCGATAATATTAGAATGGAACGAACATCCTATTCAGGTAATTTTTCGTTATCGGTGGTATGGCCGCAAAATTAAGCCCTAGATTGATGTCTCCCTCTTTTCTATTTTACCGCCCGATGGCCCTGGATGTCACCTAGAAATAGAGGGTTTTCAATGATTGTTTGGACAATTACACGGATGACGAAACAAACTTTTCTTCCTCTTGATGAATTAGCCCACTAAAATAGGTGAACTTCAGTTGATTTATATAATGACATACCCAGTGACCTCATGGTCACGGAGCAAATACCATGCATATGAAAATGGTAAAAATCGATCGACAACCCATTTTTTTTTATATATTCAAATTGAACGATCAAGTGGTAAATAAGGTGCCCAAAATTTCCAAGAACGGGTTGATATATTGCGTTGGCGATGATGAAAGTTTACCAGCATGTGGATCTTAGTGAGGTTTGTACTTGCCCGTTTTAAACATCATTTCCGATTACAAGCATAATTACTATTTGACTAGGTGGAGAGAGAGAGAGAGAGAGAGAGAGAGAAGCATTTTGAAAAAAACTAATGCTCCATGACGTCTTAGAAACGTTTGGTGGACCAGAGATGACGTCGTATCGATTCTTGAACTAATTCATTGACTAATCATCGAAGAGTGCTAATTGGAGCCGTCACCGGAGAAACGACAAGCAGACAATCACTGTCTTCCACTCCCATATAACCAAAGACAAAATGTTTCGCCACATTTGATCGTTGACTTCTCTTTATAGACTACGAATCTCCATTCTGACAACGTCTTACAAATCGAAATGAAAGACTTTGTCATTCCACGTTAAATACTATTCCAGTTCGCTTTGCTTCCATTCTTTTGTCTAAAAAATATCCACAGTTACCTTAAACCCCCTAGAAAAAGGGTTACGCCGTGCTTCAACTATAATCCTCCTATTGATAACATTGGATTTTAGTCGATACTCAATACCCACTTCAGAACGTTGCCTCGTGGATTGAATTCGAGTCTATCATGTTCACTTTTCTTTAAAAACATGAACACCACAAGTTTGTATAGTTTTTGTACGATACTCACTTGAAAGTCGTAACTTTTTTCTATCATTTGAATGTCGCATTAGCTGAAAATCATTCACTTGAGTGTTATCGGCAATTTGTGTTGTTGAAAATTTAACGCGGCATTAATTTAGTATAATTCATCCGACGTGGCTTACCGGCAAAATGAAGTCGATGAAACATTCCTTAAACAATGTGGTTTGACTCCACTTGTATTCCCCAAATCAACAAATAAGGCCTTAATTCTTTAAACCCTAATCCCAAATCGATGAATTGGGAGTAAAATTCTTCAAACTTTAACCTCAAATCGAAGTATTGGGGCAAAATTAGCTTCTGAAATTTGCAATGAAGAGAAGCGGTTCAGATTGAGCGAATAAAGAGTCAAGATGATTATGACGATTGCTTAGTGTCCATATTCAAGAAGGGCAAGTCTCGACGTTCATGGACCAATTCAGTCCGAAACTTTTTTCAACAAATGGCTGCGAAGAAAATCTCATGGAGTTCTACGTCTACGGTCACAAGCGGTTGTAAAACCGCAGAAGAAACCAAGAAGTGCAAGCCCAAGAAGGAGGTGGCAAACTCAGAGGACCTCTCGATATTGCTCGGCGGATCATACCTCTGCAAGTTCACCCTTCAGGAGCTGAAGCTGATCAAGCAGAGCTTCTCCTCGAGGCACAGCCGTGGCCATCAAGACGAAAGATTGAGAAAGAGAGAGGGAAACTCAGTTTTTCCTGATCTTTTGTATTATACCGTCGTCGAGTTAGTCCCGATTGCCACATTGTCTTGTCCATTTTCCACTTTGTACCTGGGCTTTTTTTTTTTTTAATAAAAAAACCAACGTTGGACTGAAAATTTTCTTTAAAAAGCCATATAGGACTGATCACCAGAAATGCGCTGAAGTAAATAATTTTTCATCCATGTAACACTCGAGTGATCGAAAAAAAATGTCATGGTGAGTATTGTATGGAAGTCACGACACTGGTAGTTTTCTTATCCTTTATGTCTTCCATTCATATGGAGACACGGGATAAAAACAATCAAATATTCTAAATCATACCAATTGTGACATAATTACTTCAAACATTTTTTATGACATCAAAAACCCCAAACTTTTACTTAGGTGACATATTTACCAAATTTTTTTGTTTTTTGACATCAAAAACCTCAAAATTTTCTTTTATGACATCAAAAATCCCAAATTTTTTTCTATGCCACTAAATTTTCGGATAAATGTGTCACATGAATATAAGTTTGAGATTTTTAATGTTACAAAACAAAAGTTTAGGTTTTTGGTGTCACAAAAGTATAAGTTTGGGTTTTTTTTTTTTTTATGTCACAAGAAAAAAATTAGGATAAATGTGTTATATTGGTACAAGTTTGGAGTTTTTTTTTATATCACAAAAAAGGTTTGTGGTAAATGTGTCATAGTTGGTAAAATTTTTGGTTTTTGTGACTTTTTCCCTAAATAATACAATAGCAATAGATGCGTATTGAAAATCGCAGAGCTTTCTTAATCGGTTGTTTTAATAATTGTCTTTGAGGTACTACTCTTTGATAATATTTATATATCGATGCGGATGACGCGGTGATGCAATGAACAAAATCAAATCCGAAGCGGAGTTGAATTGAAAGCAGAACGGCAAAGGAAAGACGGACTGTCTCATGTTGCATTTTTACAGGGAACGTGCATGCATGGACGAGGGAAGTTGGCACGTAACTCAATTTCTGTAGTGAGTTTTCGTGACATGTTTGAGACACGGGGACGGGAGGGGCCAATCCTTGTAAGCTCTAAACCCATTTCTTCTCTTCCTCCTCATAATATTCTGTCCAAATTCTTTGGACATGAATAAATATCTAAAGAAAATAGAGCAAGAGGGCGCTTTTAATTATCCTACTCTTGCTAAAAATTCAAAAACGCACATTTACATTTATTAGTCTCAGTATAGCACTCGTAGCTTCCCAAAAGATTAAGTGGTCATCTTTTTTTTTGGGTCGGTAAGTGGTCATCTTTATATGGCTGAATTTTGTCTATGTGGGTAACCCAGGGCTTTCAGTTAAGGAAAAGATTCGAGCGGTCAGTGCATACTCTTTTTTTTCCAAAGGGATTAGAAATACTAAAGTCCTTTTGCCAATTTGGCACCGCATTAACCCTAAACATGGAGCTAAGGTGACTATGCATACTCCGTTTGTCTGAGTAGCCGATTATTGAGACAGATGAAGCTGCTAATGGTAGACTTTGTAAAAGAGGAATAAGGACCCGTGAATCAATGGAAATTCATAATTACCTAAATTCATCTCAATGAATGAAACTTCACCATATCTAGTATTATTACGTCATAAACACACAATTATTCAATCATTTTGTCAAATCAACAAGCTAAAAGGCCTCTTCATGTGTGCGTGCATAATAACCGAATGTGTGCAAAAAGTAAGAACTCTCACTGAAAAGTAGTCGACGTGTTCAAAGAGCTCCGAAAGATCACTCTCGACGGATATAAAAGAGAAGGGAAGAAAACCGATGAAACCCTAAGCATAGGCAGGAAAGGAAAGAAGGAGCCGAAACAGATGAAAACAACGATGCAGTCCCCCCATACGTCAGCCATAATCTTACTATATTTTTTCCACCATTGACATCGGAATTCCGACATCATTGAATGGAAGGTCTTCAATTCAAACCTCAAAAACATTATTTTGACCTTGATTACTACTGTTATGGCGTGCTCCAGAATTCGACCCGGTCCATAAAACCCTAGGAAATCTCCCACCATCTTCAACACCGCACCAAACCAAGTCATCATCGTCGACCTGCAATCCTCTCTCTCTCTGTGCAGTCTTTCTCTCCGTCATGGGCAGCGAGTCGAAGCGAAGCCTCCACATTGCGATGTTCCCGTGGCTCGCCCACGGTCACATCACCCCCTTCCTCGAGCTCTCCCAGTTCCTCTCCCTCCGCGGCCACGCCATCTCCTTCCTCTCCACCCCCAACAACATCGCTCGCCTCGCCCGCTCCCACCCCGAACTCCCTCCCTCCATCCGCCTCGTCTCCCTCCCCTTGCCCCGCGTCCCCAACCTCCCCAGGTCCGCTGAATCGACCTCCGACTTGGACATCGACTTGGTCCCCTACCTCAAGAAGGCCTACGACCTGCTCGAGCCGGCCCTGACCCGCTTCCTCTCTGGCAGCCGCATCGACTGGGTGATCCATGACTTCGCCAGCCACTGGCTCCCAGGGGCCGCGGCTCGGCTTGGGGTCACCTCGGTGTTCTTCAGCACGTTCAACGCGACCTCACTAGCATTCCTCGGCCCACCATCGGAGCTCATCAGCGGCCGGTGCCAGAAGCCGGAGGACCTGACCTGCGTACCGGCGTGGATACCGTATGAGTCCACAGCTTGCTTCAGGCTCCACGAGATATTGAAGCACCAGCGGTGCATGGACGAGGAGGTCTCCGATTTCTGCAGGTTTGGCCACACGATCGACGGCTGCGATTTCGTGATCGTGAGGAGCTGCCGCGAGTTCGAATCGGAGCCGTTGAACTTGTTGCAACAGATTTACAAGAAGCCCGCGATTCCAGTCGGGCTATTGACGCCGGCAGTCCGACAGGATGAAGGAGATGACGATGAGAAATGGAAAGCCCTGAAAAGTTGGCTCGACACTAAGCGCGAGAAATCGGTGCTTTGTATCGCGCTTGGAACGGAAGTGATTTTGAGTCACGAGCTAACGAACGAGTTGGCCGCCGGGATTGAGAAGTCCGGGTTACCGTTTGTCTGGGTGGTTAGGAACGGCCTCGTCCCGCCTGGGTTCGAGCAACGATTCTCGGGCCGGGGATTCATCTGGGCGGGCTGGGCCCCGCAGACGCGGATCTTGGCCCACGAGGCAATCGGCAGGTTCTTGACGCACTGCGGCTAGAACTCCACGATCGAGGCACTGAGCCGCGGCCTGCCCCTGGTGCTGTTCTCCGGAGGGAGCTCAGACCAAGGCCTTATGGCCCGGTTCCTGCACGAGAAGCAGGTCGGGTTTGAAGTGCCCAGGGATGAGGCAGACGGGTTGTTCACGGGCGACGTGGTGGCCGAGTCGATCCAGCTGGTCATGGTGGAGCATGGGGCGAGCCAATAAGGGCAACCGCACGGGCCATGAAGGAGGTGTTCGGCAACATAGAGTTGCAAAACGAATACTTGGAGGAATTCGCAGGGATCTTAGAGAAAGGTGTCACTAAGGACCAAAAGATGGTGAACTAAATTTGCAAGACAGAGAAATGTTATTGATTGTTATCGTGAATAGGACTCATTTAACATTTGTTATATTTACCTTTCAGATTGAATAAGATTAAAAGATGGTATCCTAAAAATGATTATTTGTATTACTTTAATAATTAGTCGATAGAAAATATTTTCTTTCTCAACAGTAAATTATGTCTAAGCATTTTCCTGAAAAACGAAAATATTTATAGTGATGTAAGTAATCATTTGTAGAAAAATATTTTCGAATAATTTATATTTCGCAAAACGAACGGAATGTTAAAAATAAGTTCTTAACTAAAACTTATTAGCCGAAGGCACATTAGCTAGTGCTTGTTTATCCTCTTATTTGTATTTGAAAGACAAAATCCTAAGAGAACATCTCCGAGAATAACTATTCCATGGTTCGTGTATAATTCAAGGTAGGTCACGATTAATATTGAATGAGATGACATAATGTGTCTATCTTGTGCCATGCAGGCATTGGCCTTTGATCACTTTCAAATAAGGCTAACAATTTTTGGGGTAATGTAAGAATAACAATAGCTGTGAGCTATAAATTTTTGAATGAGTGGGTCCCATAATAATTTATAATTATTTCTTATTTAATTTTTTTTTTTTTCAGAATAAACTGTTATTTTCACAGTAGATTAAAAATGATGATGCAATTATTTCTCTTTCAAATGCAGTTTCTATTGCCTGATCAAGATCTTGTAATATTAATTTTTTTCCTGCACCCAATAGAAAGAACCGAACCGACGAACAGCATCAGCCATTGTCAATGTGGCCGATTCACCTAGTCTTAATAATTTAATTAAATGCAAAACAAAAGCTACCATTAGAAGATATAGTTAAAGCCCCCTACTCGCGGGCGGCCCAATTTTGAAATTTGCCATGATAACCACTAGAAAACTTGTCTTAAAAAATAAAATAAATAATTTATTCAAAGATCAATAGAACTTTATGGTACACTCAGCAAGAGACACTATTCAGTGCGCCACGCAAATTCATCGGCGCCCATCCATTAGAAATTTTCTAGAACCCCTTTTTTCTTCGTCACTTCTCCGATGTCCACATTATCTATGCTCTCTCCCTCCTTCCCTCCCGCTTCACAACCAAAAGCTCCTTCTGTTCATTTTCATTCCAAAATTTCGTCTCTCTCAGGATAGCAACATTTTCACATCCTCTTCTCATTTTCTCAGGAATTTCAAGGAACGAAGGCGTCTCTCTTCACGGCTAAACAAGCTGCCACCTCTGCCATCGCCCCTAGGAGCCCCATCAACAGCTCCAATTCGATGTCTCCCTCTAATGAGCGAAGATTTGCTGGAAGTTAGGGTTTTCCTCCTCTTTCACGCTTATATTTTTTAGTGTGTTATTGTAGAGATCAATGTTTACCTACATATGCAGAATTGAATTAAAAAGAGGTTGAGTAGTGTCTCTCTGCTCAAAATTTGATATTATGTTGGATCAAAGGTCAAGTTATGATTTTTTAGGGTTTTCTAATTTGGTTTTTTCTTGAGTTTTATTGGACTAAAGGCTCAATTAAATTCTCAGCCACGATTACTAGTTAACACAATTGTTAGATGAGGGCAATTTCTATTAACCCTCTGAGCAATATTTAGAGAAAGAATTTCTTTAAGGTTCCATTCGTTTTATGAAAAATAACTTACTATAGAACGTTTGTTTCATGAATGAACTGGTCGAGGAGAGCAGTTTCCATCAATGCAAGATAATCTTCTAAAATAGGTGAAAACATTTTCCCTTTTTTAAGATGTGAAGACATTTTCCATCCTCTTTCTTTCACTTCCAAGCACATTTTTTCACCAAACACCTTTTTCTTTTCTTTTCTTTTTTCTTTTATGAAAAAAATCAAATTTTAAAATTTTTATTTTTCTCCCTTCTTCTTCGATTAGTTGCCGGCCACAATAGGCAAGACTCAAGCCTCACCCGAGGTCGCCCAACTCGTCGCATCTAGCAAGGCTTGAGCCCCCGGGCAAGCTGGAGTCTCACTGGCTTGTGGCAAGACTCGAGCTCGCTTGTGGCCGGTCACAAGCCATTGGCGTGATCGGTGACTAATCAAGGAAAAAAAGAAAAAAATTTAAAAAATAAATTTAAAAACTTTAAAAATATATTTTAAAAATAAAATAATAAAAAATTATTGAAATGCAGGAGAAGACCTTCCTTACCAAATGGCGGAAAATATTTTTCACTTCATTTTCAAGTTTCAGCAGAATCTCAGAAAAAATTGTTATTTTCTTACAAAGTAGCTTCCTGGAAAATATTTTCTAAAAACACCACATTTTCTATAAAATGAACGGAGCCTAAATCAAGCAAGAATTTCATATTATGCATATGAATGAACTCGGCTTGTGTGGTAATAAAAGATATAAGTTCATTTTTATTTTATTTATTTATTTATTTATTTTTTTGCTAAAGTAAGCAAATCAAAATGGTAAACCTAAGCAATGCACAAGTGTTCCGCTAAGTTGTAACATGCATGGTTGCTTCAATACTATTATTCAAAACCATGTTAATAGTACTCTCACTTGGGGCGGCTATCCATGTCGTGTCATTTTGTCCGTATCTGTTATGCCTGTTGTCACCGAAATATTTTAACGAAATCAAAAAACAATTTCGTTAAAAATTAATGAAAGAAATATGTTTATTCATATTAATTTCAAATTGCCTCCATCTCATTGAGTCGTGTTCGGACTTCTCTCAATAAATGGATACAGTATTCTCGTGTCGCCACGAAAATTGTCGCTACTACATCTCTTTTTCGCTTTTGCTTTGGCATGTTAATGTGACAATTTTCACCACTTTCAGTGGCAATGGCCAATACCAACCAAATGCAAGACCAAACTAGACTTCTCATGCTAATTAGGACGTACATGATAATCATTCTATTTATCTAATTTTCTAATTTTCTTTTTCTAGTAATAGGTTTAGAATATAAATCTATTTTGTAATACAATTTCATTTTTTTTTTATTATTGGAACAAATTTTTACTCTAAAAATAGGTTTGAAACAAAAATCAGAAGTAAAAAGAAATCTTCATTTTTTAATTTCTAGAACAAAAATGAGAAATAAAAACGCTTCTTAACGCTTTCTCTTCCTACTAGTAGGTCGACCACTTGTCACCTGTTGACCGTCCGCCGCACCCTTGCTTGCCATCCACTACATGCCCGCCGCCCGCTCGTCTGCCGCACATTCGCTGCCTACTTTTTTGCCACTACATTCACCGGCCGCCTATTGTCGGCCGCTTGTCGGTCGCCTCTAGTCACCGGCACCTAAGAGGGATAAATTTTGTATTGTTATCAAACAAATTTCTATTCTGAAAATATAAATTTTGTATCGTTATCAAATGCATGCTTTTTCTCAAAATCGTCCAAGGATTAAAAATAGAAAAATCAATTTTTGGAATGAAATGGTTATAATTTGCACCTTTAATTGCTCGCTCCCTAATATTCTAAAATTTCAAACCATCTAATTTGGATTAGTCCATTACATTGCGTTTCAGTGATACGTTGTGAAGTCGACTCCATTGGTACTTTCTCGTTCAGGTGACTTGTTGATCTCGCCACCTCCCTTTTGTCATTCAGGACACATTTATGTCTAAACATTTTCATGGATTATGAAAATATTTTTCATCTATTCATTTTTATAAACGATAGGATTCATATCCCCAAAAATCATCTCAAAAAGCCTAATAATTATATTCATTCATGCTCCTTTTGCCAACTAGTCATAATCTTCGATGGCTATTTATCCTTAAACCGAGAGGATTCATATACCGAAAAACCTTGTGCGCACTCTTATGCAAACTTCTCTGATCCGAAAGAGTCATCCGACTGGGCGACAGCATCTGAGAACAGATGAAGCTTAAGGAAGAGAACACCAGAGCGAAAAATCAACTAGCTGCAATTGAAAAGGTTATTGACTGTGCGACGAACTTGAGCAATGCTTATCGCTCCGCGAAATATCCAGACCATATCCTTCTCAGGCGTGGGCAATAGCCAATGCACCAGCAGCACAAGGGAAACTAGAACTCATCGCAGACAACTCGACTGTACCGTGAACATACATGTGCATGGTACTGAGAATACTACAGAACTAAAAGCGTTTGCAAGTACAGAGATGGAGATGCAAAGCAGCGGAAGCATGAGCTCTAAAAATGCTCGCGCGCATGGTTTCGTATCCCGCAAATCAAGTTGCACAAGCTAGAATAGAGCACGTGCATCTAGATCTCTCGTGTAAGGAACGTGCCACGAGTCGATTGATCTCGCGTTCCCTAACTCATGTGACTTTATGATTTCTTCCAAATCAGCCTTACGCACACACTTGACTCACAAGAGTCGTATAAAAAGTGAAGCTCGATAGTGTAATAAAGTGATACAACTTAGGAGGAGGGGCTCCTATTTATATAAGTACGGGTCAACCTTAGCCATTCATCTCTTCTTTGATCTAACGGTGGAGCTTGAATCTCTATAATCATTACATAGGCCCTATTTGGTTCAGCATGTAGAAGGGGCTTTGGGGCTCTAAAGGGGTTTGGGCAAAAACGAAGGTTTTTGGTTCAATTTTTTGACCACTTTGGGTTGAGCACTTTGGGGAGATGCAATTGCATCTCCAAGGGTGGTTGAAAGGGCTTTGGGGGAAATGGAGGGGTAGAGGTCCATTAGGAAGTTGCATTTTCGGAATGCAAATTCCGGTACTGATATCACTGTTCATCTCTTCGGTGGAGAAGCCGATCGGAGGCCGACGACCACCGGCCAAGGGGTCGCGCGACCCTAGGCGACGGCCACCTGAGGTCGCCCGACCCAGGCGGCCAGATCTGGCCATCTAGCCGCCAGATTCAGCGATCCTGTGGCCGAACTTCAAAAAAGAAAATATAATTTTGTTTTTGTTTTTTTAATTTAATAAAAGTCATTTACAAATGCAAATTTCACCAAACGGTTTTTTGGTCAAAGTTGTATTTCAATGCAAATTTTACCAAACGGCATTTTGGCCTAAGTTGTATTTCAATGCAAATTTTACCAAACGATATTTGCATTTCGGAAAACCCTCTTCACCCAAAGGTATTTGCATTTTGGGCAAATGCATTCCCCAAAAGCCAAACCAAACGGGCCCATAGTTGTCAAGAAACCCTAGAGCCTTGGGAAGCTTGAGGGTCACCGGTCCATGGATAGGCTCAAGATTGAGACACGGATGGGCCACGGCCCAGCATTTGGGAAACTTCTGGAATATTCCATCTACTGGGTAGGCCTTGGCAACCGAGCTGTGTCAAATGCCTGCAGGTAGAAAGGGCCAAACAAATGCTCAAAGAAACTAAAGGGCCCCTGCTGTGAGACATGTGATGATATTCGTCCTCCAACGAAGGTGATGGAACCATCTCTCCGGTGGCCACTGCCACATCAACATCGTCCCATATCCATACTTGCACCTCTTTCTAGTTTTAATTATATTAATGTGCCGAAAAAAAATTAATTTACTTTTATTTTTATTTGTGGAATCTTGTAGATGATTTTCTTTTTGCAAAAATTGACTAAATGTTTATTAGAGGCGAGAAGGTGATGATGATATCAATTGTTGTGATGGTGACGGTTTAATCAATGCACTTAAAATATAAGTTAGACCGGGAGATGTTTATTGGATCGGATTGCGTCAGTTATTTGTCATTTATGTTATATTGCGTGAAATTCATAAATGTGATTAATTAATTTGGTCCAAACTTCTAACTGCTAGAGTTTTTTTCTTTTTTTTTTTGTCGGTTCTACTCTACTCCTACTCTAACTCTCACTCTCTTAGCATACCTCCTTATAGAGCGTGGGAGTCGAAACCCACACTTGAAACTAAATTGTCCCCACCCCAACCCTCTTGAGAAGGTAGGGATTCGAATCCCCCACCTCTCTCTTTCATGTTGAAAGGGTGGCCACTGGGGTAAACCACAGTGATTGACCTGCTCTAGTTTGACTTGCTCTATCCATTTGCTACCTTTACTTACTAGTCAAAGCTTGATTTTGGGAATGACTTCAATATGATATTTGTTGAAGATATCATTAGATATACTAGGGGTATTATTTGATATTTCGTTGGCCCCGTGTGGTTTGGATTTAGGGGAATGTCCTTGGAGAAATGCAAAGGCATTTAAACTAAAGAGGTTTGACGAAATGCAAATACTATTTGGTAAACTGTAATTGAAAAAAATGCCTTGAGAATGTAACTTGGGAGAAATATTGATTGGTAAATACATACATTTAGAAAGTCCTTTTGAGTGCCAATTTTAAAGTTTTGCAACTTTAATTTGTTTAAAATCAAAAACAAAAACCAATGTATATATTCTTTCAAGTTGAGATAATGTATAATAGATATATTAACAAATTTTTAAATAAAAAATCACATCAAACTCAATTAAAAAGAGAGTAATTTCATTACAATAGATATGATAACATATGTTCAAAGGAAAGAAATAAGTTATTATTAAATATTACAAACCTTTTTAACTATTTATTAAGTTCATGGCTATTTTATCACGTAAATGTACCATTATCATCTGAAGCATCATGGTCAATCGAATATCCATACTTGATATCCAAATCTGCTGTTTCAAAATCCATATCAATTATGGCATTTCTTCTTATAAAATTATGCAAAGCCATTGTAGCTTTGACAATTTGTACTTGCTTTTCATAAGGATAACTTGACATAGTAGTTAAAATCTTCTACTTCATTTTTGACATGCCAAAGGCTCGCTCAATTTCTGAATGAAGCGAGGAATGGACATGGTTGAACACTTCTTGATGACCCATAGGTGTAGGACCCTATCGAAACTCCAGCAAATGATATCTAACTTCTGTATATGGCCCCAAATAATCCGTGGGATTTGGGCTACTAAATAATATTTACCTACACAAATATAACGTAAATTTAATTAACATATGCCACATAAGTATAACCATTAATTAACGAACTTGGAGAAGGATGGGGAGATTGTGCATCACATCTTCCAATAACATCATAAGAGATATGAGTATTATGAGCTTGTCCCTCCCAATTGGTACAAACATACATAAGTAAATTCTATGTTTAAATTACATATGGCCAACACATTTTGAGTGGTCTTTCCTTTTTGACCAATAAAGCAAATTTGACAGTACATCGGTACCATTGCTAGGATATGTATACCATCCATAACTCCAATGCAATCCTAAAACAAATAATGCAAATATTACATGATTTACATTTAGTTTTTTGTTTTTATTGTACAATCATAACTTACCTTAAAATATGGATAAAATCGTTAATCTTTCTTGATCTTCTCAAGAATTTCCCAAAATTGTCGATTAATTGGTTTGATCAAATCTTTTCCAATATCACTTACTTTACTTCATCTAAAAATAAACTAAAGTGCCTACTTATGGTTTCCCTAGAGCATTGAAAATGCTGTTGTGCTACCCTATTACCTATACCATGTCCCAACATATAAACAAACATTCCAAACTTTTCCACAACATCCATCCATCCATCCCCCACCCCCTCCACCCAAAAAAAAAATATAGCCTCATTGTTTATATATGCCTTAGACTAATTAAAAGAACATGAAAGAAGTAGATTCCAACTCATGCATCCATCAAAATAAATTTTATGAAGCTAAAGTAGCCACTGGCAATTGACATAATAATTTCATAAGGAACCTCAACAATATCTCAAATCTAGGGCTTTCGACGAAAAACCAAAGAAATGGTAACTGATTTGCTTGCTCGAAATGAACAATACGCTACACTGATCAAAAGCTTTTACTTCCAAAGTGAAAAGGGCACAATTTTTTATACCAATACAATCTAATACAGTTAAGCTAGTGATCATTCCTATCATCTCCTTTACAATCTGCTACATATCATATTACAACTTTTAGTAGGAAAAAACCTAAAAACAAGTTTTCAACACTACTCTCCAAAGCTTCCACCTTTACGTATGAAAACTTTCAATTATTCTATTCTATCGAGTTCTAGCAAACAAGACACCAAGAAAAGATTAAAAAAAAAAAAAAGCGAAATCATGCAACCCATCGGTCCCACCAAATTTGATAAACTGAATTTTGTGTGAGGCACTAGAAAAGAGAATTTCAGATCTGAGACAATATTGACCCAAATACAGTCTCAATGCCCAGTGCTAAAATCCATCACTCATTTGAATGCATGATGGAGAAATGGAAAGAAAAGAGTGAGAAATCTGAGGAAAAACCTAAGCAAGATACACAATTACTCACACAAATTTCTACAAAAATCGCAACATAAACTGAGAAATCTGACCTAGATAGAGGTGAGTGCGAGCGAGAGGGCAAGCGTGATGAAGAGAGCTCAAGGGCGGCGAGCATGAAGTCACAACATGAAGAAAGAGAGCTCAAACTCCTAGTAACCGTGAGGGAATGCGGCTTCAAGCACGAAAGAGGGGGGGTCGTCAAGGTACAAGAAATTCGATGGAAAATTCTACAAAAACCTCAACATGAATGAGGAAATCTTACCTGGAGAGAGGCAACTATAAGGACAAAGAGCGCTCGAAGGCCACGGCGTGAGGAAGAGAGGTGAAGGGTGATGAGCATAAAGGTTAGGCACTAGAAACATCATGAGGCAAAGAGAGGCATGAGAACGAAGAGAAAAGAGGCATGAGACGAGAGAGAAACGTAAGTGAAGAGAAAAATAAAAGACCTTTAGGGCTTTTGGTTTATAAAAGGGCAAAAACAGAATTCGCATAATAAATGAGAACAAAATGGGCAACTGATATATTTTCATTAAACCAAAGAAATAGCATTCCGAAAATGTTACTTCTCAAAACACCTCTTGTCCTCCATTATCTGAAAGGTCTTTGAAGTCTTTTGGAGATGCAACTGCATCTTCCTAAAGCCCTAAAAAAATTGAACCAAACACCATTTGCATTTGGCAAAACCCTTTTAGAGCCCCAATATCCCTTCCAAATGCTGAATCAAATGGGGCCATTATCTATAATATTTGACTTTTCAAAAAGTGGTAAGACCCACTTTTATTTTAAAACAAAAAAAAAAAAGAAAGAAAAGAAAGAGGGTTGAAAAGGTCAAATGAAAGGCGGAAACAAGTGCAGAAGGACACTCGCTCTTTTTAAGCCCAAACTAGTTTGGGAAGAGAGACGAAATAGACAGAGAGAAAAGGCAAAAAAAGAAAGAAAAAAAAAAAAGAAGGAAGAGAAAAGGGGTTTCCCTTGTACATGCCGCGAATACCTCACTAAGCCAACTCGATTACGAAACGCAATGCTCAAATCGCAAGATTGATAATTCGAGTAACGTATGTTATTTGGTTTTAGGGCATCGCCAGGTAAGTAGAACTAATGTCTTCTTTGGTTTGTGAAACTCATATTGAGGTAAGAGTAATTTGACATATGCATATATATGGAAGGGAAAACCTATTTATTGTATAAAGTTGGATAGAGTATTCGATACTTTTGAGTTCTTGGATGATTCGATAAACCTTTCTTGCAGGGTTACGCATTCTATTTTAGTACATTTGATTTATGTGATAACTATTAAAATATGATAGGTGTTGTCTTGAGAAAACCAATTGTGATGTGAACAGGTAAATGACTAAATGCTGATAATAATAAAATTTCGTATAAGTCACCTCTAAGGCCTTGTAGTCAAAGCTAAGTGCTATATAATGACTTGAGTCACCTAGGAGCCACCTCTAGGGCCTTGCACTATTGACATGCATAGTAAAGGGCTAAGCACTACATAATAAGATAATTCCGTAGGAGTCATTTTTAGGGCATTGTACAAAAGACTAAGTAGTACATGATAACGTAAATTCATGGGAGTCACCTCTAAGACTTTGAGTAAGATATTAAGCGTGAAATAAACCATTGACATGAGATATAACGAGTTCAATTATTGAACCAAACTAGTGATATATATTTTGATATTATGGATGAATTGGAAATTTTGCCATTTGATATAGCCAGGTCATGACATATTTTATTCATGCAAGTTATTATATTTTGGTTTGGCATTAATGAGTCACGTCTTGGAGTTCTAAATATGCAATGTGGAGATTTTGATATGCTTATTGGTATGTACTACTCACTGAATTGTGGTTGCTCATTTCACTCATCTTTCATGTTTTCAGATTCTAAGATTAGCGACAAGTAGAACAAGAGCACTACTGAAAAATTTTAAGAGTTATATTTTGGGGTATGGTTTATGGAGTTGTTTATATAGTTGTTGTTTATATTCATTTGGTGAATCATTGAAATTGTGATGTTATAACTAACTTGTTGGTTTATCTGATAGATGATTATATTTGAGGTTGCATGGATGGCCGTGTCATCCCATTTTGTTGTGGTTTCAGGGTGTGACATTATCTACTATGTACTACACAATATTTAATGTTTACTTTTGTTAACAATACAATATAATTTAGGGTCACGTCTATAATTCACATTCCTCATACCTTTTCGTATATTTTGTATATTGAACATTATAAGGAGTTTTTCATATATCATAACAAAAACATTTCTTTGAATTACTCGATCGCATGAAAAATAAGTACCTCCTAATTTTTCAATCTCAACGTATATTGGGCGTGTCCATATGAAAAGAAAAAAAATTCCCAGTACATGAAAGTCGGTATACACTCTAAACCTCAAGCTAAACTTAATATTTAAAAACATGATTTAAGCAGTATCCAAGCCTAACAATTAATTTGATGCCAAAAAATAAAATCTATCGGGTAATGTCACTAGAAAAGAAGGTTTCTCAACCAAAAAAAAAAAAAAAAAAATTAACCGATGGTTATCAACTTTATGCATATGTATCAATAAGGTTGACACGTAGTACTTTATATCGTGCCCTCTTTTTTTTTTTTTTTTTTTTTTTTGGTGATCAAGGAACCGCTGGAGATCACCCTTCGGGGATCACATAACCCTCCAGTGCTCGGTAGCACCGCCGACCTCGCCGCAAGTCGCTATTTAGACGTAAAATCTCGGGGGGCTGGCCTAGTAATCCACCCCTGAGACCCCCACTTAAGTCATGGAATGCAACGAGAGAATTTGAACTCTTGACCTCGGCGATGAGGGAGAGCACTTTATATTGCGCCCTCTTTGAATCTCAAAAAAATCGAGATTAGAGATTGCATTACGTTTTTAACTGCTCATCAAATACAAAGATTATAATCATGAAAAAAAAAAATCAAAAGACATTTTACAACATACAACCAATGAATTTCAGAAAGTGTAATTTATAGCAAGAAGTGGGTGGTTAACTTTTTCAGTTTTACCTAGAATGGAACATACGTCCTGTTCGAGTCATTTTGTTTTTTGCTGTTGTGCCTGCAAAAATAAGTCCTAGATTTGTGTCTTCCTCTTGTTAGAAGAATTACCCATTTAATCCTAAATTTATTGTACAAATGCTATTTCAATCATAAAGTTATCAATTTTTGAAAGAAAGCAAAAGAGAAGGAAGGAAAGAAGAAACGAAGCTTTTCTGTATGTGCTTGTTGTATTCGTAAATGTACAGATCCCTAAAGATATAGGACTAGGTTTGTACAATTAATGGAAATAAAGAATTCTATGTATCAATCTATATCAATCTAGATCTAAATTCAATCCTTAATTGATATACACATAATCAAATCTAACCCAAATCTTCCAAAGGAATATCGCATATCTTCTAACACTCCCCTTCAAGCTGGTGGCTTGTAGATGTCCAAGACGCCAGCTTGCTCAATAGATATGCATGCTGTCGATGACACAAGGGTTTGGTGAAGATGTCCGCTGGTTTCTCTACTGTCCCAATTCCTTATGTTTCGATTACCCCCTCTTGGATCTTGTCTCATGTAAAGTGACAATCCACTTCTATGTGCTTGGTCCTCTTGTGTACTATGGGATTTGCCGCCAGTTTGAGAGCCACATCATTGTCACAATATAATTTCGTTGGTCCCTGCACTTATACTTCGAGATCTTTAAGCAACCCTTGTATCCACACTATCTAACAAGTGGTTTTGGCCATAACTCGATATTCTGCTTCGGCCAAAGACAAAGATACAGTAGGCTACTTTTTGGTCTTCCATGAGAGGAGTGATTCTCCCAATTTGATGCAATATCCAGTGACCGATCTTCGACTAGTGGGACATGTAGCATAATCAGCATCACAGTATGCCCTCATCTTCATGTCACATTGTCTAGATAGAAGTATTCCTAATCTTGGATACTTCTTTAAATACTTCACAACCTTCAATGCAGCATCCAAATGAGATCGCTTTGGACTGTGCATGAACTGGCTAAGTGTTTGTACTGCGTAGGAGATATCGGGTCTAGTCATAGTCAAATATATGAGTTTCCCGACAAGTCTTTGATACCCTGATGGATCTTTTAGTATGGGATCATAAGATTGAGATGTGCCCTTATCATATTCTGCAGTAGTCAACTTAGGGTTCTGCTCAATGGGAATCACGGCTGGTCTGCATCCTGATAAACCTGCTTCTGATATGATTTCTAAGACAAACTTTCGTTGACTAAGGGAAATTCCTTAATCAGATCGAGCAATTTCAATTCCAAGGAAATATTTAGGTGCTCCTAAGTCTTTAATGTGAAAGGTAGCATGTAAATAATCCTTGAAATTGTCTATAGCAGCCTTATCATTTCCCATAACAAGAATGTCATCGACATATATCATCAAATAAATAGATGACATACCTTTAGTTCGTGTGAATAAAGCATAATCGTGTTTAGACTGTTGGAACCCTGCTGTTGCAAGAGCATTTGCAAATTTGGCGTACCATTGTCTGGATGCTTGTTTCAACCCATAAAGGGATTTATGGAGACGACATACTCTATTCTCCCCCTGTCTCCGTAAGCCTTGAGGAATATCCATATAGATTTCTTCATCTAGATCGCCATGCAAGAAGGCATTATGCATGTCCATTTGATGTAGAGTCCAATCATTAATGGCAGCAACAGTAAAAAAAGAATGAATTGTCACATCTGTGGCAACCAGAGAGAATGTCTCGTGATAGTCAAAACCTTCTCTTTGTGTGAATCCTTTGGCTACCAAACGTGCCTTGTATCGTTCAATGGAACCATCAGCACGATACTTTATCTTGTAGACCCATTTGCAGCCAATGGGCTTACGATCAAATGGGAGTGGGACAAGGTCCCACGTTTTGTTGTCAATTAGTGCCTGAAGTTCTGCCTTCATGGCCTGTTGCCATTTTGGGTCAATAGACGCCTCATTATAACCATATGGTTCCTTGTTGTTTGATATGCGACTAATACAACATCTATGTTCCTGTGATAATCTATGAAAGGAAACATAGGAGGAGATTGGGTATTGAGTACCTGGAGAATTATGAGTGGCACAGATATAGTCTTTAGTCCAGGTGGGAGGTCGTGTGGTGCGACCGGAACACCTTGGATGAGTGACTTCTGTAGATGGACTTGCCTCATTGGGAGGTGGCAACATGATATCCTGATCTTCCCCAATAGTAGGAGAATTTTCGAAGCTTGTTTCCAAAACATCTTCTGAACAGTGGGACTTCTCAACTGATGTTGATGTTGTTGCTGGAATAAATGAAGTAGTGGGATGGACATTCTTCAACTCTGCCAGTGGTATATAAGTAGGGCCTTGAGGTGGCACCTCATCAGAGAAAAAACCACGGGAAGAGGGTGTCATCCCTGTATTTTCATCTAGAGATGTCTGCTCAGAGAATGGAAAATTGTCTTCATGAAAAATAACATCACAACTTACAAGAAATTCCTTTGTGGAAATGTCAAGAACCCGATACCCTTTCTGTAAATTGGGATATCCCATAAAAATGCATTGCCCGGCGTGTGGACTAAGCTTGTCTTGAGGACCCACTATTGTGACATAGCAGAGACATCCGAAGACTTTGAGATGTTGTAGCTCTGGCTTCTTCCGGAATAGCAATTCAAATGGAGTTTTCCCTTTAAGTATCCGAGTGGGCATGCGGTTAATTAAATAAGCAGCTGTGACCACACAGTCTCCCCAATAATCATCTGGAATTGATGCTTGGAATTTTAAGGCTCATGCGACTTCCAATAGGTGACGATGCTTTCGTTTGACCACTCCATTTTGTTGTGGTGAGTAAACACATGAGCTCTCATGTTGGATGCCATGTGTATTAAATAATAAAGAGCATCATGACTGAAGAATTCTCTTCCATTATCAGTACGTATCCGCTGAATGGATTTTCCAAACTGATTCTTGGATAGTACTATAAAGCTTTTTAAATGAGAATAAGCCTGATTCTTAGACTGCATCAAGAAGATCCAAGTCGCACGAGAATAATTATCTACTATGGTGAGAAAATAACGAGACCCATCATGATTTATTGTGTGGTAAGGCCCCCAAATATCCACATTAATCAAGGAAAAAATCTCACTAGTTTGGGAGCTACTAGACGGAAAGGGCGTACGAGATTGTTTAGCGAGGGGACATATGGGACATTTTGGATATGGAAAGGAGGCACTGTGGCCCAATCTCAGATGCATAATGAAATTTCTATCATTGGTAGTCAAGTTACACAATGATGACTTATTCAAGGAATTGCAAGGAAAATTGAAATTACTTGGAAAACTAGTCCAGAAAAAAAGTCCTTCAGAGAGACTACCCAAGCCCATCAATTTCCCAATCGAAAGGTCTTGAAATAAACATGTGTCAGCATTGAAAACTACCCGGCATGAATTTTCTTGACAGGCTTTTGACACAGAGATCAAATTAAATTGGAATTCTGGGACATAGAGAACATTTCTAAGAATAATCTGGGGACTGAGATTGACTATTCCTGTTACATTGACATGAGTAACATTTCCATTGGGTAGTTGCACGGAAATAGAGAAATTCAATCTGTCATTTATACTCGAGAAAAATCCCTTGTCACATATAATATGATCGCTTGCCCCTGAATCAATTATCCATGCCTTTCTAGATATAGAGTTAATCAAGCAATGTGTAGTACCTAAGAAGCTCCTTCCTTTGTTTGAAGTATCCATTTTTTGCAATGCTTGCATCAACTGATGATACTGACCATATGAAATGGGTTGGTCAGTATTTTTACCAGTCGGTCCAGTAACTTGGTAAGCTGTTGAAATTTTTTTCTCTTTTTCACGGGCTTTCCATGCAATTTCCAGCAATTGTTAATTGAATGATTAGTACGTTTGCAATAATCGCAAAATAATTTACCCTTTCCTTTAAAATTCCTTGCGAAATTCCTTGACGACATGGCAAAGATCTGGCCATCCGTCCCTTTAAGCGCGGGCTCTTGTCCGCCGTTGGATCCAATCACGAGATCGAAGACTTGCGAGCCATCCAATCCTCGCATCCCATCTAGACCGTCCATCTGATCTGTTTTAAAGGTTCTCGGCTCCTCTTCCGTGAACCCTAATTTGGCTCACCTCTCTCGATTTAGGGTTTGGGTCCTGGCGGCCGTGTCTCGCCGCTCACCATCGGCTGCGAGGGCGACGCTCTCGCTGCTCGTGCTCGTGGTGTGTTCCGGCGTCGCGAGTCGCTGACTCTCCTCCTGTACAACCAATTGAAAAATCCGTCCGATCGGTGGCATGGGATCCATGGCGAGGATCTGTGAACGAAAGCCGAGGTACGCTTCGTTCAAAATGAGGAGGAAGCGTGTAGCTTTCTCCCTGTCTTTGATGGATCTATATTGCTTGATTGTGGATTCTGGGCCCTCGAGCTTCTCCTCGGCCGCTTCGAGGTTATTCCACAGAGACGAGAGTTTGTTGAAACAAGCTGTGACCGTCATGTTCCCTTGATTCAATTCGCTGAGTTCCTGCATTAGGGTAAAAATTTTAGCTTGATCTAGCTTCCCATACATTTCTTTGATGTTCTCCCACATATTTTTAGCATCTTCTGTCGGTGGGAGTCCGGCCGCGACCTCTGGGGAGACGCAATTGCCGATCCAAGTTCGGACCAGGCGGTTGCTCTTCCTCCAGAGTCGGGCCAGGCATTCATCCATGGGCACTAGGATGGTTCCGTCGAGAAAACCATCTTTGTCTTTTGTTGCTAGGGCATACCGGAACTCCTGCGACCACCTTGTATAATTCTTTGGCTCGGTCAGTTGCTGGCTAATTAGCCGCAATTCTGGTCCGTCGGCGGTGGAAACGAACAGTGGGTCGCCGGGTTCTGGTCATCTGGTGAGCACCGCCACTGGAAATGGTAGAAAGTCGGGCGCGAGGTTCGGGTAGGTATTCGTTCCTTGACCCGATTCGCTCGACCCGATTGGATAACCCGCATGAAAAAAGCCCGGGTAGGGATTTGTTCCCATACCCGGCTCTCCCGACCCGCTTGTCTGCTCCAATCCGGTTGCTAGGCTTGCCCCATTCGTGGCTGGTGGGCTCCCATCGGTTTGGACGTAGCTCTGGTGGCCTACATATGCAAGCGATGACGAGTTTGGGCTTGGCCCAAAATAAAGTGGATAGGGAATCCACTGGTAAGGTTGGCCCATCAAGGGTTGCCCCAAGTTGAACTGAGCCTGCGTGGGCCGCCACTGTATAGGCTGGGCTTAACTCGACTACCACTCCACAACTGGAAGTGTTGTGGGATGAGTCTGAGTCTGCGAGTCCTGAGGTGTTGCTTCTCCAGTCGATGGATTGCCGGTAGCAGAAGTGCTGTCTTGCGGGGAGACCATGGTAAGTAAAAAAAATCCTTCCTTTGAGAATTGATCCTAATGCCGAATGCAACCTCTTTTCTGTAGGTTGAAGATTTTTCAGCAGAAGGACGAGGTAGAAGCAAATTAGAAGCCTGGAGGCTCTGATACCATGAAAGAAAGCAAAAGAGAAGGAAGGAAAGAAGAAACAAATCTTTTCTGTATATGCTCGTTGTATTTGTAAATGTACAGATCCCTAAAGATATAGGACTAGGTTTGTACAATTAATGGAAATAAAGAATTCTATGTATCAATCTATATCAATCTAGATCTAAATCCAATCCTTAATTGATATACACATAATCAAATCTAACCCAAATCTTCCAAAGGAATATCGCATATCTTCTAACAATTTTGTTCAAAACATTTGCATAAAATTTGAATGTAGTTCTTCTGGCCCAATTATACGTGAAATTATTTTTCTTTCCTTTGAGATGAGAGTCTCTTTATATTTCACATGTCCTGAATTATGTGAAGTTGGGTCTCAGTGTCAGCTTATTTTGCCATATTTCTATATAGATCTAAGGAATTTTAAAAGACTTTTAGAGCACATGAAGTCATCAAAAAGTATGTAATATATCTTTCGTTTCATTCCCCTTTTTTTCTTATGGTCGAAACGTAACCCTTAGATGATTAACCGAGTTGCGTTGAACTCTCTAAGGACTAATGAAAGCTCCTGTCGGCGGCTTGCTTTTGATATGTCACGTATAATTAGAGGGTTTTCAATGATTGGTTGGACCATCATACGGATGACGAAACATATTTTTCTTCACGAGATGAGTTAGCCCACAAAGATAGGTGAACTTCAGTTTGTATAATGACGTACCCAGTGACCTCGTGGCCATGGCGAAAAAAAGATGCTTATAAATATGGTAAAATCGATGGCAACCCTTTTTTAACTAAAATTTTACAATCGAGTGGTAAATGAGTTGTCTAAAATTTCCAAAACGGGTTAAAATATTGTGTTTTGCTAAGATGAAAGCTTAACTGCATGTGAACTTTAATGGGGTAGGTACTTGCCCGTTTCAAAACCCATTTTAATTACAAGCATAATTACTATATGACGAGGTGTGGAAGGGGGCGGCCTCTCGGCAACACCACTCACAAAGGTGGATCTCGCCCGCAACGTCCCCGAACGTCGCTCGGCGCCAACAACCATTGTCCGAAGCGCAGTGGTCTCTCTCTCTCTCTCCCTCTTCAAACTATTCAGATCTAATCGAAATAGTCCGTGACTGTTCAGTCAAAGCCTGGCCTTGATCGGCTTGTGTGCATATAGAGACACGGATACATCTAGGATGACATGGATTACATATAATAGGACGGCTCATAATGGGTATTGAAAGTATTGGAAAGGCAGCTGTGATCTGCCTTTAATTAGGCCTTTTATTTATGCCGTTTACTTAGGAAGTTTTGTGTGCATACCTTTTTCTATTGTGTGGTCCTTGTCTTTTTGGTAGTTTAACCTAATTAAGAGTTTGTTTGATAGCTGTATCTTCTTGTATATATGTTGCGTTTCTGTGACAATGAATGACAGAATTCTCATTCGAAAATTCCTTAGTTCTTTTACAGAAAGTAGCCAAGCTTTCTTGATTGGTTGTTTTGATAAATGTCTTTGAAGCACTCTTTAACAATATCTATCGATGGATTTATATGGTGAAGCAAGACAATGACAAATTCAAATCGAAGTTAAATTACAAGCAGAAAAGCGAAGGAAAGATGTTCCTACTTCAAACCCTAATAGGACGATCTTAATCATAACCGAAAATTTGGTCACATGAAGCATTTTGGTCAAGCTTCACTGGGAACGTGCACGCATGGACGAGATAAGTTGGCACGTAACTCAATTTCTGTAGGAGTTGCGTGATTGGGTAGTGAGTTCTGGAGACTCGGGGACAAGAGGGGCCAATCCTCGCTGTTTCTTTCGCTTAGAGCTCAAAACCCATTTCTCCTCTTCTTCCTTAGAATATTCTATTCAAATTGTTTGGACATGAATGAATGTCTAAAGAAAATACAGCAAGACGGCAGTAGTAATTATTCTAACCTTGCTCAAAATTCAAAACCGCACACCGACGCTTATTAATCTCAATATAGACCTCATAGCCTTTAAAAAGATTTATGGGTCGTCTTTACATTACTGTATTTTGCTTACGTTGGTTGACATAATTTTTCAATGAAGCTATGGTTTTCACTTAAGGAAAAAGGTTCGCATGGTCCGTGCATATGTAAATTAGGAATTGGCTCCAACTTCTAGACAAAAATATTGTTGAAATTGCATTCGCGTATTTGGAGCATTTTCATTTAATTAAGCCCACATAAACTACATTGAAATTGGATTGGCGCATAGTGGATGTTGCTAGTAGGAGAAGATTTGAGCTTAATTTATATCATCCCTTGAGTCTACAAAAATTTAAAATTTGGCCAATCCCGTCAGTTTATCACAAGGGCTGAAAATATCATATGCTATGCACATGGGTGAGCCCAATAGTCGATCAAAACATATATATGTATGCAATCAAAAGCGAAAGTCGATCTACTCTTTTCAAGCTCGATAGTCGACCGAATATATATATTATGGGCACTCAAAAATGGAAAGTCAGATCTACATAGTATGCACTCAAAGGAAAGGCATTGTTGGCTCGATGGAGAAGTTGTCACATCTCGCACAGCAACTATAATACCTGGCCGGCCAAAGCTTTTAAACAAAGGTTAATGACATCAATGATCTCAAAATTTTGGATCAATGTGTAATGTGATCCTGAACTTGAAATCTGTTCGATTTGGCCCATGAACTTTAGCTCAATATATGTCATCCTTGAACTTTTAATTTGTTATATGCGGTCCCTAAACTCTTAGTACATGTTAAATTTAGTCATTGAACCGTATGATTATGTTCAATTTTGTCCTTTCATTGATCCAAGTTCATGGACAATATTAAATAATTTCATACAGTCTACAGACTAAATTTAACATGTATCAAAAATTCAAGAATCACATTAAATAAATTAAAAGTTCAGGAACGTCATTGCATATTAGGTTAAAATTCACGGACCAAATTATATATTGAACCAAAGTTAAAGAACAATTTGCGTCATTTACATTTAAACAGAGAGGAGGCCGGTTTTTCTTTATAGAGAGTATCCATATCACACCAAACTTTGTCATCGTGCTTTGCCTCCCCATCGCCGTTCGCTGCCACGTCTTGCTTCCCTATCACTTTCGCTGCCGCCACCAAAGTCTCACCACCAAACACTGAAGAGCTCCTGCTACGTATAGCAATCCATTAGCTTTTCCTTTTCGACGGTTCACCCCGAGAAAGTTCGCGACTCAAAGACCTCAAATAGATCACTCCCCATGGATATAAAAAGGAAAAAACAAAAGACAAATGATGAAACCTAAACATAGCCAAGAAAGAAAAGAAGAGGCCAAAGCCAAGGTGAGCAAAAGATGCAATCACCACATACGTCAGCTCCGATGATGTTACTTTATATTACATCCACCATTGACATCGGATCCCCCATGCCATAAATCGAGGGTCTTCAGTTTTTCAAACCTCAATAACATTATTTTAATCTTCCCTTCCTGCTCTAATGGCGTGACCTCGGTTCATAAAAACCCTAGAAATCTGCCGCCATCCTCCAAATCATCGTCGTCTACAATCTCACTTCCTCTCTCTCTCTGCATTGTTTCTCTCCATCATGGACAGTGAGTCGAAGCAAAGCCTCCACATCGCCATGTTCCCGTGGCTCGCCCACGGCCACATCACCCCCTTCCTCGAGCTCTCCAAGTTCCTCTCCCTACGCGGCCACGCCGTCTCCTTCCTCTCCACCCCCAACAACGTCGCTCGCCTCGCCCGCGCCCACCCCGAACTCCCTCCCTCCATTCGCCTCGTCTCCCTCCCCTTGCCGCACGTCCCCAACCTCCCCAGCTCTGCCGAGTCCACCTCCGACTTGGACATCGACTCGGTCCCTTACCTCAAGAAGGCCTACGACCTGCTCGAGCCGGCCCTGACCCGCTTCCTCTCTGGCAGCCGTGTTGACTGGGTGATCCACGACTTTGCCAGCCACTGGCTTCCGAGGGCCGCAGCTCAGCTTGGGGTTGGCTCCGTGTTCTTCAGCACCTTCAATGCGACCACGCTCACGATCCTCGGCCCGCCGTCAGAGCTCATTGGCGGCCGGTTTCAGAAGCCGGAGGACCTGACCATCGTACCGGCATGGATACAGTATGAGACCACAGTTTGCCTCAGGCTCCATGAAGTATTGAGGCACCAGCGGTGCATGGACGACGAGGTCTCCGATTTCTACAGGTTTGGCCACGTGATTGACGGCTGCGATTTCGTGATCGTGAGGAGCTGCCGTGAGTTTGAATTGGAGCCGTTGAGCTTGTTGCTGGAGCTTTACCAGAAGCCGGCTATTCCGATCGGGCTATTGACGCCAGCTATTCGAGAGGAGGTTGGAGATGACGATGAGAAATGGAAAGCCCTAAAAAGTTGGCTCGACACCAAGCGCGAGAAATCGGTGCTTTATGTCGCGCTTGGAACAGAAGTGATTTTGAGTCACGAGCTAACGAACGAGTTGGCCGCCGGGATTGAGAAGTCCGGGTTACCATTTGTCTGGGTGGTTAGGAACCGCCTCGTCCCGGCCGGGTTCGAGGAGCGAGTCTCGGGCCGGGGATTCATCTGGGCGGGCTGGGCCCCGCAGACGCGGATCTTGGCCCAAGAGGCGATCGGCGGGTTCCTGACACATTGCGGCTGGAACTCCACAATCGAGGCGCTGAGCCGCGGGCTGCCCCTAGTGCTGTTCTCCGGGGGGAGCTCGGACCAGGGCCTTATGGCCCGGTTCCTGCATGAGAAGCAGGTCGGGTTCGAAGTGCCCAGGGACGAGGCGGACGGGTCGTTCACGGGCGATGTGGTGGCCGAATCAATCCGGCGGGTCATGGTGCAGCATGAGGGCGAGCCAATAAGGGCAACCGCACGGGCCATGAAGGAGGTGTTTGGCAACATGGAGTTGCAATACAAGTACTTGGAGGAATTCGCAGGGATCTTAGAGAAAGGTTTCACTAAGGACCAAAAGATGGTGAACTAAATTTGCAAGACGGAGTAAGTGATGACTCCACCAAGAATAATGTAGCAACAAGTAAATGATGGATTTGGCTTTCTTTATGCATGTCGAGTTGGTATACTTTCGTTTGATTGTGTGTTTGTCGAGAAGTTGCCTCTCAAAAACTAGAGATTATATGATCACTAATATCATTTATAATAATTAGTCAATAGAAAATGTTTCCATTCTTAACAGTAATTTATATCTCAATATTTTTGTGAAAGATGAAAATATTTACAATGATATGAGTAATCGTTTGTAAGAAAATATTTTTAAAATAATTTATTTTTCGCAAAAGAAACGGAACATTAATATCAAGCCCTTAACTCAAAGCTTATGAGCCAAAACCACATTAGTTAGCGCTTGCTTTTCCTCTTATTTGCATTTAAAAGACAAAAACCTAGGCGAATATCTCCGAGAATATCCATCCCATGATTCATGTATAATTCAAGGCACGTCATGATAAAATTATAGTTTTCCAAAGAAGAAATATATTATTGCATGAGATGACGTAATGTGTGTCTCTCGTGCCATGCAGGCATTGGCCTTTGATCCTTTTCAACTACACTTTCTATTGCTTAATAAAAAAATTCATAATATTATTTTTTTTTTCCTAAGCCATTGTGGATGTGGCCGATTCACCTAGTCTTATAATTTAATTAACTGCAAAATACCATTAAAAGATATTGTCACATACTCGGACTCCCTAGCCACAAGGATGCGACTGGCGGGAGTTGTTATTGTGATATCCAGGCTCGTCGCCATTCCGTTTCTTTTTTCTTTTTATTATGAACATGCGAAAGCGTTTATGTAACAAACACCCAACATCAACAACAAGAAGTTAGGAAAACACTTTACAAACACACTACTACTATTATATAATGTTAGTGCTTTGTACAAGCCCTTTACTACGGGTCCTTTTCTTTGCACATGCGATTACATATTTATCCACAAAAGTTGGGGTAACCTTAACTTCTCTAGTGTGGTTGCACTTCCAAAATCGATTCCCCTCGTTGGGCTAGCCTCCTAGGTACTGAACGCAATCCCACCAAATGAGGATGTGTCACTTGGCCTCAGCGGCCCATTGAACCCACGAAAGGGTCCGACGAGGTCACCGTCAAACCAAACGTACGACGCCACGTAATAGTGGGGAACCAAGACATCGAGGCCCTCCTCGACCCAAATGGCAGTAGTGCATCTACGATAGGCAGTATCGGTGATGGTCACTTCCATTTCAACAGACAAGCCAAAATGAACAGGAGGGAAATCCATACCTACAAATCTAAGAAAACAAAGAGAGAATCATGGACTTAGTAAGTAAACTCAATAAACTTTAGTTAGGAGGATGCCTTGCCGTCGAACAAAGCATGCAACTATCACCGTCTCAAGTGTCGATGGGAGATCAATAGCAAACCGTTCCATTAATTTTGACCATATGCATAAGAATGGTTCATCTTAACTTTGATGCACGAAATATCCAAAAACATCAAACAAAACATAGAGAAAAGCACACAAAAGTTCATTTATAAACTTAACCAAAATCCATTGATTCTTCCGGAATCCACTAAGTGTTTAAATTCCATTGGGCAACGTCTTCGAAATCCATCAGCAACGGATATTTCCACTATATGTGACCATGCAACAACATCACGCAATCCGACTTCTTATCTCTGTATTCTTAGTCCATGCATCAAGGCCGAAGACGTATCATGTAAGTAAGTGTCATGTCCTACAAAACCATAACTATACAATATGTTAGGCACGGCCCAAAGTTCATGGCTTGACTCGTTACACCAAAGCACCAACCTAAAACCAAGCAACGTTCGGATCGACACATCATGACATGGACTACACGTAATAAATTGGAATATAATGGTAACCGAAAGTAGCACGGCTTTCTCGATTAGTTATTTTGATAAGTGTCTTTGAAGCACTCTTTAGCAAGATCGATCGATCGATTTGCATTGATGCAGCAATACAATGACAAATTCAAAGCGAAGGAAAGACGTTCCTACTTTAAACCCTAATAGAACCAACTTAATCATAACGGGAAATTCGGTCACATGAAGCATTTTGATCTAAGCTTCATAGGGAACGTGCATGTGTCACGGGTCAGTCGATTTCGCTCAATCAAGACACCGCGCAGCCTTAGGATTATCAATCCCAAGTCAGCCTTACGCACACACGCTCGAACACAAGAGTCAGATGGAGCAAGAGAGTGTATATTTCACTTGTGAACGAACAGTTATAATGAGGGGGAGGGACTCCTATTTATACAAGTGCGGGTCTAATCTCGTCCATTGATCGTCCCTCCGATCCAACGGTTCACTTTGAATCCGTATAATCATTACAAGACTACATAGCAGGGCACTCGAAGGCTATACACAGCAGGCCCTTGGGAAGACCATGGGCGTGTGTCAGAAGCAAGATCCGGAACTGCAAGCCATCTGACACGAGATTAGCTGAACGGTCACAAGCTGCACATGGGCTGGTCGAGCATTGCTCACTAGTTGTTCATGAGTCGTGCATGGGCTTTTGTTCATGAATCGGTTGTGGGCTGCTCTTTGATCGGCCCTTTTACGTGACACGGCCTATCACGGACAATCTTGGATCATGCTCCGTCCGTGGGCCGTGTCCCATGCATGGACGAGATAAGTTGGCACGTAACTCAATTTCTGTAGGAGTTGTGTGATTGGGTAGTGAGTTTTTCGTGACCTGTCGACACTCGGGGACAAGAAGGGCCAATCCTCTCGCTGTCTCTCTTAGAGCTCAAAACCCATTTCTTCTCTTCTTCCTTGGAATATTCTGTTCAAATTGTCTGGACATGAATGTATGTCTTAAAAAAAATGGAGTAAGAGGGCACTATTGATTATTCTACCCTTTGTTAAAATTAAAAACCGCACATCTACGCTTTATTCGTCTCAATATAGACCTCATAGCTTTTGAAAAGATTTATGGGTCGTTTTTACACTACTGTATTTTGCTGATGTGGCCTAACATAATTTTTCCATGAAGATAGGATTTTCAGCTTACGAAAAATGTTCACGCGACCTTGCATATTAAAATTAGGAATTGACCCCAATCCCTAAACAAAAATCTTGTTGAAATTGCAATTGTGTATTTGAAGCATTTTCATTTCATTAAGCCCACAAAAACTACATTGAAATTGGATTGGCGCATAGTGGATGTTGCTAGTAGGAGGAGATCTGAGCTTGATTTAGATTGTCTCTTGAGCCCACAAAAACTTAGAATCTGGCAATCCTGTCGGTTTATCACAGCTGAGAATATCATATGCTATGCACATGGGTGAGCTCAATAGTCGATCAAAACATATATATGTACCGATCTACTCCATTCGAGCTCGATAGATATGTACTCAAAATTGGAAAGTCAGATCCACTCCTTTCCTTGAAAGCTTCACCTTCTCACTTACAAAAAAGGACTGGAAGACTTGGCACCTTCACCAGATAGAAGTCCACATTCCACAAGAAGGCCCGCCCAAAAATAAACAAAGGAAAGGCATTGTTGGCTCGATAGGTAAGAGGTCTCATCTCGAACGGCAATCATAAATGCTTGGCCGGCCAAAGCTTTTAAAGAATGGTTAATGACATAAATCATCTCAAAATATTAGCCAAATGTGTAACGTGGTCCTTGAATTTTAAGTCTGTTCGATAAGGTCTCTGAACTTTTACTCAATATGCAATGTCATCCCCGAACTTTTAATTTATTCAATATATTCCCTAAACTTTTGGCACTTATTTAATTTAATCCATGGACTATATGAAATATTTGATGTTGTCCTAGTTAGATATTTCAACGGTTTTGAAATATTTATTAAAAATTATGACCATCATTAAAGTCATCATTTTTGTAACGGTTTTACAATGGCCATATAACGGCTTTGTAATGGCCATATAACGACTTTCTAATGGTCGTATAACGGTTGTCTAATGATTTTTTAACTTTTGATTTATTACTTTGTAAACTTTTCATTATTTTATAACAGTCATCCTTTTAATTATCAATTGATTTATGACGATGCTTTCTCTTTCTCTTATTTAAATATAAATTAAACTTCAAACCATAATCTTTGAAGATGCACTATGCTCTCATGTTTTTTTTCTTTTCTTTTTGTTAGGTTATACACATAACGTTATTCTGTTTCTTCTAATATTCAGTACATAGTACAAAAGAAGGTTTATTGTATCTTGGAAAAATAGCCGCTAAAGCCTTACGCTTCAAGTTCTGCACTTCAATGGGCTAGATTATCCTTAAAGACAATGCTTGTACGCCTCGGACATTTATTTTTAGTTTCTAATATTTTGCAATGTATTTCCAATAGTTATTATTATTTTCATGTATTTTAATATTTTTCCAATAGTCCTTCCATTGATTCAAGTTCACGGATCATCGAACATTTTCATACAATGTAGGGACTAAATTAACATGTACCTAAAGTCCAAAAACCGCATTGAACAAATTAATAAATTCAAGGACAATATTGCACATTGAGTTAAAGATCATAAATCAAGTTGCATATTAGACCAAAGTTCATAAAGCATTTAGGTCATTAAAGAAGGAGGCCGGTTTTTCTTTCTAGAGAGTGTCCATCGTTCACGAAGAGAGGAGATCCATATCACAACGAACTTTTTCTCCGTTTTGCACCGCTACCCACATAACCACACTTTATCGTCGTGCTTTGCCTCCCCATCACCGTTCGCTGTGCCATGTCTTGTTTCCACGCCGCTTTCGCTGCTGCTCCCGACGTCACGCCGCCAAACACTGTGAAGCTTCCACTAGGGATAGTAATTCATTAGCTTTTCCTTTTGGCGGTTCACTTCGAGAAAGGTTGCGACTCGAAGCCCTCAAATAGATCACTCCCCATGGATATAAAAACAAAAAGCAAAAAAGAAACGATAAAACCTAAGCATGACCAAGAAAGGAAAGAAGAGGCCCAAGCCAAGGAGAACAAAGATGCAATCATCCCATACGTCAGCTATGATGATCTTATTGGATTATACGTTGATGCTAATGATATGTATTTATAAAATCAGTTAATTACAGAAAGGGTATCGATAGAAACATAATTATAGAAGTACTCTATAATATATACGAAATACTCGTTAATATTATATTCACCATTGACGTCAGATTCCCCACATCACGAATCGTAGATCTTCAGCTGTTCAATCCTCAATAACATTATTTTAATCTTCGCTTACTGCTCTAATGGCGGGAACCGGTCCATAAAACCCCAAGAAATCTCCCACCATCGTCGTCTACAATCTCACTTCCTCTCTCTCTCTACATTGTTTCTCTCAATCATGGACAGCGAGTCGAAGCAAAGCCTCCACATCGCCATGTTCCCGTGGCTCGCCCTCGGCCACATCACTCCCTTCCTCGAGCTCTCCAAGTTCCTCTCCCTCCGTGGCCACGCCGTCTCCTTCCTCTCCACCCCCGGCAACGTCTCTCGCCTCGCCGGCGCCCACCCCGAACTTCCTCCCTCCCTCCGCCTCGTCTCCCTCCCCTTGCCCCGAGTCCCCAACCTCCCCAGCTCCGCCGAGTCCACCTCCGACTTGGACATTGACTCGGTCCCCTACCTCAAGAAGGCCTACGACCTGCTCGAGCCAGCCCTGGCCCGGTTCCTCTCGGACGGCCGTGTCGACTGGGTGATCCACGACTTCGCCAGCCACTGGCTCCCCAGGGCCGCCGCTCGGCTCAGGGTCCGCTCGGTGTTCTTCAGCACCGTCAACGCAACCTCGCTCGCCTTCCTCGGCCCGCCGTCAGAGCTCCTTGGAGGCCGGTGCCATAAGCCGGAGGACTTGACCTGCGTGCCGGCGTGGATCCCGTACGAGTCCACAGCTTGCTTCAGGCTTTATGAGGTACTGAAGCACCAGCGGTGCATGGACGACGAGGTCTCCGATTTCTCCAGGTTCGGTCACACGATCGACGGCTGCGACGTCGTGATAGTGAGGAGCTGCCGCAAGTTCGAATCAGAGCCGTTGAGCTTGTTGCCGGAGATTTACCAGAAGCCCACGATTCCAATCGGGCTAGTGACGCCAGCTATCCAAGACGAGGTTGGAGCCGACAATGAGAAATGGAAAGCCCTGGAAAGTTGGCTCAGCACCAAGAGCGAGAAAACGGTGCTTTATATCGCGCTTGGAACCGAAGTAATTTTAAGTAGCGAGTTGACGAACGAGTTGGCCGCCGGGATTGAGAAGTCCGGGTTACCATTCGTTTGGGTGGTTAGGAACTGCCTCGTGCCGGCTGGGTTCGAGGAGCGAGTCTTGGACCGAGGGTTCGTTTGGGCGGGCTGGGCCCCGCAGACTCGGATCTTGGCCCACAAGGCAATCGGCGGGTTCCTGACGCACTGCGGCTGGAACTCCACGATCGAGGCGCTGAGCCGCGGGCTGCCCCTAGTGCTGTTCTCCGGAGGGAGCTCAGACCAGGGCTTGATGGCCCGGTTCCTGCACCAGAAGCAGGTCGGGTTCGAGGTGCCCCGAGATGAGGCAGACGGGTCATTCACGGGCGACGTGGTGGCCGAGTCGATCCGGCAGGTCATGGTGGAGCCCAAGGGCGAGCCGATTAGGGCAAATGCATGGGCCATGAAGAAGGTGTTTGGCGACATGGAGTTGCAAAACAAATACATGGAGGAATTCGCAGGGATATTAGAGAAAAGTGCCACTAAGGACCAAAAGATGGCGAAGTAAATCTGCAAGACGAGTATTGCTAAGTATATCAAATCGATATATCAAATTGATAAGTACGGTGATGTTATCAATTTTTATTGGATATTGAATATGACCCGATTTAAGATTTTATTGCGTTTACCTTTTACATAAAATTTAAATGATATTAACTTAAGTAAATCCATACATCATCCGTGTGAATTTTTTTTTTTTTTTGGTCGGTCATTCGTGTGAATTCGCTATATGCGGAGTTTGCAAAGGTTATTAATGGGGTCGATTATATATGATCTTAGTCAATCTAATCATTTCATGAATAGACAGAAGCTACACAAACGGCAAGATGTAACGTATTCAATTGATTAATTAAAAGTCGGACAAAAGTTACCATTATAAGATATGCTAAAAGCCAAAAGCACTTTGTACACTCAAATGTATGAGAGGGAGGAGACGGGGTGAAAGAAAATAATCAAAACCCAACGTTGCTGGTGACCCAATTTAAAAATTCGCCTCCATTAGCATAAGAAAACTAATCCTAGAAAAATGAAATAAAATAATGTATTCGAAGAAGACTAATATAGATTGAAAGCCACTGCGCGACAAGTACGTGTGCTCGGCTGTGGGGGTTGCTTCCGAGTGAGAATCATAGAATTCAAATAATATAAATATAAGGCTAAGATTGGAATTTTTATATAAACTTAGAAATTTGGAGCTGACGATTAGAATCCTTCATGAAGCTAAAACAGTACGACATATATATAGACACACATGTATATATTAGTCTTGCCATAAGGCTGGACCTCGGATAAAAAATAACCGACCCAAATTTACGCATTTAATTTATTTTAACCCATCTTTATGAAATACAAATCTAATAATCAATATCCAATCACATACCAAACCAACTTATTTTATTAAAATACTCATATATTTAACCAAATATAAAAAAACTTATACTCAAACTAAGGTGAGAGCACAGAGTGAGCAAGCGCGAGATCGAGTGAGAATGAGAAAAGTCATAGAGGTGAGTTGAGTCTAAGTTATAAACTCATTTAACACTTATATTATTTTAGGTCTTACCATCTAAAATCCATCCATGACCTTTTCACTAATTATAACTAAGCAATGTAACTACCCAGCCCATCAAATATGGGTTAAAATGAGTCTAATATATAGAGGCATGGTGTTATTGATGGGAGAACGATAACAATTCGAACAATATCGAATTAACACAACAAAATAAAATAATCTCTCATCTTGTGTAAACCTAATAGGAATCGATATAGTAGAGTAAAATAAATACCAAACACGTGAACACAAGGCGATTTTTTACGTGGAAAACCTCCTCAATGTGAGGAGATCAAAAACCATGGGACCGGAGTCCACCCGAAAATCTTCACTATCAACAAAATTGGGTGAACAATGTTCTTCTCTAGCAAATACTAGAGGTACATAGCAGCAAAGACCTCAAGAACATAATTCTTGGCAATACACATGAATTTCACAAGAGATCAAGGATAAATCTGACCAAAAATGCAGGTTTTGATCAATCCATGAAAAATCTAATGTATGCAGCTTCAAACGAAAATCAAACCGTTTAGATTCGAGAAAATTGTGCCACGAAGATGCTGACAAAATTTCAGCTCAATCGAACCACAAATCGACCTCCGATGCGAGTTTGATATAAATCAAATATTGCCCCAACCCCCAGATTTTCTGCTTTCTCTTTTTCTCTTGTTACTGCATCTTTTTGCGGCTACCACTCTAAAGATAGTAAGAAACCCTATTTTTCCATATAACTTATATGGGCTCAAGCCCTTTTTGGACTTGCAACTCATTGGGCTTCCTCCACATATGAGTAAACCTAGCTAACAAATCTCCCCCTCACGACAGTGTGGAGGGATTCACCATCCCTGCTATCAATTGGCAATGTTCAAGCTTCTCTCTTGGTAGAGTCTTCGTCATCATATCAGAGCCATTATGATCTGTATGAATTTTCTCAAGTTCCAACAACTTTTCATCTAGAACATCCCTTATCCAATGATATCTAACATCAATATGTTTCGATCTAGAATGAAAAGATGAATTCTTACCAAGATGAATTGTGCTTTGATTATCACAAAATAGCACATACCTCTTTTGCTTAAACCCAAGTTCTTTTAAGAACTTCTTCATCCATAGCATCTCTTTACTAGCTTCTGTCGCTGCAATAAATTCAACTTCTCTTGTAGAAAGTGCAACACACTTCTGCAATCTTGACTTCCATGACACTGCTCCACCCGCAAAAGAAATCAAATAACCAGAAGTAGATTTACGAGTATCAATATCTCTTGCCAAGTCGGAATCTGTGTATCCAACTAACTCAACTTTCCCGATCCCGAAGCTGAGTTTCAAATTTGAAGTTCCTCGAAGATACCTCATAATCCACTTCACTGCATTCCAGTGCTCTCTGCCTGGATTTAACAAATAGTGACTAACAACGCCAACTACGTGCGCCAAGTCTGGGTGTGTACATACCATCACATACATTAAGCTTCCTACAGCTGAGGCATATAGAACACTTTCCATATCTTTCTTCTCTTTATCAGTCGTGGGACTTTGTATCATATTTAACTTGAAGTGGGCAGCAAGAGGAGTACTAACCACTTTAGCCTTGTCCATGTAAAATTTTTGAAGGATCTTCTTGATATATTTCTCTTCTGACAAAAACAACTTCTTAGCATCTCTGTCTCGAGTAATTCTAATGCCAAGAATCTGCTTCGCCGAGCCCAAGTCTTTCATGGCAAAAGACTTGCTCAACTATTTCTTCAATAACTCAATTCTTGAAGCATTCCTGCCAACAATCAGTATATCATCAACATAAAGCAAGAGAATAATAAAGTCATCATCATAAAATTTTTGGACAAACACACAGTTATCCGAGGAAATCTCCTTATAGCCATGTTTGTCATAACTAACGCAAATTTTTGTACCACTTTGCCTCGGTGCTTGTTTTAGGCCATAGAGACTTTTCTTCAATTTACACACATAATCCTTTTTCCCTTTCACTTTAAAACACTCAAGTTGTTCCATGTATATCTCTTCCTCCAAGTCACCATGTAGGAAGGCCGTTTTAACATCTATTTGCTCAATTTCCAAATCTAGGGTAGCTGCCAAGTCTAGTACCACACGGATAGAAGACATTTTCACTACCGGAGAAAATATATCATCAAAATCAATACCCTTTCTTTGACCAAATCCCTTAACAACCAATCCAGCTTTGTACCGTGGTTGTGAAGTATGTTCATCTTGCTTCAACCTGTATACTCACTTGTTCTTCAAAGCTCTTTTACCTTTATGTAACTTCACCAACTCAAAAGTATGATTATCATAAAGTGACTGCATCTCATCTCGCATAGCATCAAACTAATTGCTTTTGTTCTCATCTTCTATTGCTTCTGCATAGCACTCTGGTTCACCTGCATCAGTCAATAATACATACTCATCTTCTCAATACCTGGTGGAAGGACGTTGGTCTCTAACGGATCTCCGAACTGGAACATTTAATTGAGCCTCTGGTTCAGGAATAGTATTATCCGTTTCAACATGTTCAGGAACATATGCGTTATTTGGAACATTGACTTCCTACTGCTCTTCATCAACCTGTGTAGGAATATTTGTAAGAGAAACTGGATCCAAATCAACCAAATTATCACTAACCTGTGGTGCTGAAATCATTTATGCTTTCTCAATATCCTTTATTGTTTGATCTTCCATAAACACAACGTCTCTGTTTCTTACAATTTTCTTTTCAACCGGATCATAAAATTTGTAGCCAAGCATATCCTATTCATAACCAATAAATATGTACTGTCGTGTTTTCACATCAAGTTTAGACCTCTCATCTTTGGGAATATGCACAAATGCTTTGCACCCAAAAACACGCAAATAATCATAAGAAACATCTTTGCCTGTCCAAACTCTATTAGGAACATCAAACTCTAAAGAAACGCAAGGAGTAAAATTTACTACATGCACAACTGTACTTAAAGCCTCATCCCAAAAGAATCCAGGTAACTTTGATTGTAAAAGTAAGCATCTTACCCTTTCAACCATTGTTCTGTTCATTCTCTCAGCTAAGCCATTTAACTGAGGCGTCTTAGGAGGTGTCTTTTGATGTCAAATACCTTGTTGTCTGCAATATTCATCAAAAGATCCAATATACTCTCCCCCGTTATCAGTTCTGATACATTTCAATTTCTTTATAGTCTGTCTCTCAACTAAAGCCTGAAATTGCTTAAAAGCATCTAATACTTGATCTTTAGTTTTCAAGGTATGAATCCAAATTTTCCTTGAAAAATCATCTATGAAGGTAACAAAATAAAGAGAGCCACCAACTGATTTTGTTTTCATAGGACCGCAAACATCAGAATACACTAAATCCAATATACATGACTTTCTTGAAGGAGGGGAGCTTTTAAATGCAACTTTGTTCTGTTTTTCTGCTAAACAGTTAGCACACTTCTTTAACGCCGAACTTTTCAATCCTGAAATGAGCTTCTTCTTGGCCAATATTGACAAACCCTTCTCACTGATGTGACTGAGCCTTTTATGCCATAACTCAGCTGCATCTTCGCTGTCTACTGCATTAATTTTTTCTGTGGACAACTTTGCCTGCATAATGTACAACGAAGAATATTTTTCACCTCTAGCCACAACAAGAGAACCTTTGGTGAGCTTCCATTGACCATTATTGAAGGTACTGCAATACCCCTCATCATCCAACTTGCTTAGAAATCAAATTCAAGCGGATATCAGGTATATGTTTAACATTATTCAATACTAACCTTGTGCCATTGCTGGTTTCTAGGCACACATCACCGATGCTTACAGCTTGAGCTAGCCCATTGTTTCCCATCTTCACAAATCCGAAGTCACCTGACCTGTATGATGTAAAGAGATCCCTACGAGACGTAACATGAATAGATACACCACTATCAATTACCCAACTGGTCTCATGAGATACAAAATTCATCACATCACCATAAAAAATAATGAGAAAGTCTTCTTTAAGTGCAGCGACATGATTGTCATCGCTGTCATTATCACTTTTCTTCTCTTTACCTTTCTCCTTTTGTTTCTCCCTTTTTAACTGGCGACAAAACCTCTGAATATGTCCCTTCTGATGACAATAATGGCACTCAATATTAGCAAATTTATTATACTTACCTCTGCTTTTATCTCGACTTTTATCACTATTTCTCGGACCTCGAGACTCATTTCTTCCCCTTTTCTCAACAACCAAGGCATCAAAATGTGAAGAGGACAATCCTTGTGTCTTCCTTCTCATCTTTTCATTCAAAATACTACTCTTGGCCAAATCCATGGTAATCGTACCATCCGGGGTAGAATTAGACAAAGATGTTCGGAACGTCTCCCATGAGTCCGACAAAGTACCAAGCAACCATAGTGCTTGTGTCTCATCATCAAACATGATTCTCATCGCAGCCAACTGATTTATAATTCCTTGAAAAGAATTTAAATGATCAGTCAAACGAGTACCATCTTGATATCTCAGAGCTATCATCTGTTTTATCAAAAATCACTTATTATTCCCAGTCTTTCGAGCATATAACTATTCGAGCTTATCCCATAAATTGCGTGCATGTGTTTCCTCAATAATATGGTTCAAAACATTATCATCTACCCACTGTCTGATATAACCACACACTTGACGATGAAATATAGACCATTCAACATCAGTTTTATTCTCTGGTTCCTCCTCGGCAAATACAGGCAAATAAAAATCTTTCACATATAAAAGGTCTTCCATCTTCCCTATCCAAATATGATAATTCGAACCATTCAGTGTAACCATTCTACTCGTATTCATTTCCATTGTTTAACACAAGGCAGAAAAATCAAGCAATAACCAGAAGCTCTGATACCACTCTGATGGGAGAACGATAACAATTCGAACAATATCGAATTAACGCAGCAAAATAAAATAATCTCCCCTCTTATGTAAACCTAATAGGAATCGATATAGTAGAGTAAAATAAATACCAAGCACGCGAACACAAGACGATTTTTTACGTGGAAAACCTTCTCGATGTGAGGAGATCAAAAACCACGGGACCGAAGTCCACCCGAAAATCTTCACTATCAACAAAATTGGGTGAACAATGTTCTTCTCTAGCAAATACTAGAGGTACATAGCAGCAAAGACCTCAAGAACATAATTCTTGGCAATACACATGAATTTCACAAGAGATCAAGGATAAATCTGACCAAAAACGCAGGTTTTGATCAATCCATGAAAAATCTAATGTAGGTAGTTTCAAACAAAAATCAAACCGTTCAGATTCGAGAAAATTGTGCCACGAACATGCTGACAAAATTTCAGCTCAATCGGACTACGAATCGACCTCCGATGCTAGTTTGATATAAATCAGATATTGCCCTAACCCCTAGATTTTCTGCTTTCTCTTTTTCTCTTGTTACTGCGTCTTTTTGCAGCTACCACTCTAAAGATAGTAAGAAACCCTATTTCTCCATATAACTTATTATATGGGCTCAAGCCTTTTTTGGGCTTGCAACTCATTGGGCTTCCTCCACATAGGAGTGAACCCAGCTAACAGTTATGTCGTATTTTAATAGTCTAATTTACTCTTTGGCAGTCGTGTTGATTGGATGATCCACGACTTTGCTAGCCACTAGCTTCCGAGGGCCGCAGCTCAGCTTGGGGTTGGCTCCGTGTTCTTCAGCACCTTCAATGCGACCACGCTCACGCTCCTCGGCCCGCCATCAGAGCTCATCGGCGGCCAATTTCAGAAGCCGGAGGACCTAACCAGCGTTTCGGCATGGATATCGTACAAGACCACAGTTTGCCTCAGACTCCATGAAGTATTGAGGCACCAACGGTGCATGGATGATGAGGTCTCCGATTTCTGCAGGTTCGGCCACGTGATTGACGGCTGCAATTTCGTGATTGTGAGGAGCTGCGGTGAGTTTGAATTGGAGACGTTGAGCTTGTTGCCAGAGCTTTACCAGAAGCCAGTTATTTCGATCGTGCCATTGACGCCAGCTATTCGAGAGGAGGTTGGAGATGACAATGAGAAATGGAAAGCCCTAAAAAGTTGGCTCGACACCAAGCGCGAGAAATCGGTGCTTTATGTCGCACTTGGAACAAAAGTGATTTTGAGTCACGAGCTAACTAACGAGTTGGCCACCTGGATTAAGAAGTCCGGGCTACCATTTGTTTGGGTGGTTAGTAATAGGGGTGATCATCCCGACCCTATTATAACCGATTCCCCTTTTTTGGACCATGTTCTCGACCTTGTTTATATAAGACCCTGTACTCGACCCACCCTATTTTTCCGGTCCGGTTCTAGGGTTAACCCTATTTCCATTAGAATTTGTTTTGTAATCTCCCGATATCTTATACAACTTCGACTTTTATATTAATACACGAGAAAATAACGAAATCCTCCTAATTTGTATCAAAACTAAACACTTGTAATAAATAAATACATTAACTTTTTTGACTAAACGAAAAATTAAGGATCCACATGGTTAATTATAATAAATAAAATCATAAGATAAAGAATTAGCAACAAACATGAATCTAATATTAATATTATTCCCACAACTACTATACGAATCTACTCATTTATGCAAGCATAAATCCTCCTACAAAAGAGAAATTAGGCGAGCCAATTCACGTGATACATAAGAATTTGGCGATGATGAACACTGTCCATCCGTCGGACAGTGCGAGAGGGAGCCGATGAGGGAGGGAAGCAAGTGAGGAAGAGGAACGATGAAGGAGAAGTGCCATGTGTGTTTGAGAGAGCCAAGAGGAAAAATGTCGTGTGATTGCAGGAGTAAGAATAGAAATAAGGGGAACAAATAGGGTTTTAGATCTATACTTACAAAACCGATTCCAAAACCGATCCAGGAACCGATTCCTGGGTTAGTAATCAATCAGATCTGGTTCCCAGACCGGTTTAAACCGGTTCCGAATTTTGGGAACCGGTTCCCGGATCTGTTTCAACGGGAACCGATTCCCGACCCTGTTTTTCGAGTGGGCCGGTCCGGTTCCCAGGTATACCCTGTCCGATTGCACATCCCTAGTTAGGAACCACCTCGTCCCGGCCGGGTTTGAGGAGCAAGTCTCAGGCCAGGGATTCATCTGGGTGGGCTGGGCTCCGCAGACGCGGATCTTGGCCCACGAGGCAATCAGTGGGTTCTTAACACATTGCGGTTGGAACTCCACGATCGAGGCAGTGAGCCGCGGGCTACCCCTTGTCTTTGTTCTCCGGGGAGCTCAAAGCGGGGCCTTATGGCCCGATTTCTCGAACAAGAAGTGGGTTGGGTTTGAAGTGCCCAAGGACGAGGCGAACGTGTCGTTCACGGGCAACATGGTGGCCAAGTCAATCCAAGGGTCATGGTGGAGCATGAGGGCGAGCCAATAAGGGCAACCGCACGGGCCACGAAGGAGGTGTTTGGCAACATGGAGTTGCAGTAAGGACCAAAAGACATTGAACTAAATTTGCAAGACAAAGTAAGTGATGACTCCACCAAGGATAATGTAGCAACAAGTAAATGATGGATTTGGAGTTCTTTATGCATTTCGAGTTGGTATACTTGCGTTTGATTGTATGTTTGTCGAAATTGTCTCTCAAAAACTAAAGATTATATGATCACTAATATCACTTATAATAATTAGTTAATGGAAAATATTTCCATTCTTGACAGTATTTTATATCTCAATATTTCCGTGAAAGATGAAAATAATTATAGTGATATGAATAATTATTTGTAAGAAAATATTTTTTAAATAATTTATTTTTCGCAAAAGGAACGAAACCTTAATATCAAGCCCTTAACTCAAAGCTTATGAGCCAAAACCTTATTAGTTAGCGCTTGCTTTTCCTGGTATTTGCATTTAAAAGAAAAAAACCTAAGCGAATATCTCCGAGAATGTCCATCCCATGATTCACGTATAATTCAAGGCACATCATGATAAAATTATAGTTTTCCAAAGAAAAAATTATATTATTGCATGAGATGACGTAATGTGTCTCTCTCGTGCCATGCAGGCATTAACCTTTAATCCTTTCAACTACACTTTCTATTGCTTAATAAAAAATTTCATAATATTAATTTTTTCCTAATCCATTGTGGATGTGGCCGATTCACCTAGTCTTATAATTTAATTAACTGCAAAATACCATTAAAGGATATTTTCACATACTCAGACTCCGTAGCCATCGGGATGCGACCGGTGGTTGTTGTTGTGATATCCCAGACTTGTCGCCATTCCATTTCTTTTATCTTTTTATTATGAACATGCGGAAGCGTTCATATAATAAACACCCAACATCAACGACAAGAAGTTAGGAAAACACTTTACAAACACACTACTACTATTATACAATGTTAGTCCTTTGTACAAACCCTTTACCATAGGTCATTTTTTAGTGCGTTTGGTTCAGCATTTTAAAAGCCCATTAGGAAAATGTAAGCGGTTTAGCCTAAAGGACTTTAGGCAAATGTAAAGGCCGTTTGGTAAACTATGCTTTGACAAGCAATTTTGAGAAAAATGTCGTTTGATAAAAAAAACACATTTGAAAAGCCCTTTGAGTTATTAATATTAGTTTTTTTAAATTTTATTTTTTAAAATTGAAAAAAAAAAATAATGTATGCAACTATTTAAATATAAATTTTAACAATAACACTAAAAAAATTAAATACATTTATAATTTTTTTTACAAAGACCAAATCTTTCATTGGAATTTTTAAATTTTTATTTGCTTAAAATTGAAAAAAAAAAAAAAAAAAAGGATATATTCAGCAGAAGTCCTAAAACTTGTCAAGGAAGTACAATTGAGTCCTAAAACTTACAAAAAGTGCAATCAAGTCCTAAAACTTGTCAAGTTGGTTCAATTGAGTCCTAAAGTTAACACCGTCAAGAAAGTTAACGAAAATTGCTGACGTGGCGCTGACGTCACATTTTAAATGATTTTTTTTATTTTTATA
The DNA here is from genome assembly GCA_014182365.1 of Eucalyptus tenuipes. Classification (NCBI taxonomy): domain Eukaryota; kingdom Viridiplantae; phylum Streptophyta; class Magnoliopsida; order Myrtales; family Myrtaceae; genus Eucalyptus; species Eucalyptus tenuipes. The sequence goes on along the minus strand of CM024539.1, from coordinate 35,280,891 downwards.
TTGCTTTTTAAATTATTTTTTATTTAAAATATTTAAAAATTACATTAAAAACTAAAAAGGAAAAGTAAATTTATTTAAAAAACAAAACTATTCGGGAAAAAAAAAAAAAAAAAAGGCTGAAGCTTCCATCGATGGAGGGGCCGGCGACCTAGGCGGGGTGGGCGGGGTGGGCCCTTGCTCGGGCGAGGCCTCGCCGGCCCTCGCCGGGGTCGGCGATGCTCACCCGGATCCGGGCGAATAGGCATCGTCCGACAAGCTCGAGGCCATCGCCCGCTCCGCCGGCTCTACCGACGAGGACGACGCCTACTCGCCCGGATGCGGGCGAGCATCGCCGACCCGGGCGAGGGCGGCGAGGCCTCGCCCGGGCGGGCGATGGTCGCCGGCCCCGCGAGGCCGGCTAGCCTGGGCATCCTCGCCAGGGCAGGCGGCGGGGGTGGCGGCCCTCACCGGGGCCGGCGAGGGGCGGCCACCCCGCCCAAGGCCGGCGACGGTCGCCGGCCCCTCCGGCGATGGAAGCTCCGGCCTTTTTTTTCTGAATAGTTTTGTTTTTTAAATAAATTTACTTTTCCTTTTTAGTTTTTAATCTAATTTTTAAAAATTTTAAATAAAAAATAATTTAAAAAAGCAATATAAAAAATAGAAAAATCATTTAAAATGTGTGACGTCAGCAATTTCTGTTAACTTTCTTGACGGTGTTAACTTTAGGACTCAATTGAACCAACTTGGCAAGTTTTAGGACTTGATTGCACTTTTTGTAAGTTTTAGGACTCAATTGCACTTCCTTGACAAGTTTTAGGACTTTTGCTGAACATATCCCCAAAAAAAAAAATTATGTATGCAACTTTTTAAATATAAATTGTGACAATAATGCTAAAAACAATCAAAAACATATATATAATTTTTTTTTAAAAAAAAAAAAAGACCAAATCCTTCGTTAATTTTTTAAAATTTTTTATTTTTAAATTGAAAAATAATGTATGCACCTTTTAAATATGCATTTGAAAATAATCCTAAAAAATCAAATACATATATATAATATATATTTTTTAAAAAGACTAAACCCTTCATCGGAATTTTTTTAATTTATATTTAAAATTGAAAAAAATAATGTATGCAACTTTTTAAAATATAAAATTTGACAATAATGCTAAAAAAATCAAAATATATATAATTTTTTAAAATCAAATATATATGATAAAAAAATCAAATATATAAATAATTTTTAAAAAGACCAAAATATATTTAATTTTTTTAGCATTTATATATATTTGATATTTTTAGCATTATTTTGGCATTTAAAAATAATAATAAGGGCAAAATAAAAAATTTGAAGAATGAGTGAGGATAGTTTTGAAAGAAAAAATAAGTTTCAGCATTTTGCTAAATGCTGAAACTCAAAAGCTAGTCTATTAGCATTAGGCTTTCGGTCTTCCCACGTCTTGGCTTTCACTTGAAAGCTACTTTAAAATGGTTGCCAAACTATTTGGCATTTCCCCAAGGGATTTTAGAGGCTGAAAGCCCCTTTGAAATGCTGAACCAAATGCACCATTTCTTTCCACATACGATTACACATTTATCTGCACAAGTTGGGGTAACCTTAACTCCTCTAGTGAGGTTCACTTCCAAAATCGATTCCCCTTCGTTGGGCCGGTCTCCTAGGTACTTAACGCAATCCCACCAGATGTGGATGCGTTGCTTGGCCTTGGCAGTCCATTGAATCCATGAAAGGATCCGACAAGGTCACCGTCAAACCAAACGTACCACGCCATGTAATAGTGGGGAACCAAGTCATCGAGGCCCTCCTCGACCCAAACGGTAGTAGTGCATCTATGATAGGCGGTATTGGCTCCTGCTTCTATAATATTGGTTATGATCACTTCCATTTCAACAAGCAAGCCAAAACGAACAGTAGGGAAATCCATACCTACAAATCCGAAGAAAACAAAGAGAGAGTCATGGACTTAGTAAGTAAACTCAATAAACTTCAATTAGGAGGATGCCTCGCCGTCGAACAAAGTATGCAATTATCACCATCTCAAGTGTCGATGGGAAATTAATGGCAAATTGTTCCATTAATCTTGATCATATGCATAAGAATGATTCAACTTACCTTTGATGCACGCACGAAGTATCCAAAAACATCAAACAAAACATAGAGAAAAGCACACAAAACTTCATTTATTAACTTAACCGAAATCCATTGGTTTTTTCGGAATCCACAAGTGTTTGAAATCCATTGGGTAACGTCTTCGAAATTCATCGGCAGCGGATATTTCCACCATGTGACCATGCGACAACATCTCACAATCCGACTTCTTATCTTTGTATTCTTAGTCGATGCATCAAGGCTCGAAGATGTGTCATGTAAGTGAGTGTCATGACCTACAAAACCATAACTATACAATATGTTAGGCACGGCCCAAAGTTCATGGCTTGACCCGTTACCCCTAAGCACCAACCTAAAACCAAGCAACGTTTGGATTGACACACCTCAATATTGATTTGAGGCCAAGCGAGGTCCAATCCGTCATGCCTCAACGTCCGTTCAAGACCAAGTGAGACCCCTTACGTGGCCTGGAGCATGTTTTGACTCATAGATAATAGCACGTAAGCAAACCATATATGAATAATCGTCAACATACTCATACAAGCGCAAGTGAGAACACATCCAAGTCCGAGTGACGTAGCACAACGCCCTAACCAAGATTAAGGAATTCACTTACTACTGGACCGAGCGCTGGCCAAATGACAAGGGGCAAGCAGCAACAAGAGAGAAAGTAGTCGAGAGAGAGGGAAAGGTGTGCAAGGAAGAGGAGAGGTGGGAGAAATGAGCCAAGGTTGGAAATGAAGGATTGATGCTTTATAGGCCAAATCCTCCATGATGGCCTTTCCAAATGGTCTGATAGCTTGTTCTTGGGTGGCAAGGCTAATTTAGGAGAGGTGCTGCCTGCCTTACCTTGGTTAAGTGATGCCCAAGATTCTAGAGAAATTATTGGAGCCTTATTTGGGCTTGATAAACATTTTTTTTCATGAAAAGAACAATACCAAAAGGGCATTAGATGTAATCAAGTCTCCGTACTTAAAATCTTTGGTTCGAAGGAGTAAAATAATTCTCTCATTATTTTACTTAGATGTATAATCGATCTACCATAAACTGATTAGTGGTGACTTCTAATTGAAAAATCATTTACATGTTAAAAACTTAAACTTAAGTTGCGAATTGGTATGGGTTTGGGAGAGCCCGATTTAAGTTTAGGCTTAATGATACATTAGTCAAATTTTAGGTGGTTCACCCGAGATTATATCGCAACAACTTAGCGATTCTGCTGAAGACCGAACCCGGAATCTCTGGTTCTCAAAAGGCAACCTCTACAAGTCGCCAAGCTAAGCAAGGGCAAGGGAGACACGACTCACTACCTCCTAGCATTCGCTACTTATAAAGAGAAAGAGGTCTATATTGATGATACGATTGAAATCAACGGGGGCCAATCCTCGTTCTCTCTCTTTCTTATAGCTCAAAACCCATTTCTTCTCTTCTTCCTTAGAGTATTCTGGCCAAATTGTTTGGATATGAATGTATGTCTAAAGAAAATAGATTAAGAGGGGCGCTCTTAATTATTCTACTCTTGCTCAAAATTCAAAACCGCACATTTACATTTATTAGTCTCAATATAGCCCTCACCCCTTTAAAAGAATTAATCGGTTGTCTTTGTATGGCTGGATTTTGCCGATGCGAGTCAGTCAAGATTCTCAGTTGAAGAAAAGGTTCGAGTGGCTCGCGCATGTTCCTTTTCCCAAAGGGATTAGAAATGTCCAAGTCCTTTTGCCAATTTGGCACTGCGTTTAACCCTAAACATGAAACTGAGGTGACATATACATAATTACCCACATTCATCTCAATGAATGAAACTTCACCATATCTAGTGTTATTACATCATAAGCACAGTTATTCAATCATTTTGTCAAATCAACAAGCTAAAAAGCCTTTTCATGTGTGCGTGCATAATCACCGAATGTGTGTAAAAAGTAAGAACTGTCACCGAAAAGTAGTCGACGTGCTCAAAGAGCTATAAAAGATCGCTCTCAATGGATATGAAAGAGAACAGAAGAAAACCGATGAAACCCTAAGCATAGCCAGGAAAGAAAAGAAGAAGCCGAAACCGATGAAAACAAAGATGCAATCACTGCATGCGTCAGCCATGACCTTACTATATTATTTCCATTATTAACATCGGATTTCCCACTTCATAAATCGTAGGTCTTCAATTCAAACCTCAAAAACATTAATTTAACCTTGATTACTACTGTACTGGCGTGCCCCGGAGTTCGATCCGGTCCATAAAGCCCCAAGAAATCTCCCACCATCTTCAACCACTCAACAACCCAAAATCATCGTTGTCTACAATCTCACACTTTCACCTGCAACTCTCTCTCTCTCTCTCTCTCTCTCCCCATCATGGGCAGTGAGTCGAAGCGAAGCCTCCTTTCCTCGAAAGCTTCACCTTCTCACTTATAAAAAGGGACCGGAAGACTTGGCACATTCATTAGATAGAAGTCCACACCCCACAGGAAGACACGACCAAAAATAAACAAAGGAAAGGCAGTGTTGGCTCGATGGGTAAGTGATCACATCTCAGACGGCAATCATACATACTAGGGGTGTCAACAGTTCGGTTTGGTTCGATTTTTTTGAAAAATCGAATCGAACCGAATCGTAAGGAAAAACTTCCGAACTGAACCGAATGAGACCCGAACCGAAATTTTGGTTCGGTTTTTCGGTTTTTAGTTTTCAACTTTTAGTTTTCGGTTTTTGCATTTTTTTTCATTTTTTTTCTGTTGTATATATTTTTCATTTCCAAGAAATAAGCTCTTATCGGTTTGTTTGTTCAATTTGGTTTGATTAACCGATAAGAACCGAACCGATAAAAAAAATTTCAATTTTTAATGAGAACCGAACCGAATGAAAACCGAATTTTTCGGTTCGGTTCGGTTCGGTTTTTGACATCCCTAATACATATTTGGCTAGCCAAAGCTTTTGAAGAAGGAATAATGACGTAAATTACCTCAAAATTTTGGCTCAGTGTGTAATGTGGTCTCTGAATTTTAAATATATTCGATAAGATCCCTAAACTTCAACCCAATGTACAATGTTGTCCCTGAATTTTTAATTTATTTAATGTTGTCCCTGAACTTTTGACAGTTGTTCAATTTAATCCATAGACTGTATGAAATGTTCAATGTTGTATTTTCATTGATTCAAGTTCAAGTACAATATCAAACATTTTCATACAATCTAGGGATTGAATCAACATACACTGAAGTTTAAGAATCGCATTGAACAAATTAAAGTTCGGGGACGACATTGCACATCGGATCAAATTTCATGGACCAAATTGCATATTGAATCAAAGTTAACGGATCATTTGTGTCATTTACTATTTAAAGAAAGAGGAGGCCAGTTTTTTTTTTTCTCGAGAGTATCCACTATCCATCATTCGCGAAGAGAGGAGATCCATTTCACACCAGACTTTTTCTCTGCTTTGCGCCACTATCAACAAAAACACACTTTGTCGTCGTGCTTTGCCTCCCCATCGCCGTTCGCTGCCATGTCTTGCTTCCGCGCCGCTTTCGCTGCCATCCCGGACTTCTCGCGGCCAAACAGTGAAGAGCTCCCACTACAGAGATAGTAATCCGTTAGCTTTTCCTTCTGGCGGTTCACTTCGAGAATGGCCGCAACTCAAAGACCTCAAATAGGTCACTCCCCATGGATATAAAAATGAAAAAAAAAGAGAAACGATGAAACATAGCCAAGAAAGGAAAGGAGAGGCCCAAGCCAAAGAGAGCAAAAGATGCAATCATCCCATACGTCAGCTACAATGACGTCACTTTATATTATATTTACTGTTGGCATCGGATCCCCCAGGTCACAAATCTTGGATCTTCAGTTGTTCAAACCTCAAAAACATTATTTTAATCTTCGCTTACTGCTCTAATGGCGTGACCCGGTCCATAAAACCCCAAGAAATCTCCCACCATCGTCGTCAACAATCTCACTTCTCTCTCTCTCTCTCTCTCTGCATTGTTTCTCTCCATCATGGGCAGCGAGTCGAAGCAAAGCCTCCACATCGCCATGTTCCCGTGGCTCGCCCACGGCCACATCACTCCCTTCCTCGAGCTCTCCAAGTTCCTCTCCCTCCGCGGCCACGCCGTCTCCTTCCTCTCCACCCCCGGCAACGTCGCTCGCCTCGCCGGCGCCCACCCCGAACTCCCTCCCTCCCTCCGCCTCGTCTCCCTCCCCATGCCCCGCGTCCCCAACCTCCCCAGCTCCGCCGAGTCCACCTCCGACTTGGACATTGACTCGGTCCCCTACCTCAAAAAGGCCTACGACCTGCTTGAGCCAGCCCTGGCCCGGTTCCTCTCGGACGGCTGCATTGACTGGGTGATCCACGACTTCGCCAGCCACTGGCTCCCACGGGCCGCCGCTCGGCTCGGGGTCCGCTCGGTGTTCTTCAGCACCGTCAACGCCACCACGCTTGCTTTCCTCGGCCCGCCGTCGGAGCTCATCGGCGGCCGGTGCCATAAGCCAGAGGACCTGACCTGCGTGCCGAAGTGGATCCCGTATGAGTCCACAGCTTGCTTCAGGCTTTATGAGGTACTGAAGCACCAGCGGTGCATGGACGACGAGGTCTCCGATTTCTGCAGGTTCGGCCACGTGATCGACGGCTGCGATTTCGTGATCGTGAGGAGCTGCCGCGAGTTCGAATCGGAGCCGTTGAGCTTGTTGCCGGAGATTTACCAGAAGCCCGCGATTCCAATCGGGCTAGTGACGCCAGCTATCCGAGACGAGGTTGGAGCCGACGATGAGAAATGGAAAGCCCTGGAAAGTTGGCTCAGCGCCAAGCGCGAGAAATCGGTGCTTTATATCGCGCTTGGAACCGAAGTGATTTTGAGTAGCGAGTTGACGAACGAGTTGGCCGCCGGGATTGAGAAGTCCGGGTTACCGTTCGTTTGGGTGGTTAGGAACTGCCTCGTGCCGGCCGGGTTCGAGGAACGAGTCTCGGACCGAGGGTTCGTCTGGGTGGGCTGGGCCCCGCAGACTCGGATCTTGGCCCACGGGGCAATCGGCGGGTTCCTGACGCACTGTGGCTGGAACTCCACGACCGAGGGGCTGAGCCGCGGGCTGCCCCTGGTGCTCTTCTCCGGGGGGAGCTCGGATCAGGGCGTGATGGCCCGGTTCCTGCACCAGAAGCGGGTCGGGTTCGAGGTGCCCCGGGATGAGGCGGGCGGGTCATTCACGGGCGACGTGGTGGCCGAGTCGATCCGGCGGGTCATGGTGGAGCCCGAGGGCGAGCCGATTAGGGCAAATGCATGGGCCATGAAGGAGGTGTTTGGCGACATGGAATTGCAAAACAAGTACATGGAGGAATTCGCAGGGATCTTAGAGAAAAGTGCCACTGAGGACCAAAAGATGGCGAAGTAAATCTGCAAGACGAGTATTGCTAAGTTTATCAAATCGATATATCAAATTGATAAGTACGGTAATGCGATCAATTTTTATCGGATGTTGAATATGACCCAATTTAAGATTCTATTGAGTTTACCTTTCACATAAAATTTAAATGATATTAACTTTAGTAAACCAATACATCATTCATGTGAATTCGCTATATGCGGAGTTTGCAAAAGTTATTAATGGGGTCGATTATATATGATTTCAGTCAATCTAATCATTTCATGAATAGACAGAAGCTACACAAACGGCAAGATGTAACGTATTCAATTGATTAATTAAAAGTCGGACGAAAGCTACCATTATAAGATATCCTAAAAGCCAAAAACATTTTGTGCCTATGTAGCACCGACACGGACACGCGACACATGACACGACACGCCGACACGTCATTTCTCAAAAAATAAAAAATTTCGACACGTTCCGACACGTTAATATTAAATATAAATTTATAATAAATGCATAAATAAATAAATAATAAGAGCATAGAATTAATTTATACTAAAAATATTAATCGAATATTTGTTAATATCATTCATTGTTTTAATTTGACAGAGATTGAATGAGAAATTCAAAAATTGCAAACATGAAAGAGTAAACTTAAAGGAATATGTCCTATTTTCTTATACTTGTTGGAGATTAGTAAGATTTCTTATAATCCTAGACAAAATTCGGAGTTCATGATATAGACTCGCTTGGAGCTCCTCTACAAAAAAAGGTTTGAGAAAAATGAAAATTCTGGACAAAAACTCTCGAAGTATGACCAAAAGAAAAGAAAATCACTAAATTTGCCACGGAAAATGTGAGAGATAACTCAGCCAATAACATAGACCAAAAGAGATAACTTGGAAGCGATGCTTGCTAGAGGCGGAAAAAAAGCAAAAAAAAAATTATGACTTTAAGTATGTGGGGGCAACGGAACGGCGCCAACGAGAAGAGAAGCGTTTATCGTCACTCACGGGAAGATCAAAATTTATAAATGAGAAACTTTAGAGTAATAATATTCTTCTTTCCCTTTATTTTTGTTATTTTCATTATTTTTCATATATTTATATTTATATATATATATATTATTATTTTTTGGTAACTAGGGAACCCCGTAAGCCAACAAATGGCGAGCAAACTGGGGGAGCGATTGCGGGACCCACCACCATAGTACTCTAGGTAAAAATCCCCAATGACGCCCTGGGATTCGAACTTCTCCCCTTTGTGAGGGGAAGAGAGCCCGAGCCAGCTGCGCCGTTGTGGGCGGTGGTTTCATATATTTATATTTTGACCCCTCAAGTATTAAAAAATTTTAAAATTGACCCTGTACGTGTCGGAATCGCGTATCGAAATTTTAGACAGAGTTGACCACGTGTCGGATTTTCTGACACTCGTTGACCGCGTGTCGAAACATGTCGAAGCATGTCGGAGCGTGTCGAACACGTATCGGAGTGTCGAACACGACACATGAAGGCTTCCAAAGAGTGTTGGTGCTTCTTAGCTTTGTACACTCAAATGTATGAGAGGGAGGAGACAGGGTGAAAAAAAATAATTAAAACCCGACATTGCAGGTGACCCAATTTAAAAATTCGCCTCGATTAGCATAAGAAAACTAATCCTAAGAAAATGAAATAAAATAATGTATTCGAAGAAGACTAATATAGATTGAAAGCCATTACGCGACAAGTACGTGCGCCCGGCCGGGGGGTTGCTTCTGAATGAGAATCATAGAATTCAAATAATATAAATATAAGGCTAAGATTGGAATTTTCATATAAACTTAGAAATTTGGAGCTGATGATTAGAATCCATCATGAAGCTAAAACAGTACGACATATATATATTAGTCTTGTCATATGAATGGACTGAGTCGTCGAATCAAAAATAACCGACCCAAATTTACTCATTTAATTTATTTTAACCTATTTTTATGTAATACAAATCTAGTAATCAATACCCAATCACATACCAACCCAACTTACTTTATAAAAACAGTACACTTATATAGTTAATCAAAATTAGGAAAACTTATACCCAAACTAAAGTGAAAGCAGAGTGAGCAAGCACGAGATCAAGTGAAGGCGAGAGAGGGTCTTAGAGTTGAGTTGAGTCTAAGTTATGAACCCATTTAACACTTATATTGTTTTAGGTCTTACCATCTAAAACCCATAAATGACCTATTTACTAAATATAATTAAGTGATATAACTACCCAGCCCATCAAATATGGGTTAAAATGAGTCTAATATATAAAGGCATGGTGTTATGTCCTATTTTGACAGTCTAATTTATGATAGCATGGTGCTATGGATAATCAGAATAGTCTAATTTAACAAAACACATATACAAAGAAGGCCGCACCATCCATGTGCCTGGTGTAAAATTTTGCAAGTTCATCACTAACTATTCTAAAAGGTTCAATTGATAAATGAAGATGTAATTTAATATTTAATATACTAACACTATGCATTACACCTAAGCTGGACTTTACTAGTATTTTAACACTTCTCCTCACATTACACTAGGGTGTGATATAACAAGGGAGACAAATAATGGGTTTGAAAATATCTGAACTTAAACTTTCTGGCTCTAACACCTTGTGAAATTTTATGAAATCAAAACCAACTATTCTAAAAGTTTAAACCATTGAAAGAATGTAATTGCTTCAACTTATGTATTATTATAGGAAATAATATATTCAAGAAAATTCCACAAATGATGACTTTACTTGCCAATAAATTCTTCTCATATTAAAACACGGAAACAGTTTTTTTTTTTAAATACTTTAATCATATATTACCAATTGAAAGGACATTGAGAAGAAAAAACTTAACGTGCGATTTTGGTATAAGATTATCGTTATGTTTTCGGTTTTGATAGCTGTAACCAACAGCCGATTAAATTATAATAGAATCAGGAAACAAGCTTTCTATAGAAAAGGAAAAGGTTACTTATGAAATAACCTAAACTATACAATTTCGGAAATAATTTCTAGAATTGACTTATATGGTTTAGAAGATTATACTTCTATCATTTGCTAAAGTAAGAGACACAGTAAAGATAAAATAGTAGGCCTAAGCATTGCAGGAGCCTTCCACTAATCTGTTACATGGGTGTTTGTTGTATCAATAGTCAAACTGTCATTCAAAGCTGTGTTAGCATTTACTTTCATTTGGATCAATTATTCATTTGGCGGACCCTTCACGTCATCACCAGAATCTTTTAACGTGATTAGAGAAAAATAGCTTTGCTAAAAATTTCATCATAAAGTGTCATGTTCATGTCAATTTCAAATTGAATTATATCATATCGAGTCGAGTTCAGACCTCTCTCGATAAATTATTGTCAAGTCAATGAAATATTATAAACATCCTCATGTTCTTTTTTTTTTTTTTTTTTTTTTTTGGTTGGGGGAGGCATACTGGGCCCTTTGACTCGATATTCTTTTAGTCGAGCGCTAGCACCACTTTAGAGTCGGGCTCTTCTGCTATCGATGAAACCGGTCTAGATCCAAAACATTTCTTAAACTGCAATCGACTCATTTAGATGTGCATGTCACGGCTACTGGCCATTACCAAATGAAAGCACGGCCCAAAGGATCCGCACCTCGATTCTGTAGGCTTTGTTCAGTCTCTAATATACACGACCGGCTTGCGCAACGTTCGCAAATTGCAAACGATCCAATTATCGACGCGATCGATATTCTACCATTCGGGCGACGAGCTGATCCTGCCGCCTTCTTCTGGCCCTTCGGCACGCATTAGTTGTTCTCATAGTCAATTTGTCGGCAGTATGAATGATCTCAACAGAGACTAAATCACGAAATCTCTCCAGGCCGAAACAGGATTGCCAAGCCATTTGGGCCTGCGATGCTTGACAGATCCCATTCGCGACACCATGGGTCGTTGTCATAGATTTCGCCCATCAAATTTCTGGTTTCGGGTTCTCTCAAGTTCGAAACGTCATCCGGAAAAGCCGACGAGTTCTGATGATTCATGCCCCTTTTGCCAACCTGCCTTAATCTTCGAGAGGCTTCATATCCTGAATGATCGCATGCATGCTCCTATGTAAAGTTCTCTGACTGGAGTCAGGTCGATGTGGCATCGAAGAACGAATAAAGCTTTGCTAAGAGAAGATCGGAGCGAAAAAATCGACTAGCTGCATAGGCGCAAGGAATGGCCAAGGCGCTCCAACCAGGCTTATCACATAAAGCTCAGCGATATTATGTACATATCTGTGTATGGTACTGCAATACTACAGAATAAGAGTGTCTGTGAGTGCAGAGATATCAGATGCAAAGGAGCGAAAGTACGAACTCTTGAAATGCTGGTATGTATGATATCGTGTCTCATGAATCAAGTTGCACAAACTCGAGAGCATTTGCATCCGGATCTCTCGTGAAAATCGCCGGCCTCCCCGACTTGCTAAGCGTGTAAGGAATGCCTGCAAGTAGAATGGCCAAACAATTACTCAACTTAGTCGCTGTGCAGTTTTAAGACATAAATCCGACGAATTAAATGCCCGTGCTTCATGAGATGCGTGTACTGCTTGCCAAAGAGTAAGGAAAGATTTACATACCAGCTTTATCAAGGACGGCCTTCAGCTTAGACACATCCTTAATAGAGATGCAGGTGTGACGGTCTCGGCCCCCATGTTCGGGTCTTCCGGTCAAGGGGTCTGGATTTGGGAGCTCCATCAGGTGAATCATCTCGGAACCCACCCACAACCATGCACCACGATAGGGAAGTTTGTCATCCGGACGTGCTTCGTTTATCTCGAGACCTAACTTAACATAAAAGATCGACAAATCATGACGGTTCTTTCAAAAGGTAGTATTCTTGTACCTGAATGTTGGCATGGGAAGTCGGACTTACCAAGAAGGTTTTGATAATAATCGAGCGACCTTTCAAGATTTTCACATAGGATTCCTACATGATGAATGCTGAGGAAACCAATATCTGCATAAACGTTTGACGTTACCAAAGCTCAAAGGCTCGCAAAAGCAAAATGATGCCATCAAACAAGAACTTCTACAACCTTGTGGATTCAGTATTACGAGATGATCATTCTTTGACCAGACCAGACAAGCAAACGAGTGACAATCAGTGATTCTGCAAGTTATTTCTCCACCCACAGCACAGAAAAGAAACGGATAAGTTTTGTTCTGCTGGGCAGACTGATCTGATCAATTTACTCCTGAACTCCTAATTAACCATGCAGAAGAGATGTGCTTTGCAGTTTGGAATTCGACATGAAATGGGAGGTTAACATTTCGACTCAATTCATTGACTCCAATTCTCCATCTGATGTCAACCAGCAACTAAACAAAATTCAGTAAATCACACACAGAAGTGACACGATCCATAAAGAAATACTTGGAACCAAACGATTTCCGTTGCTTAAGCAGATAGAATTTCGAAAGTAAAAGAAAAGTAGTAGCCAGATTACTTTGAACTGCCAGGATGCTAAGATGCTAGATATACGCGAGCACTGGTGCAAAATCAAAAGTGCATCGAGAAAACAGAAGTTCTGAAACGACTGTCTAATCACCATTTCTGTTGGCCGCCGCATCTGCTTCTCTCGTTAGCATTGCCCCTTCAACAGTTGCTTGAGCTTTCACCGCGAGACGGCATCTGCCGCCACCTCGGACCGCACCACGTCGAATTGCTGCTCGTGGTGCGCTTGTGCACAAGCCATTACCTGTACAGTGGTTCACCTGAATGCAAAGGAGAAAATTCATCAAACAGTTTTCAGCCAACCAAGGAACCTGGCATTGGAGAACAACTTTAACTTGTGCAACTGCAAGCATGTACAAGAAGCCGAAAATGCAGAGAGATTATATGAATCCGTATCTCCTTCCACAAAAAATTAAACTTTTCCCCCTCCTTCCATTCCCAGCCACAAACAACGCATACCCAATTAAACTTACTCATTACCTGTATCGATTAACGACTCAATTCTTGAGCGCGAACAAACAAGAGCCATCAAAGCCTCAAAGGGCGACGAGAACGCAGCGGGGGGGACTTAAAACCAGAGACCCAGATCAAGAAACCGCGGGAATAATTCAAAGGAACCCACCAGAAGACGATTGAGGTCGAGCAGACGGGCAAAAAAGATCGTGAATTTTCGGCACCGACCGACGAGGAAACGACCCAGATTCCCGCGGACGAATCGAAAAAACAGAGGATCGAAGGAGGAACTAGTCAACGATAGCTGTAGCAGCAGCAGTTATCTACCTTGTTCTGCAGAGGTACGGCAGGTGATGATGGGCTGAGAAGAGACGCCATGATCGAGCAGAGATGGATCCACGAATCCTGGAACGGGTTTTTTCTTTTGCTTTTGCTCCTTTTTCGTGCCTTCGATAATTATTATTATTATTTTAAGGCTGTGTATGAGCGCAGCATGAATCAACCGCGGCCTCAAAATTCAGGAATGAATAGGAGCCACAGGTTCCCCGTCCTTCGCGGGATGGTTCAGGGGATTTTACAAAATTGGGGATGCTTTTTTGGAGATGGGTGTGAATGGAGTGACCAAAGGGGTATTTCAGAAAATTTAATTGCTGAAGATGAGAGATAAAGGGGTTGATAAAGACGCTAGGACGTCGTGTCTCTTGGAAAATATCGATAGATTTTGTTTGTTTCCCCAAAAAATAAATAATTTAAAAAGCACTTTTTTAAAAATAATTACATACAAAATTAAATAGATAATAAATATTTTCATCGTCTACGAAAATACTTAAATATAAAATTATTATTGATGATATAAATATTTTTATTGATTAATTATTTCGACAATACTAGTCATTATTTTTAAGTATAGCGTTTTCGGATCATTCATTTTCCGCAATACAAACAGAACTTATTACCTTCTCTAAGTTGATAAAATCCAAAATTTGCCACCAATATGAAGAGTGCCTCGGGAAATTGCTTAGAGGTGGAAAATTAATCTAGAGACTTCCCAATTTATCATACCTAAAAAATAAAATTTGCCTTCTCAAGATGGTATTTTAAAAAGTTAAGGCATTTTTCATTTCATAAAAGTAGAATTTTAAAAGCCGTGAATTTAAAAAAAAAAAAAAAAAAAAGGGCAAATTGTCAAAAAATTTCAGTGAACCATTTTCTTCACGATGTAGTCATTTCTCTCCGTGCTATTAGTCCAATATCAAAGTCGTCAGTATAGAAAGCACCGTAGCGAAAAATTAAAATAGTAATGTGAAAGCGCCTTTCTTAATCATAAACTTATGAAATCGCTAATTTTAGTAAAGGATCGGGTCAATCTACTGTTGATTATGTCAAACCCTACCATCAAATTGCAATCAGAGTCATCTGCTTTCGGTCCCTCCATACGACAAGGAATGGAAAAGGAAGAAGAGGAAAATACCAAAAGGAAAGATGGCCCGTTTTGACATTTGACGATTCCAGACGCTGGTTGACCCGCTGACTTTCGGGAGACGGTTCAACCGCAAATGGGAACGCTACTTTCCTCGTCATGGCTGAAATGACTCGTACCTTAAAAAACCAATCGCCAAGCTGGCATTGAATTGAATGGAATGGCTCCTCGTATCAGAGGAAAACATGGTTATTGACCTGCCCATATTTTAATCCTAATGAACTTGTTGACTATTTCGATTAACGATTGTTATGCATGATCACGTGCACGAAATAATCCCGTGTTGACAAGTGGGGACGAGATAAATTGCTGACATTTTCTCGAGAAAAATACCAAAAAAGTCATAAACCTATTACATTGATACCAATTCAGTCCTAAACTTTTCAATTGAACTAATTCAGTCCTAAACATTTTAATATTGGTACCAATTCAATCCATTCGGCCAACGCTGACGTGAACGTCGGCCGGTAGCCGAACGCTGACGTGGCAATTTTTATGATTTTTTAATTATTTTTTCGAATTTTTTATTAATTTTTTTCTTTTTTCTTTGTTTTTTCCTCTCTCTTTTTTCGGCCTTCTTCCTAGCGGTGTCTGGTGAGCTTCCGGTGAGGCTCTGCGGATTATAAGATTCAATTTGTTTCACAAAATAAATTTTTTATTTGCATTTATTTTTATCATTCATTCTTCGTAAAAATAATCACATCCCAAAATAATTATAAGTTCATAAAATTTATGATCACATTGTAGTTGTTGTGATTTATACTTACGTTACAAAATGTTCGATTCGCATAATTGGCAATAGAGAATTTAAAAGCCTCTCTGAGCTTTGAATAACATGGCTTCCATAAAAGTAGTTAAAGAAGATGAAGTTGCGAGCGCATTAGTAGATTACATTTGACGATTGTGGCCATTAAATCAGGAAAATCCGGGTTTTTATCATGAAAAGTCCATGCAATATGAGGAATTTCATGTTATTATGCCGTAAGCGGTGACCTGGGCTTTGAGCGTGACGGCCGGAAGTCACTGATGACGGGTCGATAACATGTTGGCCTGTTCCACAACACATGGCGTCAACAGTTTCGGTAGGATTTACCAAATGAAAAAAATGGTGGGGCGAAAATAGAAACGTTTTTCAAGAGTGTGAATGCATGCGATTACACTCGGTGCGGAAGTCAAAAGGGCGTAATTATCTTTTGACTTGCTTTGGAGAGTCAATTAGACTCCTACTGGTTGATTTTTGAAAAGCTATGAGATATTTTACTTCCACTTGTGTATTGATTGACATGGGAAATATAAAATACTGGATCGAGTGCACCTGTAAATTGAATTATTAATTTCTTTGTGCATTCCATAAAAATTCGAGACATTGTTCCGTAGCAATATAGTAATGTGATTGGTTAGGACTTGTAGCGTCGGCCTTTCTCCATGCTCTAAAGTATCACTTAATATACCTCTAAGGTAAATGTACAATATTTAATAATTTACAATCTTTCTTTTCTCTTTACGAATTATTATATTTAGATGTGAGAAAGCCGTAACCAATGAATGATCTCCGACTTCGATACAAGAATTGCTCTCATGCATAAAAAAATATGATTAGATTTAACATTGCATAGGCTATAAACGCCCCCTATTGCTGAGATAAATTCTCATATAAACTAAGTAAATTTAAATAATAAGCGTGAGTTGATATAGATCATCGCCCAACATCAATATATACCGTGGAAATTCATTAAAGTTTTATACCGAGCATTCAATGCGTTAAAAATTACGTTTTTTGTTCGGTATCTTTTTTTTTTTTTTTAAGGAAAATATAGGAAGGCACGGAGTACTTTAGAATCCGGCAGAACCGGCGGGTTTCATAGTTTTCCCGGCGGTTCCGATAGCTTACGGGAAGGAGGTCTCCGACTCCGAAACCTCGTGACGGACGTCTACTCGCTTTGGGACTGTACATATATTCCATAGATAAGCAACCCCGCGAAGCTTCTCCATCTCTTCCCCTCTCTATATTATTCGCAGCAGCGTCGAGAATAAATCCAATTTCTTTTACGTAATTCTCATTTTCTTTAATTTAAAACGAGAAGGACGCCAAACAAAACCATCAACTTCCTCCCGACCGCGTAAACAAAACCCAGGATCGCGTTTACTATTCCAAAAAAAAATTAAAAAAGAACCTTAATATTTCCAAAAGTCAAGTCACTCTCCGGCTTCAGCGATCATCTCCCACTTTTCCACCGCGTTCACACGGCCACCGCACACGCTTTCCCCTCCAAACCGTATAAAAAGCTCCGACCACTTCCGATGACTTGTATTCAAACCAGCCTCCCCCAGGCGTTCACATTCCCCGTTCATACATCAGATCTCTTCTTCTCCCCCCACCACCCCGTCGATGGAGCTTACTTCGTTCCCATTTCTCAACCCGGACGCTCCCGACGACCTCTCCCCCTTCTCCAGCTTCCTCTTCCCCGACATGGCCAGCTTCGCCCCGGCCGGCGACGACGACGGTGGCGCCGGCGCCGGCGGTCCTACTCGTTCGGCGCCGGCGGTAGCGGGAGCGGGAGCGGGAGCGGGAGCGGGCGCCAGCCCTTTAAGCGCCGCAGGAAGGAGGAAGGAGGAGGACAGCACGGCAATGGCGATGGCGGCGGCGGGTCGGTGGGAGAGATCGTGGCATCGCTGGCTTTGCTCGAGGAGGAGGAGAAGCGCGAGAGGGAGAGCTTCTTCGCCGAGTCGATGCGAGGGAAGGCCACCCTGGATTGGAGCTACGGTCGGGAGGTCCAAGCGGCCGGGGATTACTACACCCAATTCCAGGCGCATTACGACGGCGCGAACGAGCTCGAGATGAAGAAGAACAAGCGCACCAGGCAGTCGGCCGCCGCGGCTGCGGCGGCGGTGGCGGCTGCGGCGGCGGAGGGCAGTGAGGGCGACGCGCCGGCGCAGGGCGTGGGCCAGCATCGGCGGCTTTGGGTGAAGGACCGGTCCAAGGATTGGTGGGAGAAGTGCAGCAGCCCGGCGTTCCCCGAGGAGGAGTTCCGGCGGGAGTTCCGGATGAGCAAGGCCACCTTTGAATTCATCTGCAACGAGCTCGACGCCGCCGTCACGAAGAAGAACACGATGCTGCGGGACGCGATCCCGGTGCGGCAGCGCGTCGCGGTGTGCGTGTGGCGGCTCGCGACGGGGAGCCGCTCCGCCTCGTGTCGAAGCGGTTCGGCCTCGGCATCTCCACGTGCCACAAGCTGGTCCTCGAGGTCTGCTCCGCGATCCGCAACGTCCTCATGCCCAAGTTCCTCCAGTGGCCCGACGACGGCCGGCTCGCGGCCATCAAGGAGGAGTTCGAGGCGGTGTCGGGCATCCCGCGCGTGTGCGGGGCAATGTACACGACCCACATCCCGATCATCGCCCCGAAGATCAGCGTCGCCGCGTACATGAACAGGCGGCACACGGAGCGGAACCAGAAGACGACGTACACGATCACGGTCCAGGGCGTGGTCGACCCGCGGGGCGTGTTCACGGACGTGTGCATCGGGTGGCCCGGGTCGATGCCCGACGATCAGGTCCTCGAGAAGTCGGCGCTGCACCAGAGGGCCGGCAAGGGGCTGCTGAAGGACGTCTGGGTGGTGGGCAACCCCGGGCACCCGCTGACGGACTGGGTCCTCGTCCCCTACACGCACCAGAACATCACCTGGACGCAGCACGCGTTCAACCAGAAGCTCGCGGAGGTCCGGGGCGTGGCGCGGGAGGCGTTCGCGCGGCTCAAGGGGCGGTGGGCGTGCCTGCAGAAGCGGACCGAGGTGAAGCTGCAGGACCTGCCGGTCGTGCTCGGGGCGTGCTGCGTGCTGCACAACATCTGCGAGGCGAGGAACGAGGCCATGGAACCGGACACTAGGTTCGAGATCTTCGACGACGAGATGCTGCCCGACAACCCGGTCCGGTCGGCCGCCGCGGCGCAGGCCCGGGATCAGATCGCGCACAACCTGTTGCACCATGGGCTCGCCGGCACTTCTTTTCTATAGCGGTCTCTAGTAGGATCGGAGCTTTTGGGTCATCTGATTAGTTTGCCTTTTTCGATTTTTGATTTGACCATACTTATTATTTTAATGGATGTGGGTATAGAATAAAGTGATTTTGATCATTAGGCTTGGGATTGAGGAAAATACGGTACCTGGATAGTTTCTAACATACGGAATTCATACACGTTTTCGTGTTTGGTTAACGTGTCCCCTCTCAATATTCTCCTTCTTTATTTCGATTTTCGTCAATCCGTTTTCTTCTCGTCAATATAGATGATCGAGATTTATATTTCGACATGAGAAATACTTACTAATTATTTCTCATATGATCTATGTATATATTCCTTATATACAAATGTCTTCCTAAATGGGCTCAAATAATTTCTTTTTTCTTTTTGGGATTTCGATTGATGAGGTTGACAAAACGAGGGAATCCCATGCTTCGATCTGATTCATGATGACAAGAAATTTGGCGGCTGCAGGGATTTTTCAGTGGATTCCTTAAGCAAGCCATCCAGTTTGGGCGGTGCCCCACGCTGAGTTGACTTCTTAAATTCGTGAGGAAGGATCTCTCCTTCTCCTTCTCTTCTCCTTGTCCTTTTTCTTCAGCTCTTCAACTTTGACCAGGAAGCAAGTTCTCTGATTCTTTGAAATTGACGACTGTTGTAGCTCTCGAGTTCATCCTTACATTTGGAGAATTTTGGTCCGCGGGTGCCACGTGAATCTCGCGAAAAAAGATGTTTAGACAGCCAATTTTCTCTTCATTTCCCCGTTAACTCTAATTTGTTATATTTTTTTTGAATTGCTTCTCTCTTTTATGTATATGCGTGTGCAGTGCTCACGGAATTGAATTCCAAATCTTATACTCTCTGACCCCACCCTCCAAATTCCTTTACCAATAGGGCCGCATCCCTATTGACTAATTCGTTATGTTTTTTTTTTTTTTTTTTAACAAAGACTAATTCGTTATGTTGACTGACCAGAAGTACATGTTGTTAATTTCATTTTATTCGACAACAAGTGTTGGCTAATATCATATTATCAAATTGAGTGTGTGGTGAGCTACCCAAAAAAATATTGAACTATGAAAAGCTGACCGTATATCAAGAGAGTGGTCGGGATGTAAATATTTTCGTATTCAACTACTACGTATCTCAATTTAAGTTATTTTGAGCAAGTGTGATTGGTTCCAAAATTGATAAATTCTATAATTAAGACTTTGTAAGAATCGCTTCTCAATTTTGTGGAACTTAGAGCGCGCATAACAACCATTTTGTTTCTCCATTTTTCTATTTTTCAATTCTCCAAAACAAGTTTGAATAGAAATTAGTTTGGTAACGTAATTTTATTTTTCTATTTATAGAACAAATTTTCACTCAATAAATAGATTTGAAATGGAAATCAGAAGTAATTTTTGTTTTTTTTTATAATCTTGAAAAAAAAAATTCATCGCTCTCCTTTTTACCAGTTGGTCACCCGCCTGCCATCCGCTTGCTTGCCTTTAGACTACCGCCCGCCCACTTTCCATTTGACCGTTGTCCACCCGTCGCTCGCCTGTTGCTCGCCGTCCGACCGTCGCTAGCCCATCGCCCGTTGTTCGACCGTCGCTAGCCCATCGCCCGTTGTTCGACCGTCGCTAGCCCATCGCCCGTTGTTCGACCGTTGCTCGCCCATCCCCACCCGTCATCTGCCCATTTGCCCACCTGTGTTGTTCTCATTCTTCCTCATACAGAGCATATCGTATTTTATATGTGTTCAATGCATTCAACATGCTCTGCTAAAACCATCGTTGTTCACTGATTTTAAGTTGCAACCCAAAAGGAGGAAAGGATGGTGTGTTGCCCTGCTAAAACAGAGTTATAACTTATTCATAGTTTTTAAGTTGTAAACCAAATAGAGGAACTGAGGACCATTCAGTACAAGAAAAATTCATAGACAGCTTCTCAGCTATAAGGCATTCGATACACCTTAGTCCAATCCAGGTGCATTTTACATTACATTGATATTACCCTAAGTGCAATAGAATCACCGGATCAACATCCAAATACATGAACATCACGGGAAAAAAGACACTGCAAGTTCTTGCGCCCCAGGACGTTCCCTTCAAGGAGATATTTCCCCAACTGCAGACAAGTTTCCCATAGCTACAATGATGATTAGTACCACGGGAATGATCGCCCGCTCCTGCATCCAAGTTACCGCAATGCTGCCATAAAGGACTTGTTCCCCTACATAGAGGGTTTCTAATAAAATTATTAGCTGGTAAAACACCCGGTAGTGCCCAAACCTTAAGCCAAATAGGTTTAATCATTACCGTTATCGAAAAAATAGCGTCAAGTAATAGTTGGAAGCCTTGGCGATGGACTCTGTATTTCCTCAGTTAACGGTGCGCTGGCTATGTGCAAACATAGGAAGAGAAATAAGAGAGCAATTTTGCTCCTGGGTAGCTTCACACGGAGAGACATAGCATCATTTTATGACTCTTAAGTGGTGATGGATATCACAACGGGAAATAAAAACAAAAAATGAGAAATAAAAAGTATTTTCATTACTCACTTTTGCTACTAGCTAGTCTCGGCCACTTGCTCACTGTCGATCGCCATCCTCACTTGCCGCCCACTCACGAATCGCCCATCGCTCGACCATTGCTCGACTATTGCTTGTTGCTCCCCCGCCTGCCGCTCGACTCAACATATTGTACTTTTACGAATTTAACCATAAACTTTTCAATTTTGTCAATTGAATTCTTAACATTGTCACATCTTGTAATAGGTTTTGAAAAAGAAAAAAATAAAAACTAATTAAAAACTTGAAGATATTATACAAATTGTCCACGTTAGCATCGACCGTGCTATGTAGAATGGGTGACGTTTGCCTCAACAATTTTCGTCAAGAATTTTCCTCACGGACTCAATTAGCAAAACGTAAAAAGATTTATGACTCAATTAATAAAATTGAAAAGTTTATGACTTAATTGATAAAAGTATAATAGATGCAAGATAATCAACGAAGAAAGAACAACATGTCATGTATCTCATTCTCTTTTGGGTCAAACCCCTAAAAAACCCCAAACTTTAGGTTTAATCATAAATTTGCCCTGAACTTTTTTTTGTCTAAGGAAAAACCCCAAAGTTTATGTTCAGTCTCAAATCTGCCCCAAAATTTTCTTTTATCTCAGAGAAAGCCCTAAACTTTCGGTCCAATCCTAAATCTATCCCAAATTTGATTTTGTCTAAAAAAATTACCAACTTTTAATCTACTCTCAAATCTACCCCATAATCTAGTCCCAAATTAACGTGGCATGTCCATAGTGATAATAAATAAACATTGGCAAAGAGACATAGAAAATTACATTCAAAATAAAACCATTATAGAATGTAAAAATTAGGGACCACTAACTGCGACTTTTGGACAAAGAGCTAACAGGGGCAAATTTAAGACTAGAGTAAAAATTGATGATTTCCTTTTTGAAAAAAAAAATTGGGATAGATTTGGGATTGAACATAAAGTTTGAGATTTTTTTTTAGATAAAAGAAAAGTTCGAGGCAAATTTCGGACTAAACCTAAAGTTTAGAGTTTCTCCGGGACCCAAAAAAAAATGGTTAGGACAGACTTGAAACTAGACCTAAAATTTGGGTTTTTTTTTCTCAAAAAAAAAGTTTGGGGCAAAATTGAGATTATATCTAAAGTTTGGAGTTTTCTCTAAAAAAAAAATTGGAGCAGATTTGGGACTAAATATAAACTTTGACGTTTTTTTCTGGAAAAATTGGGGCCATAATTGTGATGAGACCTTTTTTGTCCAAATACTCTCACCTACTTTATACTCTACAATCAGATAAGTGGACGGATGATATGATTTATCAATAGGGATTCTATAGATTTTTCCCGTCGTATCCGACGAATTTAAATACAGTTACATCAAAATAAATACAAACCACTAAAATCAATAGATTCTCGTAGAATAACGTCAAATCTACAATTCCATCACACGCAAGGCAACCCCGTAATTTCCCACGGCATGACATTCATCATACATCCTTTGCACAGAACCCCGAAGTTCCGGGCCTCTTTCCCTCAGATTCGTTCACGACCGTTGGATCTCCAGGATCGCCGAGCTGGCCTTTCTCCGGTAGGCCCCACCCGGCCAAAATTCCGTGCAACACGTCATCGAGGTCGGGGCCGCACACGCACCCGATGATGAAAACCAAAGAACCGTTCAGCACAAGAAAAACTAAATAAACAGCTTCTCTTGCAACTAAAAAGCATTCAATACATCTTAATCCATTGCAGGTGCATTTTACATTACATTGATATTACACTAAGTGCAACGGAACCACCAGAATTTAACGTCCAAGTACATAAGCATCACCGGAACAAGACACCACAAGTTCTTGTGCTCTCAAGGTAGAAATATACTACAGTGAGAATAGCTACAACAATGATCAATACCACAAGAATGATCGCCCACTCCGGCATCCAAGTTCTTGCAATGCTGCCGCAAAGGACTTGCTTCCACGCATAGAGGGTTTCAAATAAAATTATTAGCCGATAAAACAACCATCAGTGCCGAAACCTTAAGCCAATCAATTTAGTTGTTACCGTCGTCGGGAAAAAGGTGTCTGATAACAGTCATAGCCTTGGTGATGGACTCTATATTTCCTCAGTTAATGGTGCGCTGGCTGTGTGCAAACACAAAAAGAGAAATAAGAGAGTGATTTTGCTCCTAGGCAGCTTCACACACATAGAGACATAGAGTCATTTTATAACTTTAAGCGGTGATATATATCACAATGGGAAATAAAAACGAAAATGAGAAATAAAAAAATTTCTCATTATTCACTCTCACTACTAGCTGGTCACTTGCCCGTCGTCCGATCGCCATCCACTCGCTCATCGATCGCCAGTCGCTTGCCTACCGATCGCTCGTTGCCCGCCCATAGATCGCGCACCCTCGCCTGCCCATCCGCCACCTCCAATTACTACCTATCCAGGAGGGGGAAATTTTGTATCATTATCAAAAGTATTTATATTTCAAGCATAAAAATTTTATATCATTATGAAATGCATATTTTTGCTTAAAAACTCGTCCGGAAAATAAAAATGGAAAATTTAATTTCTAGAACAAAACGATAATCATTTGTGCACTTAAAATTTATTGTATTTATTTTGAAACTGACATTGGAATATATCTTGTTTGTCCAATTGATTATAGGGTCTACCCATGAATGGTTTTATTTTTGTTTTTTGCTTCTTTATTTTGAAAACCATATAAGTAACAAAATGATTCAAAGTAATATATCGACACAAAACAAATGAAAATCTATTTGGTAACGTAATCTCATTTTTTTATTCAACAAAAATGAGAAATAAAAACTATTTTCATCACCCACCTGCTTGTTGTTCGATTGCTGCCCGCCCGCCTACCCGCCATAACATGTTGTTGTAAGTCTTCCTCATACATAACATATCTTATGTTATATGTGCTCAATTCATTGAATATGCGCTGCTAAACCAATGTTGTTCACTGGTTTTAAGTTGCAAACGAAAAAGAGGAACGAGAAGGTGTGTTGCCCTGCTAAACCAGTGTTGTTCACAGTATTTAAGTTGCAAACCAAATAGAGGAACTAAGAACCATTCAGCACAAGAAAAACTCATAAACAGCTTCTCATTGCAACTATAAAGCAATCAACGCATCTCAATCCATTGTAGGTGCATTTTACATTACATTAAGATTACACTAAATGCAATAGAGCCACCAGAATTCGAAATGCAAAAGGATAAACAAAACGGGAAAAAGACACCACAAGTTCTTGCTCCCCTCGGACGTTCGCTTCAAGCAGATGCAGCTGCAAGTAGGTTTCCCATTGCTATTTCCATGTCCCCAATCCTGCATCGTAGGGGAATGGGGTTCCTGCACTAGAAGTATACTACGATGAGAATAGGAACAACGATGATCAGTACCACAGGAATGACCGCCCACTCCAGCATCCAAGTTCCTACAATGCTGCCGTAAAGGACTTGCTTCCTTGCATAGAGGGAAACAAGCATTAGTGCTGAAACCTTAAGCTAATAAGTTAGTTGTTACCATCATTAGGAAAATAGTGTCTAGTAACAGTTGGGAGCCCTGGCGATGGACTTTGAATTTCCTCAATCAACGGCACGCTGGCTGTGTGCAAATATGGGAAGAGAAACAAGAGAGAAATTTTGAAACTGGGTAGCTTCACACAGAGAGAACATCATTTTATGACTCTAAGTGATGATATATATCACAATGGGAAATAAAAAGTCTTCTCATCGCTTACCCTCCCTATTAGCTGGTTACCCACTTGTCGTTGGCTACTATTCGACCACCATTTGCTGCTTGCCCACTAGTCGCTCGTCGCTCGCTCGCCAATCACACACCGCCTACTCGCCGCTTGCTTGCAACCCACCTTCAGTGGTTGGCCGCCAGAGAAAGAAATTTTGAGTTATTATCAAATACATTTTTATTCGAAACATAGAAATTTTGTATTGTTATCAAACACATATTTTTGCTCAAAAAATCCTCCAATGAATAGAAACAAAAAAAATCAATTATTGCCAAAAATTGATTTCTGAAACAGAATAACAATCATTTGCATCCTTAAAGTTTACCCTTTTTTTTTGGAAACTGACATTGAAATATATTTTGTTTGTCTGACTAATCATAAGGTCTACCTAGAAATGCATTTCTTTTTGTTTTTTGGCTTCTCGTAGAATAACGTCAAATCTACAATTCCACTGCACGCAAGGCAACCCCGTAATTTCCCACGGCATGACATTCCATCATACATCCTCTGCACGGAACCCCGAAGTTCCGGGCCTCTTTCCCTCAGATTCGCTCATGACCATCGGATCTCCAGCCTCGCCGAGCTGGCCTTTCTCTGGTAGGCCCCACCCGGCCAAAATTCCCTGCAGCATGTCATTGAGGCGGGGCCGCACACGCACCCGATGATGAAAACCAAAGAACCGTTCAGCACAAGAAAAACTAAATAAACAGCTTCTCTTGCAACTAAAAACATTCAATACATCTTAATCCATTGCAGGTGCATTTTACATTACATTGATATTACACTAAGTGCAACAGAACCACTGGAATTTAACGTCCAAAGACGTAAACATCACCGGAACAAGACACCACAAGTTCTTGTGCCCTCAAGGTAGAAATATACTACAATAAGAATAGCTACAGCAATGATCAATACCACGAGAATGATCACTCACTTCGGCATCCAAGTTCCTGCAATGCTGCCACAAAGGACTTGCTTCCACACATAGAGAGGGTTTTGAATAAAATTATTAGCCGATAAAACAACCATTAGTGCCGAAACCTTAAGACAATCAATTTAGTTGTTACCGTCGTCGGGAAAAAAATGTCCAGTAATAATTATAGGCTTATAGCCTTGGAGATGGACTCTATAATTCCTCAATTAACGGCGTGCTAACTGTGTGCAAACATGGAAAGAGAAATAAGAGAGTGCTTTTGCTTCGGGGCAGCTTCACATACATAGAGAGACGTAGAGTCATTTTATGACTTTAAACCGTGATATATATTACAATGGGAAATAAAAACAAAAATGAGAAATAAAAAAAAATTCCCATCGTTCACCCTCACTACTAGCCGGTCACTTGCCCTCGTCCGATCGCCATCCACCACCCACTCGCATGCCGCGCGCCTGCCTATCGCCCCGTCACCCGCCTGCCAATTGCTCCTCGCCTAGAAATTTTATATCGTTATAAAATGCGTTTTTTTTGCTTAAAACCTCATTCGAGAAATAGAAGTAGAAAAATTAATTTCTAGAACAAAATGATAATCATTTGCGCACTGTATTTATTTTGAAACTAAGATTGATATAAATTTTGTTTGTCTGATTGATTGTAGGGTCTACCCATGAATGTGTTTATTTTTGTTTTTTGCTTCTGTATTTTTGAAAACCATATAAGTAACAAAACGATCCAAAGTAATATATCGATACAAAACAAATAGAAATCTATTTGGTAACACAATTTTATTTTTTTATTTAACAAAAATGAGAAATAAAAACTCTTCTTATCGCCCACCCACTCGCTATCCGCCCGCCAAAACATGTTGTTGTCAGTCTTCCTCATACGGAACATATCTTATGTTATATATGCTCAATTCATTGAATATGCTCTGCTAAACCAATGTTCTTCGCTGGTTTTAAGTTGCCAACCAAAAAGAGGAACGAGAAGGTGTGTTGCCCCGCTAAACCAGTGTTGTTCACAGTTTTTAAGTTGCAAACCAAACTGAGGAACTAAGAACCATTCAGCACAAGAAAAACTCAAAAACAGCTTCTCATCGCAACTATAAAGCAGTCAATGCATCTTAATCCATTGCAGGTACATTTCACATTACATTAAGATTATACTAAGTGTAATGGAGCCACCAGAATTCGAAATGCAAATGCATCCCTTAGACGTTCACATGTTTCCCCAGCTGCAAGCAGGTTTCCCATTGCTATTTCCATGTCCCCAATCCTGCATTGTAGGGGAATGGGGTTCCTGCACTTGAAGTATACTACCATGAGAATAGCTAAAACGATGATCAGTACCACAGAAATGATCACCCACTCCGGCATCCAAGTTCCTGCGATGCTGTCGTAAAGGACTTGCTTCCTTGCATAGAGGGAAACGACCGCTAGTGTTGAAACCTTAAGCCAATAAGTTTAGTTGTTACCATCATCGAGAAAATAGTGTCCAGTAACAGTTGGGAGCCTTGGCAATGGACTTTGTATTTCCTCAATCAACAGCCACTGGCTGTGTGCAAATATGGGAAGAGAAACAAGAGAGCGATTTTGAAACTGGGAAATAAAACAAAAATAAGAAATAAAAAGTTTTCTCATTGCTTGCCCTCCCTATAAGCTGGTCATCCACTTGTTGTTGGCTACCGTTCAACCACCATCCATCGCTCGCCCACTAGTCGCTCGTCGCCCGCTCGCCAATCGCCCGCCATCCGCCCGCCACTCGCCCACAGCCCGCCTTCAGTCGTTGGCTGCCCAAGAGAAAGAAATTTTGAGTTGTTATCAAATGCATTTTTATTTCGAGAATATAAATTTTGTATCGCTATCAAATGTATATTTTTGCTCAAAAAATCGTCCAATGAATAGAAATGGAAAAATCAATTTCCGCCAAAAATTGATTTTTGGGATAGAATAATTATCATTCGCATCCTTAGAGTTTACTGTGTTCGTTTGGAAACCAATATTGAAATATATTTTGTTTGTCCGACTAATTATAAGGTCTACTTAGGAATGCGTTTCGTTTTTCTTTTTTTTGCTTCTTTATTTTTTAAAACTAAGACAAATAGTAGTTATAATAAAACCATATAATTAACAAAACAACTCAGAGTAAAATATCAATACATAACAAATAGAAATATAAACACAATA
Organism: Eucalyptus tenuipes; assembly: GCA_014182365.1. Lineage (NCBI taxonomy): Eukaryota > Viridiplantae > Streptophyta > Magnoliopsida > Myrtales > Myrtaceae > Eucalyptus > Eucalyptus tenuipes. Next base: position 35,252,573 of record CM024539.1, on the reverse strand, counting down.
GGGAAGTTAAGCTCATTTGCCGCCCCAAAAAAGTTAAGCTCATTTAATAAAGAAAAATCAATCATCTTTATTCAACTTTTTAGAACAAGCTCTTATCAGTGGGTGCAAGGACGGCTTCAACACTTAGAAATTACATGCACAGTAAAGATTCTAAATTAATTGGGAATTGGACCTATTTTTACTAGAATCGGAGACAATCTATTTCCATGGCGATTGGTTTCGTTCTTATGTTGAACTAGATCGGTTGCACAACCCTAATTTTGAGGGTTAGTCTATGCATGCAGAAGGGATGGTTTACATGCCTTCTCATAGATTAATTAAGCCGAAACATTTTAGATACTAATAATAGTTATTAAAAAAAAAAGATCGAGCAATTATAGCATACTCTAGTGGTCAAAAAGAAAATTTACACAATTGGCTTTATGGGAAAATTATCTAATGAGTTTTAAATTTATTCTATAGATGTCAATTCAAATCTTATATTTGTCTTTCCAAAAAAAAAAATTAATAGGTTTCATTTAATTTCGAGAGGATCAAGTGGCACAGGAAAACTTACCCAAAAAATTCTAAACCTTTAATGTTTTTATCAATTCAATTATAAACTTTTTTAATTATGCTAATTGAACTCTAAACATTTTTATGTTTTACAATGCGTTTAGAAAAGAAACAAATTTAATGAATTTAATAAAAAACTCGAAGATTTTAATAAAATTGTTAACATTAATGTTGATTGTGCTACGTAAGACGAGCGGCATATGCTTCAGTGGTTCCCGCTCAAATTTTTTTCAATAAACTCAATTGACAAAACGTAAAATGGTTTAGGACTTAATTGATGAAACTTGAAAAATTTATTACTGAATTGACAAAACTACAATAAGCGCAAGATTCATTGAACAATTTTTTCAGTGGCATGTCCGCAAATTAACAAAAAGAGAACAAAATGCCATGCCCAAGATACTCTCATCTACTCTATACCTTACAATCAAATAAGCAGACAGATGATGTGATTTATCAATAGGACCAAAAGAATTTTCGCATCGTACCAACGGGGAATTTAATACAATACATCAAAATAAATACAAACCAATAAATTCAATCGAATCTCGTACAATCACGTCGAATTTACAATTCCACCAAAGTCGAACGTACATTAAAATTAATACGCCACGGAATCCGTAAGTTCCCACGGCACGACATTCCGTCGTCGCACATCCCCCGCACGGAACCGGAAGTTCCGGGGCCCCTCTTTTCTCCTCAGATCCGCTCTAGACCGTCGGATCTCCATCTCCCGGTCGCGGGGGGGCCCACCCTGGGCCGAAATCCCCGTCCAGCCTGTCATCGAGGTGGGGCCGCACACGCGCCCGGTGATGAGCCGCGCTCCGTGCTGTTCCCTCCTCGCACGAGGGAATCTATCGCCTGCTCGAAAGCTCACGAGCTTTTTCGGCACAGCCCAATCGGGCTCCCCCACGTGTACGAGGGACAATTCACGCCGCGGGTGAGGAGGGAAAATAAAAAAAATAAAAAAAATAAAAGAAGAAAGGAAAGGGGGAAAAATACCCCAATGCGGATGCAGGTTTTTAGCTCGTGCTTCGTTGTCGCGATCACTAAAAACAAATGAATAATAATTAAAAAAATAAAGGACCCGGAAGGATTTCGCGAGCCGCACAGAGGCGAGAGGAGAGCTTTTTTCTTCCACGGGGAGAGGGAGAGAGAGGGCGGGAGGAGGCATGGAGAATCGCCAGGAGGCGGAGGAAGCGGCGGCGGCGGCGACGGCGATGGCGACGGAGGCTGCGGTGGCGGCGGCGGCCGGGCCAATGGAGGAGGACGAGCAGGAGGTCGGCTCGAGCCTGACGATGGAGAGGGTCGCCGCGGCGAAGCAGTTCATCGAGAACCACTACCGGGCGCAGATGAAGCACATCCGGCAGCGGAAGGAGAGGTGAGGCTCCCCGTTTCCCCGTCCGCCCTTGCCTCGTGCGTGTCCCTTCGCGAATTCCCGCGCCCCGTGGGAATTCTCCCCCCGCGGATTTTCTCGCCCGTCTTCGTTTCGGGGGGGAGCGGCTTCGATGAGTCTGGCGCGTGGGATTGGGGAATTCCGGCGTTCCGCGAGGTTATTTTTCTGGATTCGAGAGCGGGAAAATGCGGGGATTATCGGTCGGGAGCGCGGCTCGTCGGAGGAATCCGTGGGGTTTGCGCTTGGGGAATTCGGGTCGCGAGTGCGACGTCGTCGTTTCGGCGTGTCGATTGCATGCCTGCTTTTTCCTTTGTGATTGGCGGTGTTGAGTCTCCATGTTGCTAGAATTGATTGATGTTTGCATGCCTTTCTAAGTTTGGAAGACGGGCAGAGCATTGTGTAGGATTAAACGCGAGTCGTCTTGGTCAAGTATGGACATTTTTGGAAATGATTGTTGAAAGTTTGAAGAAGTTTAAGAAGTTGCTCAAAGGAGGCGATTTATTGTTCTTAGAGATCAGAAAACGATGAGTGGAGCCACCTTTTGTTGAGTAGGAGTGCATGGTAGTTTAATATGTTACAGTGGATGAATTCAACGTTGATACTTCTATGAATGGCATGTAGCTAAGAAAGATAATGTTAGTGGCATAGAAGAAAATATCTATAGCGGTTATCCAATCTCAAGACCTTCGAATATGCTGCAGGAGATCAGGCGGGTACCTCAAGGAACGGATATGTTTCCACGTCTTAACATTAGGATGTTGATAAATGGGTGATGACTACTATAAGCCGGGACAAGTCATGAACAACTGAGGTCTCTAGATGTCGGTGTTTATGTCTTCAGTGTCACATCCTGTTTTTTGGTCTTAAATGTGCTTTTTATGCAACAGATGCATGATAACCTTGAAAAGAAAGAAATTTCAGAAAAGGTTGGATTTGGAAGCTAAAGTGCTTTTTCAACCTTGAGACTGAGAAAGCTTCAGAAGATGAATTTTGATGCTTCAGAAGATGAAATCCGTGCAATTTAATGTGATCTCTGATAATTCTTTGTTCACTTCTCACACTTCACATGATGACCTTTCTGATGTCTCTTTTGTCATGATGTTATTCACAGATGAATGGTTACATGCATGACTGTATATCGGTTCATGAAACGAGTTCTTGCCTACTGTTGTTAAGAGTGCTATAGTCATTGTTGATAATACAGATACTTAGATATCTTATTTTAGAATCCAGGACTGGTGACTATTTATTTGTCCTATTTTCCTGACAAATATTATTCACTCCAGGCGCTTGGTGCTGGAAAGAAAGTTAGCCTCTTCAGATGTACCCGAAGAAGAACAGATGAATTTACTAAAGGATTTGGAACGGAAGGAGACAGAGTACATGAGACTTAAACGGCACAAGATATGTGTTGATGATTTTGAGCTACTTACAATCATAGGAAGAGGAGCTTTCGGAGAGGTTCAGTACTTGTTTTCTACACGTGCCAAACTTGAATCACTTCAATCAATAAATTTGTCTTTTAAAACCTGATGCTAAGTCAAACCAATAGTATGATATTATTCTTAAATTTCAGAAGTTGGCTTTGTATGCTTTTTGATAGTCCACAAAATAATTTGAGTTGTAGCGGAAGTGCCTTCTAGGCAGGCCAGAATGAAATGCATCTAATGCATGCTATAATAAATTTATTAACAGGCAGATGATTTCACGTGTGGGAACATGCACTTTATAATTTGAAATAGGTGACATCAGATTCATGATCAACAATATAGAGAAAAGGAAAAAGAATGTATCTTGAAAGGGATGTTCTTTTCCTCTACCGATGTCAATCTTTGCTAGATGTGAGATCCTCTTGGGAATGTTAGTGCACTTATCAGAGCAATGTGGTTGAGTGATTTGTATGCTGCTTTCCTTGAATTCTGCATAAGTAGGAAATCATTTAGGAGATATTGAAGGAGCTGTTAGGTATGGCTTTATAATGGGAAGCATCTAATTTTTGGGAACTTTTGTCGGAGATGCTGATCGTATGCTATCAGTTGCTTATCATGGAATAAAAAATAGGAGCAACAAATTTAAGTTTCAGGGATGATTATTGTTTAGGCCCTTAAGGGATGTCTGTTAGTATCAATATAGGTCAAATATACAGCAAGATGTTTGTATGCATATGTCTCTCACAATTTAGTGAAGGTGGCAGTACTGTGCTTGTAGTGGCAATAAGTGTCTCAGTTGCCGGTGCTACCTTTTTTTCTTTCTACTTGCTTCATTGTGGTGGAAGCAGAACTCATTGTTGCTTTTGATGAATTTACTTGTTGAAGATATATACATCTTTAGCTGCAAATTCTGATATGCACAAGTCAAGATGGGTATATACTGATTCTGATGCTGAAGAAAGTGACTTAATCTGCTGTAATATGTTACTCTGGAAAAGCAATGTCAATCTGCTGTAATATGTTACTCTGGAAAAGCAATGTCAAGCAAAAAGAAGATTAGACCTCAGGTTGTGAGAATAATACATGCTAATGGTGGGGCCTAGCATCCTGCACCTCTATTTTTTGGGTTTGTTAAAAGTAATGTCAATCTCCGGAGTCCTTTAAGGGAAAACCATGCTTTCTTGAGGTACAAGGATATGTATTGTCGCTTTTTATCTAGCATCCATTTATTTCTTATTTAAGCTGCAATGCAACAGGATAAAATATAGTTGCATGGGTGGCAACTGCGATAGTAATGTTTCCTTGTCATTTTTTCTCTTCACTCGACTTTTAGCATCTTTAAGGAGTTTTGATTATGTTCTGCTAGTTGCTAGGATCACTCTTGGATTTGGGGGTGGGAGGAAGGGGGTGGACATGTTAGGTTTCAAAAAGATGCATGGATCCACTTAGGCAAATGTGGATACAATGACACATTAATTACATTTGGCTCGAGGACATTTCTTTCTCCCTGTTTTTCATTGAATGCTAAAACTAAGGTGAATATGGATGCAGGTCAGACTTTGCCGTGACAAGAAATCAGGGAATATCTATGCCATGAAGAAATTGAAGAAGTCAGAAATGCTTAGCCGAGGCCAGGTGAGATTTGAAATAGCTTCATGACTTACACTGGGTAAATTTCCACATTGTCAGTTCCGTTGCGCAGATAGTCTCCTTTAGAGAAGGAAACACCAAGTAATGTAGCATGCTTGATCATTTTCAGTGATTTATTAATTGTCACTGGCTTGTTTCATGATCATGGACGAAGTAGAGATTATAGTACTTTCTTTTGCTTGTAGCTAACAAGCACATTTACAAATTCCTCATTTCTTACGATGTGGCACAGATTCCAATTGCATGGCAACCGACCATTCAGCCAGGCTAACACTATACTACCTTTTTCTTTTCATTTGTTTTCTAAGTGAATGATGGTTGGGTCATGATCCATTGTTCCTGCTCCTCCGTTGGCTATGCCATAGTAGAGAATATTATTTCTGTGTTCTCATACTTCCTGTTCTTCATCTTGAAAAGACGTGGTAGTTACATTGATGTTTTTTGTGTTATAGGTTGAACATGTTAGAGCTGAAAGGAATTTGCTTGCAGAAGTTGCCAGCCATTTTATTGTTAAACTGTATTATTCTTTCCAAGATGCGGAGTATCTATATTTGATAATGGAATATCTGCCTGGTGGTGACATGATGACTTTGCTTATGAGAGAGGAGACGTTGACTGAAACGGTGGCCAAATTTTATATTGCTCAAAGTGTTCTTGCCATAGAATCCATTCATAAGCATAATTACATTCACAGGTATTTTTTTTTTTCTTTTTTTCTTCCTGTGGGTGACTCTTCTACCAGTAAAACATTTTGATTCGGTTCCTATATTAATGCAATATGTATCAATGATTTCTTAATACTGTTCCTGAGTAATTTGTCTTTAACCTATGTACTTTTCTTTCTGCAGGGATATAAAACCAGACAACCTTCTTTTGGACATAAATGGTCACATGAAGCTTTCTGATTTTGGTCTGTGCAAACCTCTTGACTGCTCAAATTTATATTCTATAGATGAAAACGAAGCCATGGATGATAGCAATGTCGTTGAATCGATGGACATTGATGGGCGCTTTCCCGACACTAGTAACGGAGGCCGCTGGAAAAGTCCCCTCGAGCAGCTTCAACATTGGCAGATAAATAGGAGAAAACTGGTATTGCCTAGAAACCTGACTCTTTGAATTTATATGGTACTAGTGCATGGTATTGTAGTTCTTTTTTTGTTTTCATATGATGTCAATAAAATTAATGTATCTATAAAAATTACCTTTAATTGCAGTAAGAAATTAAATCTTGCATTTTGTACGTGCAAACATTCCTGCAAGTTAAAAGTGTCCTTTCCTCTTGTCAAAAAAAGGACCAAGCAATACATAGATGCCTCTGTTGGGTTCTTTCTATTTGCAGTGACCTGTATTTTAAAGTTTCCTTATGCATTTGCTTCTGATGTTTGGGATTTTGACTTTTCTTTGATACTAAACAGCCTGATCTCTTAAATGCTATGAATATGGACTTTCAAGATAATTTGTATCAAGTGGAACTTTTTATGCATTTTGACATTAAACAATCTTTTTCATTGTAGCAGTAAAGTCGATTTCTTCAAAAATTGGAAAAATGGCTCTATTATCCCTTTGACCACTAGGTTGCACACCTTTAGTCCATTGATTGGAGGTAAAATTTTGGTCTAGTTGCTATGTTCAAGTTCTAGTCAGTCTCTCATAGTTCTTTTTATCTCCAGTAATCTTGTGATCCCAGAAGATCTATTTTATTCTATTATGATTCTAATTGCCTCTAATGATAGGCTTTTTCTACTGTTGGCACACCTGATTATATTGCCCCAGAAGTTCTGCTGAAGAAAGGATATGGCATGGAGTGCGACTGGTCAGTTGATGATTTTGTAGATACTCTACCTTGGCAATTATTTTAAATAACAGTTGTTTGTCTTAGTTCTTGGTATCTCTCACCTAACCCATTAACTGTTTATTTAAAATCGAAAGCAGTTCTTTAGATGAGCATCATGTATAAACTAGAATTAATACAAACTCCATGTTCCCTTAAACAGTACATCCACTTAATGCATGCTGGAAATGTAATTTCTCATAGAAGTAGATTGAGTGTGCATCTTTTCTGTGCTTGTTAATGATTCCATTCACCTCATAAAGAAGGTGAACAAAAGGGTTTGCACTCTAAAAATATTATTGGAAGGGACTATCGGCAGAATGGAAGAGAAAATCACTCCAACTGACAAGGACATAAGTTCTGTAATATCCTATTATTTTAGTGACTTATGCCAGGAAGTAGCAAGTGTCATTCTCCTTCTAATTGATTTTCGTCTTCGTGGGGACTGTTTGGTTTTATCATCTGTCTGATGTCACATGACATGCTTAGGAGATGGTGACTTATAATGTCTATTGGCATAATCATTTTATAGATTCAATGGAAGCTTAGCTGCATTTGCGTGATAAGTAGAGTGAAGGATTAAATTAAAGTCGTCACTGTGACATAAACTATTTTAAAGAAAAACTTGAAATTTTTTTTTGAAGGAAAATGCTTCAGTGGAATTTGGATTATGACTTGACTATACTGAACTTGAAAGTGCTCTATTTTTGTTTAAAAGAAAAGGAACTTGTTTAATTTCCCTTACCAGGCACAACTCAATAACTTATAGGCCTTGAAGGCGTTTTCTGTTGTGTGTGAATTTGTTTGTTTCAACAATGATGCCACTAGATACTCTCTATCATCTCTAAATGCATATTTAGGATTCTGCGTTTCTTATGTTAGAATTAATTTAAGTAGAGCTGAGTTTCTTTGATGATTTCTTATTGAATTTCCTCATTTCAGGTGGTCGCTTGGTGCAATCATGTATGAGATGCTTGTTGGTTATCCTCCATTCTATGCGGATGATCCAATAATGACATGCAGAAAGGTCAACTTTCTTTCCTGATTCACATTTATGGTATGCTTAGTCGATGGGATTTAAGAGAAGGAAAAGGGTTTGAAAGAAATCATTTTCAAATCATTTATCTGAAAGATCTGAAAAAGAGGGAGAAGAGAGAAAGAAGTGATTTGCACAGATTATTTTAGAGGAATTGAAAGATAAAGTGAAGGGAGAAGCATTATGGAAGCTGAGGAATGGCTTCTATCATTCGTCCTCTTACTTTTTTATAACAATCTGTTAAACTTTTTATTTTCCCCCTCTAATTTTCCAGATGTAGTTTTTCATGAGTTGTCCCTATTGTTGGTTTTAGGGTCTTGTAGATGTAGGATGTGGTTTATGTTTTCAGGTACAAGTAATCAGAATGCCGATACATGGACATTTTGAAATGTTTAATGATGTGTAGTAAGTACTCATATTAATCTACCCAATGCAAAGTCTATCTTTCCTTCAGAATGTGAATCCATCTTTCCCTTTGGATCAATTTCAACTGTTTCAGTTGCATCAGGCCATGATTCAGTTGCATCAGGCCATGATCTGTCTAAAGAGATATGTGTCCTTGACTGTGTTACACAGCAATCTCTCTTCATGTCCTCATGTACTGAGAAGATCAATGATTATGTTACAATAATAGAATTTAGTCTATGGAATTCGGTCCACCGCATTAGGAAGAGGGACACTTTGTGAAGATGCTGAGGTTGAACGAATGAGTCTGTCAGTTCTTTCTCTCTTTGAGAGAGAGAGAGCGAGAGAGAGAGCGAAGTAGAGGAGCGATTTTGCTCCCCTTCCTTTCTTTTCCTGATTTTTTCTTAGCAATTAATTAATTCTATCCATCTGTTTTGCCAATTTGAGTGAGCTTCTTTTCCCAAGATTGTTCCGTCTGTTTTAGCATTTTCAGTGATGTTCCTTTTTTGCTTTTTTGCAGATTGTACATTGGAAAAATCATTTAAAATTTCCAGAGGACGCCAGATTGTCACCTGAAGCAAGGGATTTGATCTGTAGGCTTCTTTGTGATGTGGATCACAGGCTTGGTACTCGAGGGGCAGAACAGATCAAGGTATGTTGTGTTGTTGATTTGATGTAGCATCACTTTAAATTACGCTGAAGTATGCTGCATTAATTCAATGGTGCTATTCCTTTTATTATCACTTTTCATGCATTTGCTTATAACTCAAAGCTGAACTGATCAGGCTCATCCTTGGTTCAAAGATATCGACTGGGATAGACTTTATGAAATGGAAGCTGCTTTTAAGCCGCAGGTCAATGGAGAACTTGATACACAGAATTTCATGAAATTTGACGAGGTGAATGATGCTAGTGTACTTCCACTTATCTTTTATGGAGGTCATTCTTTGTGGTTGACTATCAAATGGATTTTCATGTTACTTAAGATGAGGTCATGACATAATGCGATTAGTCAACACACTCCATTCCTTGATATCATTGCATTTTCAGGTTAAGGCATGTTCAGGAATCATGATAAGGTTTCCAATGGTAATGTCCTTCAATGGAATGGACATATTTTTTTTTTCTACCGGACATAATTTCTTTCATATACTTATATGAAATAATTTTGCTAGTAAAATTTTCTTGATCAATTGTTTGAGCAGCGGTTTTCATGCCTTTACCTCTCCTAGTTAAGTTTGTGTTGTCAAAATATCTCCAGAATGACCATAGATGTTCCAGTTTAACAGTATGTTATACTAACAATCTGACTCATTGAATAGGTGGAACCTCCTATGCCTTCAAGGACAGGATCTGGACCTTCAAGGAAGGTAAATATTGTTCAGTGGGGAATATAAAACGCTTGACTAGATTGATATGATTTTTATGATTGATTGCTGCTGCTGTTGCTCATGTTTAAGGTGAAAAGAGCAATTCATGTTAGAAATTTCCTCATAAGACATCTAAGCATTTTACATGCTATGTGGACATTAGATGACAATATTTCTATTGTTTGTGAGTTAGATGGGGCGAGTCTAAAATATCACCAATAGGAAGCTTGAGAAACAACTGTACTTTTCACAAATCTTTTTTGTTTATCCTGAACCTTCTAAAATATGCTGCCGGATCTTTTGGATTCTTCAGGAAAGAACAATTGGCACAACATCCATCTTTTCGGTAAAGAAGAATCTTTTCTTACGTAAAAAGTTATTTAAACTATGCCTTTTCGCTGGTACTCTGAAAATATAGAAATATCCTATCGCTTGACTGGATAATCACTTATCTTCTGTCAACTTATCTAGTTGTCTTAAAAGACAAACCACATAATTGCTCTTTTCCTATGTATTGGAATCTAATCGCTATCTTCTTCTTCTTCTCTCACATGCACGCACCGGCATTAGTGGGTGACGAAAGATGGGTGCTGGGGTTTTGAAATTGCACATGACCATGTTGATGTCCTTGGAGAATTGGTTGGATTGATGGCTGCTGTAATCTTCATTTTTACCTTTCGCGGATGTTTGTATTCTGCCATTATACACAAGGAGAACTATCTATCCTTTTTACATTGGTATTCTATAAGACAAGCTGGAAGAAAATACCATTCGACCTTGTGGCAAAATTACTTTGCACAAACAACCCATAGTGCCACCAATGTTATGTTATGGCTGACATCTTTTGAGTTCTGCTGGGAGAGGGTTGGTTTGTTTCAGCTTCTGATAAGTACTTTTTCTTTGCCTCCAAAATTTTTGAAAATGACAAAAATTGTTTTAAATTTAGAATAGATAAATATATTATCCTGTCTACATGTCCATGTTTGCATGTCTAAAAGTTATCAGGTGTTTGACATGAAGTAAAAGTTGAACTTCAAAGCTCCAAGAGAAGGAAATGGCAAAAAGCTAAAAGTAAAATTTACTCTAAACTGACCCTGGTAGTAACTCATGTCTCACATGACATACTTAGAATGGATTTGGCTGAAATGATCTCATTGCATGGCTTATGGGTTCCTCAATGTGCAATATATAGAACAACGCCGACATGTTGTGCTGGTGAAGATGTGTGGCAGTGGTTGATTCTGCTTGTTGATTGTTCCAAGTGTCATCTATGGAGGATGCGCAAGCTACTAGACCTGAATAAATCTAAGTGTAGGTTATTAAGCTTTGAGCCAACTCCTGTGTTTACTACGTAGGGAAGGCGTGTGTTGACAGTTTCGGGTGAAACTCACATTATTCTTTCTCATCAGCATCATTCATATGATTAACACATAATGGAGAGTAAATCATACAGCTTAAAAAACTTTGGTTATGTTTGGTGAATTCAGTTCCAATAAGTTTGAGTAGGAGGTCATCTGCCAGTCTACTTGCTGTTTTTTTTTCTTTTCTGCCATTAAATGAAGTTGTTGATTTGCAGATAGCTTCTTGTTTTTGGATCTTTAAACTTGCGATGACCATGTGTGAGTTGCCACCTTATGTTATTCTGTGGGCTATTGCAGATGTTGTTGACACCTAAGGATCTCAGTTTCGTTGGGTACACATACAAGAATTTTGAGGCACTTAAGGGGGCTTATGATCTCTATGGTATGGGGCTTGAGATTTTTCAAATACATTTCCTCCATTCTGAAATTTTAGTCGCCTTAATCTCTTGATGCTTTTCTACATGAAGCCTGGGCAGTATGTTCCGTGGAGTAGTTCTTAATAACAATATCTGTTCAGATGCGATAAGCTTGTTGAATGGAGTATAATAAAAAACAAGGATTTGGGGTACTAGTGAAGCATCATCTATACAGATTTACCCTGCACGTTCGACCATTGACAACGGCATAAGTCCAGCAGCACCTAAATCCCATGTATATGCCGGATGAAATTAGGAAAGATGCTATTATTTTAAACATGTATCATAGATAGACTGATTACTTGATTGATGGCAGGTTCCTTTGTTCGTCGGCTCCTTCTACTAAACCTACGTATACAAAACCATTATGCATTTGTTCCTGAAGTATGCTTGTATTTTATGCTTTGGAGAGACGTTATCCATGTTTAATCTCACTAGCACCTACATGTAATTCTACATTAGTCAATGTAAAATTTCTTAGAAAATTATGGAAAGGCAAATGATGCAGTAGCAGAGAAAGGCCCTAGCCAACAATAGTCGTCGATGACTGTTGCAGCCTAACCATTAAAACAACTGTGTTAGCCTAGTGTTAGCCTAGTGTTAGCCTATCGAATGTCTCCCTATGCATGACTGATTAGTAAGCAAAAAATGAGAGAAAACCCCAAAGGGTGGGAGTTCTGACCTGATCTTGACATTTATTTGGGTTCTTGTAATTATGTGACTAACATAATTGTCTCATATGGACTCTGCTAAATGCCCATACATGCCTTGTTCGTCGAATTGGTTCTTGATGGCCTTATACTACTCTTTGTTTTCTTTTTGTTGGCTGTGGAGTAGTCCATTCTGACATGAAGAGGAGTTCATCACCAGCACGGTCATCCACCGGCTCATTCCAAAGTAACACCTCACCAACTTCACTTAACATGACTTTTCATGCTTTCCAATTGATGAATGGCAAGTTAATTTGATCGTGCAACTTTTCAGGTGACTCTGGACTGGGCTGCTCAACTGTCAAGTTGACCCCTGACAGCCCCGAAAAGCAGATGCTTGCATCACAAGGGGACATGATGCCACAGTGAAGAGTGGTCAACTCCACAGATCAGCTTACATAACAGACGATCCAGATCCTCGAAGCAGGGTGAGGGGTGCACCTGCTTATTTTTCAGTCAGGTTTCGCCCCAAGCTACGTTACTAATAACATTGACTGCCTTATATCCCGCAGAACTCAAGCCGATGTATAGTAATATTGGAATCTTAGGCGGTGTTAAAAAGCGTCTGTACGTGTTGGTAGCCTGTGACGTTTGAAGTTTTGCATCGACGTAGGAATTTTTCGGTACTCACTGGCTGTCCAGACTACCCAGGTTGGCAGGGCTAAGACCTGCCTTCGCTTGTGGTGGGTTGGGCCTCGTTCTGTGTCTCTTGCTTGTTCCTAGCCTTGTAAGGTACCTGTAATTGCTTTTAACTTGTGTCGAGCTGATGATGGATTAGCGGCAATTGGGAACACTACTACTTGAATAGGAAATGAAGTGTTATCGAGTTTTTGCAGCCGGAACTTGGGTTGCTGTACTTTAACTTTTCCTTATATTCATATGCGTGATTCTGCTGCTACATTTTCATTATTCTCTTCTCGGTCGGATTTCGGAGATTAAGAGGAAATAATGCTCGTGAATTTGTTTCCTGCCCCGATCTTTGTTCCTTCATACCTGGGACTGTGACCCCCCATTATCTGGCAATTTTTTAATGACGACCGCCCCTCCGAAATGTCGATTTCGCCTGCTGAATACAAAACACAGTTGTCGTCGGGGCCAAATAGTTTAGTGTATGTTGCCCCACGACCGTTCTGTCACAGCACAGGCAAGGAATTGCCCGGAAATAAATGCAAAACCGGACCAGTACATCGAGGGCCAGCGATCGAGACCACTCCTATTTGTGGCAAGTGCTGCTAAGCTCGTGGCCCGTCCGGTCCTCGCCGTCTATATCCTAGAACAACTGTCATTCGCTGTAAGCATCAACTGACTATACTACACATTCGAATTAAGGCGAATTGACAAAATTTCACTGCATTGGAAGACCTCCCGAAACGACTCGTGCCCTCGAAGACACGGCTGATGAGGGGAGCTGTTCCGTCTTGTCCCCAATCAAAGACGGCCTTGTCCGGTCCGGTGGAAAAAACCATCTGTCTTGGAGAACCTTCTCCGCGATAATTATTGCGTGACGGCACATTTCCTGACAAGTGTCCCGTCGAGCTGTCTCCACGGAGACGATATTTTCTCGGGACATTGGAAAGCATCGTGCCTCTCCCTCTCTCTTCTAGAAAAGGTACCAAAACATCATCAGATAAAGTCAAATTCCACGTTCCCGAAGTTTTTATGTGTTTTCCAGGCGTTGGCCAGACCATAAATTAGAGAGAAAGGGCGGGCGGAAGGGTTGCGTTTAAGGAGCCTCGGACAAGTGTTCCAAGAAAAGATCCTGTCACATCGGCCTTGCTGTCAATAATTGACTTCGTTTTTTCCTTAGGGTTGCTTACATCCGTGATCAACTCGACCGACGATAAGATCGGCGTTCTCTCTTCACATTTTCCCTGTCCTTTTCTGCTTTTTCTTTAATGACAATTTCGTCGACGTGTGCTTTTGGTCCCGAATTATGGAAATACTTTTCTCCCGTAGGATGTGACATTAGCTATTAAAAAAATAAAAATTACTTATTATAGTGACGATTAATAGAATCTTGTTAACAAATATCCCGTCGCTTTTGAATATCACGACAGTTGTTAGGATATTGTTAATAAATATCTCATCGGTTTTGAGTGATTAATTTTAGATTTTGCTTGTTTTGTAAAAAATAATTTTCGAAAGAATATTTTTCTTGTTTTCGCACGTTTATTTTGCTTACAAAAATAAGTCAGCGGAAATTATTTCCCTAATCAATGGAATTTCCTACAAAAGATAAAATTCAAGAACTTTTTTTTTCAAAATTTGATTATATATCAACACTTAAATTAGTAACTCTATGTTTGAACATGAAAACCCGAACTCTCATTCTTGGGCTCTTAGTAGTAAAGGGCGAGTCTTTTGCACTCGAGCTCAAGGCTCTGGTGCCCTATCCATTTACACCAAGCCTAAGACCTCGGCCATTGCACTTGGGTCCATCAAGGTTGCGATCAGGAAACTAGTGCCTGTGCTCGAACTCCAAGCCTAGTAATACCGAGGCATAAACCTAGGTCAATCAAGGCCAATTAAAAAAAGAATCAAAATTTTTAAATATATATTTTCTCTCTTTATCCTTATTCCTTTGCTAATCAACTAGCCTCGTGCAACCAGCCATAGGCATGAGTCAGCGAGGTTTGAGCTCAAGCCTTGCCAAGGCTAGCTAGGCTCAAGGTCACCAATTTTGGCAAGCTTGACGTCATCACATCTCGTCAAGCTTGAGTCTCGCCGAGCCGTATCTAAGTTAGACTCGATATCGTCTAAGGCAACGAATAACCAAAGCTATTTCTCACTACATACATCAAAAAATTTCCATTAATGAAATATCCAAATCCATTGGAAAATCAAAACTATGCATGTCGGATGAAATGAATGTTGCTATCTGCTCCAATAACGAACCATTGGTTTAAGTTTAACTGAATAACTAAATAGATTTTTCTAGGACAAGGCTCACCTATGGTACCCGGTGGCCAATAGAGGAAGAAGGAAATAAAAAATAAAAAAAATCATTAAAAAATCAAAATTTTTACAAAAAGATCATAAAAATTTCCACGTCAAGGTAACCAAGATCACATTGGACGGTCAACGTCGTTATATGCTATTTCAAATCAAATGAAATCTTTTTTATCACACGATAAAAAATATCTTTCGGTAATCTTCGTGTCTTAGTCAAACACTAAATAAAATTATCGTTTTCGTGAAAAATGACTTTCCATAAAATTTTCTTTCCCTAAATCATAAATTTGCCTCGACCCAAACAAAAATCATAGAAACCATCGGTCAACGGAATCCGATACACTTCCGTAAACTAAATTAGTTTGAATAAAACAAGCGAAGCATGATTTCCGAGTAACGAGGGGACACATGTCAGAAGGAGATTGTTCGTGCTCGGTCGTCGCCTGGTTGTTGGTCAACAGATCGGAATCGCAGGAGGAGGCGGAAAGAGATCCGGAATACCACGCTTCCGAGGCGGAGGCTGCACACGTGGCGGCGACCCAGATGAGCTTCCGGGGCACGAAAGTCAAGGAGCGCCCGAAAAAGATCGCCCCTTTTCTTTTTGCCTTTTCTTTTTCTTGTCGACTCCGAGAGAGAGAGAAAAAGAGATTTATATATATATTTAAAAAATTATATATATTAAAAAAATTAAATTTATTAAATTTATTTATTTTGCGAATTTCGGGGACGTTGAGGTGTCAGTGCGATGTACCTAACCTTAAACTAACTTTTGTTGTCGATGATCCGCACGTCACTTTGGGTTACCCACCCCGGATTCTCCGACGGATTTGTACCCCCTCACGTGGCGCCCCCTCAATGGCCCGATCTCCCGCCTTCTCTCTCTCTCTCTCTCTCTCTCTCTCTCTACAAGATTTCCCACGGGACAAGGCGCCTATCGTGTCCCTATTTCATATCTGACTTCAATTTCGTCCTAAACTCGTTTTTTATCTCGAACAAAAATCGCAAACTTCCAATCGTTTTTTTCTGAAACTCGTTCTATCCCACGTCAAAAAATCGGCGTCTAGTTTCCTCGAAATTATTGACATTGACCCTATTATTAGAATCATTGCACCATCACCAATATCTTTATTTTCGTATGAAAGAGTAATAATCTCCTCATGTTGAGAATCTCAGATAAATCAATAGTCATTTTTTAGTACATACTTAATTTTAAGATTAGGGCTCTGTTTGTTTTCACGAAAATAAATCATTTAGAAAATATTCTTTTGAAAATGATCTCGGGTATAATGAAAGTAATTTTTTTCTTTAAATTTTTTTCAATGGATTTATTATTTCATACAATATAAGGGATCATTTTTTAGGAAAATATTTTCAGATTATTTATTTTCATAAAAGAAATAAAACTTCAAATGAAAGTCAACAATTTTTTTAGATGAAAAAGTGCATAGCATAATTAAGATTTGACTTAAAGTTGGAGATTTATTAGAGAATTAGACCAATTTACCAGCCCTCGTCACCTCCAATAGTTTTAGGAATTTTGACCTCTTCCGCCTCCCATCGAATACATTATCATAAAATTTCGATATTTTGGCAGATACCCGCGTCACATGGGACCCACACGATACCCTCAAGGGATGTAAGTCGTTTCGTGTTATCTGAGGACCGACCGAATATCTAATTAATATATACTTCGATTCGGGCGTGGCTTCGAAAGCTTATCATCTGTGCTGTCTTCATGTTTGCAGAGGTATTCTTGAATGTTAAAAGAAGAGGAAAAGGAAAATTAAAGTTCTGAAAAGGAAAAATCTTTGGCCCATGCCTGTGTTCCAGAGATCCTTCTCTCCTGGACAAAGAAAACAAAAATCTTTTTCCCTGCGGAGCTCCTTTTTCTCATCGACATTGATTTTCTGGGAAAGCAAAATATTTATCTTCTCAAGATATTAGTAGGCCATTGAACGTTGCACATAAGTTCATCAACAAAATAATAAAATCGTTAACAAAATCGTCACGAAAAAAGAGACATACATACGTACGTGAGATCTATATGGGTATGTGACGGTCATTCCTCACGTGAAATATGATGAGTATCTATGTGATTAATGATAGCAGTGGAACAAGTTAGATAATCTAAGAATAACAGGTCTATGCACTTAATTTTCTTGAATCATATATATTTTCAATCAAATTAGAAAAAATAAACTCCAAATTACCCATCGCCTATGTTATAGTCCATGTAAAATTTGAAGCCAGGAATTTGCTAAGATTGGGCAATTTTGAGACCATCATTGACTTGCTCTATATCCTAAGGACACGGTCGCAAAATCTGACTGTCCGTAATTGCAGGGAATATATACAAACCTCGTAAATTGATTAAAATAAGAGAAGGGATATTTCCATGTCTAGGGGTCTCGTGTCTTGATAATTATCTCCTCATAATGCGACAAGGAACTCGATGCTTCAAGAGGTCTAAAAATTAATATCATTTAAAACAGGTGAAATTGGAAAAAAAAAATATCTCACTTTCGGGAGTTTATGTTTTTTTTTTCTTTTTCTTCATACGAAATTTTTTCGAGAAGAGAATATTTTTTAATTGAGAAAAACAGAAAGAGCAAAGTTAGATAATTTTAAGTTTTCTCGTTATTTATTAAATAAAGTAGCCAGAGCACATTAATTTTTTTTTTTTACAAATGGGACTTATATTTTGATTGGGTGTTTTATCTCTCCTAAAGTACAACACGATAAACAAGATGAGTACACACACTTGTAATCCCTTTCCAGTAACCGTGGAAAAACAAATTTTAACCAACGATATAGAATGATCAAAATGCTAGATTATGCTACCAAAATTATCACTTTTTGGGATTTCTCTAGAGGTGAGCAAATTAGACTGACGAACTAATAATCGACTAGATTGGCCGGTTCGAAGCGATTTTTAGAGGTGTCGCTCTAATTCTCGGTTCCATATAAATGGAATTGGTAATTTTTGGTCGAATTCCCAGTTTCATGGGGAACTGAATCGACTATATTATTTTTTTAATTTCTTAAAAATAGCAATAAACCCTAACATAACAACAAGTTCGGTAATTTTTGAAGGAAAAGATTTACCTCCAGAATGATAAAATTTAAGAGTGAAATTGCCAAATGATTGGTTCCATTGGATCGGTCTAGTTTTCGATTCATGGATGGAACTGAATCGGACCAAGAATCAACCACTCCAAAATCTTTTGTATGGCAAATAAAGCTAAAACAAGCACCTCTCTCCAATTTTCAATAAGTTTCACTTTCCATCATCCAGTTCGACACGATACGCCACTCAGCATTCCAGGTTCATTGTGCCAACTTTCGCTCCCGGTCGGTCTCCTAGACCTACCTAGGCGATTAGAAAAAATAGACTTAAAAGAGGATGATGCGGATCGAGACCGGTTCGTTGCGACACCTGCGCATCCCTCCACGGCTCCTCCCTTCCTTCTCTCTCTCTCTCTCTCGTGTTAGATCGTCCAAGAATTCGTATGATGCCATCACACAATCAATCTTGATTTTGTAGGGTACCCACCGAACCCAGACAAAGAACTCACATCATATAAAATGGGGTCTAAAAATCATTACTTTAATTCCCTACGACTTTCCCACCAATTTGGGTTCCGTCCAGAGGTAGTTTGGACACCGTGTCCTCCTTAAATTTTTCCATGTTTCGTTCGTACTTTTAATCAATCTCGGTTTCTTTCGGTCAATGTGTGTGTCCGTGTCCGTGTCCGTGATGTAAAATCCCGAACGCACCTAAGTCGTTGCGACGGAAGCTGCCTCGTGTCGTGAGGAAAGACGGGTTAGTCGATGTGTGCGAAAGTTTTGTGCGCGTGCCTAGAAAAAAACAGTTGTTTTTTTTTTTTTTTTAATTTTTCTTGAAATTGGGTTTGGAGGGTGATGTCCTGTTGTTGCCGTGTGATTGGTGGGATTGATTTTCAATGAAATTGGAATGATGGGGTCGCGTTTCTCGATGGTGGACACGTGTTCGCCTTCTTCCTTTTAAAGTCTCTGTGGTCTGCTGCGATGCGGTTTCTTTTAAGAGTTTCGTCTTCTTGCCTCCTCCTTCTTCCTCTTCCCTCCTCGTTTCCTCCCTCCTTCCTTCCTTTTGTTCTCCACACGCCGCTTCAGTGCTTTTGAGAGGGTAAGCAAACTACCCAACTCTCTCTTTTCTCTTTCTGGGCTTAGTTATAGCTCTTGAGCTTTCGGAATCTGCCTGTTCTTGGGAGTGGTTCAAAGGGTCTTGAAAGATTGTACCTTTAGGCTGTTCTGTTGTTGATTCTTGATATGCCAATCGATCGAGAAGGTGTTTTCCTTTGTGTGGTGATTTGATGCCTGTTCTTGATTTGTGCTTGACTGATCTGAGAGTGTCTAGATGAGGTAAAGAAGAGACCCACATAATCCGAGCCAAAACAGAAGAAAAAGAGAGGGAGGGAGGGAGGGAGGGAGAGAGAGAGAGAGACCCAAGACTTTAGAGATGAAATAGATCTCCTCAGATTAGGCAACCCATCTTCTTTGTGAAGTTTGTGTCAATTGGCAAATCGGAAAATGTTTATGATGAACCCATTTGGCCCCTCTCCCCTCTCTCTCTCTCTCTCTCTCTCTCTCTCTCTCTCTGTGTTAGCGGGTTTCCTTGAAACTAATCAGTTAGATTCTGTATGTTGCTCATGGATTTAACTCTCTGTGTTAGCGGGTTTCCTTGAAACTAATAAGTTAGATTCTCATATGTTGCTCATGGATTTAACTTTCTCTGCGATAGCGGGTTTCCTGGAAACTCATCAGTTAGATTCTCATATGTTGCTCATGGATTTAACGAAAAGTATGATTTGAGGGAAAGAAGAGAAGCTTTTGGTCATTTCTTTTTCATATGTTAAACTTTTTTGGCCATGTACTTTCAGTTCAGTATATGGATGTTGAATCAGATTGGGGTTTGTAAGGGTGAGCATATCAGAGTGGTTGGTTTGGTCCAGTTTCCGGAGGCATCGGTTCAGTTTCCGGTTCCATAAAAATGAAACCAGTGATTTTCGGTTGGGTTCCCGGTTCCGGGGGAACCGGACCGACGGACCGGACCAACACTTTTTAAAAAATATATATATTTTTAATTTTTTAGAAATAGCAGTAAACCCTAAAATTGTAATAACTTTAGCATTTTTCAATTTTTCAATTTTTTTTTTTTTTTCAAACTGGCTGGTTCCATTGGACTTGACCAGGCTGATCACTTCTCCGTACTTTGTTATCTATTGCTCCAGACTTCTGTGAGTTTGTCTTATCATGATTTATGTCCCTCAACTTAGGTGATTTTTCTAAAAGGCGGTTCGGAGGTTAGCCCAAGTGAAAAGAGGCAAAATAATGCTTTAGATTTTTGTGGAGGGTTGAGGCAGTCAAAGCTGTGCCATACAACAGAGGTGATAAATGGAGGAGATATCTTCTACATTAGCTGTGCCGTTTAGGCTGAATAATATGACCAGTGACGAATCTGCACTACAAACCCAAATCGAAATCACTGGACTGAAGCTCATTGCGAGCACTGCTGGTTTGTTATCGGACCATCCGGGGGTGTTGTCGCCTTCTATATCTGATCGTGCAGCTGCCCAAGATTTGAGTTCTGGCGGTAAATCGGGCAAGTTTGGTGTTCTGACAGTAACTGATGAAGATGAGTCTAGAGGAGGTGGTATTTTTTGGAAGACAGTGGAGAATGAAGTTAAGTTGACACCGGAAGATGGGAAAGTGCTTAGTCCATATGCTTGTGGCCAATTCATCAATTACTCTTGTTCATATACGGTTGCTAGTGATGCCACTAGTGCTTGTCATGAAGAGTTTGTACCGGTGAAAGCAAGTTTTGATAAGAAATCAATGACTGTCATTGATGTCAGTGATGCAACACTGGGGAGTGTTTCCAATGTGAAGAAATTGGGTGAGCTTGAGTCTCGGCGAGAATTACAGAGAACTGCAAGCCGGGGTGTCTCCGAAGTGGATTATGTCCCGCTTTGGGGATTGAATTCTATCTGTGGAACAAGACCAGAGATGGAAGATGCCGTTGCAGTGGTACCTCGGCTTTTGAAAATTCCTTCTCTGATGCTGGCCGGCGGACAAAATTTGGAACTTAGAAATCAACATGGCAAAGATTTAACAGCTCATTTCTTTGGGGTCTATGATGGACATGGTGGTAGCCAGGTAAAAACCAGATATAGCTTTTTAAATCTTCAAACCATATTTTTTATATGACAAGCATGAGAATGCACAAACGGCTTATAAAACTATAACGTAGTACTAATTAGGGCTTTATTGGTATAGGTTGCTAGCTACTGCCGGGAAAGGATACATTTAGCTCTGGCAGAGGAGATGGAAGTTGCAAAACGTGGCTTCCGTAATGGAGGTAGCTGGAGTAATGGAAAGGAGCAATTGGAGAAGGCCTTCTCCAATTGCTTTCTAAAGGTTGATGATGAGGTCAGCGGTGTATCCATATCCACGAATGGAAGCGACCCTTGTCTCGTAGAATCTATGGCCCCTGAAACAGTAGGTTCTACTGCTGTGGTTGGCTTAGTTTGTTCGACACACATTATAATTGCAAATTGTGGCGATTCAAGGGCAGTTCTCTATCGTGGAAAAGAGACTGTGCCACTGTCGGTAGATCATAAAGTAAGTCATGTTGCTGGAGTTGTGTTTTTTCTTTTCTTTGATCTTTTAGTATTGTGATGAATTCCAGCTGTTTCTGTTTGCACTTACCTCTGTATGGCCTTTGAATGTTTTGTTCAGCCAAATAGAGAAGATGAGTGTGCACGGATAGAAGCTGCTGGTGGCAGAGTTATTCTGTGGGATGGATTCCGGGTTTGTGGCGTTCTCGCAATGTCAAGGGCAATAGGTAGGTTCTTTTGAGTCCATGATCCTATTTTCTGCCTATGTAGTATAAGTCTTATCTACGTCGAGGATGGCAATACCTTGACTTGTATGTTTGCAGCTTCTTCTAGAGATTTTGAAGTGCCAATGGAGGGTTATTCCTCCTTAGTCTTTGGTTGGTGTGAAATTTGAATAGCTGATTAGAGCAGGGAGCTTCAGTAGTACCCCCTTAATCGCCTGCGCCCTAGACAACCCATGCTTTTGGCCCTTTATAGACTGTCTTTTGCCCCCACTTTATTGCATATTCTCAACACGGGGGTTGTTCCAAAAAGTTCGGAGTAAATCAGTGTTCAAAAAATACAGAGATTGCCAACATTTGTTGTAGAGAAGTGTAGGGTTTTGAACATATGGGGTACTTGTGAGAGTAATCATATATGTAATCTGCCAGGACGTCATTCCGTCACGCTACTTGTTTAATCGTTACTCTCAGGACTCTTGCTTCTCAGTTTGTCCATGTAACTGGCCGCTAACTTCCAACTATCTCGCTTACCATTTTCTTGTCATTCTCAGGTGATAGATACTTGAAGCCCTCAATCATCCCAGATCCGGAAGTGGTGTTCTTTCCACGGGCCAAAGAAGATGAGTGCCTCATTCTAGCCAGCGATGGTCTCTGGGACGTCGTGACCAATGAGGAGGCCTGTGACATGGCGAGGAGGAGAATCCTCCTTTGGCACAAGAAGAACGGTGACAACCTTCCTGCGGAAAGGGGCGAGGGAACTGACCCGGCGGCGCAAGCAGCCGCGGATTATCTTTCCAAGCTAGCTCTTCAGAGGGGAAGCAGAGACAACATCTCTGTAATAGTAATTGACTTGAAAGCTCAGAGAAAGTTTAAGAAAAAGATTGTACCCGAGGCCCAACAGCCAGGAACTGTGAATACATAGTTGTATGCCCCTTTATATCTTATGAGAACAGCAGGTAGTTCGGTTGAGCCAAGTGGTCCATGCATACATGCCATGTCACATTGGCTTACCTATTCATGCTTTATTGAGATGAACCCCAGGTGCCAATTAAATGTTGGAACCGACTTGTTAAAACCTCCATAGCCGGCAGACTCGATAGCTCTTCTTCATTTGGCTGAGGTTTCTGTGTCTGTCATAATGCTATTTCCAGATTTCAAGATCGAGATATGATATGCGTATGCGGATAATTTGTCTATTTACAAGCTTTCTTCGTGATGTCAATTAACAGCAGAGGGTTTCGATTACGGTATGCCATATGGGCTGAGGGCAGAATCGACGTGCCATAAAAACTAGGAGTAGGACGGGCGTTAACAACGTTTTGCTAGCTAAATTTGCTGCGATGTCCAATTTACTAAGCTCATAACCAGAGCAGAGAGTAGTACGGAACTTCCTCAAGGACGTCAATGCACAGCGATGGGTTTTGATGACACTAGAATCAACATGCCATAAGTACCGAGAGTGGGACAGACTTCAACATGATTTGAGTAAGTTCTTATAAGGCTCATGGAGAGATAAACGAGTGATCCATTTTGGGATGGGAGATCCTAAAATATCATCTCATATTCCCTCCTCCTCGGGAAGACAAAAATAGAGGAAGGAATTTGGGAGCCTCATGGTGATAAGTGTAGATAACACATCGGGACTTAAAGTTCTTGCTTAAGTTCTCGCTTCCGCTGAATAGGCTGGTATAGTAGCCACTCACCTATAGTACGTGAGAGCAAGTGAAAATCCTGCTGCAGGTTTGGCAGCCTTACGGCAAGGTTAAAGAACCCGGTAGTAGGACAGACTTCAACAAGGTGTCACTAGCCAAATTAACCGCAAGGATGACTAAGCTCATAACCAGAGTACAGGGTAGTATCGAAATAATCAACATAACGGGGGTGAAAATATTTGCGAGTGTCTCGGCTAAGAACTGTTGAGGCGGGAGTGCGATGATGTTAAAGCGAAAAAAGTTTTGCGTTGGGTGGAGAAGTAAAGTGAAGCAATGAATGTATCTTTCTTGGCACATGAAGTCGCTCACTTGAGCTTTACATTCAACTGGAAGTACTGACATATTTGGACTTCGCCTCTTCTTTAGTGACTCTCCGGATGGTGTTAAGATTATCAAAGTTAAAACTGTAGATGCCATAAAAAAAAGGGAGCACGCAAACTCCACAAGAGCGAACTACGAAATACAACTCATACATGTGAAATCAAACGGTTGATTTGAAACTATAATCGTGTGTCCAGAGGAGTTTCTATGAAGAGCAACATAAGCCAGAGAGTTGCAGAACTTTGGCATTATGTACAAACTGAATCCAAGAAAAGAGTAAAACCATAAGTCAAAAGCCAAACACCCTTTTCAACATTTAATAGCACGATAAATACATCCTTCCATGCCCAATCAAAAACTATACTATCTACACGTATGTTTAGTAGTTGATGGGACATAAGCCCTCCTGCTGCCAGCAGACAGTACCCCAATCAGTTCAGGAATCAATTATGTTGAAGGAAAATTTCGATAGCAGCTGCGGAACTCCAGCTATAATCGGCCCATATGTCTGCACAAACAGAGATTGAACCAAATGAATCATATTGTAGCATACAGCAAATTCTAGGGGCAAGAGAAAAGGGTAAACCCACGAGATAAACACTTCAATATCAGAGATTTAACTTTAGATGACTAAGGACATCGGGATTCTTTTTCTATTAAAGGTCAGTTCATGAAGTCAGGGGGGGCATTGTAATCACGGAGGTCACAGGACAA
Source organism: Eucalyptus tenuipes (assembly GCA_014182365.1). Classification (NCBI taxonomy): domain Eukaryota; kingdom Viridiplantae; phylum Streptophyta; class Magnoliopsida; order Myrtales; family Myrtaceae; genus Eucalyptus; species Eucalyptus tenuipes. Next base: position 35,227,834 of record CM024539.1, on the reverse strand, counting down.
ATTGGAGCCCTTGCCTGACACAATCCTCTCCTATCCCCTGACAAGTGATTATTGACGTATTTGGTCCGGGGCACATAAAACCATCAAGTATGGGTCCCCCAAATTCCATACCAGATCCATCGGAGTCCAGGTCATAACAATATTAGTCAATCGAAGTCGCCAAGCTAAGCCCAGATGGTCAGTGGATCTGGTCACCCAAGCAAGGACCACGGCAGGAGACACAAACCAGCCAAATACCCTCCGCAAAACCAAAATTACAAACTCTGGTCGTGAGGTGACCCGCAAGGCTCATGTAAACCAGGGAAATCGTTTCCTTAAGCTACACTAGAATTTGGAGGTCTTAATAGGGTAGGTAAGTTTCCATCTTCAAACTTCAGGATTTCTCCACATTTGAAGTAAAATAGATATAGTAGTATTCCTAAAATTAACCTCTTCATGGAAAAATATTTCTTTAGTTATAATTTCCAAGATCTCTCATCTAGCAAGAAGAAAAGGTCTTCACATATCATTGGCAACAGAATTTAATATATCACATAAGAATCAGGAGGCACCAAGATAATTCCCTACGAGATGCATGCATCCATAACAGTCAATTCATCTTGATAAAGAAGTGCCATACCTTGAGATTTTCATGAATTTGACAAAGTGGTACGGCAAGCAATTTCAGGTTTTTTGGAACGATGAACTTCCGACTTACAGGTAACTTCACAAGAAAGAGTTTTGTGCACTCCTAGAGGCCAGGCAACAAAGAATTAGAAACTTAATCAATCTCAATTTGAAGTGAGCAGTCTCAGTGGTGGAAACAACCTTGGGCTTCTTAACATTAGGTGGCAAGTAAGGATAGAGCAAAGTTTCAAAATCAGGCCTCCACCACATCCCAAGGCATTCTCCAATCTACCATTTGAAACAAAAGGTCATTTGTAACTATACAGCACGAGAGTAATGAAAACCTGTAGCTCTATGATACCAAAATGAAAAACATTATCCACCTCCCACTGAGTCTCATCGCCAGCTCCATTGGCAGAAAGCTTGCTGGTCAGCTTGCGTTTCAGCCCTTCAACATCTGAAAAGATAAGCATGAATAACAACATTTTCCTGTTGAAAAGCATCGTCCCTCATCAATTTCGTCTTCCCCATGGTATCATGGAGAATTACCAAATTACCTGATTCACCAGGCCTTAGTCGACCTCCGGGCAGCTGAAAAGTGGAATTTCTTACTTGCAACAGCAACAGATGAGGATGTCTGAATAATTCAACCTATTTTAGAAACATCAGGATCCTTAGGGTATGTTATAATCCATCAGCCTTTCAAAGGAAAGATGTAAAATGGCATGGAAAGTGATAACACAGGTAGGCAGTAGACTGATTATATTAAATGATATACATCTCAAAGCATCCACCAAATTTTGTCTACCTTCTCAGTATTCCTAGCATTTTTGCTCATCCAGGAAATGAATGCAAGCATAGATATACATGATGTTAACATAATGAGCAAGTTTATGATAATCCCCATAAAATTTTTGAAGAAGTATGCTCATTGCCTCTCCTTATCATTTCAAGGCAGAATATCAGCAAGTGGGAACTAAAAGCATTAGTCGCTCCCTTTCCAAAACGCATTTGCCTTCACGGATCTCAACCCAACACCGCAGAAAACTCATATCCAAATTACAACATCTGCTCCACTTTGTAGTTCACACGGAACACAACTAGAACCATAGTAACTGAAACTCCAATTAGCCGTTGCCCTAACATTCAAGCATCACACGGGACAGCTTGGCAATTCGCCTTCCCAAGTTTCCCAAGCTAATGTAGATCACCGACGTAAGCACTCAGCCCTAAGCAGCGGAAAAACATCTCGACGCACAAGATCATCGTCATTCCGACCGTTTGAATTCGCTAAAGGAGTCGACATGCAAATGCAACCACACCAATGTCGTTAACGGAACTTATAGAATGCCATAGCAGGCAAAAGGGCAAGACTACCTCGTACAGACTCGTCAGCTGCTAAAAGAAAGAAGCAGAAGAAAAAGAAGAAGAAAAACACCAACCACAATGACGGCTTCCACGCAAGTCCTCAATCCATGAGCCGCGTAACTGAACAAAAAACCACCACGAACGAAAAACAGGGGAAGAATCGAAATCAGCGACACGACCCACTTCGATTTCAGGCGGCACAAACGCAACGGAAGACAACAAACAGGCGCAGCACCCAAAAAGCAGAGATGGGTAGAGAGAGAGAGAAGAGAGAGAGAGAGAGACGTCACTGGGATTTCATCCTTTGGACACGATCGGCCAGGGTCTCCTCCCTCAAAGCGAGAGCGTCCTTGGAGCCGAAGTAGTAGCTGCTCAGCGGGTATATGTCCAGCACCCGGGCCTGATCATCGCCGCCGCCGCCGCCGGCCGCCGCCGCATGGTTGATCACAGTGACTTCCTCGCCTTGCATTTTCTCCACGCGATGGAGGAGCAGCCGCAGGAACACGGGGACCCAGATACGCAGGAAGCCTACAGAGAACGCAGAACCGCAGTACAGAGAGAGAGAGTGGTGGAGTGTCGTGGGTTTTCTGCTAGACGGGTGTGGAAGGAGAAAGGTTCGAGCTTTTTCGATGCGCAGAGAGAGACAGAGGGAAAGGGAATATATAAAGACGGAGAATTTGCGACGACGTCGGAATAAAAAAGAGAGCTTGAAGATTATACCAGAAAGAGAGAGAGAGAGAAGGGGTGGCTATGGTGGCGACCCGAAGACCCCCTTTTTTTTTTTTGGTTGGGACCCATGGGTGCTCCGAATTTTTTATTCGAGGCATCGAGGATTCACGCGACACCCACATGATTTTTCCCGACTCTTTGCACGTATTACAAATCCAATATGCTTTCAGGTGCCAATCATGAGAAGTAGCCGAGGGAATAAGAAATGTAGTAACAACACCGTCGACATGGCGCATGATGTGAACACAGTTAGGTACTGTAGTTCTATTGGATTTCGTTGGGTGTTTTGAAAAATCGAAACGGAAGCATACATGTTGTAAAAAGATCGCGCATGGTGACATTTGAAATTATAGAAACCTATTTAGTAATTCTCAATGAGTTCATAAACGTTCCACAGACACGATTTTTGTGTCGATGATGTGGTTTATTAATTGTTATAGATGACAATTTCTTTGACGATTAGACAAGACCCAAATGGCACATGCCTTTTTCGAATTCGAAAACCGACGAGTTTCAAGATTTTAGGAGTTCTTAAGATTGCATAATCATTTCAATTAGAGAAAAAGTCATAAAAAAATCTCAAACTATGCATACAGTAATAATATATTTATCATAATTTTTTTTGTGAGATATGTTTACCTTCGGTCAAGCAAATTCCATGCACGATGTTAAAAATTAATTTATATGACGCTAGAAAGCAAATGGTGTTTGATATGGCGCCTACGTGTCTTAAGTAAAATAAAAACGATATTGTTTTAACTGCAAAATCATTAAACGGAGTCTTAATAGAGGATAAATGTATCACGTAAATATAGAATAAATGTGTGATATGAAATATATTTGAGATTTTTAATGATTTTTTTTCCTTTTCGATTATCAATACAAATTCCTCGTTTAGAAAGATCAATTGAACAAAACCCTTTCCGGTCATTGTCTTGGACTGCACTTTGGTCCAGTGAGCTGTCTTTGTTTCCCTCTCTAGTAGGAGTTTCGTAGTAGTTTTTCTAGCAGTCCAGTGCCACGTGGAAGCCCCTAGTCGAGCCAGCACCAACAGCAGGTCAAAAATATTAATTAAAAATTTTATGAAAAAGGGCTGACAAACATGAAGTAACCAACCGGAGCTCTTGGTCGGTTCGGATTGTTCGAGGTTTATCCGGATTTGCCGGTATCCACGTCAAAGAAGGGGGAAAACGGACAATCGAACGCAGGAAAACTTGGGAAAAAGAGGATAAACCGGCGCCGGTCAAAGGTTTGACCCAGCGGTTGGTGGTTGGTAGTTAGTTTCCTTCGTGGCCAAGCAACCGACGACGATGGGGGCCCACTTGGTCGGTTGTTGATGGGTGAGCGTGATGAGGATCCTAGTAGATTGTTCTTGGATCATGTAGTCGTGTGTTCTTATCGCCCTTTTAGGTCGGCAATCGACTCAACGTGTTCTTCTCTCATTTGATGATCACTTAGAGCTTTCAATCAGATCCTAAAGTACATTTGTAGAGTTCAAAGTGCGTTTTGCCTTGTGTACCTTTTGAGTTTAAAGCTCGATCGAGGTACATGAGATGGGTTTGGTTCAACATTACAAATGAACCATGGGAAATGCAAATGCTTTTGACCTAAAGCCTCTTAGGGAAATGCAAATTGTGTTTAATAAAAAATCATTTGTAAAGTTACTTTGACTAAAATAGTATTTGTCAAATATTGTTTTGCAAATGACTTTTGGGTCTAATTTTTCCTTTTTTTTTATTAGAAAAATCAAATCTTCTAACCAAGGGCCAAGGTCATCGATGAGTCAGATATGGTGTCAATAGACGTCGCCCAAGGTCGTGCGACTCTTGGCTAGGGCTGTGTGATCCTAGGCATTTGACCCAAGTGGCTAGCTAGGGTTGTGTGACCCTAGGTGATAGTCGCTTGGATCACGTGACCTCAAGGCTTGTCGCTTGGGTTGCGCAACCTAAGTAATAGCTATGTGGCTTGCAATGCCTAAGGCCGCATGACCCTTAGAGGATCGCACGACCTTGCTTGCCCAATCTAGCCTCACTGGCGCCCTTGCCGGCTACCCTTACTAAAAAAAGATGAACAATAATGAGGGCAAAATCGAAAAATTAAAAAATTGATGATTGTAGTTTTGAAGAAAGAAACTAGTTTTATTTTTTGGTCAAATGCTAAAAGCCAATTGTTAGTCTCCATTAGCACTGGGTTTTTAGCTTTTCCGAAGTTAGCAGCATTTGAAAACCCATGGGTTTTTAGCTTGGGAGATTTTCCGTTTGGTTAGCATTTGGCCGAAAACCCATTGGGAAAACTTGCCATGTAGCCTAGTATTTATTGCATCTTGGGAATGCAAGGGTTTACCTTCTCCAAACCACCGCATGGAAGGAGGTTGCCAAGGGGTCGCGCACGTCGGCGACCGCCGCCCGAGGGTTGCCCGACCCGGCTACGTCAAGTTGCGGGACCTCGGGCGATGCCGGGTCGCGCGACTGGCTGTCCAGCAGCCTGATCCGCTGCCTCGGGCAGCCAACCTTCAAAAAAAAATTTACAATTTTTTTTTTTTTTTTTAATTTAACAAAATTCCTTACAAATGCAATTTTTACCAAACAAGTATTTTGCCCAAAATCGTTTCACAATGCACTTTAAAACTTCAATTTATCAAATGCTATTTGCATTTTCACAAATCCCTTTAACTCAAAGGTATTTGCATTTTCTCAATGGCATTTGCCCAAAGCCGAACCAAACGGACCCTAAAAGTCATTGGAAAAGTTGAACCAAACGCACTCATAATCTCGGGATTGAGTCTTGATATACGTGTGGTACAAGGAAGTTTGTATGTTAATTGACAAATCAAGATTGTGGTATTGCGAGATTGTCTGGCCATTCTAGGGTCAATTGGGAAATTTTCCTGAAATAATGTGATTGGGCCATTTTAGTTGTTCTTGCTTCATAATGATGGAGATTAAGAAGGAACTTGAAACTTGGAGAGGGATGAGGATTAAGGGGAAAGCAACTTGGTTTGTTGTGCTAAAGCTGGATTAATCTGTAATTAATCATCGAATTACAAGTCATTATTGGCGAGCAAGTAAGTCATCCTGCGGGTCCCGACAGTAGGTGAAAATGGGCTTTCACCATTATTTCCCCTCATTGAATGACTCAAGGTAAAGAAGAGATGCCAACTTCAATTATGTAGAAAGTCGCGGAAATTACCTATTCTTTTTTGCTGTTGCTATTTCCATCCCTGAAATAACCTTATACGCACCCTAAATTTAAATGGTCCAAGAGTGCATTTGGGAACACTTTCCCAAAGCCCACTGAGTAAATGCAAGTTGCATTTAGCAAATTTTTTGGAGAATTTTGGGAAATACAATTGCATTTTCATAATCTCAAAATACATCTAAAGTGCTTTAAACGTAAGTCTTGAATTTTATAATATTTTTATTCCACTTTTGCACTGCTCATCTTCCTTATGATTTGCACAAAGGAGTTGAATAGAGGCTAGTGACTGTCGCCTGTCAAACAACACCTAAAGTCGCAAGGCCTCAAGTCGCTAGATTTGGCCTGCCAATGGTCGTGGACAAATGTTTGAGATTTTTTTTTTTTTAACTAGCAAAAATCCTTTACTGAGTGTAATTTTTTTCTAAACAACATTTAAATCAAAATTGCTTGATAGTGTTTTTTTAAATTACACTTCATCAAAGCGTTATTTATATTTTTTTAAGAAAACCCTTTCACCTAAAATTCTTTGCATAAATTTACGATGTTTCTCTAAAGTTCAATCCGAAATAATACCTTATACTTTACAATTTTTTAGTTTATGTTTTTCTTATGGAAATTCTTTGATTAAAATTATGAACTCTTGATTATAATTTATACTTAGAATATGTGAATTGACAAATTATGAATGAGGTTCAAACCCATTACAAAAAAATCCTTTATAGAAATCAGCTCGTGCATATTAGCACATTAATAAGTAAAAAAGAGGAAATGAAGTCTATATAAAAAAATGGAAAAATAGCATAAGGTGGTGAAAGAAAATATCGTTGTTCTGATTAATACACACAGTCTTGTATTTCATGATAATGCATGATTTTTATATTTGTAATAAATAGCAACTCTCACTCTTTCTATTGTAATTTTGATTAATTAGTTCTCACGAGATTATTTTCGTCACCTCGTAAGTTACAAAGTATCAAAACCATTTTGAGGGTAAGAATAGCGTACTTTTTTTTTTTTTTTTTTTTTCACTTTATTAACATTTTAGATCTTGTTTGGTTGATAAGAATGAAAACAATTGAAACGTGAACAAAAGCTTAACTCCATTCTTATTAGCGTTTGTCACTTGGAATAAAGAGTGAATATGTGACAAATCTTGCAATGGTTATAAGCATGAAACTAACTAAGGGTGTGTCTGTTCATGAATGACTTTTTGTGGAAGGAAATAATTATATTTAAGGAAAGTGATTGATTTTTTCTCTTATTTAATTACAAGTATGAAAATAAAAGGGAGGTAGTTTTCCGGTATTTGGATTTTACTCATGAAATTATTCTTTTCAAGGACACATCATGTAATACTACTAAGCTATAAAATGGAAATATATATTATATAATGGAATATGAACATTGATTTAATGATGAAAGAAGGACGAATCTCAAATAAAGTAACTTTTTAAAAGCAAACATAGGATTCGAAAAAAAGAAGAATCAAATATAGGAAAAAGAAGCACAAGGGGGATACATTCATAATATTCAATTTCTTCATTCTTTTTCTCTAGTTTCAAAATTAATCTTGAAAAGAAGTGAATTGGTAAGTAGAATCTATTTTGACATCTTAACAAATACCTTCCATGCTCTTCACTTCAACACCATTCCAAGGTGGAAAAATTACAAATTCAAAATATTTGTTTTTTTAAAAACAAGAACACGACTTGTCGATTTATCAACAAGAAACAAAGAAAATGAATTTTGAAAGAGAGAAAGAAAGAGAGTGACTATGCACATTTTTGAAGTCTCGAACTTGGTTGGAGTTCTTTGATGTCCAATGATACAAAATAACTTGAAACTTACCTAATGAGCCCTTTGCTAGAGAGGAGATTTTTTTTTTTTTCAAACTTTAAGTGCAGGTTTTTTTTTTTAAACTATAAATACTTTTCGGATTACTTACCATTTTCAATGTTCCAAATTTCGAAAAACATAATAGATATTTCCATAGAATTTCTTTTTAACGAAGCAAACTCATCTTAAGAAGATTGATTTCGAATAAATAAATGTAAATAATAATCGAGACTTAACCACAAATTTTATAAATCATCAATTCCCATTATAGTTTTACCACATGCACATTCATTCCCTCATCGGAAGGACATGAATATTTCAGATTAACATTTCCCATTCTGGTTTTTGCTGTCCCTCTGGCTAGATTGCCAAACCTGGTCAACTCAAATCCTACAAAAAGTCAAAACCTCCCCCCAAGAAAAAATCCCCAAATCCAAAATTAGGGTTCGCTCCAGCCAAACCCCAACACTCTCCAGCTCTACTCTCTCTCTCTCTACTTTCTCTCTCCATCTCCTTCGCCGGAATTCGAATGAGATGAAGATCGCGGGCCTCAAGTCGGTGGAGAACGCCCACGACGAGTCGGTGTGGGCCGCCGCGTGGGTCCCGGCGACGGAGTCCCGGCCGGCGCTCCTCCTCACCGGCTCCCTCGACGAGACCGTGAAGCTGTGGCGGCCCGACGAGCTCGCCCTCGAGCGGACCAACGCCGGCCACTTCCTCGGCGTCGTCTCCGTCGCCGCCCACCCCTCCGGCGTCATCGCCGCCTCGGCCTCCATCGACAGCTTCGTCCGGGTCTTCGACGTGGACACCAACGCCACCATCGCCACGCTCGAGGCGCCGCCGTCGGAAGTCTGGCAGATGCAGTTCGATCCCAAGGTGAGTAAATTTCCAGAGCTTTCGTTTTCTGTTGAGGGAGGTTGGATTTGAGTGGACATCGAATGGTGGGAATTTGGAGTTTTTCTTAAAGTTTGGTTTTTGGAGTGGCGGGCATTTGCAAGTTTAATTTTTTTTTTCCTGGTATGTAATGTGGACGAACTGATTCAATTTAACAACTTGCGATTTCTGCGGTCGGAGGGCTCTCGAGATTGCTTGAGCTAAGAGAGTTATATATGGTAAAGCATTGAGAGAACTTAGCTCTGGCCTGGGAAATGTAATAAAGCGGGCTAAATGTGGGTGATTTTCGGTATGTGTAAACTCGAGTTGAAAGGCTCTAGCAAGTTAGTAACTTGAGGGAGTCATCTAATGGAATTAAAGAGGCAGGTGCGCTGAGCATATCGTCCATGATGTTTGAGGTGGTTCGTTAAGTGGCTCCTATTCCTAGCATATTGTGAGAATCTTAGGAGTTTCCTAAAGTAAAAAAGAATGCTGGGGTTTTTGTATGGGCTAGCCCCGGGGTGTTTACCCCATGAACTGGAAATGGGACTTGTGTCTGATTTGGTTTGGGTAGTTGGCTTGTAGCAGTCAAAGTGGATTGAACACTGAGTGATTGTAGTTCCTCCAGTGTGACTGGTGGTGATTCAAGCAACCCAACCCAACACATCTAGATCTTGTTATCTGTAAAGGGCAAACCTGTGCGCTGAAGTTGGGGCTTATCTCTGATCCCTCAAGGAACTTCCCATGGGCTCTTCACCACTTTGCCAAAGCATTTACATATTGAAATATGTCCGCTCATTTGTTTATAATCCCTTTGTTGACCTTAAAAAATCATGTTATTGAAGGTAGAGGGAACTAGTTCTTATTCTCAGGTTTGACAAAAGAGTGCTTATCATGTGAGTAGAAGTAAGCTATGTCACAGGTGTGAAGAAAATAGAATACTTAGATGACCTCAATCTTTGAAACAAGAGTTGGAATTCTTCTACTTGTTGACTGTCTGATTGAACTTGTCACTGATTTTTTTGTGGTCAGTATTTGAAAACACCAGAGAATATCGTGACTAGCATGAAATGGTTATTATCTTTTTCATTTCCTTTTCTTTTCATATTTGACATTCGCTTACTTGAAGTTTTCTTGGTTCCTTGCTTTTGCTTGCTTGTTGACAAATTGGGACACTTGTCATGCATGATCATGTTCATTAATGAGCTCCTTATTAGTATCGGATTGCTTTCTTTTACGGAAAGTAAATCACTTCTGATATGGTGATGATGATAAAGTTGGCTGGCATGAAATTGTACATTGAGGATATTGTTTACAAAGCTTTGCTGGATGACAAGGCGTCATTGATGCTGTTTGGGGGAATTTATTTGGACATCCAGGCATTAAAAAAGCTGAGCTCTGAGTATCCTATCTGATCTTTGTAATCTGGTGATGAAAATGTTTGAATGCTCTGTAAATCAAGCTTGAACATTCCTTAAATGGTCAGTTTGTGGAAGGATTCTGGTGATTTTTTTTTTTAAATTTATGTGCAATGTGAATAAAGACTAAAAATGTGCAAGTGGCTTTCAAGATTAATTGGCTTTTCTGTGCTGTTTTCCACCTAATGCTGTACCGCTTTGTTCTCGTCTTCAACATGCAAATTTAATTTTAATATCTCAACGTTGCTAAGTAATACTTCTTCGCTAGGGCACCACTCTAGCAGTGGCAGGTGGAGGGAGCGCATCGATCAAGCTTTGGGACACTGCCACATGGGAACTGATTGCAACCCTCTCGATTCCTCGTCCAGAACAGCCAAAACCCTCCGAAAAAGGCAACAAGAAATTTGTCCTCTCTGTCGCGTGGAGTCCTGATGGCAGAAGGCTTGCCTGCGGCTCAATGGATGGTACAATCTCTATATTCGACGTGGCTCGGGCCAAGTTTCTGCACCACCTGGAAGGCCACTTCATGCCAGTGCGATCTCTTGTATTTTCCCCAGTCGAGCCACGGCTGCTTTTTTCTGCATCCGATGATGCTCATGTGCACATGTATGATTCCGAAGGTAAGTCCTTGGTGGGGTCCATGTCTGGCCATGCTAGCTGGGTATTGAGTGTTGATGTCAGCCCAGATGGAGCGGCACTTGCGACAGGTTCAAGTGACAGGACTGTGAGGCTGTGGGATCTTAGTATGAGGGCCGCCGTTCAGACGATGAGTAACCATTCGGATCAAGTTTGGGGGGTTGCCTTTCGACCAATGGTGGGTGCTGGTGTCAGAGCTGGTGGTCGGCTTGCTAGTGTATCTGATGACAAGAGCATATCACTCTATGATTACTCGTGAAGGTATATCTGCAAATTGTGAAAAGATAAGTTCTTGGAGCCGCTGATCATTAACCTTTTGTTTGAATAGTCTGCAAGAGATTTTCTTGGTTTCAGATAATTTTAATTTGTATAATTAGTTGAATATGATGGCTTTCGGAGAAATGGCTCAATACATCTCTTATCTGATGGTGCCATGTATTAACTTCGAAGTCAAATTGATACCTGATATTTCCGAGAGGCTATTTTGTGAAGTTATTTTGACTATGGGGGTTACCATCACTAATCAGCTCAGCTGTTAACATAAATTAACCATTGACCATTTTCGTGGTAATCCTAGATCTACTAGGAGAATAGACCTGAAAATAGTTATGGAAAAGAAATTCACTGAAAATGATTTGAATGAAGAACATTACAGCGCCGCAAGATGGTAAATACATGGGAGAAGACGGTGGATACAATAAATTTGTAGATCGTGGCTTGTGATAGCGATGGTAGACGGATAGACGTTACACGTCTGGATGGAAAAAGGAGAAGAAGAAACAAGACCCCCATGGAAAACCCGATCAGGCCAACTCGACTTGTTGCCAGGCTTCTGGTCGGGTTCACCGAAGACCATGCCCTGTCATATAATCCTGTGTATTTATAGTAAGAAATTATGTCCACCGTATACCGTCAAGAGTGTTCTTCAACCCAAAGTAAAACTTTTATGTTAGATTGTGATTTGAGGAACACTTGATCACATTATTCTTTTCTGGGGGGATAGGAGCATGAATTCGGGGCAATTTGGACAGTCATTGGGGTCTCACGTCATGAATGGGATTAGTTTTTTTATTTTTTTTTATCTCTTGGGGGTGTCTAGTTCCGAGAAATTAAAAGAATATTTTATTTTTCATGAGTACGGAATGAGTTATTTTTTGGGAAATAAATGCATATTTATGTATGCATTTGATATATTTGATCGCTTTGACTTGATCTTAGTCATTGTAGTGGTTTTATGACTTAGCTTCCTTGTAGCGTCCCAATTATCCGCATTTTGCCAAGCTAATTTATCCAGGATTAAAAGAAATTGGAGACGTGTTAAATAAAAAAAAATTGAGTTTCTGTTTTCACAATTCATCGCTAAGGTTCTGTTTATTTTGTAGAAAATAAATGATTTTGAGAACATTTTTTTCAAACAATTGCTCGTATTTCTTTTAAAAATGAATTAATGAAAAGTATTAAGTGTAAATTTATAATGGATGATGAAAATATTTTCTATTAATTAATGATTTCAAGCGTTTTTATGAAAATATTTATTAGATCATTTATTTTTCGTGAATTAAGGAGTCATAAATTTCCCTATCTTACAATTAATATCTCCTAGTCAACAAGCCAGATGTTTAGTGGGGTGTAACAAGGAGAATTTTGACGTCAATCTTGACATTGTTTTTTTCCATGTTGGTTCTAATATCTTGAGTTCATGTTAAGTAGGAAGTGAGACACGACGACAGCAAAAATGATACAAATTTCAAATGTAGGACAAAGCTCGTTAGTCCCAATATTGTCCCTATAGATTTGACCTGGGACTTTTGTAGTATTTACGATGCAGCGACTTCATCGAGCTGTAGATGAATATAATTAAAATCACTTTGCAATTTTACAGTTTAATTTTGAGTTGCTAGATAAAAAAAAAAAAAAAAAAAAAAGGAAAGGAAAGAGAAAAGTCCGCCGGCCCACCCCAAAAACGCCGCCAATCGCCGCCCAACGCGCGCGAGCCACCCGCTTCCCCTCTCTCCTTTGCCACGTCAGCCCGAACGGCGGGGCTATTTCGGAAGTCGCCCGGACCGGGTCGTGCCCCGACGACGAAGGATTCTTCTTGGACGGCGCGCCGACCCGCGCCGACCCGCGCGCGCTTGAGCTCGACGGAATGTCTTTTTGCCCGATTTCGCACGAGCGCACCGGCACGTGACGTCCACGTGTCGCTTTCCTAGCGGTGGATGATGGTGGCCATGATGATGTCTTCTCCTTTTTAGGAGCCGGCGGAACACGCTAAGACGGTGCGAGCGAGTCGCACGGGATCTCCATCTCTCCGCAGCTTTGGAAATTAAAAAAATATATAATATTATATATATGTATTTATATATATATTTTTGGTCGAATATGTATTTATATATTTACTCGCCAGCGAAAGGTGGGGCGGATGTCGTTCTGTACTGTCCGCGGGAGAGAAAATAAAAACAAAATTTTGCGTACCTTACAAACGGGAGTTACGATGATGTCCGCCTCCGGGACTCGCATTGACGGTTTTGCCCCCACCCCTTAAAGAGAATTTCCCGAACAAAAAATTCGATCTTGGTAGGTTCTTTCTTTCTTTCTCTTTTTAACGATTTCGGTAGTTTTAATCGCAATTAATTCAGACTTTGTCCATGGCCGATCGCCAAAAAAAAAAAAAAAAATCATGCCAGGCCGACTCCGCATATCAAGGCTTTCCGAGAAATATAATAATCAGGAATCGCATATTAAATAGGCAACACCAATGAAATCACTATAAAAGCCGATCATGGAAGCCATCGATTTTTATTGAATTGAACTGTGCTTGTAAAGAGAAAAATCTCCCCGATTTTTTAGGACCCAATTTTCAATTTATGTTTCAGATAAAAAATTGCGGGTTGAGATCTTTCTTAATGTCGAAGTTTACATGAGAGCCATTTCGAAAATTATGCGTTGAAAAAGATGGAAACATTGCCATTGGTGGGAGGGAAAAAAAGGGTAGGGGGGAATGTTGTCATAATGGATCGTGGGAGGGAAGGAGTGTCCGAGAAAGGACAGCACCCCCACAGAAATAGGGGGTGGGGGTAAGTAAAGCACGAAATTAATCAGGTTTAAGAGGGAGCTTAATCATCGTTTGTGGAGACCACGACTCTCTCTCTCTCTCTCTCTACCTACGACCCCTTGGCGACCACCACTGAGAAGGGAAAAGGAAGACGAGAAAAAGGGAAGGGAAGCGAATTGAAAATTTCTTCTCTAGTGAGAGAAAGTGAGAGAGGAACAGCTCAAACTCGACCATCCTGTTCCTCTCCCCTCTGCTCTTAGAGAGAGAAACGCACCCACCCGGAAGAAGGCATTCAAGAAAGAGGAAAGGCGTGCGACGGAAAGTTTAGAGAGAGAGAGAGAGAGAGAAAACCTGCCTCGGATTTCGCTCTGCTTCTCTGCTCATCGCCTTTGTGCTCAGCTCATCGTCGAGTTCGGAAACCATCCGTCCGTCCGTCTCCGGTCCTTTCTCGCTCTCGGGATTGGCGGTCGGAGCTCGGGACCACCGGCGGCGGCGGCGGCGGCGCCCGATCTGGGTCGCCGACGAGTCCGATTCCCGCGCGGGGCTCGGTCGTGCCTCGCATGAGTTGAGGGAGGAGGAGAGGTGGAGGAGATCGACGGCGGTGACTGATTAATCCATGGTCAGTAGCGGTGGCGTGGTTCGTTGTTGCTGCTGTTGTTGTCGTCGTTCGATCGGTGTATAGATTTCGGACTCGCTGGTTTCGCCGCGTTTGAATCGGTTGAGCTTTCTGAGGTTTTGGTTTTTTCGATTGGACGTGACGCTAGCCTGTTCGATGTCGTGGATGAAAAGCGTGTTTTTTCATTTTTTAGCTGAGATAGCGATGCGCTTTGATTGCGGAAGAGCTTGAGGTGAAGCTGCTTGGGTTTTTAAGTAAAAATTTTCAGCTTGATAGCAGTGCTTTGACTTGAGACGGTTTGAAGTATTTGATGAATCCGTTTCGGTGTTAATCGAATATGCACGACTAGTGGTAGAGGCCCATAGTGAGTAGCGATCGGAATGACTGGTTGGAACTTAGAGGCGAGGCGAGTGACTAATGGTGTTCGGATCATGGAATAGAATATGGCTACCACAGAAGAAAACAATGGAGAATGAAATATCGGTTTAGGCATTTAATTCATGCTTGCTGGCAGAATTCCTAGTTAAGTGAAGATGGTTTATAAACCTGCCGCAATTGAGAAAATTGTGTGTTCCCATGTCAACTCGAGGGAATGATACGGTGTTGCGAACTTGTGCCCGCCACTTGATTTATTTCTAATTCCTAGTCCAAATTGGACGTTGTTATACTTTCGCACTCCAGCTTCAATTGAATTTTAAAATTACATGCAACACTTCAACTTGAATTTATACTTTTAGTTGTAGAGTGCTCAATGGCGTTGAAACCACCTGAATTCGCATGCAATGGACAGCCTCAAGCATGATTGCATGATATTCGTCCAGTGGGGTTAAGCCCAATGAAGAAGGACACGTGGTTATGTTGTTAAAACCTAATATCGCAGTTATACTATTTACAAGTGTGCGTGGAAACTACCACAAAGCACCACTGCGTGCTTTTAATGGAAAAACAAGTGACGTGATTGAGGACGGTTAATATGTGCTCATCAACACTTGCCTCCTTGCAACCACCAAGCATGATTGCAAGATACTTGTAAAAACCAATTATGGATTATGGAAAATTCATGATAATCAACATTATCTAGAGCTGGCCTTAGAGAAGTTTGCGACATTGATAATTGTTGGCCAATCTCTCTACCTCAAGTAGTTTTGTGGACGATTGTTTATTCAAAGATACATTCTTGAATAGTTTTCTTGCGGCCTTTTCATATTTTTGATGTGCTCAAATCATTGCAGGCTGCACCGGTGAATATTATAGTTGGTTCTCATGTATGGGTCGAAGATCCAGCGCAGGCGTGGATTGATGGTGAAGTTTTCCGCATTAATGGTGAGGAAGTTCATATTCATACAACAGATGGAAAAACGGTGAGTTTTGTAGTACACTTACTCTGCTAATGTGGTTTTCTTATAGTAAAAGTTGAGATTTTTCCTACCAAATATTATGCTATTGTCTGTCCAAATGACATTCTATCCAACTTTTAGGGCAGGTACATTTTGAGATGGTTCTGTTTTAGAGTTTTACTGAGAAAGAGAAGATTCTATTAGAAAATTTGACTGGGCAAGTCTTGTTGTACTTTGGTACTAAGGGGAGAGAGGATGGTTTAGTCAGAAAAGTTTTGCTGGAATGTGGAGCGCCGAGACACTCCCTGTTGTGCTACTGATGATGCTATTTCTGGGGTGATCATAATAAAATTGGATCCACGTTGCAGGTTGTCAGTAACATATCGAAAGTATATCCAAAAGATATGGAAGCTCCTCCTGGAGGTGTGGATGACATGACGAAGCTTTCGTATTTGCATGAACCGGGAGTTCTTCATAACTTAGCCATGAGATATGAACTCAACGAAATCTATGTAAGATGCTGAGTTTCTTTATTTATAAATACTAGCTAAACTACTAGGTTGAAGAAAAACTGAAAGTGACAAATTTTTTTTTTTTTGGGGCTATCAGACATACACAGGGAATATACTTATTGCAGTGAACCCATTTCAACGGCTACCTCACTTGTATGATACTCACATGATGGAGCAGTACAAGGGTGCAGCATTTGGAGAGTTAAGCCCTCATGTGTTTGCTGTTGCCGATGTAGCATACAGGTGAAACTTTATTTGATTTAGAGTAAGTATCAAAAGTTTCTCGGAATGGATCTGCTGATCTTGTCAGAGAAATATGGCAGGGCAATGATGAATGAGGGAAAGAGCAATTCAATTTTGGTAAGTGGAGAAAGCGGTGCTGGTAAGACTGAGACAACGAAGATGCTCATGCGATATCTTGCACATCTGGGCGGTCGATCTGGAGTGGAAGGACGG
This sequence comes from Eucalyptus tenuipes, assembly GCA_014182365.1. NCBI lineage: Eukaryota > Viridiplantae > Streptophyta > Magnoliopsida > Myrtales > Myrtaceae > Eucalyptus > Eucalyptus tenuipes. The sequence goes on along the minus strand of CM024539.1, from coordinate 35,211,200 downwards.
ACGGTGGAACAACAAGTTTTAGAAGTAGGATGAAGTTCTCCCATGCTATTGTACATATTGATCTTTTGTTTCTTTCCATTGATGAAGGTCTATGCCTTTTGTGTTTCATCAAAATTGTGTACTTAGCTATGCGCTTGGTCTCTGACTTTCACAGTCTAATCCAGTTCTTGAAGCATTTGGCAATGCAAAGACGGTCAGGAACAATAATTCAAGGTGAGTAGCCAATAGATCTGCTGCCTGTTGCGATGATTAAAACCTCAATGGACAACTAGTTTGAAAGACAGTTGTGGAGTGTTCCTGCCTTACCTGCTTCACTTCCTGGATGTTCTGCTTGAACTTAATCTGTTTCACAACCTGCACAAAAATCTAGTGCTACTCTAATCTTAAGAAATGAAACTTAGATCACTACAGTGTTCAGAAATTAATGGAAAGGCTGATGATTGTTGGGCCATTTTAGACCTCAAATTTCTTGCGTATTTCTATGTACCCATCGGCCTCTAGAACCCTGTTCATTTCTCTTAAAAAGAATACTTGGATAGCATTTGAGATTGTTTATATTGAGGAGGGATTATCTTACAACTTTTCTGTGTGTGCTGGGTTTACTCTAATGTAGTCGTTTTGGAAAGTTCGTGGAGATCCAATTTGACAAGAGTGGGAGGATATCTGGGGCAGCCGTAAGGACTTATTTGCTTGAAAGATCTCGAGTTTGCCAAATTTCAGATCCTGAGAGAAACTACCATTGCTTCTACCTTCTTTGTGCGGCTCCGCAAGAGGTGATTGCTCTTGTGACTTCTTCAGTGATTTATTTGCTTCTCTAAACCATGGTTAATGATAGTTTCAATCTCTTTGGATTCCTAAGAAATGATTGAATACTTGCTTCAGGAAAGAGAGAGATACAAATTGGGAGACCCTAGGTCATTCCATTTCTTAAATCAATCCAGCTGTTATGAGCTGAATGGGGTCGATGATGCCGACGAGTACCTTGCAACCAGAAGGGCCATGGATGTTGTAGGAATTAGTGAGGAAGAACAGGTTTGTCTTTTTCTTTTCTGTCAAGAACTCTCAGAAATAGCCGTCAATTCCAGTTGAATTTAATCTCATTGCAAATGCTTATTTCAGGAGGCAATTTTTAGGGTAGTAGCTGCAGTTTTGCATCTTGGAAATGTTGAATTTTCAAAGGGGCCGGAAATTGACTCTTCAGTCATTAAAGATGAGAAGTCTAGGTTCCATCTGAACACAACAGCTGAGCTGCTTAGGTAGGATGTAATTACCCTGCTTTTAGTGATGTCTGTATATGGTGTTTAACCGCATGCCCCTAACTTATATATATTAATCTCTCACAAGATGCAATGTCAAGAACTTGGAAGATGCAATGATTAAGCGTGTAATGGTGACCCCTGAGGAGATCATCACAAGACCTCTGGATCCTGTTGCTGCTCTTGGTAGCAGGGATGCCCTAGCCAAAACTATTTATTCTCGCCTGTTTGATTGGTAATTAACCTTCTCAACTCTCTACTGCTTTCTGCCTGCTTTCCTGGCTTGCCCTGAATTTGCATGTCATTTGCTTCATATGTTGTCCCATGAATCCCAAGGACTTTATTTTTTCGACATTTGCTATGGATTATCAAGAGGGTGAGCCTTGATGTAGCAGTAAAAGGTTATTCCATTATGGCCTGACATCACAGGTTTAAGTCACGAAAACAGCCTTTCTAAGAAATTAGGGGTAGGCTGCATAGATTAACCCCTCCAAAATCATGCAGCATGGGAACACTTCTGCAGTGGGACGCTCTTGCTATGGAATACCAGGAAGATGACTAGGAATAGGATAATCACAGTCCACTAGAGGCCTTTCATGGAATGGCATATACATAAACCCTTTAGCTGTAGCATTAGAGGGATCGATCTGTCAGCTGTTTGCAAAGATTCAGTATTCTATTGGAATGGGAAACATTTACCAGACCAGTCTATCACACTTAGTTGGATTAATTATCAAGTCTTTTTCTGTGAAAAATTACTCTTTCAATGAAATTATGAAGAAACTTGAGCAACAAAGACACCTAAACTGTATATTATGCTGTTTGCTTTTCAAGTAAAATCATGCTCTAAGCCTATATTGAGTTCGTGTTGCTATTTTTTCCTTGCTATTAGACTACGATTGATGCTTGCTTCTGTTGATCTTTCGAATGATGGGGGTTGTTTTGTTATATTTGTTAGTTTATAAACCAGCAATACAACTATAGTCCCCTACAAAAGTTTAAGCTTTGACAATTTCCTTTTTCTTCCCAGGCTTGTGGATAAGATTAACAATTCAATTGGGCAAGATCCCAACTCAAAGCAATTGATTGGGGTTCTTGATATTTATGGATTTGAAAGCTTTAAGTTCAACAGGTGAGCCGTTTAAACTTTAGACTTGCATGACCGGAAGCATGTGATTGACACTTGGATCTTACTATTGTTCTTTACTAGCTTTGAGCAGTTCTGCATCAATTTCACAAATGAGAAACTGCAGCAACATTTTAACCAGGTTCATCAACTGTAAAACACTTTTATGCCCCTATTTTAAATATATTTTGGGTTCCCTACCCTGATCTTCGGTAATGTGTGTCTGCAGCATGTCTTCAAGATGGAACAGGAGGAATATACCAAAGAAGAGATCAACTGGAGCTACATAGAGTTCGTTGATAATCAAGATGTCTTGGATCTGATTGAGAAGGTGTCTTGTCCTCACCAATATATCTTTTGCTGAATCCTTAATGAGCTGTTATCAGATTTTTAACCTAATTTCATGGTGAATTAGAAGTTCCTCGTGATCTCTTGAATGTTGTGTATTGCTAACATCTAAAACATTTAAAATCTTGCAGAAGCCTGGAGGGATCATTGCCCTTTTAGATGAAGCCTGGTATGCGGACAATTAATTTTTCTATTTTCTTTTTATATAATTTCATTTTGTTACTGTTTCATGATTTTTGGATCCCCATGATGGACTTGTATATCATAGCAGGATATCTATTTATTAGTCACATCAATAAAATGTAAGTCTGGCTTTGATATCTGACTTATACTCATTGTTTTGCAGCATGTTTCCTAAGTCGACACATGAAACATTTGCGCAGAAGTTGTATCAAACCTTTAAGAACAACAAGCGCTTTATCAAACCTAAGCTTTCTCGCACAAGTTTTACAATATCTCACTATGCTGGGGAGGTAACTATTGTTTCGCTTTCATCAATTAAAGTCAGACCTAACAGTCCTTTATACATGACTATTGACTGTTTCTTAATGTTTCCCAGGTTACTTATCTGGCTGATCAGTTCCTTGATAAGAACAAAGATTATGTCGTGGCGGAACATCAGGCTCTTTTGACGGAATCCACATGCCCCTTTGTGGCAGGTCTATTTCCTCCACTTCCTGAAGAATCATCAAAGTCCTCCAAATTTTCTTCAATTGGTTCCCGGTTTAAGGTATGTTAGCTTGTGTTGTTCGTCGGTTGTCTTGGTGGAATACTAAGGACGAGTTTTGGAAAACTTTAAAAAGCAGCTTTGTACTTCCAAAGTCTTTTGACTGAAAGTTTTCATGCCCAAAGTCTCCCTTTTGAAAGCCCAAAGTCCAGAGCTACTGCCGCTTTGACTCAAAGGACTTTGGGAATGAAAGCTGGTTTTCAAAGTTTTCCCGAACTCACCCTTTGTCCTACTATCATTTTTGAGTTCATTTGGTTTACAAATTAACTTTATCAGTAATAAAATCCTAAATACTTCACTCTTGTCTTTAATTATGATAATTGCCTTATATCTTTGTAGTTATGGAATCTTTCCTTCAGATTATATCTTTGGCCTTAATTGCGCTTAGTCCAGCTCATTAAGCACATTAATGCATTGTGACTTATTTGCATCTTTGCAAGTCAGAGGTAATCTTGGGAAAGCAACTTGCTGAAGAGGAGGCAATTCTCTTGAGAGCATCCCTAAGCTAGGTCAAACTAAGGTCTTTGAAATAGAAAGAGCAAAAACTAGGATCTATTACGTGGAAATTCCTACTGAAAGGAGATGTCTATGGAGCTTCAATTAGTGAAATTTCCTTTTCGTTTCTTCCTATTATATCGTTGCTAATGTACTAATACTTGAAAACACCAGATGTATCGCATGCAGATTGTAACATTGTATCATAGCACACTTACCAGAAAAAAGTCATAGCACACTCTACAAAATATTGATGTTTCAATTTGCATACTCTACAATAAAGTCATAGGATTGGTCTTGGGACTGGCTTAGAGAGATCACCTCATGCAGGAAGAAGAAAATGTGACTTGGCATGTGCCAAGAAGTTTCCATTATTGTTTAGGAATGCTATTGCAGCTTGATAAATTGCTTTATTTTTAAAGTGCCTCGGTTTAATCATTGCTACTTCAGATAACTCGACTCTAGAGATTAGTATTTGATCATCTTCATTGCTGTGGGACAAATACTGCATTTAATCTAAGAGTCGGATGTGTTTTCAAATGCAGTTGCAACTTCAATCCTTGATGGAGACATTAAATTCCACAGAACCTCATTATATCAGATGTGTGAAGCCAAACAATGTCCTGAAGCCTGGCATTTTTGAGAACTCCAATATAATTCAACAGTTGCGCTGTGGAGTGAGCATACTTCACTTTTTTTTTTTTTTTCTGTTCAACTTGTTAACTTGAAAGCTCATTTTACGGTTTTTCCTTCCTATCTGAACCTTCTTTTTTCTTTTAGGGTGTTCTCGAGGCAATTAGGATTAGTTGTGCTGGATATCCGACTCGACGGACATTTTATGAATTTCTTCTCCGTTTCGGTGTCCTTGCCCCAGAGGTTCTGGAAGGAAAGTGAGTGTCATATCCCTGTGATTATTTGGTATTTTTAACATCAGTTATGTATGTACGTACCTAACACGGTAGTGGCAGATACAAATGGGCGCAACCACCAAATGTTGCATTATCCTTATTCTTCTTGATGGTTTTGTCTTGTTATGCTGGCTATTTTTTATGGCCTCATTGTGTTCTTCCTCTGCAGTTATGATGACATGACAGCTTGTCAAAAGATACTGGACAAAATGGGATTGAAGGGCTATCAGGTACCTTAACCATCTCCTTCACTGCCACCTTTTCCTTTTTTGAGATGCCATGGAAACAAGTTGTCCAATTGGAGACATAAAATATCCCACATGGAAGTTGTCCACTACTACTCATTCGTCATCCTACATGCATAAGGGGAAGATATGGAAGCAGGAATGGCTAAACGAATGAGATGAGTTAATGTAGAAAACCGTAAGGACTCAGGCCATTTATAAAAATATACTGTAGATCATTTTTGTGACCATACTTGACATATCAAAATTTTACATGACTTTCAGGCATGTTCCATAATATATGGAGAATGTGGAAGCTTGAAAGTCTAATTGACATAAATGAATCGTTTAAGGCAATGAACAGCAGCATAGTGTGAGGCATCCCATTTTCACGACTGAAAATATTGACATTTGTTGATGGCTAAGCCTAATTGATCAGATGATTTGCATTGCTTGAGAACATGTTGCACCTATGGTGATTCTTGTCCATTGAGCTGGATGAGACATCCTCTTCGAGACACAATTTATCGAGCATTAGATTAGGAACTAGGCACTTTTATATAATCCTTAGACATTCTTGAAGTTAGCTGACTCACGTTGCATTCTAGTGTTTGAGTGAATTTTTAGCTCTCTGCCCTGTGGGATAGAGACAATTGAAGAAACAAAAAACCAAGTTAGTGTACCAATGTCTTGGCATAGTTACACCCAGGGTATTGTGCCTTCTTAAATCATGGATATACCTGTCCCTCCATAGAAGTATACATGGACCATTGCTGGTGTCAGCTGGCTTTTATCCCTTGCAGATAGGAAAGACGAAAGTTTTCCTAAGAGCTGGGCAAATGGCAGAATTGGACTCAAGGAGAGCAGAGGTGCTAGGAAATGCAGCAAGAATAATTCAAAGGCAAAGTCGTACATATATTGCTAGAAAGGAATTTATTGCATTGCGTAAAGCAGCAATTACGATGCAATCTTGTTTGCGAGGTATATTTTCTTCTTTGAAACTGTATCACATATGTCTGTTTCTGCCTCTCAGGTTTTTACTTAATGGACAAGTGAAATGGAAATGCTAGCGTCTCCATTGCTTGGCTTTTTAACACATGATTGTAGTTCCTTATGAAAATAGGAAGTCTGTGAGGTGTCCTACTGAGAAGCATTATATTTTGTTCAGCTTCCATGTGGTCCATACCATTAATTGTGTTTCACCCTCATAAATATACTAATACTAATTAAAATGATGACTGTCATTTTATTTCCCACTATGAGTAGGTAAACTGGCATGCAAGCTCTATGAGCAGCTGCGAAGGGAAGCATCAGCCTTGAAGATTCAGAAGAACTTCCGGCAATATGTTGCAAGGAAGTCATACCTTTCTGTAAGGCTGTCTGCAATCACATTGCAAACAGGTTTAAGGGCCATGACTGCTCGAGATGAATTTAGATTCAGAAAGCAAACTAAGGCTGCTGTTAATATTCAGGTCTCAATACTGACTCTCTTTGAATTTATTGTCCTTGATGGAAGCTTCAAAGTTAACTCTAGATGTTCTGGAATGCAATTGAGTTCAAACTAAAAATGATCATGATCACTGTTTATTTTCATTCTCTGCAGGCTCATTTGCGGTGCCACATTGCATATTTATATTATAAAAGTCTTCGCAAGGCTGCTATCGTTACACAATGTGGTTGGAGAGGACGAGTTGCTCGTCGAGAACTCAGAAAACTAAAAATGGTTTGATTTACCTTCTGCTGACACATCTTGCTTCAAGCATGGTTTTATGCCCACCTGATAAATTCAGGCACTGACTGCTTTTGTATATTTATCTAGGCTGCACGAGAAACAGGTGCTCTCCAAGAAGCTAAAGACAAACTAGAAAAGCGGGTGGAAGAGCTTACGTGGCGCTTGCAGTTGGAGAAGCGATTACGGGTATGTTGTCTTGGACCAGTCTTCAGTGTTGTGAGCTCAATTTTTGGGACAAACAACTCCATATGAGTAACTTACTGTTTTCTTGTTATGTAATATGAATTTCAGACCGATTTGGAAGAGGAAAAGGCACAAGAGATTGCTAAGTTGCAGGAGGCTTTACATGCTATGCAAATACAAGTGGAAGAAGCAAATGCCAAGGTCATCAAAGAACGAGAGGCAGCTCGAAAAGCTATTGAGGATGCTCCACCGGTTGTGAAGGAGACTCCTGTGATAGTGGAAGACACAGAGAAGATCAATAAACTAACAGCTGAGATAGAGAGCTTGAAGGTACACTATCATACTGAGTATTGTATTAACTTGAGCACATGGTCTCATATACTACTTCTGATCTTATAATGATTTCTGGAACCAAACCTACTGGTGGAATAATAGCTAACTAGTCTGAACTAGAAAATTTGAAAAATCAAGGACATCAATTCGGTAAGTTCTCTGCTTGGTGCTGCTGATAACTGTAATAGCTGTGGGTTTAGTAAGTTAAATGAAATACTAAAAGCCTGCTGGAGATTAAGCGATAATTTGGTGGTGCTGAAGCCAATTGGCATGCAAATTTTGAGTGATGCTACAGGCTTTAACAAAAGAAAGGACATTTCTCTTGACTCTTTTAGATGAGGATTCTCTCTTGGAAGCAATTCTAATAGGGGTGATGCTTTTTCTGTAATCATGTAAAAAAGAGAAATGATGACTTTTGGTTGATCTCAAGTAACAACTGAACTGAATATAGCAATCAGATATGTCAGCTTCTGTTTAAGCATGGATGATCAGGAGGTCATTTGCGTGGAGTAACAACCAAGTTTTTTTTGTCCCCCAAATATATAGCCTAGTTTAGTATTCTCAAGCTTTGTGCATGTTTATTTGCCCTATGTCTGCAAATATATGATCCTATCAAATACTGAGCTAGAAAATCTGTCTTTTTTTTTTTTTTTTTTTTCAAATTATGGATTGGCATGATCAGTGTTATTGCTTCACCCATTTCATCTATGTTTACTGAATTTGAAATTAGCATGATACACTAAGTTAAAAAGCTTTGTGGCTTCACAGGCTTTGCTTACATCAGAAAGAGCAGCAGCAGAAGAGACAAAGAAAGCCCATGTGGATGCGAAGACCAGAAATTCAGAGCTGGCTCGAAAGCTTGAAGATACAGAGCGAAAAGCTGATCAGCTTCAGGATTCTGTGCAGAGGTCTGTTAGATGCAAATATTCTCAGTGGCTCTAAACTGCCACATCTTATGCTGATGTCTGTATATTGTCTTGTTTTATGAACACACAAGCTTGTATCTTCCTTGCTTCAGACAATGATTCCTTTGCTCAAGGAAATATATGTTTAAAATGTTGGTTCTGTTTCTGTTCTTCAGGCTAGAAGAGAAATTGTCCAACACAGAGTCAGAAAATCAAGTACTGCGTCAGCAAGCACTGACTATGTCACCGACAGGAAAAACTTGTCTGCACGACCAAAGACTGTTATTATGCAGGTATGGATAGGCCTTAATTATTGCTGTTGCTGTTTCATGTGATCATAGATTTTAAATTTGGAAAATAAAATGCAGAGAACACCTGAGAATGGAACAGTTACAAATGGAGAAACAAGGGTTGCATCGGTGAGAACTTACATTTATTTAATTAATGCTACTTATATCAGGAGTTTTTGGTAAAGCATTTGTTCAATGTACTGCTTCTTTTACAGGATATGTCTTTGGCTACACCAACACGTGAACCTGAATCTGAAGAAAAACCACAGAAATCGCTCAATGAGAAGCAGCAGGTTAGTGGCTATTAGACTTGCATGAAATTAATGTGCCCTTTATACATACTTCGTTTTTCATTCTAGCTTTCCTGGTCATATTTTTTTTCCAGTCCAGAATAATTTTCAATCTTTCTCTCTTCAGGAAAACCAGGAACTGCTGATAAAATGTATATCACAAAATTTGGGTTTTTCTGGGTGCAAACCTGTTGCTGCCTGTGTAATTTACAAATGTCTTCTTCATTGGCGATCATTTGAGGTTGAAAGGACTAGCATATTTGACCGTATAATCCAAACGATAGCTTCAGCAATAGAAGTAAGTGTCCTCTTCGACCACTTTTCTCTCCATTCCGTAATCTCTAATTTCTGTCTGTGGGATTATTTAAAATCGGTCAGTTCACAAGGGATTTCACCAGTCACTGATGGTCTCTGCAAATTGATGAAGGTCCCGGATAATAATGGCGTGTTAGCTTATTGGTTATCAAACACATCAACGTTGCTGCTGCTGCTTCAACACACTCTAAAAGCGACTGGAGCAGCTAGCTTGACGCCACAGCGGAGGAGAACATCGTCTGCTTCTCTTTTTGGGAGGATGTCACAAGTAATGAAACAAAATTTTGGATATCGACTGTCACATGATCTACTTTGCATGATTTAAGTTCCATATGTTTGCAAACTTCACCATTTGAAATTGTAGGGGCTACGTTCATCTCCTCAAAGTGCTGGACTTTCGTTCCTCAATGGTAGAGGGCTCACAAAGCTGGATGATTTGCGACAAGTTGAGGCCAAGTATCCAGCTTTGCTCTTTAAGCAACAGCTTACTGCTTTTCTGGAGAAAATTTATGGAATGATCCGAGACAACCTGAAGAAGGAGATTTCTCCATTGCTCGGGCTATGTATCCAGGTAGCTGCTGAGTTGCAGGACTCAATTATGATGCAGTTAATTTTTACTTACTTCCATAAGCTAGGTTATACTGAATATCACAGTCAAGTAGGAAGCTATAAAGTTCCTTCTGCTCAGAGAAAATCAGATTGATGGTAACACGGGAAGATATTGGCTATAATCTTTTTTGAGACTTCTAATTCTCCACCATGAAAACATGAGCCAGCTGGTATGCATGTCATGTGTGATTGAGGAAGATAAGGGAGAGTGATAATGTAGACCTTTTCATGTGCCCAAGACAAGCTCTATGATTCGTCCCAATTTTTCAATTGTGGCTTACAGCACAGAACATTTACTTTTATAATACTGGTCTCTGGAATGTAGACCAGTTGCCGACATTCAGGATATAAATTAGTCGTAGGTTTCTCCTGAGTGTGCTTTGAGGTGTCTCCTGCTTAAGTATTCATGAACCTAATGCAGGCTCCCAGGACATCAAGAGGTAGTTTGGTCAAAGGACGTTCTCAAGCTAATGCGGTTGCTCAGCAAGCTTTGATTGCTCACTGGCAAAGCATAGTAAAAAGCTTGAACAATTATCTCCAGACATTGAAATCAAACAATGTAAGTAATTTGAAGTTAAAACCTATTGCTGCTAAAGGTTCTTCCTTGCCTTTTACCAACTATGCATTCTGATTATGATTCCTCAGGTCCCACCTTTCCTAGTTCGTAAGGTGTTCACACAGATATTCTCCTTCATAAATGTTCAGCTGTTTAACAGGTGACTGATTGTAAAGTGCAATAGTATCACCAGTGAACAAATAAGTTCATGCTCCGTCAGTATCTAATTGACAAACTTTTGCATTCTTCTTTTGCAGTCTTCTTTTACGGCGAGAGTGTTGCTCATTTAGTAATGGCGAGTATGTAAAGTCAGGGTTGGCTGAACTAGAGCAGTGGTGCAATCAGGCAACTGAGGAAGTGAGCACTGGCTTTCTCTTGGATGATTTGGGCATTTCATTGTTCTTTTTTTCTTTTTTTAAGATTTTTGGTTTCTGTTGCTGAACTCTTGTTGTAAGCAGTATGCAGGCTCAGCTTGGGATGAATTGAAGCATATTAGGCAGGCCGTTGGATTTTTGGTAACGTACACTTGAATCTCTAATCTAGTAAGATCACCAGGATCACCAGCTAAGAAGTTGCTGACTCTTTCTTCTTCGAATTTCTTAACAACGCAGGTCATACATCAGAAACCCAAGAAGACCTTGAACGAAATCACAAAAGAACTTTGCCCGGTGAGTGAATTGCCACCTTTGCACAACTCAAGCCTTGTGCTGCAGTTTTCTTTTTCGTCCGCTTGTTGGACATGCTCTTGAAATTTCGTGTATGCTTCTCTGCCTTTTCAGGTTCTAAGCATACAGCAGTTGTACAGGATTAGTACGATGTATTGGGATGATAAATATGGCACCCATAGCGTGTCTTCAGAAGTAAGTAAATAGTCTATCTGCATAGCGCAGTGCTGATTTATGGTCCCTGTAGTATACACGCAACTGATCTGTTCGCATTGGCTCAAGTTTATTCTAACTTCCAATTTTCCCCGTTCAGGTTATTTCGAATATGAGGGTCATGATGACCGAGGACTCCAATAATGCGGTCAGTCGCTCGTTCTTGCTAGACGATGATTCAAGGTATTCCATTATGCTTTTCTCCATATCTTTTTGACAGCAAGCAAGCCTTGGCTCCCTCTTTACCATCCTTCAAGAACGCAACTTGGTTTCTAATTAGGCCGTCAAATGGGTGGGATGGTTTGACTCATATTGATCCATTTAATCCGTTTTGACCCATTTTCATGCGATAAATTTGATGACCCATATCCGACCCGACCCGACCTGACCCATATTACCGAAACACATTAATATTTAACTCAATTTAGGTTGATCTGCTCCCACCCATTGCTTTTCATATATATGCTACTTGAATAAAAAATTCACATCAAATTTAAAAACTAAATTAAACAATAAAAAATTAGTAAATAAAATAAAAAATTCGAAAAACCTTTAACTAAACCTAAGAAAGCTTATTTCTTATATATTATATATATATATATATATATATATATATATATTATAAATATATTTAAAAATGGCATTGCTAAAACGCTTTAATGCAATACAAATTTAATGGACAATTTTTTATAAATTTTATAAAAATCGAATTTTTAATCATTTTTAATTTTTTAAAAATCGAAATTTCAATTATTTTTAGTTTATTTTTTAAAATATAATTTTAATTATTTTTCTTTTCTTTTTATTCTTGTTTGGCCGGCCACCAACCACAACGATGGCTCGTGCTTGCCCTCCGTCAACGAGCTCGAGGGTGGTCGGATTGGTGAGGCTCGAGCCTCACCCGGTCGTAGGCCTCGCTAGATTGACGAGGCTCGAGCCTTGCCAGACGTTGGCAAGCTCGAACCTTGCTAGTCGTTGATGAGGCCTTGGCCTTGCTCGATTGGCGAGATCAAGCTCGCTCAACGTCGGCGAGCTCAAGCCTCGCTAGATTTGGCGAGCTCACGCCTTGCCGGTCGTTGGCCGGTCGTCGGCCGTTGTTGTGCTGGCCACTGGCTAAGGAAGGAGGAAGAAGAAAGAAAAAAAGAAAAAGAAAAAGAAAAAAAAAAAGAAAAATAATAAATAATTATAATTCGATTTTTATAAAAAAACATTTTTATAAAGTTAAAAGGGGGAAAGAGAGGGTGAGGCTTGCGTTGGAAATGGGTTTTTAAGTCAAATCCATTTAAGACCCATTTAATTAGTCTCTTCAATACGGAAGTGACTCATATATACTCACGTCAAAATGTAAGTGATCCACATATGATTCATTTATGATTTGAATGGGTCATATATGGGTTTAATACCCATTTGGGCACCTTTATTTCTAATCAAAGCCTGAAATTTTAATGCAGCATCCCCTTCTCCGTGGATGACATCTCGAAGTCAATGCAACAAGTAGACATAGCTGATGTCGATCCTCCAGCATTGATACGTGAAAACTCCGGTTTTGGTTTCTTACTTCCACGTGCAGAATGAGGGTGCGATCACATCTTCGGGCCTCGACTTTCAGTCTCCTCATACACTTGAGCTTCGACTGATCAAAACCGACAACCTTGTGCATATATTGTTTTGTTCAGTGTCCATATATTACATATTCTCCATCAACCTGGGCTACTCATATTTGGTTGATGTCCGGGTTGATTCAATTCTTTTTTTTCTTCCCCTCAAGTCACTTCGACGCGAGGGGCATTCTTTAGTTTAAGCCATGTCACTAAGGTGGTGATATGTGCCATTTCAGATTGGTGAGTTGGATCCCGCCAATTCGGTCACGCCTCCAACAGGCAATTTTCATGTTTGTTTTGGCCTTTCTTATTCCTTTTCTTTTTCTCGGGTGAGGGCTTCATTCATATTTGGATATGGGTTTGGTTTCTCAGGTGTTATAGTGGTTTGGGAATTCTTTGTTTCCTCAGTGTAAGTGGTGATAGCAGCTGCAGTTCCAAGGGGCAATTATATGTATTGTACGTGAGAAGTAAAGTAATTCAATTATTAATTTTTCCTTCAAAGACGCAACATTGTCATCTGTGGACGATGCATTTTTGTCACGGAAACCAAGTTCCGGTGTCCTCTTGTGTTCATCGGCGTTAGTGGTACGGATACAGATGCTTAGAATGGCCTGACGCAATTATAATGGATCATCCTCAAGCACGAAGCATAAACAGGCAAATGATATGCGACAACATTTCCAAGAACTCCAAAAACAAGAGCAAAATCTTGTCACAAACTTATTCTGCTTTTGCTTATCACTACATCATCTTGATTTAAGTATTTTTTTTTCCTCTGGGTTAATCGCATGATTCAACATATGTTCGAGCTTTTTTCTGAAGCTTTGAGGACATTCCACGTCCAAACCTTGCAACAAAACTTCGAATTCACCTCCATGATAACCTTCTCTTAACACTCCAGTGAATAACAAACTCTCCAAAAGAAAAAAGAATCAGTAAAGGATGCAACCTTGCAGCATCGTTGAGCCAGCTTGACATGTGAGCCACCATCAGGCAGCCGAGGCGTGGGCACGGTGGAAGTTCTACAAGTGAAGATTTCAGTCTGAGGTTTACCTATGTGCGCTACGATTGGCGTGTTTCAGTGGAGTTATCCGCGTTGGGAGGAGGATTGTCCGTTGCAACAGGGGCTTGTTCCTGCTGGTTTTGTACTTGTCGCGTCTCCGTTTTCTTCTTCTCCTTGAGAATGACCTGCCTCGGCATAACTTCCAGGAGAAAGCTTCCGCCGTTCCAAATTGTTGCAGACACCTTTAGTACTTGGAAGACCACGTGCAGTCTATAGGACAAAAAGATGGGGACCGTGAGCGCCATGGTCGCCACGGTAAATATTCCTTGAAGCAGAGTGTACATGAAAAGCCGATTGTTGTCCCCCAGTAAGCCGCTCAGACGCCACCATATGTTGTTTGCTTTCTGTGCCTTCTTAGACAATTCCCTATGGTCATAAGCCAAAAGATTTCAGAATAGCACTCCGAAATTTTTTCCTGTGGTTGTGGGTACGCGAGTATGCACTCTGATTTTTGTGGAATAAATGGGAAAAGACAGACATAGAGACAGAGAGAGTCGACAAACCTATAAGAAGTCATAACTTCAGGATCTCTTAACAGTCTTTGTCGACGTAGAACATTAACTATGAGAAAATAGAGAACCTGCCATAGAGTATAAGCAACTAAGGGAATCACAAACAGCCAAGTCCAGAGATAGGACTTGTCTTCCACATACGGCCATGAGACTCTTCGTGCTGTCCCTTCAGGGTGCATGGCAGCAAATGTCGTGGGATTCCACCATCTTATGGTAAAAAAGACTATTCCTGAATGAACAATGACTTTCTTTTATTGGATAATCGAACATTTTTTCAGGAGTCATTTGTACATAAGCAGCAGCCCTAGAGTTATAGCTCCAAAAAACACTTCCTTAAAGCGAATAGAATCTCTTCATGTTTTCATAAGTTCAGGTACTGTAATTGTTGAATCCATGAATTTGAAGAATCATTTAGTGGATAAGTTAAAAATATGGAGGTAAGTATGCTAAGATCTCAATCAAGAAGCAGCCTCATGAGCTGTGATGAAATAACGTTATAACTTGCACTTGATAAAGCCATAGAACAGTGTCATACAGGCGCCCTCTTCATTCTCCATTCCAAATCCCTCGATTGTTTTTTTCTTCACCTTGAGAATGACTAAGATTGGTGCCATTAATCATAAAACCAACTTGCCTTAAGAAAGAACTCCAACTTAAAAAAGGAAATGCCACAAAATGAACCAGCAACAGAAGCTCTCTAGGGGAAGAGGAGCAGAACATAACAGCCATGAGCTTACTAAATACTTCCAGTTCCTTTCTATAACTCTCATCACTAGATTAATTTAGTTACTAGACAGATCAGCGAGAAATTCTTCTCATTTTGGTCAGATAAGTAACAAATGCTACAAGATAGTCCTCATCAGTCAGGAATTAAGGCCGTTCCATAAATTAGAAACTTACACATCTTTTAATTTTATTTAAGCTGAAAGAAATATCAATGCAATACTGCAATTGTAAACATGAAAATTGCCCTCAACATCGGCAAGCTGGATTAGAAAAGAAACATCGAAAACAAAGACTCAAGATACTTAGGATGCCCAAATGAAGCATGGGAACCAGGAAGATTCGTGAGTTTCACAAAATATAGTATTATACTGTGCAATATAAACAATAGGAAGCATCTAAAGTTAGTCACAAAGAATAATGGATTACTACTGAGGAATCATCACAACTACAGGTACTAAGATCTTTCATGGCGTGACAGTTACTTAGGACATTATGAATGAAGTGTTAAGACAACCGTTTTTAAAGCTCATCACACCTAACTCTACGTATCACTTCTGAATATATAGGAAAAATGGAAGCAGTTCAGATTCTAGACTAACTGTGGACTCACCTGGTAAAAGGTGAATGAGCACACTAACAATTTTATCGAGTGAACTAAACACCAAGCTACAACGCCAGACAATCAATGCCCATGCCAATGGTCCCTGCCAGAGCATTAAACGTAAAAGGATGAGAATCTCATCATGAAACGACGGACATTTACCCATGCTAGCTCTTTACCTCGGCAAACGAGAAGCAAACCATGAAAAGCTTTTCATTTTTTGGATATAGAAGAAGATCGATCAAGAAGATACTGTTGGCATAGTAGCAGAAGTCCTGTAAGAAACAATGTAGAATGTCAAACTTCAAAATGCTCAGTTGGAAAGACTCCATGAGATAAAACAGTTATTAGAAAATAAATTTTGTTGATGATGATATTAAGAATCTCAAAGAAAAGGAAAATCAACATGGCTCTACATCTTTTCTGCTTCCTGATGGTGATTTCTTTCTTTCGTTTGTCTTTCTTTGCTCTTATGAGTATCCAAAACTAAAATCAGATCTGGAAATCAGGAATTTTCCATAAGGAACAGAGTCCCTTTTTCAGCTTCTCACCACATCCACCTCCTACTGACACAGTTGACTAATCCTGGCAATACTCAATTTCTGAAACAGGCACAATTTCTGGGTGAAATTCATCTCCGCCTCTTTTCAACTTCTTACAACTTTCACCTTTTTTACCAGGTCCCATATTGACAGAGTTGGATAAACCTAGAAAATACTCAATTCCGTAACTGGCAAAACTTCTGATTAAAATCAATCTTTAAGAAAATCCAGTGCTTAAAATCCCGCCAGTACCACACCAACATCAACACATTAGTCAGTACAAGTACTCAACGTGAGAGATTTAAGAGATTACCAATAGGTAGTAATGCCATTTTTTGAACCGATAGTATATCCACCGAAGGGGGACGAAAATCACGTAGAACACACAATATACATAAGGAACATCTTGTGGTCCTGCAGAAGTGGTAAGTTTCAGAAAGTGATGGATTTATGCATCCTATTGACAAGAGAGAAGCAGGATGTCACTTACTGGCTCCAAGCAGGTAGCAAAACCCACCAAACCCGAGGACACCTATTAGATGCGTCACCTGAAGATCAATTCGTCAAGTAAAAATTCTGAATTTCCAGGTTCAACAAGTACCCACGACAAAGAATGCCTACCAACTTCCTAAAACGTAAACACCTATTAGATGCGTCACCTAAACATCAATTCGTCAAATAAAAATTCTGAATTTCCAGGTTCAACAAGTGCCCACGACAAAGAATGCCTACCAACTTCCTAAAACAAGATACAAAGCAACATTCATACAGCACCGGCTGCCAAGCCGAAACAAAGACACCCATTCGGCTCGGCTTTCCGGAAACGTAAACGGAGGCAATAACATGGCCGCTCGACCGATTCGGCACCCCCGATCCGATTCAGAAATGCCCCCACGACGCTAACTCAGCGAGGTGGCGGGAACCCAACGCCAAATTTCTCTCCCCCCACCCGCCAAGCCCACGAGCAATAGCGAAAAAGAGAATCAGTAGAACCTTGCCTTGTTAATGAACCGCTCGTGCTCCTCGGCTCGCTGGGCGATCCTCTCGGCCTGCTTGGAGATCATCTGCTTCGTCATCTCCTTCGTCCGGGCCACTTTCTACAGACCCGAAAACAACGCCGCGACGGCGAGATCAAAGAAACGACCCACGAACGGAAAGACCAACCGAAACCGACCCAGAAGACAAAAACCCGAAAAAAAACGACCCAAAAGCCTGGCGCACCTTCGATCTATCCCTGAACCTCAGCTTCACCTTGTGGAACGAATCTCCTCCTCCATTCGCCCCCGCGTCCTCCACCTGCTCTTCACCGCTCGACATTCCGCAGCAAGCTCCGCCACCGAGCGACCGAGATCGATAGAGATATAGAGAGAGAGAGAGGCTGAAGAGGAGAAAGTCCTGTGCTCTTCTCCTACAGGCTGCGCATAAAAGGGAGAGAGAGAGAGAGAGATAAAGGAGGCGTTTTTAAGTGGAGGTTGGAGTGAAGATGGTGACGATGATTAGTGACAGCGACGTGTAATTGAATGAGGAAATCTACGTTCGCCCGAGGCCGGAGTACAGAGGAATATTCGTGCATTGGATATTCTCTCCCGTCTTTGCTCATGTGTCTTCCTTCTTATGGTTATATGTCACTTTTGTTTTGTTGGTTTTCTGTGTTCTACACCACAAAAAAAAAAAAAAAAAAGATGGGAGTGGAAATTACTTTTGACCGTAAAATTCATTGAATTCTCGTGATGAAGAGCAATGTTATCGATAGAGATCGTTTTCATGGAAAATCATTAATTCTCATTTGTGTGGTAGTTTTAGGGAATGTGATTTCCTTTTTTCCAACACAGGAAGTTGCTTCCCCCTGTCTAACCTAGTTGTTTTCCCTCGATTGATTAGTTTTCCATTATCCGAATACTGGAAAATTAAAAAACAATTGTTGAGCCTAACAATACAATAGGTTGTATGAAGATACTGAAAGACTTTAGTAGAATATCAAATACTCATAACGTAAGATACTGTTAGAAGCAAGTCAACGTGTGATGTTGGCATGTATATAGAGTGAAGTAAACGGATCACACAACGATATGTAGTGGTTCGGATTTTATACCCAAGCCTTTGTTCACTCTCTAACTAATAGCATTCATAGCGGCTAAATTCCACTAATAATTAGTAATGTAAGTTACAACTGGCTAGTGATGTTGTTTTCACATTATAAATCACACTATCAGGATACAATCACCGCACTTGCACTTATACACTTGACTATTGATTATTAAAATACTTAATCAATATAAAAAGAAACTCATAACACGATTGGAGACAATTTCCACCTTAGATAGTATTTGCAGTATTCAATGTATCCAATTCTCTTCTCAATTTCCCCGCTCCTTATATACTGAACTCTTCAAACTATACATTGGAGACCTTCAATGACACCTAGCTAGCCATTTAAAAGTCGTTAAAAGCCGCAGATGGAACTGTGGCTGCTCCTATAATCGTTTCCTCTTACTATTGTAGGTTTCCTAATATGGAGTCTGCTATCACTATCTCGAAGTAGAAAAGCTATTAGTTGTTTTTCTAATTTCTTTTTTGATTTTCCATCTACGAAGTCTAGTCTTGTGATGGCTACTTTCCGTATCATCAACAATCATCTTTCAGCGTACATGTCACCATCATCAAAGCCAATGCATCACCATCACAATCCGATGAACACTATAACCTGTGCAGATTGTGAGTGATTTGGCAAACGATCTTCAGTGACAATACCAGCTAGACCACACATAATGACGTGATCAATGATCTTTCCACCTTTATTGATACCCAAAGACTTCCAACAACACTAGCTCGACTAGTCCTTCCAAGCTACCATGAGATACTACTCACATTGGTACTTGTTCTCCTAATTGTCAAAGCCTAGTTTCTTGTCTTTGCTGATATAAGGAATTGATAATCCATTAACCATTTTCACCATTTGCACTCATCACAGAAAACATTAGTATTAAAAACAGCTTTGGAATCATCAAAATTTGATGAGGATATTTTCCCAACAATAATTTTTTGGAAACAATTTTCCTTCCAACAAGCCGACCCTTAGTGTACATTCAATCGCTACGATGAATGAGCCATTTCAAGAGGATTTTTGGAATCTGTAAAAATATCGTGATTTAAATAGGTTGAAGTGCTACTTCAATAGGATCATACCGATTGTAGTGTTGGATTTACATTTCCCTTAACGATTTTTCTCGGACTCATATTGTTTCAAGTGATCGTATTGCACACAAAATTCTCAACTTAATTCAGACTATATAGGTAGGCTATATAGTATTGTATCTAAAGATTATACGAATGTTTCTTTACCCTGTTATCATTTTTCTTTTTGCTGTTTAGACTACTTTGTCTGGAATTTGTATCATCGAGTTAACTGCACCCTTAAGATCGCTCAAGATGCACGAAAATTGGCTTGGACAACAATTTAACTCGCTAAAATCCAAAAGAAAAGAAAGTTTAAGCTCAACTTGAGGGCTAAGTAAAGCTCGATTCTGTGATCCATGATCAACCGATCAATTTTATTCTAAAGATAAATAAAGCTTGAAGTAGTATGAGCTAACTTATAGTTGGTGTTTTTAATCGAAAATTCAAGATATTATGTTATACCTTGCTTTTATGCTCATGAATCTAGTAAAATGCGCCAGAATCCGCTTAATTAATTATAAACTATGCTCATTGTGAACCATTTACCCTAACCCTTTTTTAGTGACAAAAAATTCCAAACTTGTACCGATGTGACATGGTCAACAATAACTATTGAAAATCTACCTACATGGATGCCAGAAAGGAAACGACGTTGACATGGCACTCACATGACTTTAGTGAAACAAAAGCAAAGTTGTTTTGACCGAAAAATCATCCAACAGAATCTTAATGAATGGTAAATGTGTCACATAGATACATGTTTGGAGTTTTTTATACCAAGAAAAAATTTAGGATTAATGTATCATAGTGGACATAGTTTGAGATTTTTGATAATACAAAAAAAATTAGTGTACATGTATCGCAATGGGTATAATTTAGTTTTTATTTTTAAAAATTTTTTCCCTCAGTTGTATCTGTGGAACACTTAGGGCGTAGATGATATAATTTCTGGCCAAAAATTGATTTTTTTAAAGAGAAATAGATTTTTTATTTTTATTTCTAGATGAGTTTCCGAGCAAAAATTTGTATTTGATAATGACGCAAAATTTTAATTCTTGGATGATAACAACACAAAATTTCTTCCTCTCGGGGGCGGCGGTGGACATCTGCGGGTGGTGGCGGCGGTGCTCGGTGGGCGATGGCGACGGATGGCGAGTGGGTGACCGACTAGTAGATAGGACGAGTGATGAGAAAAATTATTATTCTTATTTGTTGAACAATTTTTACTTCTGATTTCTATTCCAAATTTATTTCTAGGGTAAAAATCCGGTCTGACAAATGAAATAATTTTACCAAACGGATTTCTATTTCAAAAACAAATCTGGAATATGAAAATTTTTTATCGAACAAAAATTTTGTTTTGTCACGCACTCCCTTAGAATGTCAAGTCATAGAATTTGAATTAGCAAAAGTGCTTCGAGCTCATCAGTAGCAAGACCCTAATACACGTGGAAACGTGTTGACAGTGGTAAAGGCGACGCTGAAATGAAAGTTACCAAATGCATGAATCAACCCCTCCATATCAATGATAATAACGAGCAGGACCTTGCTTTTAGGCTCCGTTCGTTTCGCGGAAAATAATTTTCGGAAAAATATTTCCAGATTTTCCAGCGTTCATTTCACGGAAAATGAATTATTTGGGGAAAACGTTTTCCATAAAAGGAAAAAAGTCTTTTAAATTAGGAGAAAATGTTTTCAACTTTTGAAAAGTGGAAAACATTTTCCTCACTTGATCTCTCTTATCTTACACCTCTATAAATCCTCATTTCTTCCTTCCATTTCTTCTTCTTCTTCTTCTTTTCTTTCTTTATTCGAATTATTTTTAAATTTTCTTTTTCTTTTTTAATTCGAATTATTTTTAATTTCTTTTTTCTTTTTAATTTCTTTTCTTTGTTTGCCATCTTCTTTTTCTTGGCTAGTCGTTGGCCGTTGCTAGGCGAACCTCAAGCTCATCGATCTCAAGCTCACGCCCGCACTCTTGCTTATCATTTTCTTTATTTACTCTACCCTGCAGTTGTACATTACTCAAGCAAAGGGCTTTACATGCTTTGCTTCTTTTTTCTTTTGTTTATTAGAACACAAAACACGTAGGGGGAAAACCGGTCACTGGAAGATTCTCATTAGGGCTGTACATACTTTGCTTCTTTTCTCTTTTGCTTCTTTTTAAAATCCATACGAACAATTTTTAGAGTAAATGAGCGTTTTGTGACAATGAGGGAAAGGCAAGTTCATATTTGATGGATTTATAGGTTGGTAAGTGATGCATGCCTAAGCGGTGAAGTTTTAGAAAATATTTTCCTTACCGAACACTAGAAAATATTTTCCGGAACATTTTCATGTTTTAGCCGAACACCAGAAAATATTGTCGTTTTCCTGGAAAATGACTTCTGGGAAAATATTTTCCGAAAATGGCCTATTTTCTGCGAAACGAACGGATCCAATTTCATCACGAGTTTCGCCCATTAGAATTAGGGGTTATCTAAAAGAACCTGCGGCTACGGACCCTACAAAATTGACACCGTTTGGTAGGTTTCATAATAGGTAGGGAGACGACACTATCTTGAATGATATGGAGATTATTTATAGAAACGTATAGGATCCTCATAATATTTCATAATTACATTATACGTACTTAATTATTTACGACTTTTTTTTTTCTTTATGAGATTTTCAACAACTAAATGTGTAAAAGTCTTATTTGGTTCCCCATCTAGGGGGAAAAAGAAAATTCTAACCCCGTTTTACCCTCTCTACGATGATGGATTCTAGTGCATGCTCTCGGTAAGGTGGTGTTTTAAATGACGAGCATAAATTGATGCCTTGGTTTGTTTTCTCACTCATTGTTAGCATCGTTTTAGGGCTATGTTATCATTAGACATGAACATGTATGTTCAATACGTTAATGATTAGAACTGCGATAATACTTTATTCATCAAAAATTCTTTTGGAAAAAATGCAGGGTAATGCGGTATATCCTGAAACTTCCCAAAACGACAGGTTCCATGATGGTTCCAAGAAACTAGACTAGATTCCAAGAACGTGTAACCGGTAATCATTAGGTTCTAGAGTAGCGCAAGTATTTTTCTTACCCCCGGAAATTGCACCCCCACCGGTATGGACAGTGTTGCATTTTAAGGAAAAGAATCAAATGGTTTCATATGTTTATTTTCTTTTATGATTACTATATTTACATAGATAGAGTCGAGTGCTTAGGGATCCACTTTTAATCTAACAAGAAGCATGTCCACATAACTTGGTATGCTTGCACTAAAATCGAAATTGGAAAGAGGTCCGTTTGCTTTTGATGCGAATAATTCAAGTTCACACGCTTGCCTAATACAAGCTTTTGGACGTGCTTATTCAATAGTTTTCATCTCCACAGCTAGACATGATGAATCAATTTTAAGCTCCGCTCCATAATTATGCCTTCTTTTATTTCTTTGCTTTTTTTTTTTTTTTATATTATTTTTGTCATAATTTCACATATCAATATAAATATTCACGTGTGGGCTAGAAAATGTATGGAGTCGGGTTCTTTCTATTTCTAGATCCAAGAAAAAGTATAAAAAAAGGTCTTAAATCTATTATATTGATACTAATTTGATCATAAATATTTCAATCAATTAATTTACCCTAAATTTTTGCATTTGTACCAATCAGTTCATTTGACCAATTTAGCCTAAATATTGTTGACATATACATCAACCATCTTACGTGACATGGTTAACATTGACATGGATATACATGTTTTTCTTTAATCCTTCCTTTTTGTTCTTTCCCCTTTTTTTGGCCAATGGTCGATTTGCAAGCACTAATGAGGGCCCCCCCTCACTTGTTATGACGGGATTGACCCTTGCCTAGGTCAAGAGAGCTTCACCACGTGTCACTTGGGTGATTGTTGACCTCGTCAGATCTCACATGGGTGAGGTTGAGGATCAGCCTCACCAAATTTGACAAGGATGGTCCTGGCCTCACCTTGGGTGAGGCATAGCAAGGTCGACCCTCGTCGGCCTTAATTGGTGACTAATGGCCGGTCAATTGCTGGCGATTGACAAACAAAGAAGAAAAAAAAAAGGAAAAAAATTTAAAAAAATTTAAAAAATTTCACATCAACATAAGCATCCTATATAAAGCCGCCGCTATCACGCGAGCAATTTCGACGAAGCAACGGGAAACCTTAAAACAATAGAGGTCGTCGTAAAAATATGAGGTTGACCGGCATGTTGTCGGTTTGAATATTGGTGGGTGGGGCCATTAGCTTGTTTTAGCAGTAATGATAATTAAAAATAATAGATCAGAAAAAAGAAAAAAAAACACCAGATTTAAAAAATATTAGTTCACGTTGGCATATGTGTTTTTGGCACGGCATATAATAATCGAAAAGGGAAAGGACCATTTTTTTAAAAAAATTTTCCACGTGTCCCCATCAACCAAGGAGCGTGCTGAGTTCCGTCACACGTTGCCCGTCGCTAGGGAGAAATTTCCCTGAATTGTCGAATTATACTTTTGGCATCTCTCGGTATCGAGCCGTATGAAAAGGACTTATACCTCAAAAAAAAAAAAATATTAAATTAATATGTTTGTGATAAATTTATTTTTAAATTAATTTTTGGGTCAATAGAAACTCTAAATCGGTGCACTTTTAATATATTTACCTTCCGTTAACTTCCATTAAATTTTATTGTAAAATTATCAAACCGAATGACACATGTCAATATTGACACGATAAGATTATGTGAAAATCCATCTCAATTTGGGGTACATTTCTTATAGGTATATAAATTTGGAGTTTTTTGTGACTTAAAAATTAATTTGAAATAAGTTTATCGTTAGTGTACTAATTTGAAATTTTTCGTGTTTTAAAGCACTATTTTCAAATTTTGGGACTATTTGTAAATAATTGGTGGAGCTTTATCATACCATTGCCCATTGAAAAGGACGTTGAAAAAAGGTTCTTTGATGACAAATTGATTAGCGAAAGTCATGTGAATAGATTGACAAATTTCCCTTCGATTCTCCATTTATCTATCTTAGCTGTCACCGTGTATTGCAATTTTTGAAATTCCGGACACGATATCAAAAAAATTGAAAAATCGTTCGAAATTATTTAAGAATCTTAAGATTATTCTCCTTGATCCTTAGTTTACGCAATTTAAATAAAGTCCACTTTTTATTTATCCCTTCAAATTGAATCCTCTTACTTTTTGCGTTCATGATAAGGAGCAACTTTTCAGTGGTATGGAGCGACGACCACGTAATTTTCGGAGGGAATATCCAGAAGGATTTCGAATCGAAGGTTGGTGAGTTATTCCTATTAATCCTAACTTTCATCCCTCTGGCACATCTATGCATCTAGAGATTGGTAGCTAACTAGCTATTTAGATAAATACGAATAGTTAGGTTTTCGATTCGAAGGTTGGTGAGTTATTCCTATTATTCTTAGCCTATATCCCTCCGGCACATCTGTACATCTATAGATTGGCATCTAGATAGATAATTAGGAATAGTTAGGATACTTACGTTTTCTAAAAGATTTCATGTTGTGACGGAAAATCAACTGAAAAATCCAAAACTTATTGTACAGTGTTTAATTTGATCAAAATCTTTCAATTACACTAATTTGGTCTTAAATCTTTTAATTACTTATCAATATAAATTGGCAGAAAATTGCTGAAGTAGGTTCCGATCAGGCTATGGAGTATAGCTAATGCTGATTTTTGGTTTTTTTTATTTTTTTTTTCGTTTTCATTTTTCACTTTTCTTTTCACCTGTGGGTAGTCTTAGGTGATGTCAATGAAGAAAAATTCAATTTTTATTTTTTGAAAATTTCCAAAATCATAAACTTAGCATTGGCTTTACTAGGTTGATCGGAGTCCACATGAGTAATTTTTGATCAAAATTTACCGAAATGAATATATTGATAAATTATTAAAATGTTTTAGAATTTTAGTATAATTAAAAAATTCATGACCACATTGACTTTTTGAAATTTCGCCCATGTCAGGAAGTCAACAACATAATGTTAATGTGTATATCATCTACTTTTTTTTTTTTTTTGCACTTCCCCTCCCCCATAGGGGTGCAGATTGACGTGAGCCTCGCATAAGAAATGAACGTGTAACAATATTAAAAAGACGATTTGAGGCAAGAAAACAAGCACGATATAATGGAGATGTTTCGATTCAAGTTCGAGGCCCCACGCTTAATATGCATGCTATAAAGAAATCGATTCTCTTAAAAACCTAATTGCAAAAAGGCAGGTTGATAGTACACTCGTATATTCCTCAATATGTCCGATTCAATAATGTTCACGGTGTCTACCAAGGTTAAATATCAGAACATGAACATCAATCTGATAATCCAACTACAAGCATTCTGTCGCTCTTGATCATGGGTCAGCATGCGAGGTTAGCACCTAAATCGCATATACTTGTCACAATCATTATTTTGCCAACATGTAAGATTAGGCAAATATTTTCTTGCGGGTCAATTATATAGTCCCCTTAAATACTAAGTAATGACCAATTGACTGGTTCCCTTTTTAAAAAAAAAAATAAAATAATTTGAAGAATATAAAAGTATTAGTTGGTCAACTTTCACAATGCATGATGTGCCGCATGTTCCATGCAAGCAAAGTATTTTGCAAGGACCAAAAGAGACAACTCAGCTAGTCCATCAACGCCCCCTTTAAGTCACCACCCCTTGGAAGGAAAGGCGCATGAAGGGTCTAATTTTTTCGTTTAATTGCATTTATTGCCATGTTTTCCGTGACAATTCTTCCTTTTGTCCTTTGAAATGGCTTTTTAAGAAAAATAACATAAATGGTCTCCGAACTTTGGTCGGAGGTGTAATGTGGTCTCTAAATCTTCAATTTATTCAATGTGGTCTTGAACTTTTAGTACATGTTTAACTTAGTATTCATTACCGTTATTCTATTAATTCAAGTTTAGGACAATATTAAATATTTTTATATACTTCAGGGATTAAATTAAACATGTACCAAAAGTCTAAAAAACATAACGGCATATTAAAAATTCAAAGATCACATTACACATCGAGTAAAAATATAGGGACTATTTGTGTTATTGTCTATTTTTTTAATTTATTTCCTTGCAAGCTTACCCTAGTCCTTTTCTTGATCTTTGGAGGTTCTAATGAGAAGTGGGCTCAGGGCTGGCCATGGAAAGTGTTAATGGTTTGCTTTTAGTAAACACTATATACATAGGAAAAATTCAAATTCGAATTCCTCCGCCTTCTGGGGCAAGCATATCTCGTTTTATTTGTCTTCGGATTATTGGATGATTTTGATATGATGGGAATGAACAGAGATATAATAACATACAGCTAGCATAGAAAGACAATTATGTATAATGTTTTTTCCTTTTTCCTTTTTCCATGTCTTTTCATTCTTTTCCTTTGCTAGAATCCAAATTCCATTCTGTAGGACGAATTTTCTTGGGTCTAGGCAAAATCCAGTCGCTAATCACCAAAAAAAAGGAGGGCCCTCTCCCAAAATGTAATAAAATCAAGTGCCTCGATTGACAACATGACGACTTTGGGAAAGCGGACCAATTCAAATACCCTTTAACTCAATCACTCTTGTGTATCAAGGTCGGATCCATCTCTAATGGAGACAAATTGTCAAATTGAGATCTCAAACTTTTCTTGAATAACTCAAAATCCATCAATCATGACTATAAATACCACGAGAATACATGTGTATTTCAGCCTACTTTATAAGGGTAATTGTATTTTAGTCGTGTGCTTAATTGGGCTAAGAATTTCTAGATATCTTCTAATTAAGCCCTGAATCCAGCTCATCACCAGAACTCCGGGGGTTGATTCAACGATTGAGAAATTCAACTAATCCTTATCAATTTGCAAGGGGTAAAAAAGCAAACCCACGACCCGATGGGACTATCCTACGCATGGGTAGCGTAGAATCATTGATGAACCCACCATTTTCAAAATTCCCTTTTGCGAACCAGAAGGAAAAGAAAAGAATCTGGGGGGCCAAGTTGCAATTTTTGGCAAATATTGGGGGGCACAAAAAAGAAAAACCTGCCTGCCTTTTGACGAGAGCGCCTGCGTGCTGATGTAGTTTTGGTTTGAAACAGGGGGCAAGCGGCAATTCAGACCAGCGGAGAAGTTTAGAGAGAGAGAGAGGAGAGAGAAAGAGAGAACTGGCGAAGCATATGCTCTCAGACATCATAAGCTCGCTTGTCTTGTAAGATTTCCTGCATCTCTTTTCTTCCCTTGAATTTCAGCTCGTTGCATGATAAACCCTCTTTCCTTTTTTTTTTTTTTTTTTTTTTTTTTTTTCAATTTTCTGTTTCATTGGGCATCTGTATATGTAATTGGAATTTTCGAAACGAGAAATGGGTGAGGATATAGCGTGGAAGAATCAATAGAGAAAAGCCGTATTTTGGTCTAGTGGTTCTCGTTTGGCAATCGGATTCGAATCGCTATTGATTTTCGCATTTGCTTTGATATTGGGGCACTCTGAGTTCGGGCGCATGTGGAGTTTCTTCCTGTTTAATGCCGTAATTGGGTTCGATTTATTGCGTCGGCGTTGTCATTAGGCGGTGGGAAAAACCCAGGAAGGTTTTTTGGAGTTTCCGAGGTTTTTTCTTAGTTTGAGATGGGCTTAGGATTATGGGTTTTGGCTGATTTGGCGATTCCCTGTTGTGGATGTATTTGTTTTGCGAGAAGATGATGTTGTCTAAAACTGAGGCTGGAAAGAAGATTGACCCGGATTCGAGCAGCGGGAAGTTGTTGCAGGAGATCGAAGTGATTAGCAAAGCCCTTTATTTGGACAGGAACCCTCCAAGGAATTTAATTTCTGCGGCCAGTAGTAGATCCAAGTCTGTCGGCAAAACCCATTTGCCTGACCCCAAATCGAAGGTCAAGCATGGCAATGAAGACCAGGCACAGAAGGAGAAGAAGTCTATCTGGAATTGGAAGGGTTTCAAGGCCTTTTCCCACGTCCGGAACCGGAGGTTCAACTGTTGTTTTACCCTTCTAGTCCATTCCATTGAGGGCTTGCCCTCGAGTTTCGATGACCTTAACCTGTGTGTGCACTGGAAGAGGCGAGATGGTGGTTTGGTCACTCGGCCTGCGAAGGTTTTTCAGGGAATAGCTGAATTTGAGGAGAACTTGTTGCATACTTGTTCAGTTTATGGCAGCAGGAGTGGACCCCATCATTCAGCAAAGTATGAGGCTAAGCATTTTTTGCTTTATGCAGCTGTTCATGATTCTCCCGAACTTGATTTGGGAAAACACCGTGTTGACCTCACGAGGTTGCTGCCTCTTACTTTGGAGGAGCTGGATGAGGACAAGAGTTCTGGCAAGTGGACTACGAGTTACAGGTTATCAGGAAAGGCTAAAGGTGCCTCACTGAGTGTTAGTTTTGGGTATACGGTAATCCGGGACAATGCAAGTGCACCTGGGCTTAGACAGAATATTCCTGGGGCTTTGAGCCTCAACGAGAACAATTCGAAGCTGGCTGTGAGATCTGGTAGAGGCAATGGTGGGAATTCTATAAGACGCGGTGGAAGTCTTCCTAGTCAGTCTAATCAACCATCTGATGCGCCATCTCGCTATGTGGAGGATATAAAAGACCTGCATGAGGTGTTGCCAGTATCCAAGTCGGAGCTTGCAAGTTCAGTCGATACACTATACCATAAGTTCGATGAGGAGAAGTCAGATTTGAAGGTCGATTACAAACCTGAGTTCGATGTTTTCACAGAAGAAAATGAACCTGTTAAAACAGCTTCTCAGTACATGTCTGATAATGCTAAACAAGATGGTGATAACGAGTGTGAGGTGAATGAATTTTCTGTAATTGAGCAGGGTATAGAAGTGTCCACTGAAGAGCAGGTGATATCCGAGGAAGCTATCACAAAGGAAGCCGATCTTTCTACCGCAGACAGTCACGGTGTGCCTGAAGTTGATCCCAATTTAACTTTGCCTGTTGAGGAGGGCACTGAAGCTTCCCCCAGGGCTGAGGAAATGGGCAGTCGTGAAGATGAAGTCGTTATTCGTGACTGCCATGCCAAAGCGGGTGAGTTGTGTAGCAAAGAATCACTAATGAAAGAATTAGAGTCGGCTTTGAGTAACGTGTCGGATTTAGAAGTGGCTGCACTGGATTCTCCTGAAGATCGAGAGGATGACCTTGACATTAGAGCGAGTTATAAAATGAACAGAAAGGGGAGGTCACTTAGCTTGGATGATGTTGCTGATTCCGTGGCCTGTGAATTCTTGGATATGTTGGGAATAGAGCACAGCCCTTTTGGCTTGAGTTCAGAAAGTGAGCCAGAATCTCCACGAGAGCGTCTTTTGAGGCAGTTTGAGAGGGAAGCTCTAGCTGGTGGTGGTTGTTCTTTATTTGGTTTTGATGTAGGTGATGAGGACTTTGCTGAACAAGGCAACGACGCTGCTAATGTGCCTGGCTGGGGGAATACATCTGAGGATTTTGAACTTCAATCACTAATTCAAGCTGCTGAAGAAGAGCATCTGATGGCAAACCATGTTAACAAAACAAAAGCAAAAATGTTGGAAGACCTCGAGACAGAAGCTTTGATGCGTGAATGGGGTTTGAATGAGAAGTCTTTTCAGTCTTCTCCACCTAGCCATTCTGGTGGGTTTGGCAGTCCAATTCATCTTCCTCCTGAAGAATTTGTGGAGCTACCGCCTCTTGGACAGGGGTTAGGGCCATATCTCCAAACGAAAAATGGAGGCTTTTTGCGGTCAATGAATCCCTCACTTTTCAAGAACGCCAAAAGCGGCGGGAGCTTGGTTATGCAGGCTTCTAGTCCAGTTGTAGTACCCGCGGAAATGGGCTCTAGTATCATGGAAATATTGCAGGGTCTGGCTTCTGTTGGAATTGAAAAGCTCTCCATGCAGGCAAACAAATTAATGCCCTTGGAAGAAATAACTGGAAAGACAATGCAACAAGTCGCATGGGAAGCCTCACCTTCTCTTGAAGGAGTTGAAAGGTTTGTGGCAACTTTTTAAACATCTTGTCTTTTATATATATATTTAAAATATACTAACTCTACAAAATTTTGACCTTGGTGCAGGCAATGTCTATTGAACGACAGTTTAGCAGTGGGGCAAGATTTGACTTCCCGGCAAATCAGAAACACAGAAGCATCATACAATTCTAGGTCTAGTAACTACAATCAAAATGCAGCTGGCAGTGATGTTGGCTCTGAATATGTATCTTTAGAGGATCTGGCTCCTTTGGCTATGGATAAGATTGAAGCTCTGTCAATTGAGGGGTTGAGGATACACTCTGGCGTGTCAGACGAGGATGCACCTTCAAATATCAGTGCACAATCAATTGGTGATGTTTCGACTCTACGGGGCAAGGGCGTGGATATCAGTGGGTCACTGGGTCTTGAGGGAATTGGTGGGCTGCAGCTGTTGGATCTAAAGGAAAGTAGCGACGATAAAGATGAAGGGTTGATGAGCCTATCTCTAAGTCTTGATGAATGGATGAGGTTGGACTCTGGTGAACTTGATGATGAAGATCAAATTAGTGAGCGAACTTCTAAAATTCTTGCCGCGCATCATGCCAACTCCTTGGACTGGATTCGTGGAGGGTCAAAGGGGGATAGAAGGCGTGGCAAGGGCTCTGGTAGGAAGTGTGGTCTTTTGGGAAATAATTTCACAGTTGCATTGATGGTGCAACTACGGGATCCTTTGCGGAATTATGAACCAGTCGGTGCACCAATGCTTGCGCTAATTCAGGTCGAGAGAGTGTTTGTTCCACCAAAGCCAAGGATTTACCTCAAGGTTTCTGAAGTAAAATATGAGGATGAAGAGGATGAGTCGGCCGAGTCCAAAAAGAAGGAAGAAATTAAGGAGGGGACAGAAGAAAAGAAATCTGAGGTGGAAGAAATTCCCCAGTATAAGATTACTGAAGTCCATGTTGCTGGTCTCAAGACTGATCCTGGGAAGAGAAAGGTCTGGGGAAGTTCAAACCAGCAACAATCTGGTTCCCGTTGGTTGCTCGCTAATGGAATGGGGAAGAACAATAAGCATCCGTTCCTGAAGTCGAAGACTGCTTCTAAATCTACTGCCCCAGCAACAACTAAGGCACAGCCTGGTGACACACTGTGGAGCATCTCATCCCGTGTTCATGGAACTGGTGCTAAATGGAAGGAATTGGCGGCTCTTAACCCACACATACGCAATCCCAATATTATTCTCCCAAACGAAACCGTCAGGTTGTGTTAAGTTGGGGTTGTGAAATGGATCTCTTGAAAGAGGCTTGGTTTGCCAAGCTGGGTTGAGTGAAGTTTATGAGCTGCATTAGTTGTGGGCTTGCTGATCGAAACCACACATTGTGGTTGTCTAAGACAGATGAAAGTGCTGGCTCCTGCCTTTGAGAGCTCTCTTACCTTCCCAATTGTTATGGACTGATTATCACCGGTCTAAGGTACAAAAGATCTGTCTATGCAATTGTTTTCATCTCTCTGTTCTTCCATCCCCTGTAATCAGTTTGCATATGAACAGTAATTTTTTGTGTTTTGTTTGGGATGATATGCTACCAATCCTTTGTCTTGTGATTAGGAACAACAGATCGGTCCATGAGATTTTAGGTTCCATTTCTACCTTGTCCCTCCTCTACTTGTCTATATAAAGAAGAAAAGATCCTTGGGCAAGCAGTTATAATATCAAAGCTTGAATGTTGTTCTAGAAGAAGCACACGTTCTGGTATGTGAACATTACATATGAAACTAGCGCTGCCTTGATTCCGACCTTTGAGGGAGGATCAGCTTGTATGGCCTGCGAATAATAATGGAGTGTTTTCTGTGAAATCTGTGTATCACTTCCTTAAAATTAGGCAGGAAAGATCGTGTGAGAAGTTCTTGTAAATGGTGTGACTGCATCATGGTTTGGTGCCATGGGGTTGAAATTGATCAGCCAGAGAGGCTCACTAGCTTTGATCAGATGGCTTTTGGACATCTACCAGCAATGGAGAAGAATATGAAGTATAAAAGAAGAGTTGATGCTTTTGAGGTAGATGGGTTCGGTTGTTTGGTGTAATTGGAAAGAGAGAGGTGAAGCTGTGTGGGACAAATCATAGAATGGCTCAACCTATGCTAGTAAGTATCAGGTCAGACTGAGATTGGATCCTTGAAGGAAGATTTGTCTGACCATTCGGAGGATAAAAAAAAGAAAACTCCCAATGTTGCTTTTGCCTATAGGAGTAGATCAGATTACTTTGTGGCCAGGCCTTCCCAGTCTCTTTGGAAAGATTTGGCTATTCGGGCGAGACATCTCTGATGAGGAGAACTTGAGAATAATGCGAGATGGACTCTGCGATTGGTTTAGTAGTCTCATTAAATCGTTTGCACAACTAGCAGTACTCAGAATGATCTTATGACATAGGGATTAAGTTAGAAAGAACGCAGGCATCAAGACTATGCAGTAATCCTTTGTCCCACTAGATGAATACACTAGATCTTGATATTGGCCCTAGATCTGCACCAACTCACACACCCTGATATCCATTTCTTGAGCTTTTGCGAATCTTTCACAGTCGGGAGGACGGTTGCGAGGAATCGAACGGTGTGAAGTAGAAAGACAGTGGCTACAATGCCGAGCCAAACATACATGGAGGAACTAACCATTGTGATCGACCTCTTATGCATGGAGGAGCTAACCACTGTGATCGACCTTGCATGTAAAGATTCCCTGCCCACGTAAAAGATGGCCAGCATGGACACAAGGTAAGTCAGCGCCATGAAAGTGATGGTCACCCAAGTTGTGGCCATCAGAATCCACATCAGAACCTTCTTCCTCATGGGCAAGCCGCTCATGAGCAAGAAGATTGTGCTCAGGGATGCAAGAAAAGAGACGGTGTTGTATATCCAGAACATTGGGTAACCCACTGGATAGTTTGCAGCCATTATCGATGTTCCTGCGTAGTATAAGATGGTGCCGTTGTTGTCTTTCTGATCGTTGTCCCACACGCCACCGGGAGGGCTAAGGCCGGCTTGGTAAGCCATGGCTGCGATCACGGTGGCAGTTATCTGTCGTGACGTGAAAGAAAGTTTAAAGATTGTTAATGAAGAAATAGCGTCACACTTTTACTTGAAACTATGAAGATCGTCGAGTCAAAGTTAGTCATTTCAACAAATACACAAATTCAATTGGTGGCTTTTCCTATATTTATCGAAATACAAGAAAATGGTGGCGAGCTCTCTACAGAAATAGAGCTCATCGATTAAATTATGAAAAAACTAAGTGTACGAATATACACCTATATGAGAAAAAGCAATGAAAGATATTTCGAAATTTGAACGTCTTTTTATAAAGGTTGCTATTGTTGTTAGAAAGAAAATCAAAATCTAATAACTAAACTTGTGGAAAATAAAACACACTTATATTCCAGCCGTCGGCAAGACTTGCCCTTGTCGGGCCATTGTGAGGGTGGCATTGCTCGGTTGTGGGCAAGCTCGACCTCACCAAATTTGAGCGAGGCCGAGCTTGCCCAACCAAGGTGAGGCCGAGCCTTGCCCAGCCGTTGGGGAGGCTTGGCCGGAGAGGCTAGGCCTGGCTAGGGGCCAGTGACACTTTGACGAGGTTACCGGCCCTTGTTTGGCCGATTGTCGACAACCAGCCGAAGAGGAAGAAGGAGAAGAAGAAAAGGAAAAAAAAAGAATTTAAGGTCTTACTAAATACATTTCTATCCCGAGAATAGAAATTTTAGATAGTTATCATATGCTTTCAAATACTCAGAAACTCATCCAGGGAACAAAAAAAAAGAAAAAAAGAATCATTTTAAAGCACAAATTTTTTTCGAGAATAGAATGGTTATCAAATAAGCCCTGATGGAGAAGACAAAAGATTTGAGTCTTTTAGAAATCCTCTTTACTTTATGTAATAGTATAGACATTTAAAGAAAACCACCCAACTGCTTCACATTTAGATTCAGTACCTTTACTTTCTTAATTCATCAATTTGCTTCATCTCTTCTCAGTTCTCACTATTAGATTTCTTATATTACCCTCTTTTTTTTTTTTAATAATAAGCCATCTATTATTGTAACTACTGATCTTCTTTCTGTACATAGCTATTTAATTATGAGCAATTTAGTACATATGTAGAAAACATTTTTAAGAAAGCATAACTATTTATTTTAAGCGATATAAATGATTATTTTTAGGAAAAATTTCTTCCGAATCATCCATTTTTCATGAAATAAATAGAGATTTTAAATTAACTAGCTGTGAACTATGATGTTAATTGCAATAACATAACTAATCTGACATCTAGCTAAAGCATTACCATCAGAGAATCGCGCTTCTTCTTGATCCATATCTTGTGTTTGTCTCCCTCCTGCTTCCTGATTTTACCAGACAAAGACGGTGGCGGAACCGCCTCTACCGGAGGAGTATTGGTGGAGGGAAGTGCTACAGATGCTAGGTCAACTACAACAGTTGAATTCTCCTCATTTATGTTATTAACAACTGCTTGGTGAGTTGTCGATGCAGGGAATCTTATGGTTCTCAGAGCTCTAGCATGTACTAACAGTTCTCTCAATTCAATGACTTTGAAATCCTTTGGAAAATATTCCACTATATCTAGAGCAGAGAAGCCATTTCTATTCACTGTGTTCACATCCATTTCGCTTCTTTGAAGCAGATATTTCACTGTCTGCACAAAAAGATGAGCTTCTTATCTATTATAAAAGAAACAACAAACAAAGATATCTCCTGTAAGTTACTTCAATCGATGAATCCACTGAAGTTTGAATGCAGAAAGCTTGAGTCTATAGAAAATGAGAATGAGTCGGATTTTATCTGCACAAAATGTTCAATTGGAATGCGATATATGAGGTCGTCACAATTTTGAAGCAATTCGAAGCAAAAAGGATTACCTCTATTTGCTTGTTTGCTGTGGCCAAATGCAAAATGGTATTGCCCTCATCATCTTGAGCTTTCACCAAATCACCATCTCTCACCGTCTCCACCAGGACTTTCAGAGCCTCCAAACGATTATGACTCACTCCCAGATGGAGAGCGGTTTGGCCGTGGCTTAGCCTGTGCTCAGCTGCCTCCGGTCTTGCCTTCACCAACTCTATCACGATGTTGCTTCGGCCCTTCATTGTGGCTAGATGAAGTGGGGTCCACCCATCTTCGTCATGGACAAGGCATGCAAGGGGGTCTGATTGTAACAATTCCCTCGCTATTTCGACATATCCGTTCGCAGATGCCAAGTGAAGAGGCGTACGTCCCTGCAAAGGTAAAGTGCTTGACTATGGAGCATTCTTATTGAGGGACACGTTCATGTGATTTATATATATTGCATTTTCAAATCGAATAGACCAAGCTACTCAAATTCACTGGTGTCTGTAAGATCTTTTAGGCTGAATCAACCTAGAAATCTATGACTTGATTTCTGTCTGAATTTTGTTAATTTCCTTGAGATATATGATGGGTATAATTTCTCACAGATCATGAAAACTGGAAAACAAAATGCTATATTACATGTGCAAAATCTCATTTGACAAGCAAGATAGTCTGATATCAAACAACCACAACCAAGGTTTTCGCTTCGACATACCTGCGAGTCCAACTCCATAGCCCAATCCCTTTTATGGGCCAAAAGATCCTTGGCAAACTGTACATGGCCTTGCATACAGGCCACATGCAATGGTGTCTCGTCAAAGCAAGTGACAGAAGCCCGAGCCAAGATGAGTCGGTCTTCTTGCAGCAACTGAGCTAACGACTCGACGCACCCGTCATGCGACGCTTCATAGAGCCTCCTCTCTCGTTGTCTTCTTTCAAATGCTAAGGAAGGTTGTTGATGCGATGGTGGGGATGGCGACCTCCTTCTCGGGCTTGTGATCGATGGCATTGCTCCCAGCTTGGGGTTGAACTCGAAGTCGCTGGAATTTATCATTAGAAGTAATTACACACCTCTCACAAGTGGTGTTACCGTAATATGCGGGGTTAAAAAGTCAAAAAGTCACATGATGATTCACAAGACTTTTGACTTCCTGTTCCTGGGTCATTTTACTCATTATTTAACGGCTGCGATGGTTTGTGCTACCCGGATCATCGTACTCGGATCTATAATCTTAGCCGTGGTTTGTGCTACCCGGATCATCGTAGTCATTATTTAACGGCTGCGATGGAAGAAATGCCGACAGGCTAGTAAGAAATGCTGACAAGCTACCAGTTTATTAGGACGAAAGAACGAAGAAATTCGACCAGATTCGTTGAGCGGTGGAGATCAAAATTTGGTCCGCCCTTATTTGCATCCGAATGTTTGATATAAATTTTCATCTTTATCACAATATTATAATTTTTTCATATAATTTCTTTAATAATCCAGAGACACGTATGTGGAGACTTTTCTACCTGAATTCTAGTTAGGAATACCCTTCAAGCTCATAAGTCGGTTTTTTTTTTTTTTTTTTTTTTTTCCGGTTCAGACCTTAAATCAATTAAGATGGTGTGTTTACGTGACCTCGATCTAGAACGTTTCATACATAATTGGTAAGACTGGAATAATATATCTCTAATTTCGTAACCCGAATTCTCTCGATATCCCATTTAACTATACCAACCCTAAAAGATTTAAAAAAAAATTTTGCACAATTTCCGAAAGACGTGATTAGAGGCTGTTGGCATAGGCGACCCGGATCGAAGATCACCTAAGGCTAATGATATCCTAAGCACAGGTAATTTGCCTGAGTATGCTCTCCATCTATAGAATGAAGCTAAACTTTCTTAAAATTTGACCCTACAGAAAATTAGATCTTTCTTAAAATAAGTTCTTTCATAATCAAGGACTCGAGTGCAAAGGCTCGGTTCATTTTTGCTATTACCGACTATAAAAGTAGAGAAGCTTATTATAACTACTACAATCGTAACCTCAATTATCAAAGATTTAGTTTTGTTGGAAGGTCTCCTAATAATCTATTTGAAAAAGAGTAACATTGTGGAGCAGTTGAGTCTTTCTCTTTCTCATGGTCAAAGGATTAGATGAGTCTAAAGATGACTATTCATCTAAACATTCCCTTCGACGTGATTATTGAGCGTTAACCAATGTCGCTGTCGGTCTCATCAGATCTGGCAAACGCTTTCTGGTGTGTAAGCAACGAGGATCGTGCTCCTCTTGAATCCAGTGAGAAAGTCCAGTGCTAAAGCAGTCGATTTTCTTCACTGGAAAAAGGTCGAGACTCTTGAGTTTGAGACTTCTTGGTCTACGTAGTTGTAGATGACAAAGACTCGAGAAGTTGCATTAGAAGATGGTACTGTGCACAGGCTGTTGGCAAATGGACTCGGTGGGTTTTGAAGAGGGTCTTCAGCTTAGCCTCCGGCTTCCAGTCTTCCATAGTCAAGCCACCCTGCATAAATAGGAGCTAAGTTATGTAGTCATGTTTCAAATTCAGCTTAAAGAACTGTGAAGCCATTACTAATTAATTAAGATTTATCTACCCGGTATTCGTCTTAGAGACCTCTTCGAAATGTGACTGACAAGCTCCTCTTCTGAGTCAAAATGCCTGCCGGATATCTTTCCCTGGCTATTCTGCATTCGGGCCGACAATCTGGAAAGAAGAGCAGCATCCAATCAGGTAAGAATGTCTTCCCTGAATAACCACAAACCAATACTCAAAAGATAGAAAACAGCGTATCCTAATGGCCACCGTCTGGCCGTTCTTGGCAGTGTCTAACGGGTTTGTGATTGTCCCTGCAGAATACAAACTGGAGTAACCGACCTGTCGGGGAGAGATAAAAGCTTAGCTACTTAAGCACAAAGCTGTGCACTAAATTCATGAGATTATCTTTGAATAAATCTCCTGGCAGATCAGACTCTGAACTGTACCTGTAATCTTTCATTCCGTCACTGAAGGTACATAAATTGATGAAAGAGGATAAGGGAATGAGAATCCACATGCAAATGCAAGAAGATCAAAGTTCTGTGTTCTTCTATTGATTTAGTCCTTGGAAAGAATAGGTGAAAAGAACAAGAATGTATGTGATGGTCGGACTGGTTTGCGGACAATTTGACAAACTCCCTTGATTGCTCAAACTGTAGAAATCAGGGTCGACTCAGTTCGACGATGCAATTTACAAGTCTCGAAACAGAGACTTCTTATTTGGGGTATGACATTATCGGACTTAAGCTAAGCCAGGTCCAGATGACATATTAGAAGTGAGGGAAAAGAGAATGGAACTTCCCCGCCTCAATGATGTTGATCCTTCTCTCGCTACCGTCTCATATCGATTTGCGTACCATTTTTATGTCTCTCGCGTAAGTATTCCCGACTTTTTCCGACGGTAGTATCTATTGTATGTACACATTTGCCAATGCCGCTCCTCTTCCTCCTTCCTCAAGTCTTTTTTTCATCTTTCCCTCGGCCTCCTTGCGTCCGCGTCGAGTGGGTGTGGAGCACGAGGGCGTAGGGCCCCGACTGTGGTCTTGGCTTTGTCCTAAAGGTGAGTGTGACCACAAGGCGCAGTCTTCCATGCACACAAGGCGTAGTCTTCCATGCACGACGATTCGGTCCACCTCCGCGTCAAGTGGGTGTGGAGCATGAGGGCGTAGGGCCCTGACTGTGGTTTGTGCTCCATTACATATTTCGTAACGGGTTGTGAGACACTAACACTCAATGGGGATTAATGAGATGGTCACATTTCCACTCTTTTTCAACTTACTTAATTGACTCTTACAATCTATCACATCACTTTGTAAACTAATTTTGGAAAAAATCTAAATAAAGACTTGAAATGCCTTCATTTCTTGAATAATGACCTAAAGTGGACCTTGTGTTAAATAAGAGTTTGAAGTGGTCATGGAAGTTTCAAATAAGGGCCTGATCTCGCTGATTTATTCTAGACGATCAAGGGTATTTTCGTCAAAAGAAAATTTTAATTTGAAATTACTCTTTTCCTTTTTTTTTCCTGGTGAGCATCGGCGAGGGCTGGCGACCTTGTTGAGGCGAGGCCATCCCGCTGGCGAGGCGACCTTGCCCAAATCTAGTGAGGGCGGCCCTCGCCTATGGATTTTGAGGGAGGCCTCACATAGGGCAAGGGTCGCCTCCCCCAAGCAAGGCCCTCCTCGCCTAGCCCTCTTCGGGCATTGTGGGTGGGTACGGCCACCAATGAAGAAGGAAGAGAAAACCAGCAAAAAAGGAAAAAAGAAAGAAAAATAGGAAAAAAGGTAAATGACAAAATGCCATTGGCCAACTAGAAAGTCAAGCTCTTTTTTGAAATTAACATAGCTATTTTAGGCTCTTATTTGAAATAAAATCATTTTTAAACCCTTATTTGAGAATGAGGACACTTTAGGCTCTTATTTATAAAAATATTTATTTCATGCCCTTATTTGGAATTTTCCCATTGATTTTGTATGTCATTTTCATATAGCGTTGAGTTCGACAAGTTAAGAATATAAAGCACTTAATAGTGATTTGGAATATTTATGTGTTGTCAACTATTTAAAAAATTTGAAATGCCAAAGCAATAGGTAGTTTTTCAATTTCGGTCAAAATCTAATAAATTATCTGAATTTTCAAAAGTTATGGAAAAATTATATGTATATCCACATTTCATTGTAATAGTTTCAACCATCTTGGGCTAAAAAGTATTTAAAGCGTGTGAGCCGCAATATTTGATTAAGTAAAAAATAATAAGCAAAAGGACTTTTGTTTGTGTTTTAGCAAAAAGCATTTTGTTTTTCCGCCAAAATTTAAAGTATTATTTCAATTTTTAAAAATTTCAAAAAAGTACATGTGAATTTTTGCGTCAAATTGCCATTTTATAAAAAAAATTATACTTTTTAGACTTGTAAAAAGCCACGGATTATGAGTGTGAACAACTGAAACACAGAGTAAAAGTCAATTTAGACAAAACAATCGACGCAATTCTTCATTGAGGCATGTCTCGTCTCACGAGATCCATATGTAGTGTAATTTGGCAAAAGGATCTTATTAGCAGGTATCCCAGTGCATGAGTTAATATAACTAAAAGTGGAAATCACACTACCCAAGACACTTTTGAAAATGGAAGAGTTTTTATACATTATGTTGAAGTCTCTCGCTTCAAATAAGAAATATCAAATCTTTAAGGCATAGTTGATGAACAAATTATCAAGACGATGCTCTTTGGCATTTTCTCGCTAAAAGCAAAGATTAAGGGGAAAATAGAAAGATCAACATCACATTGAAATCGATGCAATTACCTCTCCAAGTTGAGCATAAATGCTTTTGTTGTAGGCACTGGGCAGTGGGGACTAGGTGCTGGGGCTCCCTTAAATGGATATATTCAAGAGTATCCTGGGTAATTTCGGTGCTTGATGTCCCATATATAAAAGAAAATTATTTGAATACAAAATCTTGCATTTTAGTGATTCTAAAAGGATTCATTTGCTTTGCAGAAAAGAAATGATTTGAAAAATATTTTCTTAAAAACTTATCATTTGAATCATTTTGAATTAATATAATGAAAATATTTTCATTATTGATAACAATTTTTGTTTAGCTATTTTCTCAAATAATGAAAATACTTTTCATTCATTCAATTTTCTTTTGCAAGAGATTATCTTTTAAAAAATAATTTTTAAATTATTCATTTTCTATAAAATAATTTTTATTGCAGTTTTACTGTGCTTGGCTATAACGCTAATTAAGAGCTTGGTCAATCACTCACACGTCGGGGGAAGTGAGTCTGCATAGAAAGGAATTTGGCATTTTGCTCGTTCCACAGAGCCATGATATAGATCCAAAATATCGATTCGGACATGTTCCTCTGGCCCCCTTGGTTTAATCATTATTGTGCTGATATAACTAATTTAATAAAACTTGATCGGTAGTCCGATTCAATACACATAACCATTTGCACTTCGATACCACTGGACAAGCGGACGTGTTCAAAAATGCGATTTACATTTAATTGGGACCTTTTTTTTTTTTTTTTTTTCCTCTTTTTTCATTTTGCATTTTTGATGGCTAAAACCTAGAGTAAAAGTGAAATGTAGCTTTAGTAGACCATATATAGGGAAATAGGAAAAGTATATCTTCTTTACGATTACTTAACTTTGGTTATGTTTAATCGGTTTATATGCACTATTCACATGGTATGGAAGAAATTCTTACGGTCGAGTCAATTGCTTGAAGTGGTAATAAAGTTTTCTATTAAAGTGAATACTAAATAAGTAAGTTCCCTTTTATAATTCCGTACTTTTCACATTGCATGTACCAAGGATATAATTTCAAATTTAAAACACAAATGACCTTCTTGAGATCATAATATAAAAAAAAAAAAAAGGTTGTACTTCTTTTTTACCCTTTTAAAATATTGCCTCGCTATATTCCACGCGTTCAACCCAAAAAAATATATTATTAGTTGGATGATATTGCGTATGCGTTTCTTGAGGATGTCATCTTATCCCGCAAGACTCGGATCGAAAAGGAGGGCAGGCAAACCCCTTTTGCACGTGAACGAGAAAAGGCGTGAATCGATTGGGAAAAGTGCTTTTCACTTGCATGGGTTTTACTCTTTATATAAACAATGCATGGGACTCGTACCTTATATTATATTTTAAGTTCGCGATGAGCTGTGCGGATTTGCCGAAAGCAAAAGAGATTCCCGGCGACTCTCGTAAAGAACACGTCGTCGAAGTCGACGGCGTGCCAATTGGTTGCCGCGAGTTCGCGAGTCGTAGGCGGATCGGAGCGGGCGCATGATTTGCTGCCTCCTATTGTGCATACGCTCGAAGTCTTCATATTGAGATTGTGAAATATGTCCACGTAACTCTAATCTCTGCTGCACTCAATCTGAAATATTACAAAACCCTAATTAGGACCAATTTTTTTTTTTTTTGGTTCCCTCCATCCTTCTCTATGTACAGCCACCTCCGAACCCAACTTTCGTGCTTGCCCCTGTACTTGCCAACGGCAAATTGTCACACATTCAAGCTGCGCTGCAGCTTGCCATCGTCTCTATAAACATGATATGCTCGGACAAACTTGAGACCTCGGGCTTTGACATAGTGTATTAAGCTTTCTATTTATTTCGTAGAAAATGAACGGTTCGAAAAATATTTTCTTAAAAATGATTGTTCATTTCATTTATAAAAAATGAATAAATTAAAATGTATTTTTATTGTTCACAAAAATATTTTATTATAGATTACTATTATTAGTAAAATATATTTTTATTAATTAATTATTTCAACTTAGGGGGACTGCTCAGCGAGTGGGGCCACGCGCGGGTTTGGTCACGCTGGCTGTCGTACGATCCCCCCCGGCGGGTCAAAAACGAAGCGGGGGCGCGGTTTCGTTACCCGGTCAACGGTCTCGACCTTTTCATTTGTTTCCCCAAGATGGCGTTGACCTTTCAATTTGGCCATTTTCGTTTACGTACGAACAAATAGTCCTTAACTTCTTCTATAACTCCTCTCACCTTGTTCATAAATTTTTGTAGATCTCACGTCATTGTGGACGCACGGCATGTGTAAACCATGCGTAAAATCGACTTTAATCCACAATTAGTTAAACATTGCACGTTGAACCGTGCAAAACCCTAAATAATTACAGATCCATCAAAATAATGAGTAGAGTCGAAAATGATCCAATTTAAATTGATTTATTTAACACGCTTTGACATATTTTCATGTAATACAATCTAGTGACCTATGAATGACACGACATGTATTGCTAACAACACTTTCATATTTGATCAATTTAAAAAAAAAAAACTCATACACAAACTGAAGTAAGAGTAAAGGGTGAGCGAGCGTGAGATCAAGTGAGGGCGAGAGAATGAAGAAAAGTCATAGAGATGGAAATAGATCTAAATAAGTTGTGAATCTATTTAACATTTATATTATTATAAGTTTTACCATTCTGAACCCATAGTGAATATAACTAGCTTATATAATAACTCAACCCATCAAATATGGTTAAAAAATGAGTCTATGTCCCATTTTGACATATCTAAATTATTAGAAGATGACGGTTTAATCTTAAACTCTTCTAAGCTCTCATCTCATTTAAAATCTATAAATCTCACGTCGTCGTAGATGCACGGCATGGGTATCACAACCATGCTAAAATAATTATAATCTAGAATTAATTAAACATATTTGATCCTGGGAAGAGAAAGGTCTGGGGAAGTTCAAACCAGCAACAATCTGGTTCCCGTTGGTTGCTCGCTAATGGAATGGGAAAGAGCAATAAGCATCCGTTCCTGAAGTCAAAGACTGCTTCTTCTAAATCTACTGCCCCAGCAACAACTAAGGCACAGCCTGGTGACACATTGTGGAGCATCTCATCCCGTGTTCATGGAACTGGTGCTAAATGGAAGGAATTGGCGGCTCTTAACCCACACATACGCAATCCCAATATTATTCTCCCAAACGAAACCGTCAGGTTGCGTTAAGTTGGGGTTGGGAAACGGATCTTCTTGAAAGAGGCTTGGTTTGCCAAGCTGGGTTGAGTGAAGTTTATGAGCTGCCTTAGTTGTGGGCTTGCTGATCGAAACCACACAATGTGGTTGTCTAAGACAGATGAAAGTGCTGGCTCCTGCCTTTGAGAACTTTCTTACCTTCCCAATTATTATGGACTGATTATTACCAGTCTAAGGTACAAAAGATCTGTCTATGCAATTGTTTTCATCTCTCTGTTCTTCCATCCCCTGTAATCAGTTTGCATATGAACAATAATTTTTTGTGTTTTGTTTGGGATGATACGCTACCAATCCTTTGTCTTGTGATTAGGAACAACAGATCAGTCCATGAGATTTTGGGTTCCGTTTCTACCTTGTCCCTACTCTACTTGTCTATATAAAGAAGAAAAGATCCTTTGGCAAGCAGTTATAATATCAGAGCTTGAATGTTGTTTTAGAAGAAGCACACGTTCTGGTATGTGAACATTACATATGAAACTAGCGCTGCTTCGATTCCGACCTTTGAGGGAGGATCAGCTTGCATGGCCTGCGAATAATAATGGCGTGTTTTCTGTGAAATCTGTGTATCGCTTCCTTGAAATTAGGCAGGCAAAGATAGTGTAAGAAGTTCATGTAAATGGTGTGACTGCATTGTGGTTTGGTGCCATGGGGTTGAAATTGATCAGACAGAGAGGCTCCCTAGCTTTGATCAGATGGCTTTTGGACATCTATCAGCATTGGAGAAGAATATGAAGGAAGCATAAAAGAAGTGTGGATGCTTTTGAGGTAGATGGGTTCGGTTGTTTGGTGTGATTGGAAAGAGAGTGGTGAAGCTGTGTGAGACAAATCATAGAATGGCCCAATGTTGCTGTAGATCAGATTACTTTG
Source organism: Eucalyptus tenuipes (assembly GCA_014182365.1). Lineage (NCBI taxonomy): Eukaryota > Viridiplantae > Streptophyta > Magnoliopsida > Myrtales > Myrtaceae > Eucalyptus > Eucalyptus tenuipes. The sequence continues at coordinate 35,166,499 of CM024539.1, read as the reverse complement.
GGGCCAGGCCTTCCCATTCTCTTTAGAAAGATTCAGCTACGCGGGCGAGACATCTCTGATGAGGAGAGCTCGAGAATAATGAGAGATGGACTCTGCGTTTGGTTTAGTAGTCTCATTAAATCGTTTGCACAACTAGCGGTACTCAGAATGATCTTATTACATAGGGATTGACTTAGAAAGAACACAGGCATCAGGACTATGCAGTAATCCTTTGTCCCACCAGATGAATACACTAGATATTGATATTGCCCCTAGATCTGCACCAACTCACACACCCTGATATCCACTTCTTGAGCTTTTGCGGATCTTTCACATTCCGGAAGACGAACGCGAGGCATCGAACGATGTGAAGTAGAAAAACAATTGCTACAATGCCGATCCAAACATACATGGAGTAGCTAACCAGCCTTAAGATCGGCTTCACATCTTCAGGTTCCATTGTCATGTAAAAGAGGACCACCATGGACTCAAGGTAAGTCAGCGCCATGGAAGTGATGGTCGCCCACGTTGTGGCCATCAGAATCCACATCAGAACCTTCTTCCTCAAGGGCAAGCCGCTCATGAGCAAGAAGATTGTGCTAAGGGACGTAAGAAAAGAGACGGTGTTGCTTATCCAGAACATTGGGTAACCCCTTTCATAGTTTGCGGCCATTATCGATGTTCCTGCGAAGTATAAGATTTTGCCTTGGTTGTCTTTCTTATCGTCGTTCCACACGCCACCGGGAGGGTTAAGGCCAGCTTGGTAAGCCATGGCTGCGATCACGGTAGCAGCTATCTGTCGTGACGTGAAAGAAAGTTTTACAATTGTGAATGAAGAAATCGTGTTTCACCTATATTTGAAAATATGAAGATCGTCGAGTCAAAGTTAGTCATTTCAACAAATACACAAATTCAATTGATGGCTTTTCCTATATTTATCGAAATACAAGAAAATTGTGGCCAGCTCTCTACCGAAATAGAGCTCATGGATTTAATTATGAAAAAACGAAGCATATGAATATACACATATATGATAAAAAAGAAGAAGATATTTTGAAATTTGAACGTCTTTTTATAAAGGTTGCCATTGTTTTTAGAAAGAAAATCAAAATCAAATAACTAAACGTGTGGAAAATAAAACACACTTACATTCCAGCCGCCAGCGAGGCTTGCCCTCGCCGGGCCACCGCGAGGGTGGCGTTGCCCGGCCTTGGCAAGGTTTGAGTGAGACCGAGCTCACCCAACTGCCGGCAAGGCTTGGCTGGTGAGGCTCGGCCTTGCCCAGGGCTGTCGATGCTTCGATGAGATTGCCGAGAACAAAATAGTTACCAAACAAATCCCAAGTTGTTGAGAATGTTTGGAGAAGACAAAAGATTGAGTCTTTTAGAAATCCTCTTTACTTTATGTATTAGTATAGATATTTAAAGAAAATCACCCAACTGCTTCACATTTAGATTTTCTTAAGTACCATTACTTTCTTAAATATTCATCAACTTGTTACATCTCTTCTCACTATTAGATTTCTTATATTTCCTTCTGTTTTTTACTTTTTAATCGTAAGCCTTCTATTATTGTAACTACTCATCTTCTTTCTCTACATAGCTATTTAATTATGAGCAATTTAGTAGATATGTAGAAAACATTTTTAAGAAAACATAACTATTTATTTTAAGCGACACAAACGATCATTTTTAGGAAAATATTTTCTGAATCATCCATTTTTCATGAAACAAACACAGAGTTTAAATTAACTAGCTGTTAGATATGATGTTAATTACAATAACATGACCGATCTGATCTAAGTTTTCAGCAAATGCTACTCCAAGACATCTAGCTAAAGCATTACCATCAGAGAATTGCGCTTCTTCTCGATCCATTCCTCGTGTTTGTCTTCCTCCTGCTTCCTGATATCACCCGAGAAAGACTCTGGCGGAAACGCCTTTACCGGAGGAGTATTGGTGGAGGGAGGTGCTACAGATGCTAGGTCAACCACAACAGTTGAATTCTCCTCATTCGTGTTATCAACAACTGCTTGGTGAGTTGTCGATGCAGGGAATCTTATGGCTCTCAGAGCTCCAGCATGTACTAACAGTTCTCTCAATTCAATGACTTTGAAATCCTTTGGAAAATATTCCACTATATCCAGAGCAGAGAAGCCATTTCTATTCACTGTGTTCACATGCACTTCGCTTCTTTGAAGCAGATATTTCACTGTCTGCACAAAAAGATGAGCTTCTTATCAATTATAAAAGAAACAACAAACAAAGATATTTCCTGTAAGTTTCTTCAATCGAAATCTACTAAAGTTTTAATGCAGAAAGCTTGAGTCTATAGAAAAATGAGAATGACCCGGATTTTATCTTCACAAAATGTTCAATTGGAATGCGATATCTGACGCCGTCACAATTTTGAAGCAATTCGAAGCAAAAGGATTACCTCTATTTGCTTGTTTGCTGCAGCCAAATGCAAAATGGTATTACCCTCATCATCTTGAGCATTCACCAAATCACCATCTCTCACTATCTCCACCAGGACTTTCAGAGTCTCCAAATGATTATGCCTCACTCCCAAATGGAGAGCGGTTTGGCCGTGGCTCAGCCTGTGCTCGGCCGCCTCTGGTCTTGCCTTCACCAGCTCTATCACAATCTCGGTTCGGCCCGTCATCGTGGCTAGATGAAGTGGGGTCCTCCCATCTTCGTCCTGGACAAGGCATGCAAGGGGGTCTGATTGTAACAATTCCCTCGCTATTTCGACGTATCCGTTAGCAGATGCCCAGTGAAGAGGCGTACGTCCCTGCAAAAGTGAAGTGCTTAGCTATGGAGCATTCTTATCGAGGGACACGTTCATATGATTTATATATATCGCATTTTCAAATCAAACAGACCAAGCTACTCAAATTCACCGGTGTCTGTAAGATCTTTTAGGCTGAATTAACCTAGAAACCTATGACTTGATTTCCGTCTGAATTTTGTTAAATTCCTTGAGATATATGATGGGTTTGATTTCTCACAAATCATGAAAACCGGAAAACAAAATGCTATATTACATGTGCAAAATCTTATTTAACAAGCAAGATTGTCTGATCTATGTAGGGATATTCCATGGAAATACAGTTAATAAATTACTTTACACATGGCTAAAAGCTTAAAACTTGCAAAAACCTAATCAAAACAGTTGCGATTCCACCGATTATCTGGTTTGTGAGGATGACTGGGGGTTCAGTTTGATCTGACAAAAGGATATCAAACAACCGCAACCAAGGTTTTCGCTTCGACATACCTGCGAGTCCAACTCCATAGCCAAATCCCGTTTATGAGCCAAAAGATCCTTGGTAAAATGTACATGACCTTGCATACAGGCCACATGCAACGGTGTCCCGTCGAAGCAAGTGACAGAAGTCCGAGCCAGGATGAGTCGGTCTTCTTGCAGCAACTGAGCTAACGACTCGACGCACCCGTCATGCGACGCTTCATAGAGCCTCCTCTCTCGTTGTCTTCTTTCAAATGCTAAGGAAGCTTGTTGATGTGATGGTGGGGATGGCGACCTCCTCCTCGGGCTTGTGATCGATGGCATTGTTACCAGCTTGTGGGTGAACTCGAAATCGCTCGGGTTGATCATCTGAAGCTTTTGGTCCATACACGATCTCTCTTTTTCTTTCACTAGACTTCCTCGGAGTTGGAGTGTCAAAGGTTGAGATTGTTAACTATATAAAAGGTGGGAGGGCCACAAGGCACAGTCCGCGTCGAGTGGGTGTGGGCGTAGGGCTCCGGCTTGGTCTGTGCTTCGTCCACCTTGGAGCACGAGGGGTACGGCGCCGATTCCGTCCACCTCCGCGTCGAGTCCGCGTCGAGTGGGTGTGGAGCACGAGGGCGTACGAGGGGCCCCGACTGTGGTCTGTGCTTCGTCCTAGAGTCCGCGTCGAGTGGGTGTGGGCGTAGGGCCCCGGCTGTGGTCTGTGCTTCGTCCTAGAGGTAATCATTCCGTCCACCTCCGCGTCGAGTCCGCATCGAGTGGGTGTGGAGCACGAGGGCGTACGGCCCTGACTGTGGTCTGTGCTTTGTTCTCGCATTCCTAGAGATGAGAGATGGCCACAAGGCGCAGTCTTCCATGCATGATTCCGTCCACTTCCGCGTTGGAGCACGAGGGCGTAGGGCCTTGACTGTGGTCTGTGCTCCGTCCTAGAGGTGACCATTGAACACGCTCGAATCAGACTCGAAGATCGGATTTAGCGCGTCGTCCAAATCACTAATGCCGTAGAGTTTATATAGAAATTTTTGGGCGGCTCGGGCTTTCTTGTATAAGATGTTTTGTCCAAGCTCGCCCATTTGCCTCTCGGGTCTGAGCTGCTGAGTGAGGCGTCCTTGTGTTAATCACCTTCATGTATTCGTGTTGAGATATTATTGAGTGTGGTAGCTCATTGGTAAAGAGGACATGTTATTTTCTCTATGATCCCAAGTTCAAAATGAAGTCATGCCTTTAGCATTTTCTACTGGATCTCTATAGACCTCCTAACTTCTGGCCCCTCGATTGGGTTGCCGTGACGAGCCCATCGGCTTCTTCACCCTCGGAGGCATGAGTTTCAAGTAAACCAAGTAGTTATGGCTCAAATCATATATTTCGTAACGGGTTGTGAGACACTAACACTCAAAGGGGATTGATGAGATGGTCACATTTCACACTCTTTTCAACTTGTTTAAGTGACTCTTACAATCTATCACATCACTTTGTAAATTAATTTCGAAAAATTCTTGAAGTGCCCTCATTTTATCAAATAATAACATAAAGTGGACCTTGTGTTAAATAAGGGTTTGACGTGGTCATGGAAGTTTCAAATAAGAGCTTGACCTCATCGATTGCCGATCATTTGAATATTCCGGTGATCAAAGGTACTTTCGTCAAAAGATGATTTTAATTTTAAATTATTTTTTTTCTTTTCCTTTTTTTTTTTCTTTTCTAGCGAGCACCGGGAAGGGCTCGGCAACCTTATTGAGGCAAGGCCGTCCCGTTGGCGAGGTGACCCTTGCCCAAATCCGGTGAGGGCGCCCTCGCCTATGGCTTTCGAGGGCGGCCTCACACGGGCGAGGGTCACCTCCCCAAGCAAGGCCCTACCTCGCCTAGCCCTCTTTGAGCATTGCGGGTGGCTATCGGCCATCGACGAAGAAGAAAGAGAAACTAGCAAAAAGGAAAAAAAAAAAAAGGTGAATGACAAAATGCCATTGGCCAACAAGAAAGTCATGCACTAACCAAAAAAAAAAAAAAAAAAAACTAGAAAGTCATGCCATTTTTTGAAACTAACATAATTATTTCAAACCCTTATTTGAAATAAATTGAGAAAATAAGCACACCATGCCCTTATTTGAGAATTAGGACACTTCATTGAAATCATCGGCTCTGATACTACTTTTAGGGAGGCGCAAGGAAAGCCCAAAACTTTTACCTAGAGAGATTGCTAAATCCAAGCTTAAGCCCAAGCCCAATAATATATCTCGTTGACTCACCTTTACTTAGAAATTGAAATCAATAAGTTATGAACAAATTAGAATATTATTGACTTCTACATTTTACAACACATCATGAATGTGAGGTTTCTTTCGTATAATATCCTTACACGTGCATCTCAATACTATAAGTGAAATGATGATATTTTGGGAAACTATAAAAACATACGTGCGGGTATGAGAAGGCTTTTATAGTATTTTTTTTATAGTGGGCCCTTTGTTTATTTAGTCAAATGGGGTTTCACGGTTTTTTTTTTTTTTTTGGTCGATAATAGTGCTTCATACTTTCATTAAAAAAAGCCCATAACCAAATTATTTATCTGCTGATTTTACTAATTTAGATATATATATACTTTCTCAGGTGGGAAGGTTATGATTAAGCGTGGGATTGTGTTTATATTTTATCCAGGCATGCGGGCAATGCTCCAACTTTTCTATTATAATTTAGTTAAAGCATTGAAATTCAAATAAAGTGAAGTTGAAAGAACTATCAATTAAATCAGGCAACAATGATGCTAAACCATTGATGTCGCCAAGCCTGCTTTCCCAATATAGATTTATTGAACGAAATTAAGTCTTTAAAGCCTAAAAAAACAATGTACTTATCTGTGCGGCAATGCTTGCACAACAGTTTTGACCAAGAGCAGAACTAACCTTCAGCTGAAAACAAAGGGTTCCGCGATGCCACCAAACCTCAAAGGTGGGTTAGCGTAGGACAAAACCGCTTAATCTACGGCGAGGCCTTTAATGCTGCCATTTGCCGCGTGTATCATCCATGAGAGTACATTGGCCATCACTATGAATAAGTGGGATCACCTTGTCTTATACCGCAGGTTGCAGGTAGGGGAGAAAAGGTTGCTCTCCATTAACTTTCACATTTTAGACACACATTGCATAATCAAATGAACTTCCTTTTTGCAGTGGAAGAAGATAGCATTTGGAGCAAAGAAAGCCCATCTTTAACATACTCATACGAAGAAAGTCCCACTCCACTCGATCATACGCTTTTGCATGTCCTCAAATGGCTTGAAATTTGCGTTTCTGCTCTGTTTTCTTTTGATCCTCATTTGATGCAAAGATCCATTTTAACTGGTGCTATAGCTTCACGTCCCATAAGAATGCTTTGAACTATTATTATGTTGTCTTGGATTTGGCATCCATGAACAAAAGCACTTTGTTCTTGTGAGATGATCTCAGTATCTTGAAGGAAGCCATTGTTTTAATCGATTTGCCAAGACCTTCGATATGATTTTATAGTTGAAATTGGACAGAGAAAAACAGGCTAATTGGTCGGAATTGAGATAGCATCGATATGCTCTGGATTTTTAACTTTCTATGAATAAGTAGGACGATGTATGTCCGGTTAAAAGTAGGATCAAGCTGACTCCACTCGACGCTTTTTGCATGTGAAAAATTGCTGGACCATATCCATGACATCCCTTGTGAGATTTTGATTTCATCCAAGACCTTCGATATGATTTTATAGTGTTGATAGAATTGCCCATTTAGACCGACCATATCCATGACATCCCTTTGATTTCATCCCGAAGTGTTGATAGTGCCCCCGGGCCTTTAGGGATCCGAGCTGAAAACGGCTTCTTTTACCTCCTCCTCAATTACATCAACCATCAATAATTGATTCATCTCTGTTGTTACTACTGTTGGGCAGTGATTTAAGATGGGCTGGATGTTCCTTGGACCCACCGAGTCATAGAGAGATCGGTAGTAGTCCATTACGTGTTGCTTAAGCGCCTTGGGATCCCTGGTCCAGTGCTGTTCGTCAATCTTCAGCATGGTAAGTTTGTTCCTTTGTCTCCTCTGAATTGTAGTTGCATGGAAATACTTCGTATTTTTATCGCCCCATTTGGGCCAATTGATACGGGACCGTAGTCCCCAATACATCTCTTCTTGCCTCCATAGATGATCAATGTTCGCCTTTATCGTCTGAATTTCTGCTTTGTTGGGTTCTTGAGAGTTACGATTTGTAAGATCCGTTAGGCGCTGCTTGAGCTCTTTGATTTGATATGATGCATTGGAAAATTTCTTTTTGCTCCATCCAGCTAGAGCCTCTGTTACTTGCTGAATCTTTTGTGACATGCTTCTTTGATCTTGATGATTTGCAGCCCAAGCATTCTTGACGACATCCCTGCATTCCTCTTCATCTAACCAGTAAGCTTCAAATCTGAATTCACGTTTTCTTTTGCTATGATCAGGATGTAAAGAAAGGAGAAGGGGGCTGTGATCCGACCCCACCGCCGGTAATGCCAAGATTTCAGCATTTGGGAAGGTAATCCGCCATTCCATAGTGCAAACTGCTCTGTCTAAACGCTTTTTTACCAAATCTTCCCCTTCTCTGTTGTTAGTCCATGTAAACATACAGCCTTTGCTGTCAATCTCCATAAGTGAACAGTCATTTAACATATCCCTAAAGGCTGCAACTCGGTAATAATCAGTCTCCCGTTTGCCTTCCTTCTCCCAAGTATATAGGGTATCATTAAAATCACCCATACAAAGCCACGGTAAGTGATTTGTTGCATGAAAACATCTTAGTTGTTGCCATAACTGAAGTCTATCTTGGTATTTTGTCGGAGCGTGAAGGAATGTTATCCTCATTAGTTTGCCACTTTGGAGATCATCACATTCCATATCTATGAAGTAGTTTGAACCGCAACTCACCTTCACCTGAATCTCTTCATTCCACAGGAGAGAGCAAGTCCCCGGCAATCCCCGTTGGCTGAACCAAAAGGACCGATGATAGTTAAGTCTCCTCCTTACCCTTTCCACCATAGTTTCTTTATTTTTAGTTTCCATCAGGAACACCACAGTGGGCCTTTCCAGAGCCACTAAGGCTCGAAGCTCTTGGAACGTCAGGGGGTTGCCCAGCCCCTGACAGTTCCAGCTAAGGATCCTCATGATGTCGCTGGTGGCTTATTAGGGCAAGCCACCAATGCCCATTCATTCCCTTCTTTCATCAGCTAGATAGGAGTGTCTAGTAGCTCCATATCTTCTATCATTAGCAAACTTGATTCCTCAATCTTCTTCTGTTTTTTTGCTCTAATAAGCTTTGGCCCCTTCCTAGTGGAGCCTCCTGTGTCCGTTTGTCCTGTATTAGTTGAGTCTAATAAGTATAATGGCTGCTTTCCTGTTGCTGACTTTTCTGCTCTATTTGTCATGTCTTCTGCTCTGTTGTCAGATGATGATGGGTTTTCTGCCCTCTTTTTGCTTCGATTTGGTCCAGCTGCAGGTCCAGGGCAGCCCACAATCTCAAGCTGAGACTGAAGAGGAGTTTCAGGCACATATTCCTCGGCGTCTGGGTTAGCTTGTAATGTGCCATAAAACGCTTCCCAGTGAGGGCTTTTGTCTCTTGCCTCTGCTTTAAGCCACGATCCATACTTTCCTGCCTTGTTTGCTGCCCATTCTGACTGTTCATAGGGTATTTCGTCGCAGTTTGTAGCATAGTGCCCCAACCTGCCGCAAGAATAGCAGTAATGGGGAAGGCGTTCATATTTGAACTCAACCCACAGCTTTTTGGCTCCCATCTGCACTAGAGTCCTAGTTTTCAAGGGGGCTGATAGGTCTAGTTCAACTCTTGCTTTTCCAGTTTTAGTGAAGGTCTTTCCTCTCTGTTCTAACTGGACTTCCTTCACTTTGCCCACTTTGCCAGCCACATCAGCATATACTTCATCCAGAATCCACCCAGGAGGCAGGCCGATAATATGGACCCAGAGATCGTAACACGAGAAATCATAGCAGTGTTCAGGAATATCAGGTACGCACTGTTTTAGAACCAGTAAATTGCTTGCAAAGGACCAGGGACCAGAATTTAACACTCGCTCTTTGTCTCCGTTTGATTCAAACACAAAGGAGAAGAACCCAGGTTCTTTTTGGGTTATTACAACTGCTTCTAGTTTCCAAGCCTTCTTCATCGTTGTACAGAAAGCTTGAAAGTTTACAATCGTTCGCGATAGGAGTTTCGCAAAGAGAGTATGTTGGCATTCTATAATTTTATCGGTTGGGGCTTCCTCCCTTACAGCTACCACATCGTTATCTGACCATAAGTGCCCTAGACTCCTACATAGAGCTGCAACACGAAGCTGGTTTTCCTCCTCACTCTCCATTTTCTACCGATCTAATGCAGGAGCTGAACACAGGAACTTCGTACCTGATTTGGAGATATTCATGATGTGCGATTGAAGGGAGCTCGAAACAGGGACGTGGGTATGCCTCCACTGTGAGAATCAACCCACTATTTTCTTCCAAAGTCCAGTGGCAAATACAGAACGAAGATGGGGAAAGACGTCAGTGATGTTCATCTTTTAGGGTTTGAGTAGGGTTTGATTTTTGGGGTTTACGAGCTAGAAGGAATGTGGGGGTACGTGGTGCGGGGATTCGTATGAAGCTGCGCAAATGGAGGCAGAGAGCTTGGGGGCTTGGGGTTAGGGTTTGGGGAGGCTATCACCCAACGGGGATAGAGAAGGACTCCATGGGAGGAGAGGCTACTCTACCGGCGTAGAGAGTTTTTGGCGGGGTTTCACGGTTATTGACTCATTCCTTTCTTGTCTCCTGTACTCCCGAGCATCTTCAATAACTTAAACTCGCTGAAACAATCGTCTGCACCGATGGGAAATGATCCGCTTCCTCTTTATTCGCACGGATTAACGGTTTGGATGGATACGACATCGAATGGAGGAACCAATAAGATGAAAGGGGATCTCATGCTTACACCGATGTCGATATTGTGTGTACCGTTTGAATAATCCTTTACATGTTCGATTTTCGGGTCGATCGCGTGTCGTGTGATTATCCGACAAGTTTGGCTAAAGATTAGAAGGCACTAAGGGAGTACAGAATTTCTATCTATGTGCTTTCATAGGCACAAAGAATGTTCACACCTTGATAAGGACTCTTACGGCTAAACGCCATTGTGGAGATTTGGGTTCGCGTCTTATTCGGTCCTTAGTATCAATGGGGTATTTGGGAGGTTTAAGGTTTACTTATCTCATATGGGCTCTTCTCATAGAAAGCTGAGTGTTAGAATAATTAATAAAAAGGAAAATGTTAAAGAATGTAGTTAGGGAACTTGTTGGGCCTCATTAATTTTGCTATGGAAATATAAATTTGTATATTTGAAGTCAGTGACTTTTTCGAAATTTTGCGTTGCTCAATTTTCATCATATGCTGATACGCTTTATTTTTTATAGTAAGTGGTTTTAACTGGTGCCTCTGAGGTATTTTATTAACAAGACCCTTATAACATGGAGATTATCCGAATTGCTTGATCAAAATTAAAGAAGTATCGTATTAACTCTGAGAAAAAAAGATGTCGAATAATGGAATTTAACAAATATCCTTACTCTTTAACATTTGCCTTTTTATTAATTCTTCCGACACTCGCTTTTCCTGTGACAAAGAGGCTCATCTTTGTTAGGTAAACCTTGAACGCCCAGAATGCCTTATTGATTTGATGGATCAGGCAAGATGCGAGCAAAATCGAATGAATGACTCGCATATTTCGCAATCTCCTTTCTTCCCATGTTGAATCAAGACTTATAAGTACACACTTGTATTTTCGTGGGGCAAATTCACCAAATGATTACAACATATTGTAGTTCCCAATTCAATTTATAGGAAGCTTAAAAGGCGCAAGTGCCTCCATTCGCCCCATGGTGAATCCGTCCATGCTGACAAGACAAATTCAAGATGATGTCAATTGGTGTATTTTCTCTGTAGATGATATGGTGTTGGTAGGTGAAATTCATGCTGGAGCTAACCAGAAACCTGAACTTCGAAGGAAAACTTTGTTAACCCTAGGGTGTAAGTCTAGGAATTATAGAAACTCAACTAAACCTCGAGAAAATTGGACATCATGGAGTACTGAGGACTGAATCCTTCCATCCACTTCGATCTAATTTGACAAAACTGGAGATCATGCCGACGACACCTTGAGAATGCTTCGTAGTTTCAAGAGAAAAGGCAAGATTCGAAATCAATTAATGCGGGTAAAAGCAGGAACTGCCAACCAATCGAGGATAATATGAGAGGAGGTCGTTTGAGATGTTTTGATCACGTCGAACGGAAGACCTTTGGGTTGATGCCTCGGCGAGGATATGAGCGAGGAACGAAAACCATAGACAGGAGGGGTATTGGCACGAACTATTTAGAGCTTGTAGAAGATCTAATAAAAGATCAATGGTGGCGACTCGATAGGATTTCTATAACCGACAACAATAGCAGGACAGAAAGCTTCAAGCTTTAAAGATGTCCAGTGGATTTGGGTCAGTTGAGCAACTAATCCATCAGACAACTGGATAGCAGCTACTCAGGCTAGAGACCAAGTTTGTAGTGAGAGTTACAGTTCTGATGTTCCCTTATATCTGCAGTTTTTATTTGATGCTGATGTTGGGGGTAGACCGCCTTGATGTAATTGTGCTGTATTTTCCATATGAATGAGAATTGCAGTTTTTATGGCAAAAAACAGAACAAAATGTTTTGTTCTGCGTGGAATAAGTTCATGCTTTCATCAAGTGTCATCCTCTATAACAATCGTTTGAGTCGGCTCTCTCTTTCATGTCATGCTAGTTCGATCGTGCAAAATATTGTCTTGAATAGTCTAATGAATCGAGTCTAGCAGAGATTTCAGCAAAAATTATTATGTCTGGCAGTGAGAAGTTACAGGGTACCATGCTTAAACAGAGTCCTGCTTCTAATCATCAAATGTGCATGAATTTGTACAGTTTAATTGACATGGAATTCTCAAGTCATAGACATTAGATACACTCTAACTTGCATGAGGTTTGATCTCGTGCAACAGAGGCTTGAGATGGCAGCTTAATTGATCCCTCCATAGCAGAAACGTCTGGCAAGATAGATGTTTTAACAGCAGCTAGGAAGGGAAGGAAATAGAAAACCTAGACAAACATTTCTAATCTCAGTATCAAATAATATTCAAACAAAGGAAACAATTATATAATGATCGCAGGAAATCCCATCCTGCACTACTAATTTTTTTCTAGCCACCCTGAATCTCAATTGAGGACCAAAGTCCAGAATACTTCAATGCCGAGCAAAGATGGCCGAGTCAAGGACTGAGCTGTTCCTGAGTAGACCTGGCGAACTGGCTGAAGCTCTCTTCGTCTAATAGTCATGTTCAACATTGTATAGAGAAGAAATTGCGGCAACTATAACCGCGTATTATCCCGATTTTGTACAAATTACAGAGGGAGATCATGCACGATTGCTCCAAGCGCCATATTTCTCCTCAATCGTTTACCATCCAAAGATTTCTCTAGCAGAATCCGTCTTACCCTCTCTTTAGGACAAATACTCTCTTATCAAACAGAAGTAGAAGAAAACAGAGCACGTCAAAACCCATCATCAACCCGCTCATCAGAATCACAAATTTTACACATATTGAACATGCCGCTGCCATCATAGAACAAAGACCATTCAATTTACTCGATTGTCACACAGACCGTCACAGTTCCTCATGCTTGTCTTCATCGTCTTCATCTGAACCCTTCTTCTCTTTCTTCTTCAAGTAACCCCACTTCCTCAGCACCCACACACAGCCTCACCACATTCCCCATGAACACCACCCCCATCAGGCACAGCCAGCACACCACCGACACGTCCGTCACGTCCTTCAGCATCCCCTGCGTGTCAGCCAGCGATATGGTGCAGCGCTATGAAATAGGTGATCGCCTGCCCCGTGATCGCTACCCACATGATCACCATCTGGGTCCACATCCAGCGTCGCTGCTTTATTGGAAGGGTAAAATATGGGTTTTGACCCGGTCAAAGAAAAAGAAAAAGGTGGAAGCTACAGCAGAGAGAGAGAGAGAGGAATCGAGAGTTTTTAGAAGAGGGAAAAGAGGATAGAGAGAGAGAGAGAGGAAGAAAATAAAGAAAGAAAAAGAAAACATAAAAAAAAAAAAGGAAGGAAAGCCACGTTCGGGCACCAGAAAGAAAAGAAAGAAGAAGAAGAAGAAGAGAAAGGGAAGAAAGGAAGGGGTTTTGGTACGTGCACGCCACGGATGCCTCGCCAAGCCGACTCTACTCCATAACGCAGCACCCGGTAAGAGATTAGGCCCCTCGTTCGTCCAATTGAAGTAATTTTTGGGTTTAGGGCTCAAATTCGGAATTCTTGGAAAATCAAGTGGCGAAGTCTGATTTGGGAGTCGTTGAGCCGTGTATTTTTATAGGAATGATAGTTTAGGGTGTTGTGGAGCCGTGGGATTTTACGGATCGTAATTTGAGCTTGTGGTTTGTCCGAAACAAAATTTCAAAGTTTCCCACGCGCAGTGAACAGTACTCGTCCAGCAGCTTTGGGCCCGTATTTTGTCATTTTTCAGCTTGATTTTGGGACGGTGAAGTTGGGATTCTTGTAATATGTGTCAAGGGCTCTCTATTGACTATAAATACGTTTGGATCAGGGTTCGGAGGAGAAAGTTAAGGCGTGATCAAGTTTTGCGCTTTAACTTCGTGTTGCGAACGGCTTGAACAATCGCCTTGGTTATGCGATTTGTTAGCGCGTAGAAGTCCTTTTGTTAGAGTTAAGGCATAAGTTAGTCATTTTGTAGTTAAGATAAGAGTTTTATTAGATTTTAACATTATTCCTCGATTATTTGATAGGGCCTTGAGTTCGACGATACGAGTATCGTTCGTCGTTTGGTTGTAGACGACGAGATGAGTGGTATTATATCTTCTTTGGTATTGAAAAATTCATGTCTTGAAGTATATATGTATATACATTGAATTGATGAGAGCATTTTTATTGCATAAAAGTCAGATCGAGCAATTGCTACTCTTTGGTTGATTATGAATGTTTGAAAAGCGTGTTATACAAAGTAAGTTGAGAAATATATATATGAAATTGCTTTGCGATTGATTTATGGAAATGTTTATAATGATTTGAGAAATTGATATGAAATGGATAATGGGCTATGCTGCAAATGTTATTTGTTTGGTTTAAGATATTGATTTCTAGATTGGATTTCTAGTATTGGAGGATGGTTATTTATGCTCAATATGACTGTGAACGCAGTGAGGGGTTTTTGGGGTACGCATACCAGGTTTAGGATATCCTTCTGGGCCCAGCCATCGGCTTTGTAAGTGGAGACCTCGCCAAGGGGAAAAACTTGGTTGCCTTATCACAAGGCGTTATGTCGTGACCATGGTGGAATATTGAGCAATAGATTAATCAATGGATAGACCATTGATATGTGATATTTGATGGAGATTATATATGTGATAATTGATGGAGAGATTATTCAATGGACTTGACAATTGATACTTGACTTTTGATGGTGATTTAAATGAGTTTTCCATATTAGTATAAAGCTTTGATGATATCAAATAACTCTTATATGATTTGATATGTATTTTATATATTGAGTTTGCGTTATGAAGTTTGGTATTGCTTTGTATAGATGCATAGTGATTGTTCGATCTGCTTAGAAGATATGTACTACTCACTGAGCTGTTGTTGCTCATTTCACTCCTCTTTTAATCTTTCAGGTTCCTCGGTTAGCGGCGAATAGAGCGAGTGCGCCGTCGGTGGGAAACTTTTGGGGAGTTCTACTTTTGGGTATGGCCAAAGGAAGTGGTGCACTTTCCTTGCTAGTGGTTGGATTCTCTGAGTTCTAATTGTATATTTCTTTTTGGTGAATTATAGAAACTCTGATGTTTCAACCAATCTGTTGGTCTATCTGATATGTATATATGGTTATATATATATATATATAAGTTGAGATCAGATTATTGGTTGTGTTTGAGGCTGCGTCCTTCGTGTGGAAGGACGGCCGTGTCATTCCTATTCTTTGTAGTTTTGGGGTGTGATAGGAAGCCCGCTCAAGAGGAGCGAGGATGATGCGAGGGAGGAGAGGAAGGCTAGTGGGTTGAAGATCATAAACCTGCGTAGGGCGTCGCCGGATCCGGGGGCCATGATAGAGGTGCCCGCCATGTGCGGCTCCTTCACCGGGTTGCCGTTGGCAACGACCTTGTAGTCGTCCTACCAGCCGCCTCCGGCGGCGTGGTCGCAGCTTGGAACGCCACCGTCACTAGCAGCAAGCGACCACCATTAGTGAATCTCCCTAGCTCAGCCAATCGGCTTCCACCGGGGGTTTTCTTGGAGCACTCAGTTTCTTTGATAGGGGTTTCCTTAAAGTACTCTGTTTCTTTGATGGGGCTTTATTGGTGGAGAGTGATGGGGAGTTTTTAGGTGATCTTGAGGTGGTGGTGTGGGAGGTCATTATTGGTGGTGGGTCAAGAACTGGATCATAGTGACATGGGACTGATTGGATATCTTTGGAGAGTGAAGCTCCTGAACTTTGAAGGGATGTCTCAATTTCAAGAACTCTCGAGCCTCTGGGACCCTGCTCAAGAATGTCTAGTCTTTGTGAGGCCACTTGAGTTTGGTGTGTTCACCTCGAGTCCGGGATTGTAAGAAAAGAACTTTTATCATCTGCACACAAATTTTTGGGGATAAATTCCCAAAGTCGAGATTATCGAAGTCCATGTTGCTGGTCTCAAGACTGATCCTGGGAAGAGAAAGGTCTGGGGAAGTTCAAACCAGCAACAATCTGGCTCTCGTTGGTCGCTCGCTAATGGAATGGGGAGCAATAAGCATCTGTTTTTGAAGTCGAAGACTGCTTCTTCTAAATCTACTGCCCCAGCAACAACTAAGGCACAGCCTGGTGACACATTGTGGAGCATCTCATCCCGTGTTCATGGAACTGGTGCTAAATGGAAGGAATTGGCGGCTCTTAACCCACACATACGCAATCCCAATATTATTCTCCCAAACGAAACCGTCAGGTTGCGTTAAGTTGGGGTTGGGAAACGGATCTTCTTGAAAGAGGCTTGGTTTGCCAAGCTGGGTTGAGTGAAGTTTATGAACCGCGTTAGTTGTGGGCTTGCTGCTTGAAACCACACATTGTGGTCGTCTAAGACCGAAAGTACCGGCTCCGGCCTTTGAGAACTCTCTTACCTTCCCAATTGTTATGGGTGATTATCACCGAAGGTACAAAAGATCTGTCTATGCAATTGTTTTCATCTCTCTGTTCTTCCATCCCCTGTAATCAGTTTGCATATGAACAATAATTTTTTGTGTTTTGTTTGGGATGATACGCTACCAATCCTTTGTCTTGTGATTAGGAACAACAGATCGGTCCATGAGATTTTGGGTTCCGTTTCTACCTTGTCCCTACTCTACTTGTCTATATAAAGAAGAAAAGATCCTTTGGCAAGCAGTTATAATATCGAGCTTGAATGTTGTTTTAGAAGAAGCACACGTTCTGGTATGTGAACATTACATATGAAACTAGCGCTGCTTCGATTCCGACCTTTGAGGGAGGATCGGCTTGCACGGCCTGCGAATATAATGGCGTGTTTTCTGTGAAATCTGTGTATCGCTTCCTTAAAATTAGGTAGGCAAAGATAGTGTAAGAAGTTCATGTAAATGGTGTGACTGCATTGTGGTTTGGTGCCATGGGGTTGAAATTGATCAGACAGAGAGGCTCCCTAGCTTTGATCAGATGGCTTTTGGACATCTATCAGCATTGGAGAAGAATATGAAGGAAGCATAAAAGAAGTGTGGATGCTTTTGAGGTAGATGGGTTCGGTTGTTTGGTGTGATTGGAAAGAGAGTGGTGAAGCTGTGTGAGACAAATCATAGAATAGCCCAATGTTGCTGTAGATCAGATTACTTTGGGGCCAGGCCTTCCCATTCTCTTTAGAAAGATTCAGCTACGCGGGCGAGACATCTCTGATGAGGAGAGCTCGAGAATAATGAGAGATGGACTCTGCGTTTGGTTTAGTAGTCTCATTAAATCGTTTGCACAACTAGCGGTACTCAGAATGATCTTATTACATAGGGATTGACTTAGAAAGAACACAGGCATCAGGACTATGCAGTAATCCTTTGTCCCACCAGATGAATACACTAGATATTGATATTGCCCCTAGATCTGCACCAACTCACACACCCTGATATCCACTTCTTGAGCTTTTGCGGATCTTTCACATTCGGAAGACGAACGCGAGGAATCGAACGATGTGAACTAGAAAAACAATTGCTACAATGCCGATCCAAACATACGTGGAGTACCTAACCACCCTTGAGATCGGCTTCACATTTTCAGGTTCCATTGTCATGTAAAAGAGGACCATCACGGACTCAAGGTAAGTCAGCGCCATGGAAGTGAGGGTCGCCCACGTTGTGGCCATCAGAATCCACATCAGAACCTTCTTCCTCAAGGGCAAGCCACTCACGAGCAAGAAGATTGTGCTAAGGGATGCAAGAAAAGAGACGGTGTTGGTTATCCAGAACGTTGGGTAACCCCCTCGATAGTTTGCGGCCATTATCGATGTTCCTGCGAAGTAGATGTTGCCGTGGTTGTCTTCCTTATCGTCGTTCCACACGCCGCCGGGAGGGTTAAGGCCAGCTTGGTAAGCCATGGCTGCGATCACGGTGGCAGCTATCTGTCGTGACATGAAAGAAAGTTTTAAAATTGTGAATAAAGAAATAGTGTTTCACCTATATTTGAAAATATGAAGATCGTCGAGTCAAAGTTAGTCATTTCAACAAATACACAAATTCAATTGATGGCTTTTCCTATATTTATCGAAATACAAGAAAATTGTGGCGAGCTCTCTACAGAAATAGAGCTCATGGATTAAATTATGAAAAAACGAAGCGTATGAATATACACATATATGATAAAAAAGAAGAAGAAGATATTTTGAAATTTGAATGTCTTTTTATAAAGGTTGCCATTGTTTTTAGAAAGAAAATCAAAATCAAATAACTAAATGTGTGGAAAATAAAACACACTTACATTCCAGCCGCCAGCGAGGCTCGCCCTCGTCGGGCCACCGCGAGGGTGGCGTTGCTCGGCCTTGGCAAGGTTTGAGTGAGGCCGAGCTCGCCCAGCCGCTAGCAAGGCTTGGCTGGCGAGGCTCGGCCTTGCTGGGGGCTGGCGATGCTTCAATGAGATTGCCAAGAACAAAATAGTTACCAAAGATCCCAAGTCGTTGAGAATATTTGAGAAGACAAAAGATTGAGTCTTTTAGAAATCCTCTTTACTTTATGTTTAGTATAGATATTTAAAGAAAATCACCCAACTGCTTCACATTTAGATTTTCTTACGTACCATTACCTTTTTAGATATTCATCAACTTGTTTCATCTCTTCTCACTATTAGATTTCTTATATTTCCTTCTGTTTTTTACTTTTTAATCGTAAGCCTTCTGTTATTGTAACTACTCATCTTCTTTCTATTTAATTATGAGCAATTTAGTAGATACGTAGAAAACATTTTTAAGAAAACATAACTATTTATTTTAAGCAACACAAACAATCATTTTTAGGAAAATATTTTCTGAATCATCCATTTTTCATGAAACAAACACAGAGTTTAAATTAACTAGCTGTGAGATATGATGTTAATTACAATAACATGACCGATCTGATCTAAGTTTTCAGCAAATGCTACTCCAAGAAATCTAGCTAAAGCATTACCATCAGAGAATTGCGCTTCTTCTCGATCCATTCCTCGTGTTTGTCTTCCTCCTGCTTCCTGATATCACCCGAGAAAGACTCTGGCGGAAATGCCTTTACCGGAGGAGTATTGGTGGAGGGAGGTGCTACAGATGCTACGTCAACTACAACAGTTGAATTCTCCTCATTCGTGTTATCAACAACTGCTTGGTGAGTTGTCGATGCAGGGAATCTTATGGCTCTCAGAGCTCCAGCATGTACTAACAGTTCTTTCAATTCAATGACTTTGAAATCCTTTGGAAAATATTCCACTATATCCAGAGCAGAGAAGCCATTTCTATTCACTATGTTCACATGCACTTCGCTTCTTTGAAGCAGATATTTCACTGTCTGCACAAAAAGATGAGCTTCTTATCAATTATAAAAGAAACAACAAACAAAGATATTTCCTGTAAGTTTCTTCAATCGAAATCTACTAAAGTTTTAATGCAGAAAGCTTGAGTCTATAGAAAAATGAGAATGAGCCGGATTTTATCTTCACAAAATGTTCAATTGGAATGCGATATCTGACGCCGTCACAATTTTGAAGCAATTCGAAGCAAAAAGGATTACCTCTATTTGCTTGTTTGCTGCAGCCAAATGCAAAATGGTATTACCCTCATCATCTTGAGCATTCACCAAATCACCATCTCTCACTATCTCCACCAGGACTTTCAGAGTCTCCAAACGATTATGCCTCACTCCCAAATGGAGAGCGGTTTGGCCGTGGCTCAGCCTGTGCTCGGCCGCCTCTGGTCTCGCCTTCACCAGCTCTATCACAATCTTGGTTCGGCCCGTCATCGTGGCTAGATGAAGTGGGGTCCTCCCATCTTCGTCCTGGACAAGGCATGCAAGGGGGTCTGATTGTAACAATTCCCTCGCTATTTCGACGTATCCGTTAGCAGATGCCCAGTGAAGAGGCGTACGTCCCTGCAAAATTGAAGTGCTTAGCTATGGAGCATTCTCATCGAGGGACACGTTCATATGATTTATATATATCGCATTTTCAAATCAAACAGACCAAGCTACTCAAATTCACCGGTGTCTGTAAGATCTTTTAGGCTGAATTAACCTAGAAACCTATGACTTGATTTCTGTCTGAATTTTGTTAATTTCCTTGAGATATATGATGGGTTTGATTTCTCACATATCATGAAAACCGGAAAACAAAATGCTATATTACATGTGCAAAATCTTATTTAACAAGCAAGATTGTCTGATCTATGTAGGGATATTCCATGGAAATACAGTTAATAAATTACTTTACACATGGCTAAAAGCTTAAAACTTGCAAAAACCTAATCAAAACAGTTGCGATTCCACCGATTATCTGGTTTGTGAGGATGACTGGGGGTTCAGCTTGATCTGACAAAAGGATATCAAACAACCGCAACCAAGGTTTTCGCTTCGACATACCTGCGAGTCCAACTCCATAGCCAAATCCCGTTTATGAGCCAAAAGATCCTTGGTAAAATGTAGATGACCTTGCATACAGGCCACATGCAACGGTGTCCCGTCGAAGCAAGTGACAGAAGTCCGAGCCAGGATGAGTCGGTCTTCTTGCAGCAACTGAGCTAACGACTCGACGCACCCGTCATGCGACGCTTCATAGAGCCTCCTCTCTCGTTGTCTTCTTTCAAATGCTAAGGAAGCTTGTTGATGCGATGGCGGGGATGGCGACCTCCTTCTCGGGCTTGTGATCGATGGCATTGTTCCCAGCTTGTGGGTGAACTCGAAATCGCTCGGGTTGATCACCTGAAGCTTTTGGTCCTTACACGATCTCTCTTTTTCTTTCACTAGACTTCCTCGGAGTTGGGGTGTCAAAGGTTGAGATTGTTAACTATATAAAAGGTGGGAGGGCCACAAGGCACAGTCCGCGTCGAGTGGGTGTGGGCGTAGGGCTCCGGCTGTGGTCTGTGCTTCGTTCTAGAGGTACCCATTCCGTCCACCTCCGCGTCGAGTCCGCGTCGAGTGGGTTTGGAGCACGAGGGCGTACGGCGCCGACTGTGGTCTGTGCTTCGTCCTAGAGTCCGCGTCGAGTGGGTGTGGGCGTAGGGCCCCGGCTGTGGTCTATGCTTCGTCCTAGAGGTAGCCATTCCGTCCACCTCCGCGTCGAGTCCGCGTCTAGTGGGTGTGGAGCACGAGGGCGTACGGCCCCGACTGTGGTCTGTGCTTCGTCCCAGAGTCCGCGTCGAGTGGGTGTGGGCGTAGGGCCCCGGCTGTGGTCTGTGCTTCGTCCTAGAGGTAATCATTCCGTCCACCTCCGCGTCGAGTGGGTGTGGAGCACGAGGGCGTACGGCCCTGACTGTGGTCTGTGCTTTGTTCTCGCATTCCTAGAGATGAGAGATGGCCACGAGGCGCGGTCTTCCATGCATGATTCCGTCCACCTCCGCGTCGATTGGGGGTGGAGCACGAGGGCGTAGGGCCTTGGCTGTGGTCTGTGCTCCGTCCTAGAGGTGACCATTGAACACGCTCGAATCAGACTCGAAGATCGGATTTAGCGCGTCGTCCAAATCACTAATGCCGTAGAGTTTATATAGAAATTTTGGGGCGGGTCGGGCTTTCTTGTATAAGATGTTTTGTCCAAGCTCGCCCATTTGCCTCTCGGGTCGAGCTGCTGAGTGAGGTGTCCTTGTGTTGATCACCTTCATGTATTCGTGTGGAGATATTATTGAGTGTGGTAACTCATTGATAAAGAGGACATGTTATTTTCTCTATGATCCTGGCTTCAAAATGAAGTCATGCCTTTAGCATTTTCTACTGCATCTCTATAGACCTCCTAACTTCTGGCCCCTCGATTGGGTTGCCGTGACGGGCCCATCGGCTTCTTCACCCTCGGAGGCATGAGTTTCAAGTAAACCAAGTAGTTATGGCTCAAATCACATATTTCGTAACGGGTTGTGAGACACTAACACTCAAAGGGGATTGATGAGATGGTCACATTTCACACTCTTTTCCAATTTGTTTAAGTGACTCTTACAATCTATCACATCACTTTGTAAATTAATTTCGAAAAAATTCTTGAAGTGCCCTCATTTTATCAAATAATAACATAAAGTGGACCTTGTGTTAAATAAGGGTTTGACGTGGTCATGGAAGTTTCAAATAAGAGCTTGACCTCATCGATTGCCGATCGGCTGAATATTCCAGCTGATCAAAGGTACTTTCGTCAAAAGATGATTTTAATTTTAAATTATTTTTTTTCTTTTCCTTTTTTTTTCTTTTCTAGCGAGCACTGGGAAGGGCTCGGCAACCTTATTGAGGCAAGGCCGTCCCGTTGGCGAGGTGACCCTTGTCCAAATCTGGTGAGGGCGACCCTCGCCTATGGCTTTCGAGGGCGGCCTCTCACAGGGCGAGGGTCACCTCCCCCAAGCAAGGCCCTACCTCGCCTAGCCCTCTTTGAGCATTGCGGGTGGCTATCGGCCATCGACGAAGAAGAAAGAGAAACTAGCAAAAAGGAAAAAAAAAGGTGAATGACAAAATGCCATTGGCCAACTAGAAAGTCATGCACTAACCAAAAAAAAAAAAAAAAACTAGAAAGTCATGCCATTTTTTGAAACTAACATAATTATTTCAAACCCTTATTTGAAATAAATTGAGAAAATAAGCACACCATGCCCTTATTTGAGAATTAGGACACTTCATTGAAATCATCGGCTCTTATACTACTTTTAGGGAGGCGCAAGGAAAGCCCAAAACTTTTACCTAGAGAGATTGCTAAATCCAAGCTTAAGCCCAAGCCCAATAATATATCTCGTTGGACTCACCTTTACTTAGAAATTGAAATCAATAAGTTATGAACAAATTAGAATATTATTGACTTCTACATTTTACAACACATCATGAATGTGAGGTTTCTTTCGTATAATATCCTTACACGTGCATCTCAATACTATAAGTGAAATGATGATATTTTGGGAAACTATAAAAACATACGTGCGGGTATGAGAAGGCTTTTATAGTATTTTTTTTATAGTGGGCCCTTTGTTTATTTAGTCAAAAGCCCATAACCAAATTATTTATCTGCTGATTTTACTAATTTAGATATATATATACTTTCTCAGGTGGGAAGGTTATGATTAAGCGTGGGATTGTGTTTATATTTTATCCAGGCATGCGGGCAATGCTCCAACTTTTCTATTATAATTTAGTTAAAGCATTGAAATTCAAATAAAGTGAAGTTGAAAGAACTAGGCAACTGCTAAACCATTGATGTAAAAAACAATGTACTTATCTGTTAAGCAGAACTAACAGTGCAAACCTTCAGGAAATCGCGGCTGCATCCTGAATGGGAATGCAAAGGGTTCCGCGATGCCACCAAACCTCAAATGGGGTTTCACGGTTATTGACTCATTCCTTTCTTGTCTCCTGTACTCCCGAGCATCTTCAATAACTTAAACTCGCTGAAACGATCGTCTGCACCGATGGGAAATGATCCGCTTCCTCTTTATTCGCACGGATTAATGGTTTGGATGGATACGACATCGAATGGAGGAACCAATAAGATGAAAGGGGATCTCATGCTTACACCGATGTCGATATTGCGTGTACCGTTTGGATAATCCTTTACATGTTCAATTTTCGGGTCGATCGCGTGTCGTGTGATTGTCCGACAAGTTTGGCTAAAGATTAGAAGGCACTAAGGGAATACATAATTTCCATCTACATACTTTCATAGGCACAAAGAATGTTCACACCTTGATAAGGACTCTTACGGCTAAAACGCCATTGTGGAGATTTGGATTCGCGTCTTACTCAATCCTTAGTATCAAATGGGATATTTGGGAGGTTTAAGGTTTTCTTATCTCAAATGGGCTCTTCTCATAGAAAGCGAGTGTTAGAATAATTAATAAAAAGGAAAATGTTAAGGAATGTAGTTAGGGTACTTGTTGGGCCTCATTAATTTTGCTATGGAAATATAAATTTTTATATTTGAAGTCGGTGACTTTTTTTGAAATTTCGCGTTGCTCAATTTTCAGCATATGCTAATACGATTTATTTTTTATGGTTAGTGGTTTTAACTGGTGCCTCTGAGGTATTTTATTAACAAGACCCTTATAACATGGAGATTATCCGAATTACTTGATCAAAATTAAAGAAGTATCGTATTAACTCTGAGAAAAAAAAGATGTCGAATAATGAAATTTAACAAATATCCTCACTCTTTAACATTTGCCTTTTTTATTAATTCTTCCAACACTCGCTTTTTCTATGACAAAGAGGCTCGGTTTTGGTAAGTAAACCTTTGAACACCCAAAATGCCTTATTTATATGACGGATCAGGCAAGACGCGAGCAAAATCAAATGAATGACTCGCATATTTTGCAATCTCCTTTCTTCCCATGTCGAATCAAGCCTTCTAAGTACACACTTGTATTTTCGTGGAGCAAATTCACCAAACGATTACAACATATTGTAGTTCTCATTTCAATTTATAGGAAGCTTAAAGGGCGCAAGTGCCTCCATTGGCCCCATGGTGAATCCGTCCAAGCCGACAAGAAAAATTCAAGATGATGTCAATTGGTATATTTTCTCTGTAGATGATATGGTGTTGGTAGGTGAAATCCATGCTGGAGCTAACCAGAAACCTGAACTTCGAAGGGAAACTTTGTTAACCTGAGGGTGTAAGTCTAGGAAGTATAGAAACTCAACGAAACCTCGAGAAAATTAGACATCATGGAGTACTGAGGACTGAATCCTTCCGTCAACTTCGATCTAATTTGACAAAACTGGAGATCTTGTGGACGACACCTTGAGAATGCTTCGTAGGACATGACATTCAAGAGAAAAGGCTAGATTCGAAATCAATTAATGCGGGTAAAAGCGGGGACTGCCAACCAATCGAGGATAATATGAGAGGAGGTCGTTTGAGATGTTTTGATCACGTCGAACGGAAGGCCTTTGGGTTGATGCCTCGGCGAGGATATGAGCGAGGAACGAAAACCATAGACAGGAGGGGTATTGGCACGAACTATATAGAGCTTGTAGAAGATCTAATAAAAGATCAATGGTGGCGACTCGATAGGATTTCTATAACCGACAACAATAGCAGGACAGAAAGCTTCAAGCTTTAAAGATGTCCAGTGGATTTGGGTCAGTTGAGCAACTAATCCATCAGACAACTGGATAGCAGCTACTCAGGCTAGAGACCAAGTTTGTAGTGAGATTTACAGTTCTGATGTTCCCTTATATCTGCAGTTTTTATTTGATGCTGATGTTGGGGGTAGACCGCCTTGATGTAATTGTGCTGTATTTTCCATATGAACGAGAATTGCAGTTTTTATGGCGAAAAACAGAACAAAATGTTTTGTTCCGCGTGGAATAAGTTCATGCTTTCATCAAGTGTCATCCTCTATAACAATCGTTTGAGTCGGCTCTCTCTTTCATGTCATGCTAGTTCGATCGTGCAAAATATTGTCTTGAATAGTCTAATGAATCGAGTCTAGCAGAGATTTCAGCAAAAATTATTATGTCTGGCAGTGAGAAGTTACAGGGTACCATGCTTAAACAGAGTCCTGCTTCTAATCATCAAATGTGCATGAATTTGTACAGTTTAATTGACATGGAATTCTCAAGTCATAGACATTAGATACACTCTAACTTGCATGAGGTTTGATCTCGTGCAACAGAGGCTTGAGATGGCAGCTTAATTGATCCCTCCATAGCAGAAACGTCTGGCAAGATAGATGTTTTAACAGCAGCTAGGAAGGGAAGGAAATAGAAAACCTAGACAAACATTTCTAATCTCAGTATCAAATAATATTCAAACAAAGGAAACAATTATATAATGATCGCAGGAAATCCCATCCTGCACTACTAATTTTTCTAGCCACCCTGAATCTCAATTGAGGACCAAAGTCCAGAATACTTCAATGCCGAGCAAAGATGGCCGAGTCAAGGACCGAGCTGTTCCCGAGTAGACTCGCGAACCTGGCTGAAGCTCTCTTCGTCTAATAGTCATGTTCAACATTGTATAGAGAAGAAATTGCGGCAACTATAACCGCGTATTATCCCGATTTTGTACAAATTACAGAGGGAGATCATGCACGATTGCTCCAAGCGCCATATTTCTCCTCAATCGTTTACCATCCAAAGATTTCTCTAGCAGAATCCGTCTTACCCTCTCTTTAGGACAAATACTCTCTTATCAAAAGAAGTAGAAGAAAACAGAGCACGTCAAAACCCATCATCAACCCGCTCATCAGAATCACAAATTTTACACATATTGAACATGCCGCTGCCATCATAGAACAAAGACCATTCAATTTACTCGATTGTCACACAGACCGTCACAGTTCCTCATGCTTGTCTTCATCGTCTTCATCTGAACCCTTCTTCTCTTTCTTCTTCAAGTAACCCCACTTCCTCAGCACCCACACACATAGCCTCACCACATTCCCCATGAACACCACCCCCATCAGGCACAGCCAGCACACCACGGACACGTTCGTCACGTCCTTCAGCATCCCCCACGTGTCAGCCAGCGATATGTTGTGCAGCGCTATGAAGTAGGTGATCGCCTACCCCGTGATCGCTAGCCACATGATCACCATCTGGGTCCACGTCCAGCGTCGCCGCTTTATTGGAAGGGTAAAATATGGGTTTTGACCCGGTCAAAGAAAAAGAAAAAGGTGGAAGCTACAGCAGAGAGAGAGAGAGAGGAATCGAGAGTTTTTAGAAGAGGGAAAAGAGGATAGAGAGAGAGAGAGAGGAAGAAAATAAAGAAAGAAAAAGAAAACATAAAAAAAAAGGAAGGAAAGCCACGTTCGGGCACCAGAAAGAAAAGAAAGAAGAAGAAGAAGAAGAGAAAGGGGAAGAAAGGAAGGGGTTTTGGTACGTGCACGCCACGGATGCCTCGCCAAGCCGACTCTACTCCATAACGCAGCACCCGGTAAGAGATTAGGCCCCTCGTTCGTCCAATTGAAGTAATTTTTGGGTTTAGGGCTCAAATTCGGAATTCTTGGAAAATCAAGTGGCGAAGTCTGATTTGGGAGTCGTTGAGCCGTGTATTTTTATAGGAATGATAGTTTAGGGTGTTGTGGAGCCGTGGGATTTTACGGATCGTAATTTGAGCTTGTGGTTTGTCCGAAACAAAATTTCAAAGTTTCCCACGCGCAGTGAACAGTACTCGTCCAGCAGCTTTGGGCCCGTATTTTGTCATTTTTCAGCTTGATTTTGGGACGGTGAAGTTGGGATTCTTGTAATATGTGTCAAGGGCTCTCTATTGACTATAAATACGTTTGGATCAGGGTTCGGAGGAGAAAGTTAAGGCGTGATCAAGTTTTGCGCTTTAACTTCGTGTTGCGAACGGCTTGAACAATCGCCTTGGTTATGCGATTTGTTAGCGCGTAGAAGTCCTTTTGTTAGAGTTAAGGCATAAGTTAGTCATTTTGTAGTTAAGATAAGAGTTTTATTAGATTTTAACATTATTCCTCGATTATTTGATAGGGCCTTGAGTTCGACGATACGAGTATCGTTCGTCGTTTGGTTGTAGACGACGAGATGAGTGGTATTATATCTTCTTTGGTATTGAAAAATTCATGTCTTGAAGTATATATGTATATACATTGAATTGATGAGAGCATTTTTATTGCATAAAAGTCAGATCGAGCAATTGCTACTCTTTGGTTGATTATGAATGTTTGAAAAGCGTGTTATACAAAGTAAGTTGAGAAATATATATATGAAATTGCTTTGCGATTGATTTATGGAAATGTTTATAATGATTTGAGAAATTGATATGAAATGGATAATGGGCTATGCTGCAAATGTTATTTGTTTGGTTTAAGATATTGATTTCTAGATTGGATTTCTAGTATTGGAGGATGGTTATTTATGCTCAATATGACCGTGAACGCAAAGTGAGGGGTTTTGGGGTACGCATACCAGGTTTAGGATATCCTTCGGGCCCAGCCATCGGCTTTGTAAGTGGAGACCTCGCCAAGGGGAAAAACTTGGTTGCCTTATCACAAGGCGTTATGTCGTGACCATGGTGGAATATTGAGCAATAGATTAATCAATGGATAGACCATTGATATGTGATATTTGATGGAGATTATATATGTGATAATTGATGGAGAGATTATTCAATGGACTTGACAATTGATACTTGACTTTTGATGGTGATTTAAATGAGTTTTCCATATTAGTATAAAGCTTTGATGATATCAAATAACTCTTATATGATTTGATATGTATTTTATATATTGAGTTTGCGTTATGAAGTTTGGTATTGCTTTGTATAGATGCATAGTGATTGTTCGATCTGCTTAGAAGATATGTACTACTCAATCGAGCTGTTGTTGCTCATTTCACTCCTCTTTTAATCTTTCAGGTTCCTCGGTTAGCGGCGAATAGAGCGAGTGCGCCGTCGGTGGGAAACTTTTGGGGAGTTCTACTTTTGGGTATGGCCAAAGGAAGTGGTGCACTTTCCTTGCTAGTGGTTGGATTCTCTGAGTTCTAATTGTATATTTCTTTTTGGTGAATTATAGAAACTCGATGTTTCAACCAATGTTGGTCTATCCGATATGTATATATGGTTATATATATATATATATAAGTTGAGATCAGATTATTGGTTGTGTTTGAGGCTGCGTCCTTCGTGTGGAAGGACGGCCGTGTCATTCCTATTCTTTGTAGTTTTGGGGTGTGATAGGAAGCCCGCTCAAGAGGAGCGGGATGATGCCGAGGGGAGGAGAGGAAGGCTAGTGGGTTGAAGATCATAAACCGTCCGTAGGGCGTCTGGATCCGGGCCATGATAGAGGTGCCCGCCATGTGCGGCTCCTTCACTGGGTTGCCGTTGGCAACGACCTTGTAGTCGTCCTACCAGCCGCCTCCTGGCGGCGTGGTCGCAGCTTGGAACGCCACCGTCACTAGCAGCGAAGCGACCACCATTAGTGAATCTCCCCTAGCTCAGCCAATCGGCTTCCACCGGGGGTTTTCTTGGAGCACTCAGTTTCTTTGATAGGGGTTTCCTTAAAGTACTCTGTTTCTTTGATGGGGCTTTATTGGTGGAGAGTGATGGGGAGTTTTTAGGTGATCTTGAGGTGGTGGTGTGGGAGGTCATTATTGGTGGTGGGTCAAGAACTGGATCATAGTGACATGGGACTCGATTGGATATCTTTGGAGAGTGAAGCTCCTGAACTTTGAAGGGATGTCTCAATTTCAAGAACTCTCGAGCCTCCGGGACCCCGCTCAAAAATGTCTAGTCTTTGTGAGGCCACTTGAGTTTGGTGTGTTCACCTCGAGTCCGGGATTGTAAGAAAAGAACTTTTATCATCTGCACACAAATTTTTGGGGATAAATTCCCAAAGGCGAGATTACCGAAGTCCATGTTGCTGGTCTCAAGACCGATCCCGGGAAGAGAAAGGTCCTGGGAAGTTCAAACCAGCAACAATCGCTCTCGTTGGTCGCTCGCTAATGGAATGGGGAGCAATAAGCATCTGTTTTTGAAGTCGAAGACTGCTTCTTCTAAATCTACGCCCGGCAACAACTAAGGCACGGCCTGGTGACACATTGTGGAGCATCTCATCCCGTGTTCATGGAACTGGTGCTAAATGGAAGGAATTGGCGGCTCTTAACCCACACATACGCAATCCCAATATTATTCTCCCAAACGAAACCGTCAGGTTGCGTTAAGTTGGGGTTGGGAAACGGATCTTCTTGAAAGAGGCTTGGTTTGCCAAGCTGGGTTGAGTGAAGTTTATGAACCGCGTTAGTTGTGGGCTTGCTGCTTGAAACCACACATTGTGGTCGTCTAAGACTGAAAGTACTGGCTCCGGCCTTTGAGAACTCTCTTACCTTCCCAATTGTTATGGACTGATTATCACCAGTAAGGTACAAAAGATCTGTCTATGCAATTGTTTTCATCTCTCTGTTCTTCCATCCCCTGTAATCAGTTTGCATATGAACAATAATTTTTTGTGTTTTGTTTGGGATGATACGCTACCAATCCTTTGTCTTGTGATTAGGAACAACAGATCGGTCCATGAGATTTTGGGTTCCGTTTCTACCTTGTCCCTACTCTACTTGTCTATATAAAGAAGAAAAGATCCTTTGGCAAGCAGTTATAATATCGAGCTTGAATGTTGTTTTAGAAGAAGCACACGTTCTGGTATGTGAACATTACATATGAAACTAGCGCGCTTCGATTCCGACCTTTGAGGGAGGATCAGCTTGCACGGCCTGCGAATATAATGGCGTGTTTTCTGTGAAATCTGTGTATCGCTTCCTTAAAATTAGGTAGGCAAAGATAGTGTAAGAAGTTCATGTAAATGGTGTGACTGCATTGTGGTTTGGTGCCATGGGGTTGAAATTGATCAGACAGAGAGGCTCCCTAGCTTTGATCAGATGGCTTTTGGACATCTATCAGCATTGGAGAAGAATATGAAGGAAGCATAAAAGAAGTGTGGATGCTTTTGAGGTAGATGGGTTCGGTTGTTTGGTGTGATTGGAAAGAGAGTGGTGAAGCTGTGTGAGACAAATCATAGAATAGCCCAATGTTGCTGTAGATCAGATTACTTTGGGGCCAGGCCTTCCCATTCTCTTTAGAAAGATTCAGCTACGCGGGCGAGACATCTCTGATGAGGAGAGCTCGAGAATAATGAGAGATGGACTCTGCGTTTGGTTTAGTAGTCTCATTAAATCGTTTGCACAACTAGCGGTACTCAGAATGATCTTATTACATAGGGATTGACTTAGAAAGAACACAGGCATCAGGACTATGCAGTAATCCTTTGTCCCACCAGATGAATACACTAGATATTGATATTGCCCCTAGATCTGCACCAACTCACACACCCTGATATCCACTTCTTGAGCTTTTGCGGATCTTTCACATTCCGGAAGACGAACGCGAGGAATCGAACGATGTGAACTAGAAAAACAATTGCTACAATGCCGATCCAAACATACGTGGAGTACCTAACCACCCTTGAGATCGGCTTCACATTTTCAGGTTCCATTGTCATGTAAAAGAGGACCATCACGGACTCAAGGTAAGTCAGCGCCATGGAAGTGAGGGTCGCCCACGTTGTGGCCATCAGAATCCACATCAGAACCTTCTTCCTCAAGGGCAAGCCACTCACGAGCAAGAAGATTGTGCTAAGGGATGCAAGAAAAGAGACGGTGTTGGTTATCCAGAACGTTGGGTAACCCCCTCGATAGTTTGCGGCCATTATCGATGTTCCTGCGAAGTAGATGTTGCCGTGGTTGTCTTCCTTATCGTCGTTCCACACGCCGCCGGGAGGGTTAAGGCCAGCTTGGTAAGCCATGGCTGCGATCACGGTGGCAGCTATCTGTCGTGACATGAAAGAAAGTTTTAAAATTGTGAATAAAGAAATAGTGTTTCACCTATATTTGAAAATATGAAGATCGTCGAGTCAAAGTTAGTCATTTCAACAAATACACAAATTCAATTGATGGCTTTTCCTATATTTATCGAAATACAAGAAAATTGTGGCGAGCTCTCTACAGAAATAGAGCTCATGGATTAAATTATGAAAAAACGAAGCGTATGAATATACACATATATGATAAAAAAGAAGAAGAAGATATTTTGAAATTTGAATGTCTTTTTATAAAGGTTGCCATTGTTTTTAGAAAGAAAATCAAAATCAAATAACTAAATGTGTGGAAAATAAAACACACTTACATTCCAGCCGCCAGCGAGGCTCGCCCTCGTCGGGCCACCGCGAGGGTGGCGTTGCTCGGCCTTGGCAAGGGTTTGAGTGAGGCCGAGCTCGCCCAGCCGCTAGCAAGGCTTGGCTGGCGAGGCTCGGCCTTGCTGGGGGCTGGCGATGCTTCAATGAGATTGCCAAGAACAAAATAGTTACCAAAGATCCCAAGTCGTTGAGAATATTTGGAGAAGACAAAAGATTGAGTCTTTTAGAAATCCTCTTTACTTTATGTTTAGTATAGATATTTAAAGAAAATCACCCAACTGCTTCACATTTAGATTTTCTTACGTACCATTACCTTTTAGATATTCATCAACTTGTTTCATCTCTTCTCACTATTAGATTTCTTATATTTCCTTCTGTTTTTTACTTTTTAATCGTAAGCCTTCTGTTATTGTAACTACTCATCTTCTTTCTATTTAATTATGAGCAATTTAGTAGATACGTAGAAAACATTTTTAAGAAAACATAACTATTTATTTTAAGCAACACAAACAATCATTTTTAGGAAAATATTTTCTGAATCATCCATTTTTCATGAAACAAACACAGAGTTTAAATTAACTAGCTGTGAGATATGATGTTAATTACAATAACATGACCGATCTGATCTAAGTTTTCAGCAAATGCTACTCCAAGAAATCTAGCTAAAGCATTACCATCAGAGAATTGCGCTTCTTCTCGATCCATTCCTCGTGTTTGTCTTCCTCCTGCTTCCTGATATCACCCGAGAAAGACTCTGGCGGAAATGCCTTTACCGGAGGAGTATTGGTGGAGGGAGGTGCTACAGATGCTACGTCAACTACAACAGTTGAATTCTCCTCATTCGTGTTATCAACAACTGCTTGGTGAGTTGTCGATGCAGGGAATCTTATGGCTCTCAGAGCTCCAGCATGTACTAACAGTTCTTTCAATTCAATGACTTTGAAATCCTTTGGAAAATATTCCACTATATCCAGAGCAGAGAAGCCATTTCTATTCACTATGTTCACATGCACTTCGCTTCTTTGAAGCAGATATTTCACTGTCTGCACAAAAAGATGAGCTTCTTATCAATTATAAAAGAAACAACAAACAAAGATATTTCCTGTAAGTTTCTTCAATCGAAATCTACTAAAGTTTTAATGCAGAAAGCTTGAGTCTATAGAAAAATGAGAATGAGCCGGATTTTATCTTCACAAAATGTTCAATTGGAATGCGATATCTGACGCCGTCACAATTTTGAAGCAATTCGAAGCAAAAAGGATTACCTCTATTTGCTTGTTTGCTGCAGCCAAATGCAAAATGGTATTACCCTCATCATCTTGAGCATTCACCAAATCACCATCTCTCACTATCTCCACCAGGACTTTCAGAGTCTCCAAACGATTATGCCTCACTCCCAAATGGAGAGCGGTTTGGCCGTGGCTCAGCCTGTGCTCGGCCGCCTCTGGTCTCGCCTTCACCAGCTCTATCACAATCTTGGTTCGGCCCGTCATCGTGGCTAGATGAAGTGGGGTCCTCCCATCTTCGTCCTGGACAAGGCATGCAAGGGGGTCTGATTGTAACAATTCCCTCGCTATTTCGACGTATCCGTTAGCAGATGCCCAGTGAAGAGGCGTACGTCCCTGCAAAATTGAAGTGCTTAGCTATGGAGCATTCTCATCGAGGGACACGTTCATATGATTTATATATATCGCATTTTCAAATCAAACAGACCAAGCTACTCAAATTCACCGGTGTCTGTAAGATCTTTTAGGCTGAATTAACCTAGAAACCTATGACTTGATTTCTGTCTGAATTTTGTTAATTTCCTTGAGATATATGATGGGTTTGATTTCTCACATATCATGAAAACCGGAAAACAAAATGCTATATTACATGTGCAAAATCTTATTTAACAAGCAAGATTGTCTGATCTATGTAGGGATATTCCATGGAAATACAGTTAATAAATTACTTTACACATGGCTAAAAGCTTAAAACTTGCAAAAACCTAATCAAAACAGTTGCGATTCCACCGATTATCTGGTTTGTGAGGATGACTGGGGGTTCAGCTTGATCTGACAAAAGGATATCAAACAACCGCAACCAAGGTTTTCGCTTCGACATACCTGCGAGTCCAACTCCATAGCCAAATCCCGTTTATGAGCCAAAAGATCCTTGGTAAAATGTAGATGACCTTGCATACAGGCCACATGCAACGGTGTCCCGTCGAAGCAAGTGACAGAAGTCCGAGCCAGGATGAGTCGGTCTTCTTGCAGCAACTGAGCTAACGACTCGACGCACCCGTCATGCGACGCTTCATAGAGCCTCCTCTCTCGTTGTCTTCTTTCAAATGCTAAGGAAGCTTGTTGATGCGATGGCGGGGATGGCGACCTCCTTCTCGGGCTTGTGATCGATGGCATTGTTCCCAGCTTGTGGGTGAACTCGAAATCGCTCGGGTTGATCACCTGAAGCTTTTGGTCCTTACACGATCTCTCTTTTTCTTTCACTAGACTTCCTCGGAGTTGGGGTGTCAAAGGTTGAGATTGTTAACTATATAAAAGGTGGGAGGGCCACAAGGCACAGTCCGCGTCGAGTGGGTGTGGGCGTAGGGCTCCGGCTGTGGTCTGTGCTTCGTTCTAGAGGTACCCATTCCGTCCACCTCCGCGTCGAGTCCGCGTCGAGTGGGTTTGGAGCACGAGGGCGTACGGCGCCGACTGTGGTCTGTGCTTCGTCCTAGAGTCCGCGTCGAGTGGGTGTGGGCGTAGGGCCCCGGCTGTGGTCTATGCTTCGTCCTAGAGGTAGCCATTCCGTCCACCTCCGCGTCGAGTCCGCGTCTAGTGGGTGTGGAGCACGAGGGCGTACGGCCCCGACTGTGGTCTGTGCTTCGTCCCAGAGTCCGCGTCGAGTGGGTGTGGGCGTAGGGCCCCGGCTGTGGTCTGTGCTTCGTCCTAGAGGTAATCATTCCGTCCACCTCCGCGTCGAGTGGGTGTGGAGCACGAGGGCGTACGGCCCTGACTGTGGTCTGTGCTTTGTTCTCGCATTCCTAGAGATGAGAGATGGCCACGAGGCGCGGTCTTCCATGCATGATTCCGTCCACCTCCGCGTCGATTGGGGGTGGAGCACGAGGGCGTAGGGCCTTGGCTGTGGTCTGTGCTCCGTCCTAGAGGTGACCATTGAACACGCTCGAATCAGACTCGAAGATCGGATTTAGCGCGTCGTCCAAATCACTAATGCCGTAGAGTTTATATAGAAATTTTGGGGCGGGTCGGGCTTTCTTGTATAAGATGTTTTGTCCAAGCTCGCCCATTTGCCTCTCGGGTCTGAGCTGCTGAGTGAGGTGTCCTTGTGTTGATCACCTTCATGTATTCGTGTGGAGATATTATTGAGTGTGGTAACTCATTGATAAAGAGGACATGTTATTTTCTCTATGATCCTGGCTTCAAAATGAAGTCATGCCTTTAGCATTTTCTACTGCATCTCTATAGACCTCCTAACTTCTGGCCCCTCGATTGGGTTGCCGTGACGGGCCCATCGGCTTCTTCACCCTCGGAGGCATGAGTTTCAAGTAAACCAAGTAGTTATGGCTCAAATCACATATTTCGTAACGGGTTGTGAGACACTAACACTCAAAGGGGATTGATGAGATGGTCACATTTCACACTCTTTTCCAATTTGTTTAAGTGACTCTTACAATCTATCACATCACTTTGTAAATTAATTTCGAAAAAATTCTTGAAGTGCCCTCATTTTATCAAATAATAACATAAAGTGGACCTTGTGTTAAATAAGGGTTTGACGTGGTCATGGAAGTTTCAAATAAGAGCTTGACCTCATCGATTGCCGATCGGCTGAATATTCCAGTGATCAAAGGTACTTTCGTCAAAAGATGATTTTAATTTTAAATTATTTTTTTCTTTTCCTTTTTTTTTTCTTTTCTAGCGAGCACCGGGAAGGGCTCGGCAACCTTATTGAGGCAAGGCCGTCCCGTTGGCGAGGTGACCCTTGTCCAAATCGGTGAGGGCGACCCTCGCCTATGGCTTTCGAGGGCGGCCTCTCACGGGCGAGGGTCACCTCCCCCAAGCAAGGCCCTACCTCGCCTAGCCCTCTTTGAGCATTGCGGGTGGCTATCGGCCATCGACGAAGAAGAAAGAGAAACTAGCAAAAAAGGAAAAAAAGGTGAATGACAAAATGCCATTGGCCAACTAGAAAGTCATGCACTAACCAAAAAAAAAAAAAAAAAAAAACTAGAAAGTCATGCCATTTTTTGAAACTAACATAATTATTTCAAACCCTTATTTGAAATAAATTGAGAAAATAAGCACACCATGCCCTTATTTGAGAATTAGGACACTTCATTGAAATCATCGGCTCTTATACTACTTTTAGGGAGGCGCAAGGAAAGCCCAAAACTTTTACCTAGAGAGATTGCTAAATCCAAGCTTAAGCCCAAGCCCAATAATATATCTCGTTGGACTCACCTTTACTTAGAAATTGAAATCAATAAGTTATGAACAAATTAGAATATTATTGACTTCTACATTTTACAACACATCATGAATGTGAGGTTTCTTTCGTATAATATCCTTACACGTGCATCTCAATACTATAAGTGAAATGATGATATTTTGGGAAACTATAAAAACATACGTGCGGGTATGAGAAGGCTTTTATAGTATTTTTTTTATAGTGGGCCCTTTGTTTATTTAGTCAAAAGCCCATAACCAAATTATTTATCTGCTGATTTTACTAATTTAGATATATATATACTTTCTCAGGTGGGAAGGTTATGATTAAGCGTGGGATTGTGTTTATATTTTATCCAGGCATGCGGGCAATGCTCCAACTTTTCTATTATAATTTAGTTAAAGCATTGAAATTCAAATAAAGTGAAGTTGAAAGAACTAGGCAACTGCTAAACCATTGATGTAAAAAACAATGTACTTATCTGTTAAGCAGAACTAACAGTGCAAACCTTCAGGAAATCGCGGCTGCATCCTGAATGGGAATGCAAAGGGTTCCGCGATGCCACCAAACCTCAAATGGGGTTTCACGGTTATTGACTCATTCCTTTCTTGTCTCCTGTACTCCCGAGCATCTTCAATAACTTAAACTCGCTGAAACGATCGTCTGCACCGATGGGAAATGATCCGCTTCCTCTTTATTCGCACGGATTAATGGTTTGGATGGATACGACATCGAATGGAGGAACCAATAAGATGAAAGGGGATCTCATGCTTACACCGATGTCGATATTGCGTGTACCGTTTGGATAATCCTTTACATGTTCAATTTTCGGGTCGATCGCGTGTCGTGTGATTGTCCGACAAGTTTGGCTAAAGATTAGAAGGCACTAAGGGAATACATAATTTCCATCTACATACTTTCATAGGCACAAAGAATGTTCACACCTTGATAAGGACTCTTACGGCTAAAACGCCATTGTGGAGATTTGGATTCGCGTCTTACTCAATCCTTAGTATCAAATGGGATATTTGGGAGGTTTAAGGTTTTCTTATCTCAAATGGGCTCTTCTCATAGAAAGCGAGTGTTAGAATAATTAATAAAAAGGAAAATGTTAAGGAATGTAGTTAGGGTACTTGTTGGGCCTCATTAATTTTGCTATGGAAATATAAATTTTTATATTTGAAGTCGGTGACTTTTTTGAAATTTCGCGTTGCTCAATTTTCAGCATATGCTAATACGATTTATTTTTTATGGTTAGTGGTTTTAACTGGTGCCTCTGAGGTATTTTATTAACAAGACCCTTATAACATGGAGATTATCCGAATTACTTGATCAAAATTAAAGAAGTATCGTATTAACTCTGAGAAAAAAAAGATGTCGAATAATGAAATTTAACAAATATCCTCACTCTTTAACATTTGCCTTTTTTATTAATTCTTCCAACACTCGCTTTTTCTATGACAAAGAGGCTCGGTTTTGGTAAGTAAACCTTTGAACACCCAAAATGCCTTATTTATATGACGGATCAGGCAAGACGCGAGCAAAATCAAATGAATGACTCGCATATTTTGCAATCTCCTTTCTTCCCATGTCGAATCAAGCCTTCTAAGTACACACTTGTATTTTCGTGGAGCAAATTCACCAAACGATTACAACATATTGTAGTTCTCATTTCAATTTATAGGAAGCTTAAAGGGCGCAAGTGCCTCCATTGGCCCCATGGTGAATCCGTCCAAGCCGACAAGAAAAATTCAAGATGATGTCAATTGGTATATTTTCTCTGTAGATGATATGGTGTTGGTAGGTGAAATCCATGCTGGAGCTAACCAGAAACCTGAACTTCGAAGGGAAACTTTGTTAACCTGAGGGTGTAAGTCTAGGAAGTATAGAAACTCAACGAAACCTCGAGAAAATTAGACATCATGGAGTACTGAGGACTGAATCCTTCCGTCAACTTCGATCTAATTTGACAAAACTGGAGATCTTGTGGACGACACCTTGAGAATGCTTCGTAGGACATGACATTCAAGAGAAAAGGCTAGATTCGAAATCAATTAATGCGGGTAAAAGCGGGGACTGCCAACCAATCGAGGATAATATGAGAGGAGGTCGTTTGAGATGTTTTGATCACGTCGAACGGAAGGCCTTTGGGTTGATGCCTCGGCGAGGATATGAGCGAGGAACGAAAACCATAGACAGGAGGGGTATTGGCACGAACTATATAGAGCTTGTAGAAGATCTAATAAAAGATCAATGGTGGCGACTCGATAGGATTTCTATAACCGACAACAATAGCAGGACAGAAAGCTTCAAGCTTTAAAGATGTCCAGTGGATTTGGGTCAGTTGAGCAACTAATCCATCAGACAACTGGATAGCAGCTACTCAGGCTAGAGACCAAGTTTGTAGTGAGATTTACAGTTCTGATGTTCCCTTATATCTGCAGTTTTTATTTGATGCTGATGTTGGGGGTAGACCGCCTTGATGTAATTGTGCTGTATTTTCCATATGAACGAGAATTGCAGTTTTTATGGCGAAAAACAGAACAAAATGTTTTGTTCCGCGTGGAATAAGTTCATGCTTTCATCAAGTGTCATCCTCTATAACAATCGTTTGAGTCGGCTCTCTCTTTCATGTCATGCTAGTTCGATCGTGCAAAATATTGTCTTGAATAGTCTAATGAATCGAGTCTAGCAGAGATTTCAGCAAAAATTATTATGTCTGGCAGTGAGAAGTTACAGGGTACCATGCTTAAACAGAGTCCTGCTTCTAATCATCAAATGTGCATGAATTTGTACAGTTTAATTGACATGGAATTCTCAAGTCATAGACATTAGATACACTCTAACTTGCATGAGGTTTGATCTCGTGCAACAGAGGCTTGAGATGGCAGCTTAATTGATCCCTCCATAGCAGAAACGTCTGGCAAGATAGATGTTTTAACAGC
The DNA here is from genome assembly GCA_014182365.1 of Eucalyptus tenuipes. Lineage (NCBI taxonomy): Eukaryota > Viridiplantae > Streptophyta > Magnoliopsida > Myrtales > Myrtaceae > Eucalyptus > Eucalyptus tenuipes. Next base: position 35,127,432 of record CM024539.1, on the reverse strand, counting down.
AGCTAGGAAGGGAAGGAAATAGAAAACCTAGACAAACATTTCTAATCTCAGTATCAAATAATATTCAAACAAAGGAAACAATTATATAATGATCGCAGGAAATCCCATCCTGCACTACTAATTTTTTTCTAGCCACCCTGAATCTCAATTGAGGACCAAAGTCCAGAATACTTCAATGCCGAGCAAAGATGGCCGAGTCAAGGACTCGAGCTGTTCCCGAGTAGACCTGGCGAATCGGCTGAAGCTCTCTTCGTCTAATAGTCATGTTCAACATTGTATAGAGAAGAAATTGCGGCAACTATAACCGCGTATTATCCCGATTTTGTACAAATTACGAGGAGATCATGCACGATTGCTCCAAGCGCCATATTTCTCCTCAATCGTTTACCATCCAAAGATTTCTCTAGCAGAATCCGTCTTACCCTCTCTTTAGGACAAATACTCTCTTATCAAACAGAAGTAGAAGAAAACAGAGCACGTCAAAACCCATCATCAACCCGCTCATCGAATCACAAATTTTACACATATTGAACATGCCGCTGCCATCATAGAACAAAGACCATTCAATTTACTCGATTGTCACACAGACCGTCACAGTTCCTCATGCTTGTCTTCATCGTCTTCATCCGAACCCTTCTTCTCTTTCTTCTTCAAGTAACCCCACTTCCTCAGCACCCACACACATAGCCTCACCACATTCCCCATGAACACCACCCCCATCAGCACAGCCCAGCACACCACGGACACGTTCGTCACGTCCTTCAAAGCATCCCCCACGTGTCAGCCAGCGATATGTTGTGCAGCGCTATGAAGTAGGTGATCGCCTACCCCGTGATCGCTAGCCACATGATCACCATCTCGGGTCCACGTCCAGCGTCGCCGCTTTATTGGAAGGGTAAAATATGGGTTTTGACCCGGTCAAAGAAAAAGAAAAGGTGGAAGCTACAGCAGAGAGAGAGAGAGAGAGGAATCGAGAGTTTTTAGAAGAGGGAAAAGAGGATAGAGAGAGAGAGAGAGAGGAAGAAAATAAAGAAAGAAAAAGAAAACATAAAAAAAAAGGAAGGAAAGCCACGTTCGGGCACCAGAAAGAAAAGAAAGAAGAAGAAGAAGAAGAGAAAGGGGAAGAAAGGAAGGGGGTTTTGGTACGTGCACGCCACGGATGCCTCGCCAAGCCGACTCTACTCCATAACGCAGCACCCGGTAAGAGATTAGGCCCCTCGTTCGTCCAATTGAAGTAATTTTTGGGTTTAGGGCTCAAATTCGGAATTCTTGGAAAATCAAGTGGCGAAGTCTGATTTGGGAGTCGTTGAGCCGTGTATTTTTATAGGAATGATAGTTTAGGGTGTTGTGGAGCCGTGGGATTTTACGGATCGTAATTTGAGCTTGTGGTTTGTCCGAAACAAAATTTCAAAGTTTCCCACGCGCAGTGAACAGTACTCGTCCAGCAGCTTTGGGCCCGTATTTTGTCATTTTTCAGCTTGATTTTGGGACGGTGAAGTTGGGATTCTTGTAATATGTGTCAAGGGCTCTCTATTGACTATAAATACGTTTGGATCAGGGTTCGGAGGAGAAAGTTAAGGCGTGATCAAGTTTTGCGCTTTAACTTCGTGTTGCGAACGGCTTGAACAATCGCCTTGGTTATGCGATTTGTTAGCGCGTAGAAGTCCTTTTGTTAGAGTTAAGGCATAAGTTAGTCATTTTGTAGTTAAGATAAGAGTTTTATTAGATTTTAACATTATTCCTCGATTATTTGATAGGGCCTTGAGTTCGACGATACGAGTATCGTTCGTCGTTTGGTTGTAGACGACGAGATGAGTGGTATTATATCTTCTTTGGTATTGAAAAATTCATGTCTTGAAGTATATATGTATATACATTGAATTGATGAGAGCATTTTTATTGCATAAAAGTCAGATCGAGCAATTGCTACTCTTTGGTTGATTATGAATGTTTGAAAAGCGTGTTATACAAAGTAAGTTGAGAAATATATATATGAAATTGCTTTGCGATTGATTTATGGAAATGTTTATAATGATTTGAGAAATTGATATGAAATGGATAATGGGCTATGCTGCAAATGTTATTTGTTTGGTTTAAGATATTGATTTCTAGATTGGATTTCTAGTATTGGAGGATGGTTATTTATGCTCAATATGACTCGTGAACGCAAAGTGAGGGGTTTTGGGGTACGCATACCAGGTTTAGGATATCCTTCTGGGCCCAGCCATCGGCTTTGTAAGTGGAGACCTCGCCAAGGGGAAAAACTTGGTTGCCTTATCACAAGGCGTTATGTCGTGACCATGGTGGAATATTGAGCAATAGATTAATCAATGGATAGACCATTGATATGTGATATTTGATGGAGATTATATATGTGATAATTGATGGAGAGATTATTCAATGGACTTGACAATTGATACTTGACTTTTGATGGTGATTTAAATGAGTTTTCCATATTAGTATAAAGCTTTGATGATATCAAATAACTCTTATATGATTTGATATGTATTTTATATATTGAGTTTGCGTTATGAAGTTTGGTATTGCTTTGTATAGATGCATAGTGATTGTTCGATCTGCTTAGAAGATATGTACTACTCACCGAGCTGTTGTTGCTCATTTCACTCCTCTTTTAATCTTTCGGGTTCCTCGGTTAGCGGCGAATAGAGCGAGTGCGCCGTCGGTGGGAAACTTTGGGGAGTTCTACTTTTGGGTATGGCCAAAGGAAGTGGTGCACTTTCCTTGCTAGTGGTTGGATTCTCGAGTTCTAATTGTATATTTCTTTTTGGTGAATTATAGAAACTCGATGTTTCAACCAATCTGTTGGTCTATCGATATGTATATATGGTTATATATATATATATATAAGTTGAGATCAGATTATTGGTTGTGTTTGAGGCTGCGTCCTTCGTGTGGAAGGACGGCCGTGTCATTCCTATTCTTTGTAGTTTTGGGGTGTGATAGGAAGCCCGCTCAAGAGGAGCAGGATGATGCTGAGGGAGGAGAGGAAGGCTAGTGGGTTGAAGATCATAAACTGTCTGTAGGGCAGTCGCTGGATCTGGGCCATGATAGAGGTGCCCGCCATGTGCGGCTCCTTCACTGGGTTGCCGTTGGCAACGACCTTGTAGTCGTCCTACCAGCCGCCTCCCGGGCGGCGTGGTCGCAGCCTTGGAACGCCACCGTCACTAGCAGCGAAGCGACCACCATTAGTGAATCTCCCCTAGCTCAGCCAATCGGCTTCCACCGGGGGTTTTCTTGGAGCACTCAGTTTCTTTGATAGGGGTTTCCTTAAAGTACTCTGTTTCTTTGATGGGGCTTTATTGGTGGAGAGTGATGGGGAGTTTTTAGGTGATCTTGAGGTGGTGGTGTGGGAGGTCATTATTGGTGGTGGGTCAAGAACTGGATCATAGTGACATGGGACTGATTGGATATCTTTGGAGAGTGAAGCTCCTGAACTTTGAAGGGATGTCTCAATTTCAAGAACTCTCGAGCCTCTGGGACCCTGCTCAAAAATGTCTAGTGCTGTGAGGCCACTTGAGTTTGGTGTGTTCACCTCGAGTCCTGGGATTGTAAGAAAAGAACTTTTATCATCTGCACACAAATTTTTGGGGATAAATTCCCCAGTGCGAGATTACTGAAGTCCATGTTGCTGGTCTCAAGACTGATCCTGGGAAGAGAAAGGTCTGGGGAAGTTCAAACCAGCAACAATCTGGCTCCCGTTGGTCGCTCGCTAATGGAATGGGGAGCAATAAGCATCCGTTTCTGAAGTCGAAGACTGCTTCTTCTAAATCTACTGCCTTAGCAACAACTAAGGCACAGCCTGGTGACACATTGTGGAGCATCTCATCCCGTGTTCATGGAACTGGTGCTAAATGGAAGGAATTGGCGGCTCTTAACCCACACATACGCAACCCCAATATTATTCTCCCAAACGAAACCGTCAGGTTGCGTTAAGTTGGGGGTGCGAAACGGAACTTCTTGAAAGAGGCTTGGTTTGCTAAGCTGGGTTGAGTGAAGTTTATGAGCTGCGTTAGTTATGGGCTTGCTGATCGAAACCACACATTGTGGTTGTCTAAGACATGTGAAAGTACTGGCTCCTGCCTTTGAGAACTCTCCTACTTTCCCAATTGTTATGGACTGATTATCACCAGTCTAAGGTAGAAAAGATCTGTCTATGCAATTGTTTTCATCTCTCTGTTCTTCCATCCCCTGTAATCAGTTTGCATATGAACAATAATTTTTGTGTTTTGTTTGGGATGATATGCTACCAATCCTTTGTCTTGTGATTAGGAACAACAGATCGGTCCATGAGATTTTGGGTTCCGTTTCTACCTTGTCCCTACTCTACTTGTCTATATAAAGAAGAAAAGATCCTTTGGCAAGCAGTTATAATATCAGAGCTTGAATGTTGTTTTAGAAGAAGCACACTTTTTGGTATGTGAACATTACATATGAAACTAGCGCTGCTTTGATTCCGACCTTTGAGGGAGGATCAACTTGCACAGCCTGCGAATAATAATGGAGTGTTTTCTGTGAAATCTGTGTATCACTTCCTTAAAATTAGGCAGGCAAAGATAGTGTAAGAAGTTCATGTAAATGGTGTGACTGCATTGTGGTTTGGTGCCATGGGTTTGAAATTGATCAGACAGAGAGGCTCCCTAGCTTTGATCAGATGGCTTTTGGACATCTATCAGCATTGGAGAAGAATATGAAGGAAGCATAAAAGAAGCATAAAAGAAGTGTGGATGCTTTTGAGGTAGGTGGGTTCGGTTGTTTGGTGTGATTGGAAAGAGTGTAGAAGCTGTGTGAGACAAATCATGGAATGGCCCAGTGTTGCTGTAGATCAGATTACTTTGGGGCCAGGCCTTCCCATTCTCTTTAGAAAGATTCAGCTACGGGCGAGACATCTCTGATGAGGAAAGCTCGAGAATAATGCGAGATGGACCCTGCGTTTGGTTTAGTAGTCTCATTAAATCGTTTGCACAACTAGCAGTACTCAGAATGATCTTATGACATAGGGATTAAGTTAGAAAGAACACAGGCATCAAGACTACGCAGTAATCCTTTGTCCCACCAGATGAATACACTAGATCTTCATATTGCCCCTAGATCTGCACCAACTCACACACCCTCATATCCACTTCTTGAGCTTTTGCGGATCTTTCACATTCCGGAGGACGAACGCGAGGAATCGAACGGTGTGAACTAGAAAAACAATGGCTACAATGCCGATCCAAACATACATGGAGTTCCTAACCACTCTTGTGATCGGCGTCACACTTTCAGGATCCCAGCTCACGGACAAGATGGTCACCATGGACTCAAGGTAAGTCAGCGCCATAAAAGTGATGGTCACCCACATTGTGGCCATCAGAATCCACATCAGAACCTTCTTCCTCAAGGGCAAGCCACTTATGAGCAAGAAGATCGTGCTAAGGGATGCAAGAAAAGAGATGGTGTTGTATGTCAAGAACATTGGGTAACCCTCGATAGTTTGCAGCCATTATCGATGTTCCTGTAGAAGTAGATGTTGCCGTTTTGGTATTTCTGATCGTCATTCCACACGCCACCGGGAGGGTTAAGGCCGGCTTGGTAAGCCATGGCTGCGATCACGGTGGCAGCTATCTGTCGTGACGTGAAAGAAAGATCTAGATTGTGAATGAAGAAATAGTTTTTCGACTATATTTATACATTTGAAGATCATCGAGTCAAAGTTAGTCATTCTAACAAATGCACAAATTCATTGATGGCTTTTCCTATATTTATGGAAATACAAGATGTTGTGAGCTCTCTATAGAAATAGAGCTCACGGATTAAATTATGAAAAAACTAAGTGTATGATTATATACATATATGAGAAAAAAAAATAAAGATATTTTGAATTTGAACGTCTTTTTATAAACGTTGCTATTGTTGTTAGAAAGAAAATCAAAATCTAATAACTAAACGTGTGAAAAATAAAACACACTTATATTCCAGCCGTTAGCGAGGCTCGCCCGAGGTTGTTGGCCACTTGTTTGGGGTGGCGTTGCTCGGCCTTGGCAAGGTTTGAGTGAAGAAAAAAAAAGGAAAGAAAAAAATAATAAAATTATTAAAAAATTAAAAAGAAAATCTAAATCGCAAAAGAATTAAAGGTCTTAGCCAAACTCATTTTTATTCCGAAAATAAAAATTTTGCAAGGCTTGGCTGGCGAGGCTCGGCCTTACTCAAACACTGGGGCTGGCGAACAAAATGCATTTCAATAAAAAGATTGCCAAGAACAAAATAGTTACCAAAGATCCCAAGTCGTTGAGAATATTTGGAGAAGACAAAAGATTGAGTCTTTTAGAAATCCTCTTTACTTTATGTTTAGTATAGATATTTAAAGAAAATCACCCAACTGCTTCACATTTAGATTTTCTTAGGTACCATTACCTTTTTTAGATATTCATCAACTTGTTTCATCTCTTCTCACTATTAGATTTCTTATATTTCCTTCTGTTTTTTACCTTTTATCGTAAGCCTTCTGTTATTGTAACTACTCATCTTCTTTCCACATAGTTATTTAATTATGAGCAATTTAGTAGATATGTAGAAAACATTTTTAAGAAAGCATAACTACTTATTTTAAGCAACATAAATGATCATTTTTAGAAAAATATTCTTTGAATCATCTATTTTTCATGAAACAAACGGAGTTTAAATTAATTAGCTAGGAGCTATGATGTTAATTGCAATAACATGATCGATCTAACCTAAGTTATCAGCAAATGCTACTCCAAGACATCTAGCTAAAGCATTACCATCAGAGAATCGTGCTGCTTCTTGATCCATTTGTTGTGTTTGTCTTCCTCCTGCTTCCCGATTTCACCCGCTAAAGACGGTGGTGGAACCGCCTCTACCGGAGCAGTATTGGTGGAGAGAGGTGCTACAGATGCTAGGTCAACCGTAACGGTTGAATTCTCCTCATTTGTGTTTTCAACAACAGCTTGGTGAGTTGTCGATGCAGAGAATCTTATGGCTCTCAGAGCTCCAGCATGTACTAACAGTTCTTTCAATTCAATGACTTTGAAATCCTTTGGAAAATATTCCACTATATCCAGAGCAGAGAAGCCATTTCTATTCACTGTGTTCACATGCACTTCGCTTCTTTGAAGCAGATATTTCACTATCTACACAAAAAGATGAGCTTCTTATCAATTATAAAAGAAACAACAAACAAAGATATTTCCTGTAAGTTTCTTCAATCGAAATCTACTAAAGTTTTAATGCAGAAAGCTTGAGTCTATAGAAAAATGAGAATGAGCCGGATTTTATCTTCACAAAATGTTCAATTAGAATGCGATATCTAACGTCGTCACAATTTCGAAGCAATTCGAAGCAAAAAGGATTACCTCTATTTGCTTGTTTGCTGCAGCCAAATGCAAAATGGTATTACCCTCATCATCTTGAGCATTCACCAAATCACCATCTCTCACTATCTCCACCAGGACTTTCAGAGTCTCCAAACGATTATGCCTCACTCCCAAATGGAGAGCGGTTTGGCCGTGGCTCAGCCTGTGCTCGGCCGCCTCTGGTCTCGCCTTCACCAGCTCTATCACAATCTTGGTTCGGCCCGTCATCGTGGCTAGATGAAGTGGGGTCCTCCCATCTTCGTCCTGGACAAGGCATGCAAGGGGGTCTGATTGTAACAATTCCCTCGCTATTTCGACGTATCCGTTCGCAGATGCCCAGTGAAGAGGCGTACGTCCCTGCAAAAGTGAAGTGCTTAGCTATGGAGCATTCTTATTGAGGGACACGTTCATATGATTTATATATATCGCATTTTCAAATCAAACAGACCAAGCTACTCAAATTCACCGATGTCTGTAAGATCTTTTAGGCTGAATTAACCTAGAAACCTATGACTTGATTTCTGTCTGAATTTTGTTAATTTCCTTGAGATATATGATGGGTTTGATTTCTCACATATCATGAAAACCGGAAAACAAAATGCTATATTACATGTGCAAAATCTTATTTAACAAGCAAGATTGTCTGATCTATGTAGGGATATTCCATGGAAATACAGTTAATAAATTACTTTACACATGGCTAAAAGCTTAAAACTTGCAAAAACCTAATCAAAACAGTTGCGATTCCACCGATTATCTGGTTTGTGAGGATGACTGGGGGTTCAGTTTGATCTGACAAAAGGATATCAAACAACCGCAACCAAGGTTTTCGCTTCGACATACCTGCGAGTCCAACTCCATAGCCAAATCCCGTTTATGAGCCAAAAGATCCTTGGTAAAATGTAGATGACCTTGCATACAGGCCACATGCAACGGTGTCCCGTCGAAGCAAGTGACAGAAGTCCGAGCCAGGATGAGTCGGTCTTCTTGCAGCAACTGAGCTAACGACTCGACGCACCCGTCATGCGACGCTTCATAGAGCCTCCTCTCTCGTTGTCTTCTTTCAAATGCTAAGGAAGCTTGTTGATGCGATGGCGGGGATGGCGACCTCCTTCTCGGGCTTGTGATCGATGGCATTGTTCCCAGCTTGTGGGTGAACTCGAAATCGCTCGGGTTGATCACCTGAAGCTTTTGGTCCTTACACGATCTCTCTTTTTCTTTCACTAGACTTCCTCGGAGTTGGAGTGTCAAAGGTTGAGATTGTTAATTATATAAAATGTGGGAGGGCCACAAGGCACAGTCCGCGTCGAGTGGGTGTGGGCGTAGGGCTCCGGCTGTGGTCTGTGCTTCGTTCTAGAGGTACCCATTCCGTCCACCTCCGCGTCGAGTCCGCGTCGAGTGGGTTTGGAGCACGAGGGCGTACGGCCCCGACTGTGGTCTGTGCTTCGTCCTAGAGTCCGCGTCGAGTGGGTGTGGGCGTAGGGCCCCGGCTGTGGTCTGTGCTTCGTCCTAGAGGTAGCCATTCCGTCCACCTCCGCGTCGAGTCCGCGTCGAGTGGGTTTGGAGCACGAGGGCGTACGGCCCCGACTGTGGTCTGTGCTTCATCCTAGAGTCCTCGTCGAGTGGGTGTGGGCGTAGGGCCCCGGCTGTGGTCTGTGCTTCGTCCTAGAGGTAATCATTCCGTCCACCTCCGCGTCGAGTCCGCATCGAGTGGGTGTGGAGCACGAGGGCGTACGGCCCTGACTGTGGTCTGTGCTTTGTTCTCGCATTCCTAGAGATGAGAGATGGCCACAAGGCGCAGTCTTCCATGCATGATTCCCTCCACTTCCGCGTCGATTGGGGTTGGAGCACGAGGGCGTAGGGCCTTGACTGTGGTCTGTGCTCCGTCCTAGAGGTGACCATTGAACACGCTCGAATCAGACTCGAAGATCGGATTTAGCGCGTCGTCCAAATCACTAATGCCGTAGAGTTAATATGGAAATTTTTGGGCGGCTCGGGCTTTCTTGTATAAGATGTTTTGTCCAAGCTCGCCCATTTGCCTCTCGGGTCTGAGCTGCTAAGTGAGGCGCCCTTGTGTTAATCACCTTCATGTATTCGTGTTGAGATATTATTGAGTGTGGTAACTCATTGGTAAAGAGGACATGTTATTTTCTCTATGATCCCAAGTTCAAAATGAAGTCATGCCTTTAGCATTTTCTACTGCATCTCTATAGACCTCCTAACTTCTGGCCCCTCAATTGGGTTGCCGTGATGGGCCCATCGGCTTCTTCACCCTCGGAGGTATGAGTTTCAAGTAAACCAAGTGGTTATGGCTCAAATCATATATTTCGTAACGGGTTGTGAGACACTAACACTCAAAGGGAATTGATGAGATGGTCGCATTTCACACTCTTTTTCAACTTGTTTAAGTGACTCTTACAATCTATCACGTCACTTTGTAAATTAATTTCGAAAAAATTCTTGAAGTGCTCTCATTTTATCAAATAATGACATAAAGTGGATCTTGTGTTAAATAAAGGTTTGACGTGGTCATGGAAGTTTCAAATAAGAGCTTGATCTCATCGATTGCCAATCGGCTCAATATTCCAGCCGATCAAAGGTACTTTCGTCAAAAGATGATTTTAATTTTAAATTATTTTTTTCTTTTCCTTTTTTTTTCTTTTCTAGCGAGCACCGGGAAGGGCTCGGCGACCTTATTGAGGCAAGGCCATCCCATTGGCGAGGTGACCCTTGTCCAAATCTGGTGAGGGCTGCCCTCGCCTATGGCTTTCGAGGGCGGCCTCACATAAGGCGAGGGTCACCTCCCCCAAGCAAGGCCCTACCTCGCCTAGCCCCCTCCGAGCATTGTAGGTGGCTATCGGCCATCAGACAACTGGATAGCAAATACTCAGTCCGTGTTTTATATGATGCTGGTTTTGAAGGCAGACCACCTTGATGTAATAGTCCTGTATTTTCCATATGAATGAGAATTGAGAAGTTCTTATGGCAAAAGACAGAACAAAGGAATAAGTTCATGCTTTCACTAAGTTTTATTCTGTTTAACAATCATTGGAGTCGGCTCTCTCTTTCATTTCATGCTAGTTCGATCGCTCGAAATATTGTTTCGAATAGCCTAGCGAATCAAGTCTTGCAGGGATTTCAACGAAAATTATTATGTCTGGTGGTGAGATGTTACGAGGTAAAACCTTATAAAGAGTCGTGCTTTTAATCATCAAATGTGCATGAATTTGTACCGTTGAATTGACAGGGAATTCTCAAGTCATAGATAGTAGATACAGTCTAACCTGCATGAGGTTCTGTCTCGTGCAACAGGGGCTTGAGATGGCAGCTTAATTGATTCCTCTATAGCAGAAGCGTCTGGCAAGATAGATGTTTAACAGCAGCTAGGAAGGGAAGGAAATAGAAAACCTACACAAACATTGCCAATCTCACCTCAAATTATATTATAAACTAAGGAAACAATCATATAACGATAGCAGGAAATACCATCCTGCATTACCAATTTACTTCTAGACACCCTAAATCTCAATTGAGGACCAAAGTCCAGAGTACTTCCATGCTGAGCAAAGATGGCCGAGCTGAGGACCGAGCTGTTCCTGAGCAGACCTGGCCGAACTGGCTGAAGCTCTCTTCATCTAACAATCATGTTCAACATTGAATAGAGAAGAAATTGCAGCAACTATACCGTCTATTGTCCTGATTTTGTACAAATTACAGAGGGAGATGATGCACTTTTGCTCCGGGCGCCATATTAGTCTTCAATCTTTTACCATCCAAAGATTTCTCTAGCAGAATCCATCTTACCCTCTCATTAGGACCAGTACTCTGTTCTCAAACAGAACTAGAAGAAAACAGAGCACCTCAAAATCCATCATCAACCCGCTCATCAAAATCACAAATTTTACACATATTGAACATGCCGCCCCATCGTAGAACAAAGACCACTCAATTTACTCAGTTGTCACACAGACCGTCATACTTCCTCGTACTTGTCTTCATCATCTTCATCTGAATCCTTGTTCTCTTTCCTCTTCAAGTAACCCCACTTCCTCAGCACCCACACAAATAGCCTCACCACATTCCCCATGAACACAATCCCCATCAGGCACAGCCAGCACACCACCGACACATCCGTCACGTCCTTCAGCATCCCCCGCGTGTCAGCCGGCGACATGTTGCGCAGCGCTATGAAGTAGGTGATCGCCTGCCCCGTGATCGCCAGCCACATGATCACCATCTGGGTCCACATCCAGCGTCGCCGCTTTATCGGAAGCCCACTCAAGAGGAGCAGGATGATGCTGAGGGAGGACAGGAAGGCCAATGTGTTGAAGATCATGAACTGCCCATAGGCGATCCGCTGGATGTGGGCCATGATGGAGGTGCCTGCCATGTGCGGCTCCTTCACCGGGTTGCCATAGGCATCGACCTTGTAGTCATCCTGCCAGACACCTCCCGGTGGTGTGGTCGCAGCTTGGAACGCCACCGTCGCTAGCAGCGAAGCAACCACCATGAGTGAATTTCTCTTCTGGCTCAGCCAATCGGCTTCCACCGGGGGCCTTTTTAGAGCACTCAGTTTCTTTGACAGGGGTTTCCTTAAACTTCTCCGTTTCTTTGATGGGGCCTTCTTGGTGGAGAGTGATGGGGAGTTTTTAGGTGATCTTGAGGTGGTGATGGGGGAGGTCATTCTTGGTGCGTCAAGAATTGGATTATAGTGATATGGGACTGATTGGATGTCTCTGGAGAGTGAAGCTCCTGAGCTTTTAAGGGCTGTCTCAATTTCAAGGTCTCTCAAGCCTCTGGGACTCTGCTCAAGAATGTCTAATGCTGTCAGGCCACTTGAGTTTGGCGTGTTCACCTCAAGTCCTGGGATTGTAAGCAAGAACTTTATCATCTGCACAGAGATTTTTGGGGACAAATTTTTGTCAAAATGGAAGTAACTTCTGATGGCCATAAATGCAGAAATCTCAATTGAATTGATACACAGGAAGCTTTCATTTTTCCCATTTGACAGCCATCTGAATGCTGCGCTAAAAATGGTAACCTTTCTAAGACATAAAGATCTGTCTGAAGTGAATTTTACCGATGATACATGATGCTTATTCAACACAGCTCACACTCAATCTCTAGCATCAAGCTTACCATCAATTTAAATACGTTTCAAGATGTTTGTCATTGCAAATTTAGCTCGCGAAATACGGCAAAAGATTACCTTAACTGGGAAAATGGATTGAATCTATAAGAAATTTCTCAACCTAAACTTATCTTTGGATCAAGAAAATTCCACTGGTCAGCGAGTTCAAGCCAAAAAAATTCACCTCAACTTGCTTCCTGGCCACGGCGATGTGCAGAGCCGTGTTCCCATCACCATCCCTCCTGTTCACCATCTCCTCCACAACCTCCCTCCCCGCCTCCTCCACCACCGCCCGCAGCGCCTCCACCCGGTTCCTCCCCGCGCACACGTGCAGCACCGTCTCGCCCTGGTCCGTCGCCGCCCGCGCCACCGACCCGGGGGCCCGTCCCTCACGATCCGCCGCGCCGCCTCGGCCCGACCCTTCCCCGCCGCCTCGTGCAGTGGCGTCCTCCCGTCCCCGTTCCGCCGCGTCGCCACCTCCGGGTCGGCCGACAGCAGCATCCCGACGATCTCCGCGTGGCCCCTGGCGGCCGCGAGGTGGAGGGCCGAGTTGCCGTCCCGGTCCGTCTCGGAGGCGAGCTGCGGGGTCCGGGCCAGGAGCGCGCCCACGAACTCCGCGTGGCCGAGCATGGACGAGACGAGGAGGGGGTTCCGGGACGTGCATGAGACGACGATCTTGTCGAGAAGGAGCGGGTCTTGATCCCAGCAAGCCCAGGAGGGTCGTCACGCTCCCGTTCATCGACGCTTCCGAGAGCTGCTCCTCCATCTCTCCCTCCGCCTGCATGCTTGGATCAAGAATCGCCAAGAACCCTGTTCAGGCCACGGGGAACTTCTTTGGGAAGTCAACGAGGTGGAGAAAGAACGCAGCTGCCAGGCCAGGTACTCTGGATCGAGGATTGGCGGAAGCTTCTGCCGTCGTCATCGTTTGTGGAAAATCAACGAGGCGAAATCATTGAAGACGGTGAAGAAAATGTTTATCGCTTGAGTCAAACGCTTCCATTTCAGAAGCTTCCCACGCGGAGTTGACTTATTGACTTCCTGTTCCTGTTCCTGGGTTATTGATCTGTAATCTTAGCCGTTGGTTTGTGCTTCCCTGATCATCGTACTCATTATTTAACGGCTGCGATGGAAGGAATGCCGACAAGCTAGTAGGAATGTGACAGGCTACCAGTTTATTAGGACGAAAGAACGAAGAAATTCGACCAGATTCGTTGGGCAGTGGAGATCAAAATTTGGTCCGCCCTTATTTGCATACGAATATTTGGTGAAAATTTTCATCTTTATTACAATATAAAATTTTTCATGTAATTTCTTTTAGTAATCCAAAGGCACGCGCATGAAGACTTGTGCACATGAAAAATTTATGGAATGGAAATTGATTTTTTTAGAAATTGAGAAGTTAAAAATTTTAGCTTTTGATTTATTCTTCAAATCTATTTCTGGAATAGAAATATGTTCCAAAAAAAAAAATCAAATGTATTCCAAACGATTTTTGTTGGCACATTAGGATAACGAGAAAAATAGAAAAATAGATAAGTAGAAATTTTACCATTCGTGACCATAGATCAATTACCAAAGAATTAGTTTTGATGGAAGGTCTCCTAATAATCTATTCGAAAGGAGAGTAACGTTGTGGAGCAGTTGAGTCTCTCTCTTTCTCATGGTCTTAGGATTAGATGAGTCTAAGATGACTCTTCATCTAAACATTCCATTTGAGGTGATTATCCAACAAAAACCGACGTCGCTGTCGGCTTCATTAGATCTGGCAAACACTCTCTGGTGTGTAAGCAACATTCATTGTGCTCCTCTTGAATCACATAAGAAATTTCAGTGCTCAAGCGGTCTATGTTCTTCAATGGAAAAGGTCAGGGAAAGTTCTCTGAACTTTCTTGACTCTTGAGTTTGAGACTTCTTGGTCTACGTGGTTGCAGATGACAGAGAGTGGTTGCTGACAGATGGAGTCGTTGAGTTTTGAAGACCGTCTTCAGCTTGGCCTCCGGCTTCCAGTCTTCCATAGTCAAGCCACCCTACACATATAGGAGCTAAGTAAGTAGACATGTTTAAAATTCAACTTAAAGAAAGCCATGTACTAATTAATTAAGATTTATCTACCCGCTATTCGTCTTAGAGACCTCTTCGAACTGTGACTAACAAGCTTCTCTTCTGAGTCAAAATGCCTGCCGTATATCTTTCCCTGGCTTTTCGGCGCCTTCGGGCCGACAATCTGGAAGGGGCGTCCAATCAGGCAAGAATGTCTTCCTGAATAACCACAAGCCAATACTATAAAGATAGAAATAGCGTATCTTAAGCCCTGTTTGTTAAAATGTGTTTCTGTTCCTCGGAACAAAAATTTCTGTTCTTTTATTCCGGGGAACAAAAAAAGAACAAAAACGTGTTTGGTAAAACTTTTGTTCCCGAAAAAAAAAAAAGAAAAAAAAACTTTTGTTTTCGAAAACAAAAAATTTATTTTTTTGTTCCCGGGAACAAATTTAAAACAGAAATAAGAAGTAGAAAAAGTTACTCCTTATTCCGGGAATAATTTTAAGGAACAATTTTTCTCTCTTCTTTTTCTTCTCTTTTTCTTCTTTTCTTTTCTTTCCTTCTTCTTCCTTTTGGCCGGTCGCCGGCCTCGGCCATGGTTGACGACCGACCGACGAGGGCTAGCGACCTTCGTCAGAGCGTCGTAGGCCCCTGGCGAGGCCGAGCTCACCCAACCACTGGAGAGGCTTGGCCTCGCCGGGCCACCGCCAGGTCGGCGTCACCCAGCGGTGGCTAGGCGAGCTTAGCCTCGCCGGATCTGGGCAAGGCCGACCTCACGCTACTTGGGCGAGGTCGAGCCTCGCAATGGCTTGGCGAGGCTTCAACGAGCTCGCCGAACCTCACCTTGCCGGTCGTTGGCCACCGCTGTGGCCGACGACGGACCACAAAGGAGAAAAAATGAAAAAAAAAAAAAAAAAAAAAGAGGAAAATATAAAAAAAATATAAAAAAAATTAAAAAAACAACAAAATTATACAAGTTTACCAAACGTATTTTTATTTTGGAATAGAAAATTTTTGCAGTTACCAAGCACATTCTTATACTCATAAATTGTTCCCAAGAACATAAACAAAAAAAACTATTTATGTTCAAAAATTGTTGCCCGGAACAAAAACGTTATCAAACGCGCCCTTAATGGCCAGTGTCTAGCCTTTATTGGCAGTGTCAAATTGGTAGGCGATCTGACAGACATCAATGAACTTTCCCTGGAGAATAAAAACTGGAGTAACCGATCTGTCCAGGAGAGAAGAAAGATTAGCTACTTAAGCACAAAGCTATGCACTGTATTCATGAGATTATCTTTAAATAAATCTCCTGGCAGATCAGACTCTGAACTGTGCCTGTAGTGTTCATTCCGTCACTGAAGGTACATAAATTGATGAAAGAGGATAAGGGAATGAAAATCCGCTAGCAAATGCAAGAAGATCAAAGTTCTGTGTTCTTTATTAATTTAGACCTTGGAAAGAATAGGTGAAAAGAACAAGAATGTTTGATTTGGTCGGACTGGTTTGCGGACAATTTGACAAACTTCCTTGATTGCTCAAACTGTAGAAATCAGTGTCGACTCAGTTCGACGATGTAATTTACAATTCTCGAAACAGAGACTTCTTATTTGGGATTCGACAATATCGAACTTAAGCTAAGCCAGGTCCAGATGACATATCAGAAGTGAGGGAAAAGAGAGAGAATTTCCCTGTCCCAATGAAGTCGATCCTTCTCACGGTATTGACTCGTATCGATTCGTGTGTCATTTTATGTCTTTCGCATAATTATTTCCGACTTTTCCAACAGCAGTAGCTATTGCATGTACACCGCCCACGCCACTCCTCTTCCTCCTTCCTCAGTCACTTCTCATCTTTTCGTTGGCCTCCTTGCGTCGAGCGAGCGCCCCCTGCTCACATGTTTCGGCACTATTCTGATGGCATTGACCTTTGTTTCCCGATTTTCTTCTTTGAAAACAGTCGCTGCCGCCGCTTTCTTCTCCTTTTCCTTCTCTTTTCTTTGCTTCTTCTTATAAATTTCTGAGGAGTCTTCACTTTCCTCGCTCACTAAGCAGAGCATCTAGCATAGTCAGAAGGTGATTCTCTTCAACATTAATGGACCGCAGTCAGAGAAGACTTCAAAAAGAATTAGAAAGAAGAACAGCGATCGTGACGGCAGTTTCCCCACAAGTACTGCTGTCGGCACAACACAGTGCCGGTGTACGTGCCTTAAAGTACATTCATAATTGTATTCCATGGCGAAACAGTTGCGGCCACGGCAGTCGGTGCTGTTTGCAGAGAGATGGCCGAGACCGAGGGACGGAGACGTCATGTGGAGGAAACCTCTTAGGCATTGAGAAGTTGAGAATCACGCGGTAAACTGAGAGACTGGTCACCTGCACGACTTGGGCTATGAGGCTTGTTTGTTGGGTTTATGTGTCAAGCGATTGGGCTCGGTTTTATAATCAGGACTCCTAGCCTAACTAGGAAATCTACAGGAACCTGGAGACTTTTTGTTCTTCCCTTTACTTACACCATTAGACTAGAGAATCCTTAAAAACACCAAAATCTGTTATCTTTCTCAATCTCGTAATCTGTACTTGATCTACATAATGAATGTTAATTTTTCTTGTATTAACTACGATGGATTGGTAAGGTGCAGTGATGAAGATTTTGAGCACAAGTTCATTGTCAATGCGAGAGAAGGACAAAACACAAAAAAAAAAAAAAAAAAAAAAAAAAAAAAAAAAACAAACAAACAAACAAACCGACGGTCATGCTGGGTTACACCGTGTTATAAGTCTCAAAACACTTAAAACTGCAGATGAAATCAGGCAAAACTACGTCTAGTAGAAGGTATTGCAAGACAGCCCGAGGCGGAGCAAAAATTTCGAGGTATACTCCGAAATTTGTCCTAGAAAGTTACCCAAAAAAGCAAGAAGAAAAATATTTGAGTATTAAGCAAGAACAAAGGATGGGTTCATGTTCGCGTACAGCGATGACGACGTGGAACAGCCTCTCCCACTTACTAGATAGAAAAAAGGTGAGGATGGCCCATGTCCTTTCTTGCCTAGTCCATCACTTTCCTTTCTATGGGCATCTTTTCTTGCTGATTGGTTTCCAGGTAATTCAACTATATTTTTAGGTTGGATATTTAGTAGGGATAAATGTATTGGAAATCTAAAAATTTATCATGAAAATGTAATTAAGTTCTAAAGCTTTCAAAAAGTACAATTAAGTCCTAAAATTGGTTACAAAGTGCAATTAAGTCCTAAAATTTTCAAAAAGTGCAATCAAGTCCTAAAACTTGTCAAAGTGGTTCAATCTAAGTCCTTCCAGTAATTGCACATTTTGAAAGTTTAAGAACTCAATTGCACTTTCGAGACAAGTTTTAAGACTTTGTTGAACCTTTTAAAAGTTTAAAAAAATTGATTGAACTTTCGTGATAAGTTTTAGGATTTAATTACACTTTTTGAAAATTTTAGGACTCAATTGCATTTTTATGATAAGTTTTAGGACTTCTAATGCATTTATCCCTATATAATAATATGACGAGCCAAACATGAAAATCTTCAATAAGGTCAAGTTTGCAGTTTAGATTCTTATGGACGCTGAGGTTTTTTGGCTGCTGGGAAAACACCATTGATGATCAAGTGACAGATTCTCCTGATACATGTGCATCAATTGTTGTGGCTTGGCATGCCATTGATTCAGTGAAATTGGATCAGCAATTGGAGGCCAGCCTTTCTTGGCCTGATTGCTTGAGCTTCAGGACAGAATTCATAATGGACACAGACCAAAGAGAGAAATAAGCGCATTCTCTCTATGAATCAGAGGTTTTTACTTGAGATTCTTATGGGAATATGCAAACTCTTACACTCATTGACAGATGTGAATACAATTTGAACTTTTATTATTTCGTTCATCAGAACATTACAAGATTCCATTTTTGATGTTTCTCATCAAGATACCAATACCACACAGATCAAAACTTTAAGAAAAGAAAGAAAAAAAAAGCTGGTAAATCCTGATGAATGCAATTTGAACTACTTCGAGAACCAGCAAGTTCATGACCTGCAGTTCTTGAAGCATTGCATCAGAACATCTCCTAGTTTTCCTTCATTGATGGCCTCGTACACCTTCTCTATTTCCTCTCCTGGGCTCACCTTCTTTGCACCACTCAGAAGCTGAGTCCTCATGTCACTCCTCACAAACCTGTATACAGGATAAGTCCTGCAGTTCTTGATCCTATTCTCGACGCCAAATTCCCCATCGTCGAACCTCTCCCTCGCTTTCGGCACCTCCTCCTCAAGCCTGGCTTTCAGTTCCTCGATGAATATCGGGATCCGCTTGAAGATCGAGTATCCATTCTCGCTTGCATCTTCGGTCTTTGGGTCCTTGAGAGCTCTCGTGACAAGTACTTCCTGCAGTTTGGGCAATAGAACGTAGGAAGGATTCGCTGGGTCGTCTAGATAGGAGAAGATGGGCTCATGTTCAACGACCTGCAAGAGCTCTTTCTCGCAGAATCGCGATTCAAGCAGCAAGCCATCTTCTGACATGTAAAGTGTTTTCTTCACTGCTTGGAGGACCGAGCGTTTCACGGCCTCTCTCATGTTCTCCTCCAGGTGCCTGAGGTCAATTGCCTGACAAAGTGCCACCATATAAGTCGCAGACATGAGCTTCAGGATATCGATGGCCTCTGCACTTTTTCGCGCTGAAATTAGGCCAAGAGAGTTCACATCCTGGTTGTGTTGTTCCGCGCTTTGCACATGCGTTGTGACGGGATTTGCCAAGTATTGGAGCTCGGAGCAGTAAGCTGCCATGGCGATTTCCGCGCCTTTGAGGCCATAGTCGAGGCTGGGATTAGGCCCCGCGCTCAAATTTGAAGGCAACCCGTTGTTGTAATAGTCGCAGACGAGCTCAGAGAATTGTGCGAACAAGAGCTTTCCTATTGCGGCCAGGGCGATCCGGAGATTGTCCATAGAGACACCAATTGGAGTGCCCTGGAAGTTCCCTCCATGGAGGGCGAGGTCGCGGGCGACATCGATCAGCGGATTGTCGTTCACGGAATTGATTTCCCTCTCGATAGAGTGAGTCGCGGCGCGAATCACCTCGACTTGCGGCCCAAGCCACTGAGGAGAAGTCCGAAGTGCGTAGCGGTCCTGCTTCGGCTTCGTGAGCGGGTCTTTCTCATGGCGGAGCTTCGCCTCCTCCATGTATTCGCTCCCGTTTAGGAGGTATTCCATGAGGGAAGCCGCTTCGATCTGGCCTGGATGGTGCTTGAGCAGGTGAGTGAGAGGGTCCGTGAATTCGGGCTTTCCGTGCATTGCTTCACAGAACATGGCGGAGAGAGTCTCCGCCAGGAGGGCCAAAATGTTGGCGTCAAAGCAGACCGTCGCGGCCACTGCCGACCCGACGGCGGTCCCGTTCACAAGAGCCAGGCCTTCTTTAGCTTGCAGCTCAAATGGACCCGAAATTCCGGCCCTCTTCAATGCTTCCGCTGCCGAAATCTCTTCTCCTTCTGGCGTGACGACCTTCGAGTTGTGCCTGCCGGTCAGCAATCCGGCAATGTAAGACAACGGCACGAGATCGCCCGAGGCGGTGATGGTCCCTCTCAAGGGCATCTTGGGGATCAAGTTCCGGTTCATGAGCTTCGCCATCGCGTTGAGTATCTCCCACCGGATGCCCGAATAGCCCTGCATGAGCGTGTTCGCCCGCACCAGCATCGCCGCCTTGGCATAGCTCGGCGGGAGATTCTCTTTCCCGATCACCCCGGCGTTGAGGAACCGGATGAGCTCGGTCTGCAGGTCCGAGGTCTTGGCGGTCCTCCGGTTGGACGTGGAGCCAAATCCGGTGGTGACACCATAGATGTCCCGGCCACAGGCGATGTTCTCAGCAACCCAATTGGCGCTCCTCGACACGCGGTCTCGGGCCACGCCCTCGTTGAGCTGGACCTCGACCTCGCTCCGCCGGGCCACAGCAGTGACCTGGGCCACGGAGAGGGCCGTGCCCTGGATGTCGACAATCCGGGCGTCCTCAAACTGGGACAACAGGCTCCTCACCTCCTCGAAGTGGGTGCACCGGAGGGACTGAGCGGCCTTGTCCCAATGGACCGGGGTCGGCATGAAAGTGCCGACGACGGCCTCATCGGCGCAGGCATTTCCGACACAGGCGGCCATGTTACAAAGATGGAAAGCTAGAGATTTTTGAGAAGGGAAAAGAACAAAATCAAGATGGAAAGGGGTCTTTCTCCTTCTAGAGGAAGTGAGATTTTGATTTGCTTTGAGTTTGGGAGGGAAGTGGGGAGGGAGTGAATGGTATTTATAGCAATGACAACTTAGAGATAGAGAGAGAGAGAGAGAGAGAGAGTCAGTAAGTGGGAAAGGGGGCTGCGTCAATGTGGTCAAAAGTCATGAGGGAAGGGAGGTGAGAAATTGTGTTGAGTGGTATTGGATAAAAGGAGAGGGCATTGTTGCTTGGAAAGTGAGGGGAAAGTGGCATTAAATTTCTGTGGGGTTCCTCCTAGTCCTAGCTTCAATACTAGTGGCCTTGCTTTGGTTAGGTCGGGAAAGGAGATGACAGGTTATTTGACTCCAGAGGCATTGCCACACTCCATTCCGGCACTCCCTCCCATTGCCATGCGATGCATGCCATGAAAGGATACGAACGCACACGAGATGCACGTAGTTTAGTGGCCGGCAGGGGGCGTGCACTTCGCCGGGACCTTGCCGGCCTAGAGGAAAACAATAAACAAAGAACAAAAAAATTCGAAGATATGTTAAGATATTTTCGAAAATTGACTACTTCAGTATTGACCGAACATGTTTATGTAAGATGTTTGACATCCACGTCAGTGATTTCTAATCGAAATTGACCGGATGGACTTGAGTGGCGAAACGTGAAATTGTTTAGGACTCCATTGGCGAAGTTAAAAGGGTTAAGGACTAAATTAGAGAAAACGTGATAAATTTAGACTTTTTTGACAATTTCCCTAGTAGTTATTAGGTTCTTGTAGTTTTGTCCGTTGTTTGGCAGGTCCATAGACCATTTGATCAAATTCTCATAAATCATATGTCCTGTCTATAAGCCTCACACTTAAGTTTCAGTGACATCGGTCCATGGTCGTCCATAAACCACGTAATAACCGCTAGTTTGATTTAGAAACCGCGGCTCGAGCATGAACCGACCCCCGTGCTCAGATCAACCCCGGTTCGCGACTCGTACGAGATAAGGCTCGTAACCTCTGTAATTCGAGGTGAATTGCTCGTTTTTTGATCAGCCCAGGATATTTTTCCGGTCTTGACATCGAAAAATCGGCCATACGATCTTCTACCGTACTTCGCTCGACGGACGAACTAAGTGTCCTCTTGGTTTGCGCACGTTGTTCGCGTAGAATCAGCTCGTCAAAGTAGTTGAATTTCTACCTGTCGAGCTTCGAACGAAGTTCACGGGATCTTCAGCCAATTGACCTCGATCGCGATAATCACGTGGACTGACGCACATTAGTTGGACGGAATATTGTCTGAGCTAGCTTAAGTGACTATTCGTTGACTCAATTGTAAAGTAAAGGAGACTTGGGGCGGGGGAACTTCCGGCGAAACTGTCTCAGCTCGATTTATTTATATTCTAACCCCTCCTGACTTCTGCAATTTTTTCTAATATTCCCTTTCGTGGCACTTCCATATCATTATTGGGGTGTAGTTCTTACTTTCCATCGACAGGAAGGCACGCGGGTCTTACTCACTAGTGAGCAGGTGGGTCGCGGGGGCACTATCCCGAGTCGCTACATAGATTTTATAGTTTGAGCGCATATTTTATTTGCAGTTTAAACTTGAGTCATGAATAGCATCTAGGTATATATAATCTATTTTTTGGTAATTGATGATTGTAACAGAAAGGTTCGTACTACTAATTACAATTGAATCCCCCGCTGCCCTAATTTAAGGGTGAATTAGGATAAACCTTGTGTCTCGATTTCTCTTTCACTTTTACTCTTTATTTTGTTGCGTTTGAGCACCTAATCCTAATAGTCGTGAGACCTGCTTAATCACGCATTTATAGTATCCATCTTGTGGTGAGACTTCCTAACCCCCGACATCTTTGTGAGGCTACAACAACGCGCCCACCAACCTTAGATATTCGGTTGGCTCGAGCTAGACATTCAGTAGCCAGTGTAAAGTGTTAGTCGTCTCTCTCCACCCTTTGAACTAGTAGGAAAGCAAGCGTCTATACGACACCATCTTCTAGGGAATTTGGCCCCAGCCCGTGGCCGAGAACGCTTCTCCATACTACAATTCGATCGCTAAGAGGCGCTCGATTCTCATCCTAGGCTCTTCCTGGTTCTCTCGCCATTAATTAGGGGGATTCTTGTCCGTTTGTTTTCCTTCCACTTATTAATATGTTAAAACTCAGCGGGTAGCCCTACTTGACCTAATGTCGCATTGGTAAAGAGTAGATTAATGGAGCGTGCGCATGAGCAGCACGCGCATTACATTGATGTGGGAACCTAAACTCGTCAACAATCAACTCCTTCCTACAGTCAGCAAAGGTCGGAGCTGATAAGCACCTCAAATTTTCTAAGACTCATCCTCCTTCTTGGCAAAAGACCCCTGTCCTAGAATAATCTTTCGACGTTGACCAACCTCACCTAACGCAAGGCCACGCCGCACCTTCCGAGTATTCAACCTGAAAGGGGAAGCCGTCGTTTTCCAACTGTTCCCGGTCGTGTACCTCATTTGCTCGAGTGTGGAATACGTTGGTGCTGCGTTAGGACAAAAAAAGCCATTGTCGCTTGGCGTGCCGCTCGCCCGAGAACGTAAGACTCCTCTCAACGTCGCGGAAATGAAGGGGAGACAGGTGGAGATTCCTGTGTGAATGACGCCACTGGAAAGTAGCGGCTTCGATTATGGTCCGCTCGAATTTTCGGTTGTCCTTTTTTTATTTTTATCAAGGGAATGACATCTAACTTTAAATCCGTATCTAATTTTTAACATGACCTATTATGCGTTTAGTTACGGTCTTGCTAAAGGGGGCCATAAAAGGATGTTGGCCTTCCCAAGTGAAGTTGGGAAGAGGGCCCCAGGATGTTAAAGAGTTATTTTCATGAGCTTGTCTTAATCCTTAGTTCTTTTTCTTTACAAGTAGGGTTAGATGACATTACTAACGAATAGATTGAGTTTCAAATATAATCTCTTCTATAAGACTCGGTCCGACGAGGGCAAGAGTGATCACCGGGGCCAAAGAGGGCTCGAACAAGGTGCAGCTCTAATTTTAGGATGGCATGGGGGTAGAAATGAACCAAATCTTACATCACCTGGATGTGGTGAGGTAATATGCTATATAAGAAATCGCAACAATCTTAACTATCAACAAGGTCTTTTTTTGTGAAGTCCAGAAAAACAAAACCATACAGGCTCCAGCTTAAGGCGAGCAATATCGTTGGCAAGTGGGGTAAGAGGTCGACTCTTACAATGATATCAGAGCCAATGATCCTATAACAACCAAGTTCAACAAGGGCGGGAGTGATCAATGGGGCCAAGGAGGGCCTGAACAAGGTGCCACTCCAACTCTAGATGGTGATCACCTAGGTGTGGTGAGATAATGTCCTATATAAGGAGTGACACCAATCTTAGTCTGTCAAAACTCAGAAGAACAAAACCATGTGAGCTCCAGCCCAAAGCGAACAATAACATTGACAAGTGGGGATAGAGGTCACTCCTTACATCTTCCATCATTGAAAATGTATTATTGCTACCAATGAAATCAATTCCGAATAAGACGGGTTTATATTTGGAAGAGTCGTCCCTACGTTACGAGGATAGGTACAAATTCTATCTTCCAAGACCAAACACCACTAATTGTAGAAGAGCCCCAAAAGATATTTCCACCTTAAGTTACACCACTCCATACGATTTCGCCACATGTCGAGACCCGTCTCGTTTCAATTTTCTTTCGGGTTTTCCTTTCCCTCTTTAGACCGTTCTCTGTTCTTGAGCCGCTCCTCCCAATGAAATATCAATCCTCCTCCGCACATCTCAGCAAAAGGCCAAAAGTGCATCCCCATTTCTGGGTTACTTCTATTTGTATACGCAATTCATGAGGTGTTATCTCCCCAATCGATCCAAAACTCAAGTCATTACGCGCACGATATTCCCATCTGGTGAAACCATGCGCTCGCTTCTATTCGTTTCGATAACTTTGCCACGCGATGATCGACTTTGAATGAATGGAGACGTACATCGTATGCTGTGGCAGTGGCTGGAGATCTATCATTTGTGTACGAAACCCTCTTCCAGCCAAAAGCCGCCAAGTTCCAGCAAAGCAAGCATAAGAATGGATTCTCTCCTTTTCGATCGGGGTCCATGATTGATCGCAGAAGCATACACGATAAAGTCACATTCAAAGAGCGAATTCAAGTGAAAAATGCCGATGGCTGAGGGCTTTTGAACTTGAAGCAAATATTGGTTTACGAATCCACCAACCATCCCGCACGATGCTTAATGGCGTCCGCTATTGACCCATTTGGGAAGCAGCCCTCCGCTTCATATTTTAATAATAACCCCGAGAAAATGATGATAAGGCACTTTGCTTTTGTCGTCACGAGATTCGCTATGGTCCTCGTAATGATCGAGGCTTCGACTCTGACGAGCCGAATCTGATCAGATGCTGTGATCCCAGGACGGTAAAACCCCTCCTGTTGACTTGAATTGCGTCCTCCGCCATCGTGTCTCGGTGGAAACGAGAGTTTCTGGAATGTGCTTCTGGTGCATGACGTTTATCCGCTTAGAAAGCTACCAGCTCGATAATGAAGGATACAAACCCTGACTCACTACACCATGCCAAGAACGTCGCTAACAACATTACAATCACCGGAACCATGCGTTTCATCAGCCCAAATGAAAATTGTAGACAGATCCCTCACATGTTGTGCACCAAAACATGTTTTGCACATTTACTATCACCAACGTGTTTCTCCAACAACTCAAAGGCGAGGAGTACCAATTGTACCGAGGGCAATCTAGAGAAGGAAGTGGGACCATCAATCATCGTTGAGAAAATAACTATAACTGAGAACCATACCATGTTTATCGACACAGGACATTGATACAGATTCCTTGCCGCATTTAATGTTTTTCCAATGTAACATGCCTTGCGCACGTATAATGTGAGTGCCATGGACAATCTACAAAAGGGAATGTACGCCACTAAGACAAGGGAAGCTAATTTCATGGGTGCCCAACTCATATTACAGGTTGTCATTGGAGAACCAGCACCATAAAATATGAGAGAGAGAGAGAGAGAGAGAGAGAGAGAGAGAGAGAGGGAGCATGTTACGCAAAATGGAAGAACAAACTGTTTTCCAACTGAAAGTACAAATAACTCCTAATCTAGAATTAGGTAAATGCTTAAATCCTGCTACCTACAAATGTGAACCACGATGACAAGGTTCCCAACACCAAATGTTTGGTACGATGTGAAAACTTGACGACCTGACAGCAATTAGCATATACCAACCTAACGGAACTACGAGGGGGAGAGAGCTTATGGGCACGGTGCCAGCTATATCAAGTACGCACTCTCTTATTGCTGCAGGAGGGACACTTGTACTGCTTGATGTGCTCAGCCCTGGCGGGAGTAATTTTCACGCATTTCCCATGGAACCACTTCTCACACATGTCACAACAGATCCAGAACTCGTCTGAAGCATAGTTCTCCCCACAGGCCCCACACAAAGTATCCCCATGCTCTTCTTCATCTTCTCCGTCCACCACCTCATCTTCATCCTTTGCCTGGATAGTCCTTGTGAATTTGCCTGAATCTGATCCTCGCTGTTCCATTCCCATGAAAGTTGGTGAGAGTCGGGTAAAAAGTTTACGTCAACAAATGAAATGATGTACTGAACCATGGAACACAGTTTCATACATATTAACATCCCATATTTCCTGTAAAAAAAAAAAAAATCCCATATTTCTTTGGGTTGTAACTCACTCATACATGGGTTGGGAGTCTTAACTTTTTCTAGCGGCTAGAAGCAATTTCACAATCAAATAGCAAACCTATTTCAAGCAAAGACTGCCCAAGACTCACAAGCAAGAGGGTAATACTTATAACCAAATCAACACATCCCAAGCACAAGCAAATCAATACGCGATCGAAATTTTCATGATCGCCACTCCCCCTCTTAAGTTAAATATCCCCACAACTCAATATGACACTACCATACAGATGTCACAAGAACAGATTAGAGAACATTTCAAGACCATGAGTATCAACTGAAGAAAGTTTCCAACAGATTCACTAAGGATAAAACTAAGTATAAGAGGTGAATATGGATAAATCATTATAAGCCACAGATTCAACTCACAACCCAGACAACTTACCTTGAAATTTGAAGTACATGAGAAACTAGACCTACCAAGCTAAAAAAGAGATACAAATTTGAAAAGAAGATATATTCACCACTTGTCGATGATATATAGTATAATTTAATAGAATGATACTACGTTACTCTCCCTCTTAAACTAAGTGGGAACCACATTCAGTATAAAACCAACACCAAACAAGTAACAAATTGTTGCAAAACAAGTTTGGAAAAAACCTTAAAGAACCACTACAAGTTAGTGGATTTGAAAGATATTGAAAAAAAAAAAAGCGATATGAGAAAGGAGTCATTTTACCACTTTTGAGCCAGACTTGGATTTGCTGCTACTGTGATTCGAAACCGATATCTTCTCCTTGGTCTGTTTCTTGACAGTTCCAGTTACGACTTCGAATATTGTTGGGAGATCATTAATCATGGCGAACAGGTTCTTCCTGCAACAAATAGTGTTTATGGATGGTAAACAAGCGACAAACCAAGTTCTTTCATGAAAGAATAAGAATTAAAAGAAGGTCAAAATTGAAAGAGTGGTACTCTAACAGGTCTGGGGAGAAAAGAAAGACATGCCTGTCAGCCTTGTTAAAACCAAATCTAGCACCAAAATAAAAGGCCACAGAGAGTAACCATGCATCACTGTGTACAGCAACCAGGGATAACCAGTCCTTTTCTTGCATTCCATCCCTAGCAAAGTTAATGCCAAGTGCAGGCTCAGGTAGCTCTGGTGGCACTTCTTCAGCAGGCAAATTAACTTCCCATTTTTCATTAGGGAATCCATACAGGCACAGATTCTCCTTCTCTGAAAGCAAAGACGATGAATATAGGACTGCTTAGAAGATGCGGCAACTAGCAAAGCATTTCCTCTACTATGAAGTTTGACATCTAGACGAACAGTTTATATGAGAAATCTTTGATTACAACATATAGATCATGGTGGATTCACCAGACTTACACCGCCTTATAGCCAAACATTAAGCAATATTAGCATGTGGATAAAATACAGTCAACATAGCCAAACATTAAGCAACATTAGCATGTGGAAAAATACAGTCAATGCTTCTAAATGGCTAAGACAACAGACATGCTTCTAAGATGGCTAACTATAAAAACAGACATGCATTTGCCAAATGATTGCTCCAAGCACCACTCCACACTACTCTTCTGATGAGAATGCTCAAAAGCCTATGAGGCCAATGAAACATCGTGGCAACATTATCCCACAGAACATGATAGCAACTCATTTAATGACTTCCAAGACAAATTTGCAATTAGTAAAGAAAGGATATCCTCTAATGTCTTCAGCTTACTTAAGTGCAGAAGCATATAACTATATGGAGAAGTGGGAAGCTAGAAAGCTAAAGCTCAAACCAGGTAGATCGGGATCAGGGGGAAGCTCGATCGCAAAAGCTTAAACGGGTACTTACACAACAAAAAAGAAATTCAAGGAGCAAAAAATCACCAACCTTGAGTCTCATACAGATATACATGTTTTCAAAACCAATGCCCTTGGCTACCAAAGGATAACAATACACATCAAACATATCCAGCATTACCCTTGGACTACACTAAATCAGAAGCCCAAGACACTTTGAACAATTATACCAATTAGACAATTTAGTTGGACCAAATGACCTTATTTCACCATCAATAATTACCAATCAAGTCAGAAAACTAACACATGACAACTTTAGACAATAGTCGTGAGTCAAGACTATGTCTCTTCAGGATATGGAATGTTATAACTCAATGAAAAATGTAAAATTAATAGAACCTATCTCAAACAACGAAGAAGGAGACTCCAAAAACCAACAATTAAAGGGGACTGGCAGATCCAGGAGTCCAATGTAAATACCAAACATACCAGTCAGGGAGAGAAAGAAATACATTGAAATTCCTTTTTATAGAGGAGAATCGAATGCCTTTTGCATGGGAAATTTAAAAGCTTTCTTTTCCCTTCCCTACCACAGTTTGCAAATTTAAAAAACTGGCAGTAGCAGGTGGTTCCAAACAAATAGAACAAGGTGACACAACTTCTCATACCACTCGAGTAGCTAGCCAAATGTTTGGAAAGGGAATATATCGTAGAAACCCAGTGAATGTGAAATTTTTTTGGCTAAGTGGAAAATAACATCTATTTTTTAGGATTAACATTCCTGAAACAGAGCAAAAGGCACATGCAATTATGTGGCATTGGTAAGCCCCCAGAACTTCCCTGCAAAATCCACTCCTCGCAGAAACTGGGCACAAGTATGGAGCGGGGTATACCATTATATTTTATAAGCCACTTCAGTAAATTAGTACCTGATCAGAAGAAACTCTTTGCATATAGCATGAAATAGACAAAAGATGTCCTGAACCCAAGAAGTTTGCTCTTATACGAAGCATGACGTAGCAAAGCTGAGAGGGCTTTTCTAGAAGAACAGAGAAAGTATTGGGAGGGAACAAAAGAGGTGGCAACAGTTAGGAAGATGGATGCTCTAGAGTAGTCTAGTAGATCTAGAGATAAACTATCCTAAGCAAATCAGGTTGGCAACAGTTAGGAAAGATGGATGCTCTAGAGTAGTCTAGTAGATCTGAAGACGAACTATTCTAAGCAAATCGGGTTTTCCGCCACCCAAATTTGAGAAATTCAGCAATGTCCATCTAAGAAAATTACTAGTCTCATCCGCCAACCAAAGAGAAAGCCAGAACAACAAAGCAAGGGCAAGAATTCAACCCTGTGAAAAGAGCCAAATCACTTGGGAGTCTGTCGACGGGCTGCGAATTCAAGCTTCTACGGAACAAAAATGCCCAACTCGCAGTTTGCACTAGAAGCTCAACTCGCACATCCCACACCAAACGTCTACTCCCAAACCCAAGAAATGGCGAAACACGGGATTCAAAGAAGACCGATCCCTCGACACTGCTTTATCGCCATAATCACAATGCAACCGTCATAAGAAGGAAAAAAAAAATCGCGTCATTAAGCTCAAGAACCAAACTTGTAAAATCTACCACCGCAGCAAAACGTTCGACATCAAGCAACGCGATACAAGTTCAAAAGAAAAACATTAATTAAGCGGGGATTAGAACCCTAACCAGGATCGCACTGCTGATAGAATTCCTCAACATCTGCAAAACAAAGAAACGCAACGACACGATAAAACGTCACCGACCCGTGAATCTCGAAGAAACCCAGAAAGCCAAAACCACCAGACCGACACTAACGCGAAATCGCAAGACGATATACACACACAAGCCAACAAGCAATCAAACGAGAGAGAGAGAGAGAGAGAAGGGGAGACCAGTGGTGAGAGCCTTGATCATGCCAGCTCGACGGCCCTTGAAATCCCTAAACACCTCCTCCACAGTCCGAGGGTTGTACTGCCCTCCCCCATCCATCTCTCTCCACTCCGCCCGCGCAACAACCTCTCTCTCTCTCTCTCTCTCTCTCTCTCTCTCTCTCTCCTCAAAGAAGCGCGAACCGGGGGGGAAGCTTTTCTCTCTCGGAGAAGGCCGCCGCGGCGACGGCGAGCGGGGGGTAGATTCGGAATCTCAGAGCCCGAATTCGCTCGTCGAGGGGCGGGGACGGGCGGCGCGGCGGCGGCGGAGCGGGGGAGGATCGGCATTTCTCGGCGGCGGCGGCGGCGGCGGCGGCGGCGGACGGAACGGAGGAATTTCGCGCAGAGAGAGAGGGAGAGATTGGGGAAATGTGCGTTTTGAAGAGGAGGGAAGGAAGGGAGGGACCTGAGATTTTCTCTCTCTATCTCTCTCTATTTTGCTTGACCTGGCGGATTAGAATCGGTTGTCAAAGTTCGAGGTATGTTTCGAAACCGATTATTAAAAAAAAAGAATATATATATTATTATTAATTAACTTTTATTGCGAAAATTCCTTTTTCATTTTTGTTGCGTAATTATGAAGACAAAATTATTTTCTTTACGAGACGGGGATCAGGGATTTTTGGGTTACGCTGGTGCTTTCCGTATGACGTGGCGGTCGGGGTGGCTGACCTGGCGGGTGGACTTTTGGGGTTTGATTTTTTTTTTTTCTGTTCTCTTTGAAGCGAGATGAGATGAATCTGGGCCGAAAAGATTAAATAAATTCAAGATCGGAATCAAACGGGCGCGGAGGATGAATAGTTTTCAAAATTTCCCTTTTTTTCTACATTAATTTTATTTCTATTGATTTCAAGGGACATCAAACATGCGCAACCAATGGTGCTAGTAAATTATAATTTTGACGATTCTTAGGTATTTGATGGCATATATTACTTAAATGATCAATTTGATATTTTATACTTTGAATAGTACGCAAGAGTCTTGCATCCCAGGAGAGAGCCCGTGTTGGTGGTTTAAAAACTCCTGAGTGGGTTACACATGAATGCGGCTCGACTCATGTGGAATGAATTGAGTGATTACATATGATATGAGAGCAAAACGCCTTCTTCAGTAAGATGTGTGACTCCCAGATAAATTAGGTTCGTGTTCAATCCCATAAGCTAGTGGTGGGGGAGGCCACATCAGGGTGAATCTTAACAAATATAGGTTACGATAATGTCTCTTCATGTTTGTTCATTATCATTGCAATTGTCTGGCCAATTCCATGTTCATATGAGATGATGACACTGCAAAATCTCACACATTTGAACAGTGGATTTCAGGTAACTTTAAGTTTGATCTCTCACGGTGAAATGGCAAGTTCAAAAATCTCTTTCATTTTCAGTCCATCCCCAAACGAAACCAAACCCAAGGTTACACAGTTGCCCAGCTTACCTAATCACAAGAGTGCTGCTATTAACTCGTCAATTTTTGGATAATTGATATGTATTTTCTCATTCTGTGAAGTATGGGCGGGGCCGCCAGACCTCGTCCAATCATCCTAGAAGTTGGATAGTCCTATTATAATTTTTTGAAATTTGAATAAAGTTTTGAAATTTTTTTGAAAATTAAAAGAAGTAGCTCTTAGTCTCTCTTTCTTTGAGTTAAAAAAAAAAAAAAAAGCGCCCTTTAAAAGGAAAATAACACAAATAATTTATGAATTTTGATATTATTTATAACGTGATCCCTGAATTTTAATTTATTCAATGTGATATATGAAATTTAACTCAATGTGTAATGTCGTTTCTGAACTAAGTCCGCGAATTTTTTAGGCATATACAATTTAGTACATAAATTTTATAAAAATATTCAATGTTGTTCTTAAACTTGAATTAATTGAATGATAATATTAAATATTTCACGTTAAATAAATTACAAATTCATAAACTACATTACACATTGGTTCAAAGTTTAAAAATTATATGTGTTGTTATTCCTAAAAGAAATGGGACATTTCCGATGGACCTTAGAGGATTTGTTTTGCAACTAACCCTCCTTTTTGATTTCTAAAAGTATCATATCATAGCAATGTGCACTTTGTTTACGGGAACAAATTTAGAATATAAATCCGTTTAATAACGCAATTTCATTTTTTTTTATATCTACAACAAATTTTTATTCAAAAAATAAATTTGGAACATAAATCAGAATTAAAAATCTTTTATTATCTATTTCTAAAATAAAAATGAAAAATGAAACTCATCTCATTGCTCGCCATCGCTACTAGTCAACCATCACCTATTTAGGAGAGAGAAATTTTGTATCATTATTAAATTAATTATATTTTGATAACAAAAATTTTGTATTGTTATCAAACATATAATATTGTTTAGAAACTCGTCCGGGAAATAAAAATAGAACAATCAATTTTTGATTAAAAATTAATTTTTTAAATAGAATGGCTATCATTCACGCATTAACCTTTTCCAATTTTTTTTTTTATTTTTAATCAAACCTAGTCCCAAACTTGTGTCCTCACTTTTTATCGTTTTCCAAACTCATCATAATTCCATTATTGGTTTCTGATATAAGAACCCAAACCCCTCTCGTCAAAGTTGTGGGGCTCCTTTCGTGATAAATCACTTTGGAATTGCAAACGCAACCATTACTCCAAAAAACTCGTGCATTCTAAATCTCCACTTAGAGAACAATATACATGACTTGAAAAAAAAAAAGAAGATAAATGACGAAATTGAAAAATCCTAAAAGAGAAATTAGGCTAAGCAACAGTGATCATCATCAAAACTGTTAAATTATAATGGATTTATTTAGGGCTGATAAAGTTATAGATAACTTTTAAGTATTTTAATTGAGTAAGAGTAGATTGGTGAATGATTCATGGAGCTTACGTTTTAATTTATCTGTCAAGAAAGTCTAAAAGTCGATTCAAACTTTGGTAGAATTGGAATAGTCATGTACATTTGCTATGTAGCCAACCTAAAGATTTGCTGACTCCAAAAAAAAAAAAAATTAAGATGATAAGGAAATAAAGTAATTAAAACATATCGGGATATTGAATTTCCTACTTATAAAATTCCAAATCCATCTCAAACCTTATAAAGATTTTGACAATTAATCTCAAACTCGTCTCATTGCTTGAAATTCGGATCACGTTTATGTCCCGTTTCCGATTATACCCACCCCATTTCCATCCCTAAATTTAGTGTGACATAAAAATGCTAGAAAATTGTTACGACTAACTTATAGATTTAAGATAGACCGAGCAAATCCTTAAAAGGCTCAAGAAAAAAGAAATAGATGAGAGATTCACTCCGAGGTGAGAGATCCCGTAATATCACTTCCCATATTTCCTCTCATTCGGAAAGAAAAGTTTGGTGAAAATCGATGGATCTATCAATAGTAAAGGTAGATATCACATTAATATCCTGAAGCTGATTATCGTCGGATAGAGACTAAATTAATTATCTACACTTAAAACAGAATAGGGTAGGTGCAAACCCACTCTCGAGCCTATTAAACGGCTAGTCACATTCTACCATAGTCGATAGGCTTGAGCGAAGGCCAGGAAATTCACATAATTCAAGACCTCAATTTCAAAAGAGTCGTCTAGTCAAACAAAAGTTGAATTGATTGATTGAGAGAGGGAGAGAGAGGGAGATGCATTATCCTTCTATCGCCATCATCCTATTTTTTTCCCCTTTCCCTCGTTTCCTGGGCGGGTGGGGAAAGTGAAATTTTACGAATTTTGTATGATGGGGGTAAATTTTACGAATCTTTTCTTTATTTATTTGGGAAAAAGTTACCAAAAATCTCCAATTTTATCTCGAGTGACAAATTTACCCCAAACTTTGTTTTGTGACGTGGAAAATCCCAAAGTTTCTTAATCGTGATACATTTACCCCAAACTTTTATTTGTGACACAAAAACCCCGAACTTTCATTTGTGTTACACATTTACCCTAAATCATGGAACATTTTGGTCTTTTTACTTTTAAAAACTTTTTTCTTTTTTTTTTTCTTTTTCTTCTTCTTCTTCTTTCTTCACTCCGCCAGCTCCGCCATGGCCGACGGAGGGAAGCCTCGCCGGCGTCGGGCGGCCCTTGCCGGAGTTGGGCGAGGGCACCTCTCGCAGGCCCTCGCTCGATGCAGGTGAGGGCGGCCCTCGTCGGCGTCGGACGAGGGCCTCCCTCGCTAGATCCGGTGAGGGCACCCCTCGCCAGGCCCTCGCCGGCGTCGGGCACCCCTCGCCGGCGTCGGGCGAGGGAGGCCGAGGGCCCTCGCCGACGCCGGCGAGGGCGGCCCTAGCGCCCTCGCCCAACGCCGGCTTCCCTTTGCCGACTCCGCCATGGCCGGCGGAGGGAAGAGAGAAGAAGAAAAAAATAAAAAAATAAAAAATAATAAAAAATAAAGAATAAGACGAAAATACCCTTAATGGGGTAAATGTGTCACAGTTTGCAAAGTTCGGGATTTTTCACGTCACAAAATAAAGTTTGAGGTAAATCTATCACTCGAGGTAAAGTTGGGGTTTTTGATGGCTTTTTCCCTATTTATTTCCTCAGCAACAAATTCACCCCTTGCAAAAAAAATATTACAAATTTACTTCTAATTACCAATATAAAAATTGCCCCACTCGTAAGTCGTAACAAATAATGTGCTGTCAATTTTCTTCGTAATCGTCGTCTCTAGCCCCCACTAGATTCCCATCAACAACAAGAAATGGACCCACAGCCGCATATCAACAATATTTTATCATTCATCGAGTGGAAAAAAAGAACAAAAATTTCATTTTCTACAATGGGAAGAGAAAAAAGACAAAACCTACGAAAATACAAGGACCTCAAACTGACATGCCCGACTCCATCAACCCCTCCGGGAATTCTCCGGCGCGCTCTCCGGCGGCGGCGGCAGCTGCAACCGAGGCTGCAGCGACAGCGGGTGCGCCGGCGAGCGGCAGAGCGGGCAGTCGGAGTGAGAATACAGCCACATATCTATACACGACACGTGATACGAATGCTTGCACTGTGGCAATTGCCTCACTTCTTCGCCCTCCTCGAAAGCCGACAAGCAGACCGCGCACTCGTACTCGCTCCCTGGTCCTTGACCTCCCGCCGCGTCCTTCTTGTACTTGAAGCTCGATAGGAGGTTCCGGTGAGGGTTCTCAAAGCTCCGGCTTGCTGCCATGACCTCGACGAGCCGCTCGCCTCTCCGACCGGACCGGTACCGGCTAGTGCACCACCTGATGATGATGAGGTTGTACAGGGCCAACACGATGGCAGCCGTCCCCACCACGACTAGGCCATAGTAGAGCATCGGCAAGTTGGACTTTGAAGGGGGGGAGGCGGCGGCGGCGGCAGCGGTGTGTAGGGAGGCTGGGCATCTCGCATGGTGGTCGGGGTTAGGAAGGGATTTCGGATATGACGATGATGTCTGAGGAGCTTATAAGAGTGCAAAAGCGGGTGTGGACTAAATTATATTTTTGCTTATCGTGTAGCTGATGTGGTGTTATTATATACGATTATTATGAATTTTGGTAGTTTATCAGAAAGCCGTGGTGGTTATGGAATCGTAGATTTCATGGGCTAAACGAGCTAAGGACAAATAAAGGTACAATCGCCAGACGGTGATAAACAATGCTATGCGTGACTTTGAGAATTATTGACTCTCTCTCTCTCTCTCTCTCTCTCCCTCCCCCTCTCTCTCTCACATAATACAATTTTTTTTTGTCATTTGATGGGACTTTTGCATAAAATCCAATCAAGCAAGTGATCTGGCAGCTCACCCATATCGATACTATCGTGGACAGCAAGTTGCGGATAAATGTCATTACATGAGGACAATCTTGTTTTCAAATCACAATATTATAATTAGCAAAACCAGAATCTTCTTCTTATACCATCTGCATATGCTGTAAAGAAATTGAAATTTACCTTAAGGGGACGGTTAAAGATGGCTTCGAGAAGCATACTTCAGTATCGGGTACGTGTTGCCTCAACATGAGTTTTTTACTCAAGGGTTAAGATAATCAAATTTAAACATATGTGTTGATTCTTATATAACCCATAATTATCTAGGAAAAAATGATTAGCTTGATTTATCATACCAATAAGGCGAAAGAGACCATACTAGATATCTTGTAATTGTGAATAACCGGAGTTGAAACAACAATTTATTGCACTTAAAGAACACTAAGCTGGCACACAAAAATTGATTGGGGAGGTTTAGAATTGAATAATTAGTCGATCATTGGAAATTTTTCCAAGCTTAAACATTAGTCCTGTACAATTGTTTTCTTGTCCTTTTGCAACAGCTCGCACACATGCTCGAATTCGAGCTTATCTCGTCAAAGCACAAAGGCGAACGTTGGCTATTGCCACGTAGGTTAATTAGGTATACCTTAATGA
This sequence comes from Eucalyptus tenuipes, assembly GCA_014182365.1. NCBI lineage: Eukaryota > Viridiplantae > Streptophyta > Magnoliopsida > Myrtales > Myrtaceae > Eucalyptus > Eucalyptus tenuipes. The sequence continues at coordinate 35,090,813 of CM024539.1, read as the reverse complement.
TGGGTCAATTGTATTAAGCACAACATGAGAGATTTCAAATCGTGAGAGGCCGTAAGCTAATCGAGTAAGTCGCAAAACTCTAATCTGGACGGCGGGTTGCCCTAATTATCTTATATGCGACGTAAACTTAGGATGGTGACGTCATTGAATTTTTATGCATGCAACTGCAAGAGAGGACAAGTGTGCTGTGTTATGATTTTATGAGTTGACGTTAACGCAACGTCGCTACTAGGGACGTGCTTGTCAACGTATTAATCACCCATCGAATAGAATATGAGCAGAGATGAGGTAGTAATTGGTCAAGATTTATACAATGCAGAAAATAGGTTGACCGTATTTGATGAGGAGAGAGAGAGAGAGAGAGAGAGAGAGAGAGAGAGAGGGTCTCCGAAAAGCGGGGCCGAAAATTCGATCCAAGGCCACTCGAGGGCACTGTTGTAGTTCTTGTTGACAACCCAACCGGGGCAACCGTTGCATGTTATGTAAATAAAAGTAGGTCAAGATAAGCATAGTTGATAGTTGAAAGAAAAATAAACTTGATAAGTAACTTATATAAGAATCGGTAACCTGAAATAAATGGGTAATGTAATAAGAAAAAAGTTGATAAGTGTCTTAAATGAAGGTTCGTTTTTTCTATTAAAAAAAGTTGGTAGATTTAAGGCATTTCTCATAAAAGCAATAAAAGTTTGTAATCGATAAGAAAGAATTGGAAAATTAAAAGGAAAGATTTATAAATGTTGGGAAGTAATTCAAATGATAATTGATGCTGCTGTTACTAGTGCAATGTTTTAAAAGCCGTGCCAAATGCCATACAGGTGAGGTGAACTGTATGCAGTTTGACTAGGATTATGAGGTGGCCTGAAAAATAATTGACGATAATGTATAGTGTATGCTTGACAATTCTTCACCTAAAGTTGAGTTGGTACGGTCCCGTCCAATTATTTTCGAGGTCATGGGGTTGATTCTCACCATGTGCTAATTAGGACCTTCCCTTGAGAAAGATAAAATTAATTGTTTAGCATTTATGGAGGAAAAGCCCCTCCTAGTTTTGATGATAAAATGAATGAATGAATGAATAGTGTCCGAGAGTTTAGAGATTTGAACCATGCCCTCTACAACACAACTTTGTTGTTACGAAGTTCAATAATTATTCAAAATGGACCAGTATGACCCGGTTCAAACCGAAGTGATTTGACCGGCAAAGCTAGTTTTGACCAGTTTGGTCCTTTTTTGACCGGCTTTGACCATCCATGGTATAAAGGTGTGAATCGGACTATCGCCTAGCTGGTACTTGGTTGAACCGATTGGTCTGCTTCGATTTTTTAAAATATTAACTATATGGTAATCTAATGAGAGATAAATTGGCCAGTCAAGCTAATTTAAGTCGGTAATCTCTAAAACAAGTTAGTAAATATAAATAGTCGCTAATTGAGACAAAAAAATTGATAATGCTAAAAATTTGTAAGCTAGTAAAATTAGCCATTTGCAAACCATAAAAATAGTAAATAATTTTATAATGTTCGGTAACTTACAAACAAGTTGCCTAAAAAACCGGCCATAGTGGTGAATTTTGAGCACAATCCATTAATAAATCAACGAACATATTACCCCATATGAGTAATTGTAATTATCATCGAATTTATGAGAAGAAAATTTATTTCGAAATAAGACTTTGAAATGGATTGCCATTCATTGGAATCGAATTCTCATTTTCTGGGATAGATTTTGACCTCTTGATAGGGTTATCAAGGACATGAGATTACAACAAGCAAAAACCGAATATAAAGGAATGAGATTCCCACAAACTTCGTGACATATAATTCCCTAGCTTAAGGGGATCGTCTGATTTGCAGTAATGGGGAGTAAAGAATTGAATTCCAGAGATAAAATTATCAGGGAAATGGGATTACAGGAAGCAAAAAGCAAGCGAAGCAAGTTGTGGATAAATATATGCCATTACATACGGACAATTTTATTTTCAAATAACAATATACAATAAACATATCGGGAATCTTCTTCATATACCATTTGCATATGCTATAAAAAAAATGGAACTTATCTTAATGAGACAATTAAAGACAGCTCCGAGAAGCATACTTCCGTATCGGGCATGGCGTGTGTCACCTCAATGAGAATTTTTGTCCAGACAGTAACAATAATTATTGTCCAAAGAGTATATTTGCTGATTCTTATATAACACATAATTATTGATCAACAGAATGTTAGGCTTGACATGTCACGTCAGTGGGACGGAAGAGAGATCATGCCAGCTATCTTGTAATTGCGAAAAACCGGAATTAAAAGTAATAATATACACACTTAAAATAATTTCTAACGATATGAAAATTAGTTTGCATGTTAGACCGAAGCTTATAATTCGTCGAATGTCACACTAAGCTGGCTTACAAAATTTGACCGGAGTGTTTGAAATTGAATTATTAGCGAATCATTAGAATTTTTTTTTCCTTGTCTAAACATTAGTTTTATACAATTATTTTCTTGTCATCTTGCAACAACCTGCGCATATGCTCGAATTCGAGCTTATCTGATCAAAGCACAAAGGTGAAGGCTGGCTATTGCCACGCAGGTTAACTTTTTTTTTTTTTTTCAATCTAAAGAATTATAATTATTGCTCAAAAGGATAAATTAAAAGTACATAGACTTTCACAACGAAGAAAATTGAAGCATGTTGGAGAAAACTTCCTTACTTGTTTTGATGTCGACAAAACATTTTTCAGTCAAAGTCTGAAGACCGTCAAAGTCTGAAGACTGTCAAAGTCTCGAAGATCGTCAAAGTCCGAAGATCGCTGCACCACCGGACTCAAGATGTAAAGTCTCGCCCTCATTGACGGTTCTAGACCGACGAAGAAGATTTATCCGATTCAAGTATTTCTTTAGGGATTTGATTCGAGCGGTTATAGAAGATCTCACGGCTGGAGATAGCACCTCAAAGATCGATTATTCGGTTTGATTCAAATTTGAATAAATTGGATTCGTTGATTGGCGAAGTATACTTGGAAGGTTCTACTTATGGAAACCTAGATCCTGATTGTATGGGCGAGCAGGATTGGTGGGCTATCTTCACATTCCTTAAGTAACTCGAAATCTCCCTAATTGATTATGTCCAACGAGTAGATTGGAAGAACTCCTTTGGAAGGTGCCAACGGTTATGAAGGCATGGAGGAGTATATAAGGAAGACGCTCTGGTTATTTGAGTGTGTGCGAGATAGATAAATTCCAAAGTCCGAAGCTTCTTGTTCTTTGTCAATTGTTGAGCGTAAACTTGTACTCAAAAGAGAGTTTATAATTCCGTGAAGCCTTGAGGAAGTGTAGTAGAGTCTCTACACCGTGGAATCAAGGAAGTGATACCGTAACGACTCTTTTGATTCATAGTGGAATCCAGCCGGTGGGCTGTCAGTGCAGGAGAGTGGACGTAGGCTTGGATTAAGCCGAACCATTATAAACCTTGTGTTCTTATTCTCTTCCTTGAACCCTTTTACCTTGATCGTAACTCTATTTAATTGTTCGAGTCTAATTTCCATTTTAAAGTCTAATGCTAAACAGATTTGAAATTGTAATTTCTGGTTTTCGCATCTATTCACCCCCTCTAGGTGCTCGTACTAGCGTTTACAATTGGTATCGAGCCCGTGTACTCATTTAAATTGAAGTGTTTTTACTTGAGTTAACGATTCATGGCTAGTATGTTAGCTCCGTGTCCTGGTTGAAGGGCAAAGCAATACAAGACCACCTTATTTTGATGGAAAGGATTACGGCATATGGAAAAACAAGATGAAGGCATTCCTAAGATCTAAAGATCCTATGGAATGGGATGTGGTAGACAAAGGAATCACTCCTAAAGCTACAACAAAGTCTCGAAAGGGAAAGGAAGCTATTGAGTCCGGCGGGATGACTCAAGAAGAGATAACCAAGAGACAAGCTCGATGCAAAAGCAATTTATTCCTTATATTGTGCATTATCTCCCACCGAATATAACAGAATATCTTCTTGTGAAACAGTTAAAGAAGTCGGGATAGGTTGAACATCACCTATGAAGGAACCGATCGAGTGAAAGAAACCAATCAATATTCTCGCTCGGTCAATACGAAGCCTTCAAGATGAAACCAGAGAATCTATCACCGACATGTTTAGTCGTTTTACGAAATCGTGAATGGTCTTGAGTATCAAGGTCAACCAATCTCGGACCTATGAAGTTCAACAAACCGCTGCGTGGACTTTCCAAAGATTGGAATCACGTAAAGACCTCAATAAGGGAGACACAAATAATCATGCCACTTTACGTTGACGAATTGGTTGGCACTCTTCAGTCTTATGAAGTGGAGCAAAACAATGAAGATGAAGATCCCAAAGGTAAAAAATCTATTGCTTTAAAATCTAACGATGACTCGATGTTACGCATTCTCGAAGATGATATGAACGATGAAGAGCTTGCTCTCATGATAAGAAAGTTCGAAAACGAACAAAAAGGGAAGAAGATTCAATTGGAAGAAACAAAGCTCTCAAAAGTTTCAAAACAAATCAGCAGAAGATGATGAATCCAATAAAGATGTGATTTGTTTTGAATGCAAGAAAAAGGGGCACATCGACCCAACCGTCCCTTACTAAAGAAAAAGAAAGGAAAAGCCGAGAAATACGAAAGGCTCTCAAAGCGAAACTTGGAGTGATACCGAATGCGAAGAGAGTGATGATGACTATGCCAATATTTGTCTAATGGCACAATCGACTCAGACTGGCAGGACTCGCACTCGGACTCGGACTCGAGAAGTGAAATCAAGGTAAGTAATTTTAAGATTCCTACTAAAGTTTCTAAATATATTGATGAACTGTGTCTTAGTCTCAAAATCTCTCTTGAGAGGATTTCCGAACTGAAAAAGGAAAATTCTGCATTGAAGCAACAGGAGACTGTTTGGAAAGAAAAGGTCGAAAATTTAGATAAAAGTGTCATTACCTTGAAAGAAAATGCAGACTCTCTTTCTAAAGAAAATGAAGTTTTGAAAAATGATATTTCAAGCATCTCAAAAGGTTTTCTCGTAGGATCGAGAAATTGGAAAAGATTCTTTTAGCACAAAGACCTTACTTTAACAAATCAGGCTTAGGAATGACTACTAAACCATTCCTCTAATTGATTTTCCAAAAGTGAAGGAAAGAATCAAACAAAGACATACAAAAGACTTTTATAAAACTCACTTTCAAAAAGCCTTTGTAAAATCTGTAGGCCGCAATGCTCTTAAATGTTCTAAGTGTAATAGTTCAGAACATTTTGAGAAAGAATGTCCTATGGTTTGGAAACCTGTTAAGAAGGTTTGGGCAAAGACCGTATATTGTACTAACACCATTGGACCCAAGAAAATATGGGTACCAAAAAAGGCTTGAGTTTTCCTTTTAAATGCAGGTCACTATCAAGAAAAAGGTCAAATGGTACTTGGATAGTTGATGCTCAAGACATATGACAGGAGACTCAAGTTGTTTCATAAAGCTTATGCAAGTTAATGGTGGAAAAGTTTCATTTGGAAGAAATAGTAAAGGCAGAATTGTCGGACGCGGAACAAGAAAGATTGGAAGTCTCACAATCAGCAACGTTTCTTTAGTAGAAGGACTTAACTACAACTTGTTAAGTATCGGCCAACCGTGCGATACGGGTTTCAAAATTAACTTTCAAGAAGGAATATGTTCGGGAACCAGCAGAGATTCCTCTCGGACTTTCACAGACGAAGACATGGGAATATCTATCTTCCGGACATCAAACCAGAAAAATCCCAATGTCTAATCTCAATACAAGAGGAAGCTAATCTATGGCATAGGAAACTTGGCCACATCAACATGAGGCAAATAGCCAAGATCTCTCGCAAAGAAGATTGTTCGTGGACTACCAAATCGACATATGAAAGATCCGATCTATGCACCCCATGCGTCTTTGGGAAAATAGGTCGAAGTTCTTTCAAACCAATAAATCAAGTTTCCACTAATCGTGTGCTGCAACTCTTGCATATGGATCTCTTTGGACCAACCGTAACCCAGTATTGGTGGTAAGAAATATTGCCTAGTAATAGTAGATGATTACTCACGATTTACTTGGGTATATTTCTTGGCAAGTAAGTCTGAAACTTTTTCTTATTTTATAAAATTTGCAAAGAAAGTACATAATGAGAAGAGGTATGTTATTTCTTGTATACGAACAGATCATGGAGGTGAGTTTGAAAATCAAGATTTTGCTAAATTCCGTGATGAATCTGGTTTTCAGCATGTGTTCTCCTCTCCGTACACCTGCGGAACGTAATGGAGTTGTAGAAAGGAAGAATAGATCACTGCAAGAAATGGCTAGAACTCTTTTAATTGAAAGCAACATTTCTTCTCGCTTTTGGGTCAAGCAGTTTCTACAGCTTGTTATATTATTAATAGAGTTTTCTTAAGACCTATTTTGGAGAAAACTCCCTATGAATTGTTCAAAGGTAAGAAACCAATTGTTTCCTATTTTCATGTGTTTGGTTGCAAATGTTTTATATTGAAAAATGCAAATGATCGAATTGGTAAGTTTGAAGAAAAATCGATGAAGGTATTTTCCTTGGATATTCAACCACCAGCAAAACTTACGAGTTTACAACAAAAAGACTCAAACAGTGGAGGAATCAATGAATGTTAAATTTCAAGACTTCACACAAATTCAATCGATGCAGACTCAACCCGAAGAATCGAACCCGCTCCGACTCTACAAAGTCTAAACCCCGAAGCGGCTCGGACTTCGAAGATCAACAAAGAACAAACATTGAAGAACCGATGAAGAGAAAGATCGTCTGTCAAACCAACCAAAGAATCGGAAGCACAAGTCTAGTCATCCCAAAGAACTCATAATTGGCAACATTGATGAAGGAATCCGTACGAGATCCAAAAGGCATGAAGAGTCTAGTGCTTTGTGGCACTTATTTCGAAATAGAACCCAAGAGCATAGAAGAAGCCTTAACTGATGAAAGTTGGATTGAAGCTATGCAAGAGGAACTCAGGCAATTCAGCATTAACGATGTCTGGGAATTGACTCCTAAACCAAAAGGTAAATCTGTTGTTGGAGCTAAATGGGTTTTTAGAAACAAAATGGATGAAAAAGGAAAAGTTATAAGGAACAAAGCAAGACTTGTGGTCAAAGGATATACGCAAGAAGAAGGGATAGACTATGATGAGACTTACGCACCGAGTAGCAAGGTTAGAGGCAATTAGATTATTACTTGCCTTTGCTTGTTATAAGAATTTCAGGTTATTCCAAATGGACGTCAAAAGCGCATTCTTAAATGGATTTATCCAAGAGGAAGTCTATGTGGAACAACCTCCCCATTTGAAGACCCAAGGAAGCCGACTACGTATTCGACCGAAAAAGGCGCTATATGGATTAAAGCAAGCACCTCGAGCTTGGTACGACGATTAAGTAAGTTTTTAATCCAAAATGGTTTTGTTAAAGGTAAGGTAGACACCACCTTGTTTATTAAAAGAGAAAATAAAAACTTTTTACTTGTACAAATCTATGTTGATGATATTATCTTTGGATCACCTAACGAAAATCAGTGCAAGAAATTTTCTAAGTTTATGCGGGAAGAATTTGAGATGAGCATGATGGGTGAACTTTCTTTCTTCCTTGGACTACAAGTAAAACAATTGAAGGAAGGGACTTTCATTCACCAAGAAAAATATGCTAAAGATTTTGTTAAAAAGTTCGGTTTGGAGAATTGTAAAAAGACTGATATACTAATGTCTAGTTCTTCGAAACTGGACAAAGATGAAGGAGGAAAGAAGATTGACCAGAAGCTATACAGAGTATCATTGGTTCACTTCTTTATCTTACGCATCTAGACGACATTTTGTTTAGTGTATATATTTGTGCCAGATTCCAATCGATCCAAAAGAATCTCATCTAAGTGCTGCAAAACGCATCATCAAATACGTTGCAACAACCTCAAAGTTTGGTCTCGGTATCCTAAAGAAGGAGATCTTACTCTCCTTGGTTACTCGACGCAGACCTAGCGGGATGCGAGTTGATAGGAAGAGCACTTCGTGCACCCGTCAATTGCTTGGGAACGAACGCATATCTTGGTTTTCTAGGAAACAAAGTACTATAGCTCTTTCAACGAAGCAGAATACGTAGCTCTTGGAAGTTGTTGTTCTCAAATCTTATGGATAAAACAAAGCTAAGAGACTTTGGAATCGAAGACTCATGCACCGAGATCAAATGTGACAATACCAATAAGAATTAATCTCACCAAGAATCCAATTCTTCATTCAAGAGCAAAGCATATAGAGATTCGACATCATTTTATTAGAGACCATGTTCAAAACGGAGAAGTATTGATTCATTTCATCGACTCAAAGAATCGTGGCGGACATCTTTACTAAGCCACCGGAGAAAAACCAATTTGAGTCTATTCGCTCCAGACTTAATATCTTAAAGTCTGAAGAAGTTCAGACTTAGGGACTAAAGTCTAAGAAGGCTCAGACTCAAGAGATCAAGATTTACTACTGTAAGTTATTTCTACTTTGGAAATTTATCTTTTGGGCAAAATCTCGAAAAGGTACGTTCATCTATTAATCTGTAATTGATTGATGTTATCTTTCTAAATTTTCGGAATTATAGCAATCATTCCTTTTCGAAAAAGAAGTTATCTTTTTGACAGTTATACATTTTTCAAAAAGGCAGTTATTTTTGAAAAGGTATTTCCTAATTTCCTTTTTGCGACGATTCGTATAACCTGTTTTGTTTGCTATATATACCGATCGTCTTCTTCACAAACCCTAGAAGCACTGAGTAACTTCACTTTTTCACCTTTTCTCTCTAGTTAAATCTTAAAGTCTTCACCTTTCTCGCGAATCGAGTTTGAAATCTCCTAAAGACGTGATAATGGCCTCTCAAAGAAAATCCTCAAGAATCGCAAGCAGGGGACCACCGCCTTGCGTGAGGGTCCTACGCATTTTAACCTCACCGAGGAAGAAGATTCTCCGAGACAACAGCAGAGCCCACAACATTCTCAACCGCGCCGCTCTTCTCGGGCTAGATCACAACAGCAAGCGCAGAAGAAACCGTCCAGGATGCCGCACTGTAAGGTCTCAAAAGCCCGCTTTTACCTACAAACCGTACACTTGCTTTAAAAGAAGGAGGCTCCGCTTTGAGTTTCATTGACGAGTTTTTGGTAGAAAAGGGGTATAGGAATGAAACCCATTTTTTGCGCACAATGGAACGCTTGGGTATTGCTCTGCGGCTCAAGCAGAGATAAAGCTTTTGCGAATATTCCAAGTGATCCACGTGTAAGTGGACATAATCAACCCGAAGGAAATGATGATGAGAAAATATTCACAAATTTTAAGTCTATAATGGGTATTGTGCGAATGTTAGAAGCAAATGAACAGATTTGTTTCGTTCGAGGAACACAAACGACATTATACTAAGTTGTCAAGAGAGGGGTGATGAACCCAAGGAGTGTAGACTTTGATTTTCTAGACTCTCGAAGGTGAACTTGCGGGAGAAATTCGCCTTACTTCAACTTGATAAATTCTGCTCCGAGACAACACGGTAGCACATCCGTAACTTACCGCTTACTTCTATTCAAATCTAAGTTTTTGGATGCGAATAGATTTTCATTCAGCGTTAGAGATCGGGATTATGTGGTTGACATGGACACACTGGCCGATGTGATTGGGGTTGAAAGAGGGGAATTTCAATCGATCGGCGTGTCTATTGGCGGGCAACAAGTGGAACTTGTTCGAGATGGGATGGCCGAAGGACGAATCTCGTACGTGAGGTTGAATGCCTCAAATATTCTTCTTCACAAGATAGTGATCAACTGTCCGAGACCAAAATCGACTTCAAAGATCGATGTTTCAAATTCGAAGCAATACTGATGTATGCCATCAATGCTGGAAAGAAGTTCTCCCTACCACACACTATAATGTTTCACATGTACAGATCGGTGGTGAAGGACAAAGGCCAACTTCCGTACTCAGCACTTGTTTCCAAGCTATTCAGACACCTTCACATTCAGCCTCCCAATACTCTTTGTGTTCGATCGTGTGATCAGATGGTGGTGGGAGGCGAAGATGGTCTCCAAGATGCATCCGAAAGAGCTAAACAAAGCTTTGGAGCAATTCAAGGAGAAGACTCCTACCAAGGCTCATCAAGTCTCTTCTGCTGCAAAAAGAAAGGGAAAGGAGCCCATGACAGCTCCATCCAAGAAAAGAAGAGTACTCATCTTGGAGGATGAAGAGGATGAGGAAGATGTAACCTTATCGCTCTTGCTTTAAGCAATCTTCAGCATTCTCTTCCGCGACGAGAGGAGAAAGAGGATCAAGACAGAGAAGAGGAAGAACAGAGGGAAGAAGAGAGGGGATTGATAAGGAAAGAGGCAGAGGAAGAAAGAACTTCGAAGACGAGGAGCAACAAGAACCGCAAAGCATCATGACACCGACGAGGAGACAGAGCATGAAGAGTACTTCTCTCCACCCGAAGGCACCGAAACATGGGGAGTTGCCGACAAAAGAGGTACTTCTTCAATTGCTTTTGCTAGTGAAGATGTGAGCCGCTCACCCGCAGATCCGTAAGATGTCTATGCCTCTCAATTTCCGAGAGGAAGGTCATGAGGCTTCTTCTCCAAATCTAGATACTCATGCTCGATGCCATCTTTTGCAAATACTCCTCAATCTGACCATGCTGAGGTAAGCACTCAGACTGATAACTCAGCAGACCTTCAACAAGTGCTTGATATTCTTATGGAGATGCGAGGTCAGATCTACGCTCTGGGATATGAAGTTCAGAATCTGCGGAATGCCAGTCAAGCCTCTTCAGTTTCGTTGAATGATCAAATCCAGACTCTTACTCTTCAAATTCAAGCCAATGCCAAGAGTCATGAAATAGAAAAGCTGAAGGACGATTTGAAAAAGTTGGAATACACTGTTCGAGTCGATTGGAGATTTCCAACTTGTTCGCATTCCAAGACAATCCTAATTTCATTCTCTTTTCATCTCTTCCTTTTTAATGATGACAAAAAGGGGGAGAAGCTGAGTGCAGCAGATTTGTTTTAAACTTTACTTTTGTCTGGTTGTGACTGATTTGAATTTAGATTAATGTTTGGATTTGGATTGATTGTTTAAAATTGTTTAATGCTTGCTAGCAGTACTTTAAGTGTTGGCAAAGATGGTTGTTTATGCTGGACTAACACATTTTCTGTGGATGCAGATTCAATACTATCTTTATTTATTTATGAGATATCCATGTTTGCTTAAGTATTGTTTTGCGGAGTTAAAAATATCCAAATCTGCAGAAAAGTTTTGTCACCATCAAAAAGGGGAGATTGTTGGAGAAAACTTCCTTACTTGTTTTGATGTCGACAAAACATTTTTCAGTCAAAGTCTGAAGACCGTCAAAGTCCGAAGACCGTCAAAGTCCGAAGATCGTCAAAGTCCGAAGATCGCTGGACCACCGACTCAAGATGTAAAGTCTGCCCTCATTGACGGTTTCTAGACCGACGAAGAAGATTTATCCGATTCAAGTATTTCTTTAGGGATTTGATTCGAGCGGTTATAGAAGATCTCACGGCTGGAGATAGCACCTCAAAGATCGATTATTCGGTTTGATTCAAATTTGAATAAATTGGATTCGTTGATTGGCGAAGTATACTTGGAAGGTTCTACTTATGGAAACCTAGATCCTGATTGTATGGGCGAGCAGGATTGGTGGGCTATCTTCACATTCCTTAAGTAACTCGAAATCTCCCTAATTGATTATGTCCAACGAGTAGATTGGAAGAACTCCTTTGGAAGGTGCCAACGGTTATGAAGGCATGGAGGAGTATATAAGGAAGACGCTCGGTTATTTGAGTGTGTGCGAGATAGATAAATTCCAAAGTCCGAAGCTTCTTGTTCTTTGTCAATTATTGAGCGTAAACTTGTACTCAAAAGAGAGTTTATAATTCTCGTGAAGCCTTGAGGAAGTGTAGTAGAGTCTCTACACTGTGGAATCAAGGAAGTGATACCGTAACGACTCTTTTGATTCATAGTGGAATCCAGCCGGTGGGCTGTCGGTGCGGGAGAGAGTGGACGTAGGCTTGGATTTAGCCGAACCACTATAAACCTTGTGTTCTTATTCTCTTCCTTGAACCCTTTTACCTTGATCGTAACTCTATTTAATTGTTCGAGTCTAATTTCCATTTTAAAGTCTATTGCTAAACAGATTTGAAATTGTAATTTCTGGTTTTCGCACCTATTCACCCCCTCTAGGTGCTCGTACTAGCGTTTACAAAGCAGAGCAAAACTCAGAGTACTACAAAATAAGGCCAAATTCAGAAAACAATGAGGGTTAATAGAGCACCTACAAGGTTAATCATAAACTTGTTTTATGAGAATGGATCTGTCCAGTAGAATAATTAGTGGCCAATCTCTAGATCTTATATCATCTTCAATGATGAGTACACGCTACAATTTCTTTTTCTAGTAACTAAGACGTTGCAAGTTGGCAATATGCATTAATGTTCGGCTTTATCTACAATGTTGTCGTATGGAGACAACCAAAATAGGTTGAACAAACATGGCTATAGCATTTGGCAGTAAATTTTCATAGTTTAGCAAGACGTCATAATTTCTACGATCACCATTGAAACTAGCGATAAAGAACCTCTACACAAATTTGGACGGGAGAGATTTTAAATCTTGAGAGCCGTGAGCTAATCAAGTACACTAGGGTACCCTAATATCGACGGTGGGGGGCCATAATTATCTATATGTAACACGAAAGTGGCGTCATTAATTTGTGCATGCAACTACGAGAGAGAACAAGCATGTTATGTACAATATTACGAGTTGATGTTAACGCAACATCTGTACAAATTCAATGACATACGTTGCTCTTTGTTTCATTATTTTGAGAGACGAACGTCCTCATTAAGATATTTATCACCGACCTAGGAGAATATGTAATGGATGTGCTACTTAAGAATATTGCGGAAGAAAAAAATAGCGAATCATGTACATTTTGATGTATTCATAATGAGGATTATATCAGCCTATTTATAAGTTTTATGAATGATTAAATAAGATAACATATCTATCAAAATATGCACAATCATAGAGGATATTCACAAAACCTTGAGAGATACCGAAATCATCATTATTCTCCTAAATATCTCTAACAGCACTAATGATGGATCAAGGGATACACGATGCTGAAAATAGTTTGACCATATATGACACGGCAAAAGAGGGAGGTGAACTATCCGACGTTAGCGAGAGGCTTCTCTCCCTCAAGCATGTGAGGCAAAGAACAATAACAAGGAGCCCGGAAAGCGGGCCGAAAATTCGAACCGACGAAGCTCGAGGGCAGCGTTTTAATTCTTGTCGACTTCGAGGGCAGTTGTTACACTTGAGGTAAATAAATGTTGGTAAAGATAAGCATAATTGGTAATCAAACAAGAGTGATTAACCTAAAACAAATGGGTAATATAATCAGAGAAAAATTGGTAGGTTATATTACTATTGAGGTTGGTAATTTCTAAAATAAAAAAAAAAGTTGGCAAATTTAAGGCGTTTATAGGAAATGCAAATAAAAGTTTGTAAATGATGAGAAAGTTTGCAAATTAAAACCAAAATACCAGATAATTGTCAGGAAGTAACTAACATGAAAGTTGATAATGTAGCATGAGATGCATTTATTCTGAAAACTGTACTGGTGGTTGCACAAGTGAGGTAAACGACACGTTTTTCAATCGGAATAATCAGGTGGCGTAGTGTAGAACTTAGCAAAGGATTCGCTCGATAGAGTCGCGTCCAATTATTCTGGAGGTCATCGGGTTGAATCTGACCATAAGCTTGTTAGAACCCTTTTTGAGAAAGATAATATACTGTTTGCCATTTGGATAAGTGCACCGGAAGTCCTAAAATTTGCAAAAAATACAATCAAGTCTTAAAATTCTATCAAGTTAGTTCAATTGAGTTATTTCGTTAATTTTGTCCAATTAGCTTGGAAAATGCTCAAGTGTTTTTTTATTATTATTTTACGGCGATTGCTAGGAAGGATCAACGAGAGCAGGGATGGTCGATGGGAGTTGCCACCTGTAGGCCTCCCCCCCGCCTCCCCCAAAAAAAAAAAAAAAGATTGGGCGGGGGCTCATAGGCCCTCCCCTAAATTGAGCGAGGGTTGTCAACCCTTGCTTGTTAATTGTTATTGGCAAGGGTTGTTCGCCCTTGACTAGGGCCCAACGGCCCTCATTGGCCATCCTCCACCCTCACGGGCCTTTCTCGACGATGGTGGGGCAGCAGTGGTAAGGCTTGCAACCTATATAACTTACTTTTTTTCTCTCTCTCTCTCTATATTTTTTTTAGCTTATTTTTTAAATTTAATTTAAATAAATTTTGTATTAAAAATAAGTTTTGGCCCAATAAGATATAGTTTTAGTTTTATATTTCATGATTAGTCATGTTATTGCCATGTAGAAGAGAGCAAATATTAAAAAAGTCACGATATCATTTTTGTTAGCCAAGGTATGCGGAGTTAACGGAAGGACTCGGTTGCATTAATTTGACAATTTTTAGATTTGTTGTACTTTTTGTAAATTTTAGGGCTTAATTGTACTTTTATGATAAGTTTTAGAACTTCCGATGCACGTATCCCATTTTCCATTTCTCTAGTCAAAGCTCCTCCTAGTTTTTATGGTAACGTGAGTGAATGGTGTCTAAGAGGTTAGAGTTTCGAATTATGCCCTCTACAATACAATTTAGTTTTGAAAAAAGTTCAATAATTATTCAAAATAGACCGATTGACTTGGTTCAAATCGAAGTGGTCCCGAGGGCAAGCCCTTTTTATTGGTTCTTGACCGCCTTCGACCATCCACAGTATAAAGGTATGAACTTGACTAGTCACCTAGTCGATACCTCATTGAATTAGCCGTCTAATCTGATTTTTAAAATATGGACAAGGTAATTTATTGGGAGATAAGTTAGTGAGTCACACTAATTTAGATTAGTAATCTGTAAATAGAATTAGTAAATTGCTAACTAAGACTAGTAAAAAAGGGCAACTCGATAAAAAAAAGTCGGTAAGTTAAAAAACAATTAAAACATCAGTAAGTAACTTAAAAGATAATTAGTGCTGAAATGAGTTGATATTTTATTTTGATAAAAGTTAATAAATCTCTCTAGGTTTGATAGTAATTTTATATAAAAGTTGATAAATTCGAAGCGTCGGTAAATCATGAAAATAAAAGTTGGTTAGTTAAATGCAAAAACTACTAATTTGCAAACTATTAAAAACTTAATAGTTTCATAAAAGTTTGAGAGGTTACCAACAAATAAGCTGAAAAACCGATTGTATCTTATCAATAGAATCGGTGACTCTTGTTAATACTTACTGAAATTTGCTGACATGAGATTAAAATCCATATTGTTGGGCACGCGACAATAGAATTCTGCACCTATGCTACGTTCAAGTAGACGTACCATCCTCAACTAGTCCATTGTTTACAATTAGCTTGACCCGTTTCAATTGATATCTTATCAATAGAATCGGTGACTTATTAATACTTATTGAAATTTGCCAGACATGGGATTAAAATCTGTATTGTTGGGCGCGGGACAGTAGAATTTTGCACCTATCCTACATTCAAGTAGGCGAACCATCCTTAGCTAGTCCATTGTTTACGATTAGCCCGACCCATTTCAATTGAACCACAGCCACAAAACCCACATTCTAGCGGCCTCGCTAGCAAAACCATTGAACCAATAAAATCTCAAGAATTTAGGGTTCGTTTGTTTAAAAAAAATAATTATTTTTTAGAAATTGTTTTTTCGATTTTCTGATATTTGGATGATGGAAAATTAATCAATTTGCAAAAAACACTTTCCTTGGATTGGAAGCAAGTCTAGATCAGGAGGGGGAGGGCAAACAACTTCTCCTTCTGACATGAAGTTACTTCTCTTAAACCGCCAAACAAATGAAAATTAATTATTTTCCTTGAAAATGATCTCCATGAAAAATATTTTCTGTATTATGTAGTTTTCCAGGAAAGAAACGTACCCACAAACATTGCTCCTCACCAAGCAAAACCACCAAACAATTTTCCAGAGAATCTCAAGAATCTCACAATTTCATCTTCCTTTTCCTAAACGAACTAATGCCTGCAAATGAGACCTGCAGTCTCGAGCGCAGAGAGTGAATGAATTCCTGAAATTTCCCTTGTTTTGCAGCAACAGCTTCGCCAGAAATGCATAAAATAAGTGATTTGGCTATAGCGATGACCGTATGTTATAGAGCAACAAATACACAAACCCTAGTCATAGCGGTGAAGTTTGTGCCAAATCCATTAGAAACCCTGCTAAGAAAACCGACATGTTCTGATAAATTGACTAACCAGTATCGGAAGCACCTCACCAGGGATGCCGTATTGTAATTTTCGTCGAATTTATGCAAAGAAAAGGCGTGTGGGCTGTCACTTTCCCCCTGATGTTTGGTTCACTCTGAAATGAGAGTTCAAAATGGACTGTCATTCTTCGGAATTGAATTCCTGTTATCTGGCATAGAATTTAATCTCTGTGTAGGTTCCGACAAAACCGTATGACACAACTTGCTCGGAGTCTCATTCCTTTTTATTGGGTTTTGCTTGCTGAAATCCCATTCCTTGATAATCCTATGTGTGGAAATTCCATGTCTTCTTCCCATTCCAGTGAATCGAACAAGTCCCTCAAATCTTGCGAATGACAGGACCGGAAGGTTCGCATCAGCGAGTTCATAGAATTGCAGTTTTCATAGACAAGTGGAAGAGAGAGAGAGAGAGAGATGCCGAGTACGAGGAAGTGAGACTAAGGGTGCATTAGTAATTATTCTGTATTCGACAATAATTTTTGTTCAAGAATGATTTTTTTTTATTCTGTTCCCTAAACGAGTTTCTGAGTATTTGAAGGCGTTTGGTAATTGTTTAAAATATTTATTCTCGAGATAGAAAAATGTTTGGCATGACCCTTAAATTTTTCCCTGACTTAGAATTTTTCTTAATTTTTAAATACTTTTATTATATTTTTATCTTTCTCTCTCTCTCTCTCTCTCTCTCTCTCTCTCTCTCTCTCTCTCTCTCTCTCTCTCTTTTCCTCTTTTTCCTTCCGTCTTCATCTCTAGTTGGTCGCCAGACCTCGCCTAGCCGATCGCCGGCTATCGCCGTGGCCAGTGATCGACAATAAGGAAGAAGAAGAGAAAAAGAAACAAAAGGAAGAGAAAAGAAAAGAGGAAAAAAAGAAAATGGTTTGCCTTGATTATGAAGTTATTTTCGGGATAAAAACAACTTTTTTTCTACTTTTTGATTTTGTTTTAAATCTATTTCCAAAAACAAAAAATTTAGTAAATATATTTTTGTTCTTTTTTTTATTCTGAAAACAAAAAAAAATAGAATTAGACAATGTTTAAAGTGTTAACAAACATACCCGGTGAAGTGGAGCTTGTGCCAGAGAAAAGGAAGGTTTAGCGAGAGGGACTCCAACTTTTAGCAAGACCACAAGGTTTTTTCATTGCACAAGGCCTTTTCATTATTACAACCAGACGTTGGAATGTTGTAAAACATAAACAAAATCACATTTTAAGACTTCTCATGACATTCTTGCACTTGGTAATGACAACACACATCATAACATCCCACGGTACAACTGTTATAGATTCTCAATGCAATATTTGATAAGATTAATTCTGAAAAGTGGTTTTGAACATCCAGAGTCCTCTGATCAAAAGCTTTAATATTTAGTATAAATTATAACCTGAGCTACTTCCACTCAAGGTCGGAAGCTGCTTAGGAACGTTTTCCTGTACTGTTTTTTTTTTTTTTTTACTGAAACCTTCTTAGATGAATTTCCTTTTCACCGAAAAGTAGTTTTCTCACAGCAAATTCATGCTCCCTTCTTCAAAAGCCCTTTAAATAGAGCCTCCCGTGAAGCTATACTGAACCAACAACCCCCCGTCATTGTTAATCCACTCCCTGCATAATCCCACTCATTTTACCATGTTTTGCTATTCCCGATTCATTCTTTTGCTCGTGCTCCTTTGCCTTTCGACTTCTTTTGCTGATTTTGCGTTGAATTCATCAAAGGCATTCACTTTCTTGATAAAGTCCATCTTTTTATTTAGAGAAGCTCTTAGCTGAATAGATTTTATATTTGTGCGGCACTCATGGAGGTCGATGCAAGTTCCTTAGAGAAGAAAGAAGCAAACGGATTTGTCCTTTCATTCCAGGCGTTGAATGTCAAAGCATAGGTTCTTATCCAAAACCAAACATTGAGCCAATAGAGCCTGAAAATCCTCCATCAAGTTCAGAAATCTCCAATTTGACAAGCCCCTCTGCTCTTGAGCTCACTCAGTCAATCCCGTCTGCGAGTAAGCTTCTGAATATCCCAACCAAAAAGTCCATCTCAAGGTCTTCGTTCGCAAAGCTGAAATCGAGATCCATGGAACGGCTGCATCCTAGTGATACGAGTGCTAGTTCATTTGAGGACCCTTGGAAACCAGTGTCTCCAGCTGGTTCAGTTCCATCACCCGCTGCAGAGGAGGAAGACGGTGAGGATGTGTGCGAGACTGTGAATCCCAAGTCCCAGGTGATGTCGGGCAAAATGAAGTTTATTTTGGCTCAGATGGTCGTGTTTGTGTGCATCACAGAGCTTCTAATTGCGTGTCTAACCATACATAATCTGCGAAATACAGTTATTTGGCATGTGCATTTGTGGAGATGGTGTTTGCTGATGTTGGCAATCTTTTGTGGTCGTTTGGTGAATGACTGGTTGATCACATTATTGGTTTGGTTGATTGAGGAGAAGAATCTGCTAAAAAAGAATGTTTTGTACTTTGTCTTTGCACTGAAGGACAGTGTCGAGGTGTTCGCCTGGTTGGGTCTGGTCCTTTTAGCCTGAATTTGGCTGATAAACCATGCAGTGAAACGATCTAGACACACGACCAAGATTCTGAACTGGCTCACGAACATGCGAGAATGGGACTTCATATCTACCTTTTTTTCCCTGCTTTTCTTTCTTGTTTGGCTAAAAAAAGTGTGCGACTATGTTCTTCGCTTGATCATAAATGACATATTGCATAAGAATTACAATGTACCTCTATGAATTGGCTGAAAATCTATAAGAACAGAATCAAATAAGTGGAGGAGTGACCAGATTTCACGATAGTTTTGCTCTGATCATTTAATTCTGCTTTAGTTTTCTCCTTAGCTGGTCAACCTTTTAATTTCTAGTGACCAGCAAACCTGCACATGCTAATATAAAACCCTGACGAGATTAGATAGTCTAAGACTTAATTCTCGTATGAACTCGAGACAAACTCAACAACAGGAATGTTTTATGAAAAGCGATGATGGTACGATGACCATGAGCTGAGTCTCCATGTAAACCCCAATGCCATCCTCCCTTTGACTTTTCATTACGTAATTGACTGCCCTGAGGCCGATCCAAATGGATCTACGGATGACATAAACATTGAGGCTTCCTTAATCATGTGATGTTTATTGGTACTTTATTAATTATTGACAACATGGATCGAAAATTCACTGAGTTTTAGGATTGAGCCATCGTGCCCCTTTCGGAGAATGTTCGGATTGCTCTTTCCAAATCTGTAGCATTTTCTTGTGGGGTCGATCTCTCTGACTTATAATTAGCAAATCAGGAGTCTTCTTCACATGAAGATTACACCATTTCTATATGCTAGTTAATGAATGGAATTCATCTTGATATGAAGTGATAATGACACAAATGGTCCTTGAAATTATTCTAAGGAGTGCATGGAAGAAAATCAAATCAAATTTTTCATATCAACGGCGGAAAGTAATTTCTAGTTCATTTTCAAGTTTTAACCGAACACTAAAAGAAATTGTAATTTTTCTGGAAAATATTTTTCGAAAACACCAGATTTTCTACGAAATGAACGGAGCCTAAATTCCATTTTCATTTTCCCAAATGAACAAATATTTCCAAATGAAAACTGCAGTCTTGAGCGAAGAGAGTTCATGAATTCCTGAACTTACAAATATTGCTCTTCTATTTCTTGTTAAATTCAGGAATAGTCCACTTCATGATTCCTAAATTATTCATCTCATTTCCCTTGTTTTGCAGCAATAGCTTCCCCGGAAAATGCATAGCAGCGAAGTTTGTGCAAAATCCATAAGAAATCCTTCTAAGAAAACCGACATATTCTGATAAACAGAGCAACCGGAATCGGAAGCACATCACCACAAATGATGTATCGTAATTTTCGTCGAATTTATGCGAAGAAGAGGCGTGTGGACCGTAACTTTCCCTCTTATGTTTGGTTCGCTCTGAAAAGAGAGTTCGTATTGGACTCCAATTCATCGGAATTGAATTCCCATTGTCTGGGATAGAATTTAATCTTTGTGGAGGATTGTCAAGGAAACGTGACTCCAACAAGCAAAAACCCAGATAACACGGAATGAGGTTCCAACAAAATCGTGGCATATAATTCCCTTGCTTCGAGGGGCTCGTTTGATTTGTAGGACTGTGAAGAAGGCGTGAAATTTCCGCAGATAGGATGATCAGGGCAATGGGATTACAGCTAGCAAAACCCAATATAAAGGAATGAGATTCAGCCAAAGTTGTGTCATATGATTCCCTGGGCTTCGAGGGGCTTGTTTCATCAGCAATTTGAGTATCATCCCTCTTCAATTACTTCGATCGACTTAGGAATAAAGGAGAAACGCCATTCCATTATTGCGTCATATCATCCATTGATTCGGTGACTGGGTTGTACTATAGGACAGGACAGGAAGGTTTGCATCAACGAGTTCATAAAATTACAGTTTTCATAAACGAGTGGATGCAGGAACACAGGATTAGAATGGCAAGGATCGCCCAAGTTGAGGCCATGGTGAACAACAGAAAGTGCAAAGTCTCTGAAATTTTTCTGCACGCTCCCAACAGAGAGAGACAGAGATGCAAAGTATGTAGAAGTAAGATTAGGAAGTGGAGCTTGTGCTAGAGAAAAGTAAGGTTGGTGAATGGAGCTTGTCTCTGAATTCTTTCATTTCACAAGGCCTTTTCATTGATTACGACGAGATGTTGTAATGTCGTAAAGCATAAATAAAATCGCATTTTAAGGCTTCTTATGACATTCTTGCACTTGGTAATGACAACCCACGTCCTAACATTCAATGGTACAACTCTTGTAGATGCTCAATGTAATATTTCACAAGATTAATTCTGAAAAGTGGTTTTATAAATAACCAAAATCCTCTGATCAAAAGTTTAATATTTAGTATAAATTATGTTCGCCTCCTAATCTTGTAATTTCAAAGTCCAAACTCAAGCTTCTCCCGCTCAAAGTTGGAAGCTGCTTAGCACAGTTTTGCTAAACTGTCCTAACTGTGTTTTTTTACTGATACCTTCTTAGATGAATTTCCTTTCACTGAAAAGTAGTTTTCTCGAAGAAAATTCTTGCTCTCCGCTTTAAGAGCCCTTTAAATAGAGCCTCCCGTGAAGCTATGCTGAACCAAAAACCCACTCTCATTGTTAATCCACTCCGTGAAAAATTCCAGTCATTTTACCATGTCTTGCTTTTCCTGATTGACTCTTTTGCTCTTGCTCCTTTGCCTTTCCACTTCTTCTGTTGATTTTGCATTGAATTCAGCTAAGGCATTCACTTTCGTTATAAAGTCCATCTTTCCCCCTTAGAGAAGCTCTCAGCTGAAAAGCTTCTTATATTTGCCCAGCTTTCATGGAGGTCAGTGCGAGTTCGTTAGAGAAGAAAGAAGAAAATGTTGTCCTTACGATTTCAAGTGTTGAATGTCAAAGCAGAGGTAATTTGAGTATCATTCCTCTTCACTTCATATCCTCCGTTGATTTGGCATTGGGTTGTGATAAAGGACAGGACTGGAAGGTTTGCATCCAGTTCATAAAATTGCAGTTTTCATAAACAAGTGGAAGCAAGAACAGAGGACTAGAATGGCAACAATCACCCAAGTTTAGGCCATGGGGATCAACAGAAAGTGCAAGGTCTCCGAATTTTTTTCTTGCATGACAAAGTCCATAAAACATAGAAACCAAGCGTAAAAAGAGAACTACAGAACATATCAAGCTTTTGCTGCGTGCACCCTAGGGGGAGAGAGATGCAAAGTATGTGGAAGTGAGATTAAGAAGTGGAGCTTGTGCTAGAGCAAAGTAAGGTTGGTGGGAGGGACTCCAGCCTCTAGCAAAGCCGAAGGTTTTTCATTTCATAAGGCTTTTATATTTGATTACGACGAGACATTGTAACATTGCAAAACATAAACAAAATCACATTTTAAGATTTCTTATGACATTCTTGCACTTAGTAACGACAACGCACATCGTAACATTCTATGGTACAACTGTTGTAGATGCTCAATATAATATTTCACAAGATTAATTCTGAAAAGTGGTTTTAAACATGCAAAATCCTCTGATTAAAAGCTTTAACATTTAGTGTAAATTATGTTCCGCTCCTAATCTTGTAATTTCAAAGTCCAACCTGAGCTACTTTTGCTCAAAGTTGGAAGCTGCTTGGCAAACTTTTCCTGAAATGTTCTGTGTTTTTTTACTGAAACCTTCTTAGATGAATTTCCTTTTCACTGAAAAGTAGTTTTCTCAAAGGAAATTCTCGTTCTCTTCTTTAAGAGCCCTTTAAATAGAGCTTCCCTTGAAGCTATACTGAACAAGAAACCCCCCTCATCATTTTTAATTCACTCCCTGCAAAAACCCACTCATTTTACCATGTTCTGCTCTTCCTGATTCACTCTTTTGCTCTGGCTCCTCTGCCTTTCGACTTCTTCTGCTGATTTTGCGTTGAATTTAACTGAGGCATTCACTTTCGTGATAAAGTCCATCTTTTCCCCTTAGAGAAGCTCTCAGCTGAAAAGCTTTTTATATTTGCGCAGCACTCATGGAGGTCAATGCAAGTTCGTTAGAGAAGAAAGAAGCAAATGAAGTCGTCCTTATGATTCCAGGCGTTGAATGTCAAAGCAGAGGTTCTTCACCAAAACCAAACACTGAGCCAATAGAGCCTGAAAATCCTCCATCAAGTTCACAAATTTTCAATATAACAAGCCCCTCTGCTCTGGAGCTCACTCAGTCGATCCCGAGTGCAAGTGAGCTTCCTAATATCCAGACCAAAAAGTCCATCTCAAGGTCTACATTGGCGAAGCTGAAGGCGATATCCATGGAACCGCCCCGTCCTAATGATACAAGTGCTATGGACACTGAGAAACTGGTGCCAAGCATGTCTCCAATCGAATCGGTTCCATCACCAGCTGCAGAGGAGGAAGACGATGAGGTTGTGCGCAAGACTGTGAATCCCAAGTCCCAAGTGATGTCGGGCAAAACGCAGGTTATTTTGGCTCAGCATGTCGCGTTTGTGTGCCTCATAGGTCTTCTGATAGCAAGTTTAACCATTCGTAATCTGCGAAATACAGTTATTTGGCATGTGCATTTGCGGCGCTGGTGTTTGCTGGTGTTGGCAATCTTTTGGGGTAGGTTGGCAACTAACTGTTTGATCGACACGTTGGTTTTCTTGATTGAGCAGAAGTATCTGCTCAAAAAGAAAGTTTTGTACTTTCTCTTTGCAATGAAGGACAGTGCCGAGGTGTTCGCCTGGTTGTGTCTGGTCTTTTTAGCCTGGGTTGTGCTGATAAACCATGCAGTGAAGCGATCGACACGTGCAACCGAGATTCTGGGCTGGGTCACGAGGGCGCTCGCTTCTTGTCTTATTGGAGCTGCTTTATGGCTGATCAAAACATTTCTTATGAAATTGCTTTCCTCCTCTTTTCAATGCGAGAGATTCTTTGATCGCATGCATGCTTGCATCGTTAAGTTGCATGCGATAAGGACCCTTTCACGTATGGCGGACAGTGCTGACAAGTTGGGTTGCCTGAGAATTAGAGTGCTACAAAGTCTCAAGAAGTGCATTGGAGGAGCGGTGAGAGGGCTAGAGGAGGTGAACATAAAGAAGCTAAGAAAGATGAAGCCAGATGGAGTTTCAAAAAAGTTGATTTACATCGTTAACTTCTGGGAGCTATCGACTTTTACTGATTCCCTTGATGAGGCAGAGCAACAAGATAAGGAGACCGCCTATGAACAAAAAGCCAAGGATGATGCCAAAGCTATATTCAAGAACGTAGCCAAGCCAGGGAGACAGTGAGAGCGCTAACTTTCTTAGACTCTCTCCTACTCTGGGAAATAATGCTGTTGCTTGGAAGCTCCAGGATTGGCGCAGTTGGTTGGAACGTTGGGGGATTTCTAGCTTTAGGAAATAGAGGTTACCCCCTTCGAATCTCACCAACTGCATGCAAATTGCTCTAAATCTGGGCAATTCGCACAGGCCAAAGACCTGGATTTAATAGTTCATGGGGCTGTCTTTAGATAGCCGGGTGTTCAACCCCGTGCCCTTGGGTTATTAAAGAAAATCTTATTGCTCCATAGTGTGTCACTGATTCCTGTTTTCTGCTTTTTACTAGGTTTATTGACGAGGATGACCTTTCGCCCTTCATGCAGAAGGAAGACGTCGAGAAACTCTATGCTTACTTTCCCGAGGCGAAAGAAAGGAAAATCATGCAGTCGTTTTTCGAGAGCTGGCTGGTAATTGCGTTTCACTCTCTAAGCCAAATGTTCTACGGAGCTTGTTTCTAACAAACTGAAATTAAGGAGACTTTTGGAAGCCGAAAAACTAGAAACCATGCATACGGTCTGATTGATAAACATAGACATACGGAAATGATCTAAATTGTATATTTTACCCCTGCAGGTGAATGTCTATAGTGAACGAAGATTACTCATTCAAGCCTTAAATGATGCGAAAACAGCCATCGAGGAGCTGAACATCCTCGCTTCAGCAGTTTTGCTCATCGTGGTTATCATTCTGTGGTTACTTCTGACAGGACTCTTGACAACGCAAGTGCTCATCTTCATTTCATCTCAGCTTGTGCTTTTTGCGTTCATTTTTGGGGACGCTGCCAAAAGATTGTTTGAAGCCATCGTCTTTGTATTCGTGATGCATCCGTTCGATGTGAATGACCGCTGTATGATCGGTGGTGTAGAGGTGAAGGACTAGACCTATGACTCTGCATTAGTGTTTTGTACAGATTTCACTTTTGTCTGACTTTTTGATTCATCACAGATGGTGGTTGAGGAGATGAATATCATGACTACTGTCTTCTTGAAAAACGATGGTGAAAAGATCTATTACCCAAATTCAGAACTGGCCTCTAAACCAATTGGCAATTTCAGCAGGAGCTCGGAGATGAGCGACTCCGTGGAGTTTACGGTTGATTTCTCCACTTCAGTCGAGAGCATTGGAGCTTTGGAAAAAAGAATAAAAGAGTACGCCATCTGCTACTCCCGAATCTTTCTTTTTAGGCATAGAATGTCTCACCTCAGCGGGATACTGAACTCTGTGTATAGTATAGTTTTTCAATTATGGTTCTAATGATGAGCTTATTGACTTACGCATCATGTGAAATCAAATCCATTATAAACATCCCATGTTTTTGGCTTTTGAAGCTGTTGCCTGGAGTTCAAGAAATTCTGGTGCATGTGTGCGTGCGAGCTTTCATTTTTAGCACTACCAAAGTATTCTACAAGGTGCAAGTTCTCATTGAATAATCCTTCAGGTACTTGGAAAGCGAACCGAAACACTGGCGTCCCGATCACAGCGTTGTAATTAACGAGATTGCGGATGCAGACAACTCGAAGATCTTGAAGATGGCTCTTCACGTCACCCACAAGATGAATTTCCAAGAATCCACAAAAAGGACCAGGCAGAGATCCAACCTCGTGCTGGCGCTGAAGAAAATCCTCGAAGAACTCCATCTCAACTCCCGCATGCCTCCTCAGTAAGCTCGTCGCAGTTGGACTGGGTCAGCTGCCGCATGGTTTCGACGACTCCAGGACTATGGCGTTCCTAATAATCTGCAAGTATATGAAGCGGGCCTTCATTTCTGCCCTTTTTTTCTGCATTTTTTTCTTGTTGGCCAAGAAAGTGTGTGGCCATGTCCTTTGATTGATCATAAATCACACTGCATAAGACCTACGTTGTACCCCTCTCTATGGACCTAAAATTTCTAAGAAGAAAGGGTGTGTTTGTTTTATCGAAAAAAATTTCTGGGAAAACAATTTCTAGACTTTCCCGTATTTGGAATGTTGAGAATCATAAGTCAACTTAAAAGTATTTTCGATCAGAGGAAACACTTGCACTCACAATTTGGAAAACGATTTCTCCTTTCTAGTTAGAAGAAAACCTTTTCATTAGCTCAGAGCCGCGTCATTCCATGTCCCGGGACACCGAAGAACTTCAACCAAGTTTAAAGCTTGAACGAATTTCTCTCACTTATCCTCACAAGCTTCCTGAATTTCATTTTCTCTGTTTCTTATTGATAGATCGACAAGTCATGTTTCCGTAAACTACGAAGTAATACTTTGAATCTACGGTTTTTTCTAGCAGTTGGGCAACACATACTTTTGAGAAGTGAAACTCATCGTCGAGGGTAGGTACTTCAGAATCGCGAAGTTATAGGTGGTATTGATGTGAGTAAATCATAGGTGCTCAACTTCTAAATTTTCAACGGATCGAAAATTGAGTAAACATAGCTGATACTAAAACCCTAACGAAATAAGATGGTTTACGACTTAATTTTTCAAGTGCCTCAATGATTTCACATGAATGTTTTCATGGAAGGATGATATTACAATGATTATGACCTAAGGGTGAGTATAGTCCTAGGGTAGAACTATAACCTGAGAACCGGTCTGGTTCTTGATCCTAGTGTATACAGGATAGGTTTCAAGTTCCAAAATTGAATTTGATGGTACTAGGAGGAATCGAGAATCTAGAACCTAGAACTTAGAACTTGAAATAAGTCTTTTTTTTTTTTTTTTTTCTATATCTTCACGTGATCGCATTCCATGGTGTCCAAATATGAATATGTTATCTAAACTACTACTCTGAGTTACCATTTCCGGTGATACTCATGACTGAGATTTTTACTTTGTTAGTATTTCATAATATTCATTTCTCTAAATATGAGTTGTGATGAGTGAGTTGTAGTAAATGGTGGTCATTAGATGTGATGATTCATTACAATCATTCAATTAAGAGTACATGTGCAACTTGAGTAGATCCTAGAACCTATTATAAGGTAAGTTCTAAGTTCCTGGATATGCATGATAAGTTCTACATTCCACAAATTGCGGAACTTGTTCCGACGGTTAAGTTCCCAATCTCAAGTGAAACTTAGTCAGAACTTAGAACTGCTCACCCCTATTATGTGGCGCATCTTCATGTAGACCTCCATGCCATCCTTTTGACTTTAAATTGCTTAATTGACTGCACTGTGGCCGATCCTGATGGATGTACATATGACATAAACAGTGAGACTTCCTTAACCTTATATGTTTACTGTCCTTTACTTAATTAAAATAATGACTACATGGATGAACCCCGTGCCGACTTTTGGAATCCCATTTGCGAGCATTTCTGGATCGCTCTTCTGAAATCGGTAGCATTTTCTCGTGGGATCTCATCTGACTATTCATCTGAGTTCCAAGTGAACTGGGCTTGCATGTCGTCGCATCTGACACTAGAAAGCAATTGTCTCCAACAATCTTGGGTTTTCATAAGCTCAACCACATTCGGATCTATGCCCAGAAGAAATAATGAAGCTGTATGTTGGTTGATAGAGATAAAAATGTGCAACGTGATGCTTCGTCGCCATCTGTGCATTGCTAATTTAGGATACATTTTATAACCATTTTATTTTCGAGAATAATTTATGTTCAAAAATAATTCTTTTAATTTTGTTCCCAAGAACAATTTTTGAGTATTTGAAAGTGTTCGAAGAATCGATTAAAATTTCTATTCTCATAATAGAAATACTATTGGTAAAACACTTAAAATTTCTAGTTCAAACTATTTTCTTTTAATCTTTTAATAATTTTATTAAAATTTTCTCTTTTTTCTTTTCGTAATCCCTTTTCATCTTCTCCTTTCTCTCGTCACTGGCCATGGCTAGCGATCAGCCAGATGAGGGCCAATGACCTCGCTAGACCATCGTCGGCCTCTAGCGACCCGAGCCATGATGAGGCTCATCGGCTTGAGTCTCACCGTGAGTTAGGTGAGGCTCGGCTGGGCGAGGTCGACCTTGTCTAGATCTAGGTTTGGCCAAGCTCGCCCAACCTCACCGAGCCACCGCTAGGTCAGCGTCATCTAGCCAAGGCGAGGCCAACCTAGTGGTAGGTGGCTGGATGAGCTCGGCCTTGCCGTGGCTCAGTGTCATCGGGGGCCGATGACCGGCTAAATGAGGGCCGGTGATAGACCAAAACTGGATGAGCTCGGCCTTGCCATGGCTCAGTGTCATCGGGGGCCGATGAAAGAAGAAGAAGAATTAGAAGCAAAATTTTTCTATTTCTTGATTTTACTATTTCTTGATTTTATTCCAAATTTATTCCTAAAAACAAAAAGCGAATTTTTGTTATTGGGAATAAAAAATTCACTAAATGGATTTTTGTTCCAAATCTACTCTCGAGAATAGAAGAATACAATCAATACTATTTTGTTAGTTGTCAAACACACCCTTATTTTGTGGATATGCACTTCAGCGAAAAGAAATGTTTTTGAAGCCTGACCGTAAGAAGGGACCATTACCGTAGGAGTCCTAGAACTTGTACCGATCTGGCACTTAAATCGAAGAGCTTTTTAGTTCGTGCATTTAAGCCTTAAAATTGGTAACTTTCCTTCACGTTTGTTCTTCTGTTAACTTTGTCAATGGAAATTGTATGTGACATTCTCTATTGATTTTTTTGACAGTGGCACTGTGAGAGATGCCTATTTCAGTCCAAACTTATTGTGGTAACGGATCACTTTCTTTGGAGATAAATGGAAACTCAATAGCGAAAGACAACTATACTGAAAGCCGCTCACAACGAGCAACAACTCATGATAATCATAACTCTATGCCAGTGGCAGAGACACATTTGAGGTCTTTTCTTTTTTCTTGTTCGGTCGCGAAGAAGACACCTTCGAAGGGAGACAATTCCTTTCATGGAAATTCTTGAGAAAATGGCAAGAGGAAGTGAAGTGAGTTAAGGAGGGGGAGAGAGAGCAGAGATAACGTGAAGAGGGACGGCTAATGGAGACGTAACACACAGAGAAAAGAGGGAGTTACAAAAACTTCTGACAAGTGAGACCCGATGGACACGTGTGGCCTCTGAGTGAGGTGTCTTATTGCTAAGTTGGCAAAACTGTTTCACCTAATATTTTCTCGTGCGTGAACCACCTGTGCGGTGTTCGTCAGTCCAACATGGATTCCGCTGATTCTTGGCACATGTGGAATTTTAAGAGGTTGTTTAGAGTGATTCTTGCAACTTTTTTTTCTTCCAAATCTCGCATTGCACGCGTTTGACTCCTTCTTTATCGGTTTTTTACTTTGATCGAGCTTTTAAATCATGTGAAGTTGGCAAGAAACGAGCCATTTTAACTGACATTGCTCGCGGACCTTCACTGCTGTGGAGATGAAGCCTTCTCTCTGTCAGTTTAAATCCTGAAAATCTCCCTCGTTTCCTCATAGTTTTGCTCTGCTCTTTCTTCCTAATCTCCTAGTATCTGCGTTCTCATTTGGGGAACCTCTCCTTTTGTTTCTTTGTCTTCCCTTCTGGTCCTCCTTTTCCATCTATTTCAATGTTCTTTCCTGGATTCGGGCTTTGCATTCATTCATTCATTCGGTTCAGCTAAAGCTTCCATCTTCACATTGAAGTCCAAATATTTAGAGAAGAAGGCTTAAGCGTGGCTTAGATTTTGAGTGGCTATTGAGAGTGAAACATTCATCATGGAAAATAGGAAAAGTTTGTTAGAGAAGAAAGGAACAAACGAAGTTGTTGTCATGATTCCAGGCGGTGAGCACCAAAGCACAGGTTCTTCATCAAGATCCAATCTTGATCCAACAGAGATTAAGAATCTCCAATCGAGAGCACAGAGTTCTGCTCAAGGAATCACTCAATCTGGCCCAACACCAAGTAAGCCTCGCATAAATCCCACTGTTCATTCAGCTAAAAGCAAGTTCCTTTCGAAGCGGAAATCGAGATTTGAAGAAGCATCAGGTCCTAGTCATGCTGCTTCAGTTAAGGACAATACCCAACTGAAGATTAAAGAGATTTTGCCTAATGTTGGTTTGCCTCGCAATGATACCGGTGCTAATGACACTAGAGACAGTGCAAAAGCCATGCCAAACGTGGCTCAAACGCCTCGTTCGAAGGCTGCCAAAGAGGGAGATGATGAGCACCCGTACAAGGCTGCAAATTTGAAGGTCGAAGAGACGGCCAGCAAGAAATCCATCAAGAATATTATCTGGATCGAGTTGGCAGCATTTGTGTGCATTATGGGACTTCTGATTGCGACTTTAACTGTTCGCAAGTTGAAAAATACAGAAATTTGGCACTTGGAGCTGTGGAAATGGTGTGTGCTGGTGTTGGCGATCTGTTGTGGTAGGTTGGTGAGTGACTGGTTGATTAACACATTGGTTTTCTTGATTGAGAAGGACTATTTGCTCAAACATAAGGTCCTGTACTTCGTCTATGGATTGAAGGACAGTGTCCAAAGGTTTATTTGGTTAGTTTTCATTCTTTTAGTTTGGGTTTCGCTGATGAACCATGGAGCAGAGCGATCGACGCAAGAGAGGGAGACTCTACATTATGTGACAAGGGCTATTGCTTCTTGTCTTGTCGGAGCTGCTCTATGGCTTGTCAAGACACTGTCAATAAAATTAGTAGCAGCTTCTTTTCAATGCGAGAGGTTCTTTGATCGCATCCAAGAAACTCTCTTTCACCACTACGTAGTCAAGACCCTTTCAGACCCGCCTTTGATGGAACAGGATGACAAGCTCCACGGGCAGCTCAGTTTCAAGAAGTACATCAGAGGAGTGTCGAAGAAGATAGAAGAGGTGGCTGATGTAGAGAAGCTGAGTAAGAAAGGGTTGGTTAACGTCATTAGTGACTCATCCCTAGGGGTTTCATCTCTTGTTGGAAGCCTTGATCAATACTGTGGTGAGGACACGGAGCAACAAAATAAGGAAATCACTAATCAATCAGAAGCAATGGCGACTGCTGACGAAATATTCAAGAATGTCACCAAGAAGTCTGGACATGAGTAAGAAGAACTATGCTGTCACACGCTTCCCTTGCGTTCCAGCTAAAATTTGCTTAGAAATATCCCATCCATAGCTGCTTTATGTCTTTACTAGGTACATTGATGAGAAGGACCTCTTGCGCTTCATGAAGGAGAAAGATGTTGACAAATTCATTCCTTTGATTCCAGGAGCGGCAAAAACTGGAAAGATCGACAGGTCATCTTTAGAGGACTGGCTAGTAAGTCTTACTAAATTGATAATATGTTGAATTAGGCAGCTTTTTGCTACCTCTCACTATGTTTTCGAAGATCCATAACTTTCTATTCTCATCCAAGTTCTGACGATCCCAGAACAGTCAATGAGTGTACTAAATCTCAATCTTGCGGTGTTGTTGATACATTTAGAAAACTTGTGATAATTGGTGGGCCATCACCCAGTGACTGCTTAACCACAATTCTATGCTTCAGAATTGGATTAGGTCTCCTGCCTTTTGGAAATAAAAGAATCAGAAAAATTTTGGCTCGGCCCGAAACCAAAAATTAGATGAGTACATTCCTAAGAACCTATTTACAGAGTTTATGTCTGCAGGTGAGCGTTTACCTTGAAAGGAAGTCCCTCACCTACAGCTTGAACGATACAAAAACGGCCATCGAGGAGCTGAACAGGCTTGCTTCAGCAGTTCTGCTGATCGCTATCATTATCGTGTCGTTACTTATGATGGGAGTTTTGACGACACAAGTACTTGTCTTCATTTCATCCCAGCTTTTGCTTGTGGCATTTATGTTTGGGAACACTGTCAAAACATTGTTTGAAGCCATCGTTTTTGTTTTCGTGATGCATCCCTTTGATGTTGGTGACCGCTGTGTCATCGATGGAGTGCAGGTGAGTTACTAATCCTAAGAATCCCCATGATTGGTCTGAGCCGATACCATACTTTGCCTAACACTTCAATTCCTAATAGATGGCGGTTGAAGAGATGAATCTCCTGACAACGGTCTTCCTGAAGAATGACGGCGAAATGATATTCTACCCAAATTCAGTTCTGTCCAGCAAACCCATCAGCAATTTCTACAGGAGCCCCAACATGGGTGATGCTGTGGACTTCACCGTCGACTTCTCCACTTCGCGCGACAGCTTTGCTGCTTTAAGGGATGAAGTGAAAATGTATGTTGCCTGCTACTCCTGAACCTGTTTAACGAGGCATCAAAATTTGCATTTTCATGCCTGGTAAGTCATGTAGACTGGGGCGAGACCAGACATAATCATGTAATCTAAATTGAAGAGCATTTCATAATATGTGCTTAATACGGAGAGGGACAGTCTGCTGAATAAGAGAGAGACTCTACGAGTTTAAGATGGTGGTGCAATTAATTTGTGTGAAATAAAACTCAATGCGAGGGTGTGTAATGGCTTATGAATCTGTAACTTGAAGTTCAAGAAACATCGTTTACTGGTGATTATGCTTTCTTTTGTTCATAACGCGAGAAAGAATGCAGACAATTTACACCAGGCATTTTTCATTAGCATTGCTGAGTTCTCCTCCCATACAATCGTGTACAAGTTTCTGATGGAATGGCATTCCTTGGGTGAAAAAAAAAATAAAAAATAAAAATCAGGTACTTGGAAGATAGGTCTGACTATTGGAAGAAGGATCACAGCTTTGACGTTTCTGAGATCGAAGACATGAACAAGTTGAAGATGACTCTACACGTCTGTCACACGATAAATTTCCAAAACCCAGGAGACAGGAACACCCGGAGATCTGAGCTCGTGTGGGAGCTGAAGAGGATCTTCGAGAAACTCGGTATCAGTTACCGTCTGCTTCCTCAAGAAGTTCGAGTCAGCTACACTGGTTCAGCGCCTGCTGATGCGAGATTCTGACTCCTCGATGTGCGAAGTTCCTAGCCAGCTGCAAGTATGTTGCAAAATGGTCATTTGCTTTTCCTGATCATAAGTTGAACGTCCTTTAGGCTAACAAAAGGTATGAAATCACAGTATGCTGGGAATTGGATCCTAACGCCTTTGCTCACCAACTTTCAAATTCTGCTTATAATTATGGAGGAGATAACTCTAGCATTGAGACATATGTTCGTCAATTTTACTCATTTGACCAAGATATGTCTACTACTAATGCTACAGGCCCGGTTGGATTTGAGGTAACTATTGATGAAATTGCAGAAATATTAGATATTTGTCACGTCACTCTTGACCAAATTGAGCTTTTAGCTTGATCAGCTGCATTATCAGTTGAATGACCCAATGTATAATGTAAAATCCATCAAGGGTCATCTGGTTAATTTCCACTAGAAGAATTCGTTGATCATGTTGAAAGGTTCCTGCTCATAATGATGCCTTCTATTTTGTTTTCTCTATGGAGTGCAGATACGATTGTTTGGCGAACGGATTCAGAATTCATTCCAGTACCTCGAGGTCCAAGAGAATCTCAATGAATCACTTGAAATTATCCGATTTTGATTGTTCTAACCCTGCACATCAATGAATTATTATTTCTTTTTCACCCTTTCAATCCCTTGTTATCTTGCTTTCCACTTGGCACTTCATATATGATGTGTTGCAACTTGCATAAATAAGTAGATTGAGGCGATACACTATAACAAATCGTTGTCAGATTATCTGATTTCGATTGGTCTAATCTCGCAACGTCAATGAAATGTTATTCATTTTCCCCTTTCAATTCCTTGTCGTTGTACTATACTTAACACATCTTGCTCTTTGCTCAACATTTGATATTAAATGTGTGCAAATTTGCATAAAAAAGTAGATTGAGTCGATATACTATATCAAACTATAAATTGTTACTGGTGATTTTACGAAAATTCAAGTTAAAGTTTGAAATGAGAGCCAGTTAGACTCACAACCACTAAAGTTGAAAAGGAGTGCTGACCTGAAATTATCACAAAAAGTCCAAAAAACGAAAGGTTGTCCGGCATATTCTTTTTCCAAAAGGTTCTAATAATTGTCCAATCCTGTAATCATCACAACAAAATACAAAAAAATGATTTGCATGTGCATGGGCAAGTGCAATGCACCGGTTCTTCAACGCTTTCCACTCTGGCTGCGGCACATCAAATCATCCCGCTAGTTGAACTAGATTTGGCTTTCCCTTGACAGTCATGTCATTCAAAAATGGCTAAACATATTTCCTACTTTTTTAGTCTTTAGCCTAATCACCTTCCATAAAGAACCAAATTTCATTCGATGATGTAATCATAGGATATCGGAGCAGTACTCGAGCAATCCTGCTTCTTTTGTGCAGCAAGCTCTCCGAGTGACATGACATTTACACAACACATGTCGAGAGTCGATAACATCTTATTGGAAGTATTTTCTTACTTTATAAGTATGATTCTCTTGCTTAGATCTGTAGTGCTGATGTCACAGCAAATAAAAAGATGAAAAAAGGTCAACAAGCAAGCAGACAGAAGGGCCTGACCGAACTTCTGCCCAACACGTTTGCCATAAAATAAACGATGATAACATGGATAATGTCGAATGTCTTGAACACGAAGCCTCGTTCAACAGTACTTCCGTGGCCGGAATGTCCCATTTCCCCACTTCATTCTCTGCCATGGTCGACCATTGCTTGTTAGCAGCCGTTTAGATGAGAATTTTCCCTACCGCCCACGTGGAAGTCAATCCCGACAGCTCAAACCCTGCTTAAAACCCTGTTGAATATTGGCGTGTTCATCGTGATTTCCGCGCTCTGTCCACTCCTCGTCCCGTCAGGGTTCTTGCTAATTTGCTTGCTTGCTTCTCGTTTGTTGCCTTTTTCCTCTGCTTTCCTTTGTGCTCTGTTTGAAAGAAGCGGGAAGAAAACGAGACGGAGCTCAGGATAATGAACTGGGTACTCCCAAAGTGCCCGGGACTGCATTAATTATTTGTTTCTTGTGTTGCTTAATCTGTCGCACTTGTCGAATCATGCCTAAGTATTCTTTAATATTAGCTAAAGCGTGACCCTTTAGGGAAGCCTCCATTTTAAAGGATTCTGAGCTGAGCTTACTCTTTGGTCACTTTCTTGATTTGGGATAAAGGGGTTCTGCATTCGTCAAAGAGCTAAAGCTGTCATGGAGACAAGTAGAGGCGTGTCGGAGAAGAACGAGACGAACGAAGTGGTAGTCATGATCTCGGGCAGCGAGTATCGGAGCAGAGGCTCCTCCCCAAGACCCAATATTGAGCTCACAGAGCTTGAAAACCTTCAATCTAGAGTGGAAAATTTCAACTTGACAAGCCCTTCCCCTCAAGGACTCCCCCAACCTAGCCCATCTGCTTCTAAGCCTCCAAAAATCCCCGTCGAAGAAGTCCCTTTCGAGGTCTTACTTTTCGAAGCCGAAATCAAGATTAGCAGAACCATCATATCCTGGTGATGCCAATTTAGTTAAAGAGAGAACCCAAGTGAAGTATCCTCAGTCTCCCTACAGAAATTCACCTAGAGTGGGTTCACCGTATAATGCCGCAAGTTCTGGTGCCAATAAAGACAATGTGAAGTCTGTGCCAATCACGCCTCGGACGCCGTTGATCACATCCCCCATTCCAGAGGAGGAAGATGATGAGGAGGTATACAAGACTGCAAACTTGAAGGTCCAACAAATGGCTGGTAAGAAGTGTCCTAAGGTAATATTGGTAGAGTGGGTTGCATTTGTGTCCATTATGGGACTTCTGATTGCGAGTTTAACTGTTCACAAGCTGCGATATACTTATATCTGGGGATTGAGATTGTGGAGATGGTGTGTGCTGGTGTTGGTGATTTTTTGTGGGAGGCTAGTGACTGAATGGCTGATCAATATAGTGGTTTTCTTGATTGAGAGGGAATTTTTGCTCAAACAGAAGGTTCTGTACTTTGTATATGGATTGAAAAAGGGTGTAGTGGCATTTATGTGGTTAGGTTTGGTTCTTTTGACTTGGGCCTTGTTAATAAATCATGGAGTCAAGCGATCAAGACACACAGAAAAGATTCTGAATTACGTCACAAGGGCTCTTGCTTCTTGTCTCATTGGAGCTGCCATATGGCTGATCAAAACACTGTTGATAAAGTTACTATCTTCTTCATTTCAATGCACGAGGTTCTTTGATCGCATCCAAGAGTCGCTCTTTCACCAGTATGTTGTCAGGACCCTTTCAGGCCTGCCACTGATGGAGATGGCTGAAAATATTGGCAGCTCGAGAAGTAGCGGCCGGCTCAGTTTCACAAAATACAATAAGGACGCAGCTAAGAAGCAAGAGGAGGTGATTGATGTTGAGAAGTTACATAAGATGAAGCAGGATAAAATTTCTGCTTGGACTATGAAAGGGTTGATTAACGTCATTGGCGGGTCGGGGCTGTCAACTCTTGCCGAGAGCCTTGATCAAAGTGATGACGAGGAGGCACAGCAACCAGATAGGGAGATCACTAACGAATGGGAGGCCAAGGCTGCTGCTTATCAGATATTCAGGAATGTAGCGAAGCCCCGGAGCAAGTGAGAAAACCTAATGTCTGACTTTCTTGTGTCGTAGAGGGACTTTTGTTTGAATCTGCTTCTGATTCTTGCATTATGCTTTTACTAGGTTCATCGAAGAGGAGGATCTTTTGCGCTTCATGAAGAGGGAAGATGTTGACCATGTGTTCCCGTTGTTTCCAGAAGGAATGGAAACTAGGAAGATCAGGAGATCATCTTTGAAGAATTGGCTGGTAAGAACATGCTAAGGATTTAAAGTTACATTTCAATTCTAGTTCCTAGCCCTCGAGAATGTTTCCCATTTCAGAAAATCTCCATTTTACTATCATGACCATCTCCATGTTCTCTCTCGGTTCAGTGGTTTGTTAATGGGTTTCAATTTGCTTGAAGCAATTTTTGTCATATTTTACTTCATTAAAGAACTCATGAATGAGTATTGTGCAACTCATTACCCCGGTGTGGTTTGTTGGATGATTTCCCATAATTCCATGCTTCTCAATTGGCATCTCTGACGAATTCTGTTATGAAGTTGGTAACAAAAGATGGGGATCTTTCGGAGTTAAAAGAATTGCAAGGTCTTTTACGTATTTGAGTTGCTAAGATCCTAAGAGAGTACTGAGACCATGCATCTGAGACCCAGAGTTTAATTTTTGTCCTAGGATGCACATGAAACTATACTCTAACCAAAAGTATTCATTTGGACTTGGATGAATGGTACGTACTTCCCTAGGTCCACAAGTTTACCAAAGAGGAATGAGTCATCAAGTGCTTCTTCCTCAGGAAGGTTCTCGGACATCAAAAGCGACAATTTAAGATTTTTGACATGGGCCATTGAGATGATTATTTAACTTGTGGAGCTGACAATATAATTTGTCATTGCAGGTAAATGTGTATCTTGAGCGTAAATCTCTTGCCCTCTCCTTAAACGACACGAAAACAGCCATAGAGGAGCTGAATAAGCTTGCTTCAGGAATTTTGCTCATCGTGATCATCATTATCTGGTTACTTTTGATGGGATTTATGACGACAAACGTACTTGTCTTCTTATCATCTCAGCTTTTGCTCGTGGTGTTTATGTTTGGTAACACGGCCAAAACCGTTTTCGAAGCCATCATATTCGTATTTGTAATGCATCCATTCGATGTGGGTGACCGTTGTGTAATTGATGGAGTGCAGGTGACTTATTAATCCGACAACTCTACAAGACTATGTTGTGTCGGGCAACAATCTGGCTGACATTTTGATTCCTTTGCAGATGGTGGTTGAAGAGATGAATATTTTGACTACAATCTTCTTGAAATATGACGGTGAAAAGATATTCTACCCAAATTCAGTTTTGGCAACTAAACCTATCAGCAATTACTATAGG
This sequence comes from Eucalyptus tenuipes, assembly GCA_014182365.1. Taxonomy (NCBI): domain Eukaryota; kingdom Viridiplantae; phylum Streptophyta; class Magnoliopsida; order Myrtales; family Myrtaceae; genus Eucalyptus; species Eucalyptus tenuipes. The sequence goes on along the minus strand of CM024539.1, from coordinate 35,052,843 downwards.
AGCCCAGAAATGAGCGATTCGGTGGAGTTCACTGTTGACTTCTCTACTTCAGTCGAGAAAATTGGAGATCTCAAATCTAGAATTAAAACGTATGTCATCTGCAGTCTCTGCATCTCAAATTCAGGCAGTACATTTTGCATGCATAATCAACCGTGTCGATTATGATGAGGTGCGGCATAAAACAACCGTTATGAATTGCAGATATTTATTCATTATTAGTCTGTGGATGGTGTCCTGGTTGTTTAGAATTCGGTGTAAGCATTGGGCTTTTGTGAAACCTATCTGACGAAATAGAGCAGCCCCTTTTTTAATATGAAGAAAGGCACAGCTACACAATAGAAACAATGATGGTATCGGATCAAGTTGCTTCATATCAAGATATTTTGTAATATGCACGAGACATCAATTACGCTTTCCATTTTTCGTAATGTTTTTGCATCTTTTTTGTGATAAAGTTTATGCTTTTGACTCTTCAAGATGTAGCTTATCAAAATTCACAAAAAATAGTCACGTCGCTATTTCTATTTATGGAGAATATAGATGGACATTAGTACTGTGGAATATGCTCTTCTATATGAATATTTGTGCATTCCTTCAATTGAATGGCATTCATCGGGTGTAAATGCCAGGTACTTGGAAAGCAGGCCTAAACACTGGCGTCCGGCTCACAGTGTTGTGGTTAAGGAGATCGAGGATGTTAACAAGTTGAAGTTGGGCCTTTACGTTAATCACACCATCAATTTCCAAAACTACGGTGATAAGAGCAGCCGCAGATCGGAGCTTGTGCTGGAACTCAAGAAACTCTTTGAAGAACTCGGTATTAAGTATTGTCTGCTCCCTCAAGAAGTTCAAGTCAGCTATACTGGATCGGCAGCTGCTAATGGACGGTTTTGACTCATCCAGCAAGTTCCTAGTTAGCTGCAAGTATGTGCCTTCTTTTTTCTTCCCTTGATCAGTGTGTCGCCATTTGTGTTCCTCACTCAAAACTGGGACATCTAAACATTAACATCTATAATCTGAAAATTGCCGAGTGTGAAGTCACGGCATTTCTTGTGTTGGATCTGATTCAATCTTTCATAATCTATGCTTCTGTTTTTGTTTTTAACTCCTCTAAGGCGGTGAAGATTAGCATCGTATTTCAGACTAGTCTTTCAGTATATCATTAGGTTCGATTTGGTTAAAAGATCGTTGGTCCAGGAAAATGCTTAAGGCTTGATGATTAATGAAGCATCCAGTATTTCACGATATCCACTTCTTTTGGAATACTATCTTTACTCTCTGCTGTATAATTTGTTCGACAGGTTTGTGCTCATATCGTATGAACCGCAGATGTATTTGGTTGGTGCTGAACACCATTTTCATATACTTGTATCTCAAAAGAGCAGAAATTACTCTGTGTTCACTGGAAATGTTAAACAAACGAACCAGCTCTCCTCCTTATGGCCGACGGAAGTGCACGGCTCATCCCTTATATTTTTAATGAAGAAACTGTATATGATATCAAAGAGCAATGGAGTTATTCGATTATTTTTCTTGTGCTGCATTCAATTCGTTTGATTTTTTTTAACCCTTACTTTTACTTCTGTCATTTCTTTTGGCTTGGTATGATCATAGTTTATTGGAATGATCCTATTCTGTTCCTTCCATTGCGTGCACTGTTTGCCACTGAGTGCACTTTGCATCAAATATGCATCGATTTTCTCTCTCCTTACTCCCTGGAAAGTCACTGGTATTCTAGACAAAATGCAAGGAGGAACGAGAACTTTCACGAAGCAAGCGATGCTACACACATTAGCATTATCCGTTGAACCGATGATGCATGTTCTTCTAGACCCAGTGATAATGGACACAATCTAATCTACAGTCTTTCGCACGGTCGAGAGGAGCCGCCTCACGAACCCCATGTTTGAACTCTTCCCTTTCCCGCTTTTGGAGACTGCTGCATGAGTGGCAATCGGATCTTGCGTCGTTTTGATGGTTGCATCATAAGAAAATCACTCCCTTATGGTCGTCGAGCAACTCTCGAGTTTCAAACATTTGGTGATGAAAATTTGGCCTTGAAAGAATGAATCAACATATTGTTTTGAGTTCGGATCACTCTCATTTCTATCATGCTAAATTGACATCTCTTGTTAATTTATCTTGGTGCGCGTAATTTTGTCAGGTCGCGCCATCTCGCCGTGTTGAGTTATGTCGAGACTCACTGGGCTATGCAAGCCCATAAAATGCATACATCTATCCACGGTTCTGGGCCTGGAAGTTTCTACCAACATTCCAGACTCCAGGACATCACTAGCTTGATGGTGATTGGGCGCTTGGGCTAAGTGAAGATAACCTTATCCAACATCCCTAAAAGCAGAGGCTGCCACGTCGGACAAGCCTCTCCATGGACCAAGCCAATTGGGATCTTCACTACTTTCCACCTCTCATTGTCCCTTCCTCCCTCTCAAAACCATCCATTCAACAGCTTGTTCACCATTGAACAGTTAATACTTGCAGAGGCCAAAACTACTGAAACTAGAGAGAGAGGGAGAGAGAGGGAGGTGAGATTTTGGCAGAACAATGGCTTCAACCTCTGCAGTTTCGATGGCTATGCCGTTAGCCTTTGCCGGGCAAAAGAAGATGCCGAACTCCGATAGCTTCTTCAAGCCATTGCCTGTGAGATCAACAAAGCCAATCCCGGCGTCGAAGAGCAGCGGGAAATTCGAAGTCAGGGCTTCGCTGAAGGAGAAGGCCATCACGGGATTGACCGCAGCCGCGCTCACGGCCTCGATGGTGGTCCCGGAAGTGGCCGAGGCAGCCGGGTCGGGGCTCTCTCCCTCCCTCAAGAACTTCTTGCTCAGCATCGTGGCCGGTGGGGTTGTGCTCGGTGCCATCGTCGGTGCCGTGATTGGCGTCGCCAACTTCGACCCCGTTAAGAGAAGCTGAGAGGAGAAAGAGAGAGGGGGAGATTCTTTTACTCATGTGATTTCTCTGTTGTGTTGATGCTTTCTGTACTGATCTCTGTACTGTATTTGTAATCTGTCACTTCTTTTAGCTGTAACATTGCCCTCGGAAAGCTGATGAACTGTGAAATTTCTGAGTTCCATTTTGGCACATCAATGAAACGGGTCGCTGTTTTTTTATTTGCTCTTTGCCCAAAGAACATCTTAGAAACCCTCTTTCAGACCACCGAGAAAAAAACCTACGGCGGAAAAATGAACTGATACATGATGTTTCAAAGAACAAAAGACCTTTCAATTGTTCCTACGTTACAGGTTTGCTAAAACAATTATATTTGTCTACAACTCAAGTCACTTGATGATAAAGAATCATCTGGTGGGAAAGAATGCTACTGCTTATTAATTCTCTCTTAAAACAGAGAGCCACCTACTAATTACCCAGAACCTTTGTTCTTGATTATCGCGAGACTTTCGAAATCAAATCTAGCATGTATTGGCTCTCCGAAGAGTAGTTAACCTTATCGGCCTTAACTACGGTGATCTTCACTCTCTGTTCGTCTCCATATGTTTCCTCCTTTATTTTGAGCCTGAATAGAAACTGATAGAAAAGTTTACTTCGGACGGTCTCGGCAAATCTTTCATCGTCCTGCTCTTTGAGCATGAACAACTCCTTGGCCGAGAAACTCAAGATCTCTTCACCGGATTCCTGGAAAGCAGTCACCCAAGTCAATCCGGTATGATCTTGTATTTGGACTTGGAGGAGATACCTGTAATCGCACTCCTCGAACTCTTGGTTGCACCTATCGCACAGCCATCGTGTGTTTCCTGCCCTCGTCACTTTCTTATTACATTGTCTATCTCCAATCATCAATGGGCAAGCTGTGTAGCAGAAAGTATCAGTCTTGATGAAAGATACTGTCGCCTTCACTGTGATCCAATCTGGCTTATCTGATCTTCCGAGGCCCTCTTCTTTGATTTGAGACACAGTCTTACGTATCTCATTCTTGGATCCTCCGGACATGATTTCCCTAGAAATGGACAGAGAAGCCGCATCCTTCCCCCCAAAATCGAACCAGCTCCTCAGACTACAAGCCTCTGGAATATCCAGATTAATAAAAAGCTGCGTGGAAGAAATGGTACCGATAGATTTTCCACTGAAGTCACTGACTTTCCCAGCTTTGACAGCCAAAACTGGAAAGAATCCAGAATCGATCATCTCTTGCACTTTCTGACCCTCCCTGTTGCAGAACTCACCCCAGAGAGTCAATTCCACAGTCCTTCCAGATCCATCCTTCAGATTCAGAATTCTTCTCTGAGTTTCCATACCATTTTTTCTTAAGATTGGAACAGAGGGGTTGATAGATACAACAACTCCAATAACATCAAAAATAGAATTATTCTCAGCATTCTCAATGTCACTAATAGGTCTGAAGGAGAACTGCTGTTGTGGAATAGAAGCATCTTCCTCAGGACAAACATCCACAGTCGAAGTGGCCTCCAAAAAAATCTCCCACTCGTTCTTCAGATGATTAAAGTTCTTTTGTGCAGGTTTCAAGCTACCTTTTGAGATCAAGTAGACTTTTCCTACCTCAATTATATCGTAGAAACGATCAACAACAGCATTGAAGCATGTCACCCGAATTTCTCCCCCATCAGAATCAAGGAGATCAAAGGAGAAAACCTTCCCATCACCACGTGCATTATTATATCGGCGAAGATCTCCTTTTGCAGTGACTCTTGCCTTTATGGCCCACCTGCCTTGATAAGGGTTCAGAGCAGCAATAGGTATGATGCGTGCAGGTGCCTCATTCTTCATAATTGGGCCACGATTTCTGTAGCTTGGTGGAGGCTGATATGGAGGTTGAACAGCTGGTCGAAAACTTTGCATATTCTGGCCAGCATTTGCTCGGGGAGGAGGTTGAACAGCCGGTTGGAAATTCTGTGCATTTTGTACGGGATTTCTGCCATTGATATTGTCATTATTGAACCTCTGAACATTCCCAGTGTTGATATTAGGCAGCACTTTCTGAGCTGCTGCGTTGGTCTCAGGATACATTTTTGGGTTTCCAATGATTTCACAATCTGGTATAATGATCTCCATGTTTAGCACAACAATGATCCTGGAAATCAAAGTTAAGATCTCTTCACTTCACAAGAACATAGATGCCAACTAATTAAATGAAAACAATGAGGCATTTCAGTTTGATTTGTCATGGTAACAAGCAAATGAATCGTAGAAATACAACTAATTCTCAACAGTCAAGCTCTTGATCTATCACTCTTGGAACGGGTACCAATATATTGTCGCTGTGTAAGTCTTTACTTTCCTTTCTTCCAAGACCGTGAACTTCATGCTGCTTCTATACAACACCAGAAAAACCACGATAAAAGTTTCTACAACTCTTGAACCCGTTCTTGCTAGTTCTCAGACAAGTTTTGAAAAAGATATATTCCGGAGAACATTACAAACTAAGCAGTTACTTAACCAATTACATTGCTGCACAATCTAAACACCTAAATGCACAAACTCAAATCTAAGGACATCACAGGTTCTTGTCCACTCCTAACATGTATCATTTCAGGAAACATTCAATTCGATCAATAGCCATTCCAAGATAGATTGCTAAAATAACTCATTCAAAGCAACCTTCGAGCATTTAAACACCATTTCTATCCTTTGCTTTTCCAGTTCTGGTAAGGCAGCTCTACATCATCAAAAGCATTACACTAGATATCTAAGAGCTATACCGATCAACATCATGCTTAAACCACACAAATCAACAGAGCACTCATATCTGCAATTCAAGGAGTAGCGACCTTCATCTTCAGGTAATGTCGAAATCATCGCTCACCGACAATCCTCTCTCTCCACACGATCGAACACGAAGACTCTACATCGATCAGCTACTCCAAATTCACTAAAATCAATGACCGTCCCATTCAGGTCCAAAATCACGGAGCGAAACGGCGGCCTTACTCACTTGCGGTTCTGGATGACGCTGCAGATGTAGTCGATCAGCTGCACGACGGAGCCCTTGCGGACGCGGCCGGACTTGACGAGGTCGTTGAGCTGCGTGGCGAGCATCGCGTGCTGGGAGGAGGCGCCGTCGGAGAGCAGGAGGCGGTGCCGCTCCTGGCCGCCCCCGCCGACCGGCCTGACGTCGACGACCTGGACCAGCGGCTTCGAGTCGACGTCGCCGCCGTTGATGGCCGGGATGGCGTTCGGCGTCAGGCTCACCGGCATCGCTTCCCCCCGGCCGGATCCGCTCGCGCCGTCGATCCGAGGGGTCCGGGAACAGCGATCGAGAACCCTAGGGAGATCGACTTCCGGTCAATGCGGAGATGGCGATGACGAACTTGACGTGTTCGAGAGAATCGCAGAGAGAGAGAGATGGCGGGGAAAAGCAGGCGGAGGGAACCGACCGGAAAGAAGAGGAGGTTGGATTTGGGCTTTTAATGGTTCGAACGGGTGTGTACGGCTGCGAATCACATTTTGTTAAATTTTCTACTCTTTGATTTAGGTTCAAAAGTCATTTTCTCCCGGAATAAAATAATAATATTTCTTTGGGGGTAAGAATAAAATAATATTTCCAAACTTATAATTTATTTTTTTTGGTTGTAGTCGAAACTTACATTACACATCATATGAACATAATATATATTTATCAATTGTAACATCAACCAATCACCCTGCAACTATTACTTAATTGAAGGTGAGATATGATATTAATATACTACATATTAAAATTGTGTAACCAAAACGGTTTTACTTCTTAATATTTGTTTGGTTTCTGATTCCAAGTAAACTGAATTGGTTTAATTCAAAAATTGCAATGGACCGCCCTAAAAATCGGTCCGATTTTTGGTTCTGACCGAAGAACCACCCAATAACCAGACCGTAGTTGGAATTGCTTTTTGTAAAGTCAAAATCTTAATTTTGACTTTAACATTTTTTTCTCCATCTCTTTCTCTCTCTTCGGCCTCACCCAGACACTTACATCTCTCTCGTGATTCACCCTCATCCTCTCTTGCTCGTGGCTTGCCCCAGGCCTCACAATCTTTGCTCGTTCCTGACTCGTCTTTGCTCGCCGTTTATCTTTCACTTTAGCCATAATATTTTGCTATAAAAAATGAAAAAAAAAATGAACAAAAGAAAAACATATTTTCAAAGATACCTTGAAATCCAACTGGTAAAACATAATAGGTTTCAAAATTGGTGTCAAGGCGAAGAAATTATAAATTCTAAAAACTGAAAATAAATTCCAGCAGCCTAAAACCTACCCATCCAAAAATCGGATTACATGCACGACTTTTCTATAAAGCGCAGTTGGGAATTGATGTGGCACAGTGAAGGAAAAGATAAGAGGGCAAAATCGGTCGTCTGCCTATCATTGGACAATTGATCGATTTGAGGGGGACAGAAAGCTAAAAGCACCTGGCTCGGCCTCACCATTCATTCAATCAGTGGAGAATGCAAATTCCTTCTTTGACACTACAAGATGTACCGACTCGTGCAAGAAATTTTACTCAAAGAGTCATCACCATTTTCATCTAAGAAATAATCTCGAACAAGACCTAGGCGAACCGACCTAAATGCATCGCGAGGCCAAGAACAGTGGAACCAGAATGTAGACAGATGAAGAATACATTGATGGGCGCAAGCATCTGTGTATCGAAACTTATGGGTGGATAAACAACACGAAAGCATCCGGCAAATCTCTTTGTCCAGCAACATCAGCAACCAAAGGCCCTAGAAATCGGTCGAAGGGCGAACATCAACCGTGACAAAAATTTACTACACATCACAAGTTTAGGCCACCGGTACAGCAACGTCGATGATGTCTGGGGTCTCCATTACGGGCCTCGTGTACAGCTCTTCTTCCTTGGGAGGATGAATGGTCACGAGATCAGGCAGAGGCGTCATGGGACCTTGCTTTCCCTTGGGGTCCCAGTCAAGCATAATCTTGACCTTAATACCAAGAACCCCCTGAACCACCAACAGAGAAAAACCGCCACACACATTAGAAGCTGACGCAGATGCAAGCTGTGCACTCATGCCAAGTGCATTTCCTTTAGTTGTCGCTGCAGCGATGACCATGAAATTGCACTTAAGGACATACCTGTCTCAAGAGAACATGTCTAACAGCGGAATCAATGTACTCGTTGACTGGCTGACCAGAAGAAATCATGTAGCCATCCTTGAACTTCATGGACTTGCACGCTGAGCCCTCAGCTTCCCACTGACAATTACCTATAAATCATTCAGAAAGTTCAGCAAGTGAAACCCACTATGGCCCAAGAAAACAAGTTGGGGGCATCGCAGGATGGCATTCACTAACCTCACAACCCTTTGCTCCACTTTCCATAACGAACCGCAGAACACCATAACAAGCTCTGGTTGGCATATGAAGCAATCACAATGATTAGTAATGTCATCTAAATTCCCATCATGTGAATTAGCATTCAGGTTTTAGGATAATAAATTGAAGGCAATGTAGCATAACCAAGCCAAAAAAGATACACTTGAACTGTGTCAAAGTGACAATGGCTTAGACATGCATTGCTCATTTAGTCATCTTCCGACACAAACTTGGTACTGGAAACACCTATTTGCTTTATAGATGACAGTATCAGTGTCAGAGCAGAGCAATTTAAAGAGGACAGCAGAAGGCAACCAGTCCTAATTATAGAGAAGGGAGGATATCACTAAAGTTACCAGATAGAAATGAACTAAGTAGGAATAAAATATTCCATCGTGTACCCTCCCCAAAGTTACCGCATGAAAAGGGAGAAATAGTACAAGGATGATGGCATGAAGGAACAAAATTGAAATAGCCATCTTCCAAAACAAGAACGGAAAAAGGCATATGAAGCAATCGCAATGATTAGTAATGTCATCTACATTCCCATCATGTGAATTAGCATTCAGGTTTTAGGATAATAAATTGAAGGCAATGTAGCATAACCAAGCCACAAAAGATACACTTGAACTGTGTCAAAGTGACAATGGCTCAGACATGCATCGCTCATTTAGTCATCTTCCGACACAAACTTGGTACAGGAAACACCTATCTGCTTTATAGATGACAGTATCAGTGTCAGAGCAGAACAATTTAAAGAGGACAGCAGAAGGCGACCAGTCCTAATTATAGAGAAGGGAGGATATCACTAAAGTTACCAGATAGAAATGAACTAAGTAGGAATAGAATATTCCATCGTGTACCCTCCCCAAAGTTACCGCATGAAAAGGGAGAAATAGTACAAGGATGATGGCATGAAGGAACAAAATTGAAATAGCCGTCTTCCAAAACAAGAACGGAAAAAGGCAAAAAGAGCACACTGCCTTATAGGCCAATGAAGGATTGCAGATGTAAACCTCACACAAAGAGCATAAACGATTCCACTTAAAAAATATCACTACTTGAGATTCAAAATGCATATGCAGTGAAGCCATATACAAAGCTTCCAGCTTGTGATTCAACAAAGCATTAGAGGGCCAAGCAATAGAATTAGAGCAAAACTTTCCGCACTTAAATGAGAAAAATCAAACTACAGGAAAAAGAGACATGAGGTGAAACAAACCAAAGCAACCCCACAAAAGCAGCTCCAACATTATACAACCTTGTCTAATCTACATGCATACCTCTAAAAAAACCTGTCCAAGGACACTTGATCATAGATCACAAAGGACACACAAGGTCCACGAAGACAGTGAAACAGAGTGTATAACAGCACCAGCAGATCGTGTCAGCACCAGCAGATCAACACAACCATAGCATCAAAAACAACACGAATCGAGCTGTAAGAATGACAATTCAGAACACGCATCTACCTGCGCACGGCGAGCCCACCGAGGAGCTTGTACCGGAGCGACTCGGCCTGGGCAATAGCGCACAGCCCTCTGTTATTCACCTTTTCGGCATACAACTCCACCCCATTCTCCGGAAACTTGAACCGCTTCTGCACCACCGAAGTCAGCTCCCTAATCCTCCTCCCCTTCTCTCCTGCAAATCAACCACAGAACCCACAATCAGTAACACAAGAACCAACTACAAACACAACAAATAGCAAAAACCCAACATTCGTTACAGAATCAGAACGCGAAAAAAAAAGCAACTGCGGAACAGACCGAGAACGTTCTGCGTGCGGGTGGCTCTGATGATGATCTCGGTCCGCATAGGCGTGACCCTGACCTCCACACCGGAGTACCCATCCTCGGCGAGTTCCCTGGTCAAGACCTCGTTGAGCTCCGCGAAGAACACTCCGTCAGCTACGAACTGCACATCAACGCGACACCCATCAAAAACCCGAATCGACAGAGCATTGCTCCTTCACTAGAGTTCATTTTCGGCAGCTAGAAACAGCAGGAACGAAAGCACGAAGCCAAAGCATCCGAGGGACCGACCTTCCTCTTTTTGCTGATCTGGGTCGTCATGCTGCGAGATTCCTGAACTGCCCACTTCACGAAGTGTTGGGTCGCCCGAGATCTGTAGCGCTCGTGCCGGGCGGTGCCGAATTCTCCGCAAACCCTAGCTTCGGGGAAGACGAGGATAAGAGGAACGAGGTTCTATATATGTAGGAACGAGGGCCGTGGCGGTAAACGGATCGGACGGCTATGGTGAATTGGATTCTCCTTTGAACGGCCTGGATGGGTCAATTTTCTTTTTCTTTTTACCTTCTTTCCTTCTAGTAAAATAAGTAAGTCTTGTACTTTCAGTGCTCGTCCATGCTCATCCTGTGCAGATGCACTCCTTCTACGGTCCATAGGTGACTGGCATCCCTTGATAACCACCCTTACTCATTGAAATCATATTTCGAGTCCATATTTAACGATTATAATTGTTCTCTCGAGACGACTAACATCGATTTTATGGATGCAAACTCAACTGTTATCAACAATTGACAATCGAAATTTTCTTCTAAATCAATTATATTGACTTACCATCATTAGTTTCGATGTTCGATTTAAATTGTATTCATAATCAATATCAAATTATATGTACTGGTCAACATAGCATTTTCCTTCTCTCCTTGTTCATGGCCGACGCATTCTATTACTTGGTCAATACTCATGGTTAGTCTCAACTCTGTTGATTCGATAACTTTATCGTTCCATTACGCCCGATCTAAAAGATCCCTCATTCTCTTTAGGGGTTCTACAGTTGTAGTCTTGAATAGTCAATGGCATCAGCTTCTTCATTGACTTTCATTCTTTGACCTTAGATTTGATCTCCTTAGGGTGCAAACAAGTTGCTAAACAAGAATCCATTTAAGTTGAATGAATTGTCGAGCGCAACCGAAACTGAGAATTTACTTTGGAGGAGTCACTTTCCATCTCAGGTTATATGTCTGCCCTTGATATTAAGAGAAATAACTTGACTTGATGTTATAGGACCAGTAATGATACATCGTTCGATCTAGTAGCTCGTCGGTTTTTCTGTAAAGCTAGGGGTGATTCTCGATGACTTCTGTTATTTCGTTCCTCTTTTTTGTATCATGTACCCGATCTTGTTTGTCTTGGATCCCGTCTGCACCCACCCCGTTTTTCCTGGTGCAGTTCCAAAGATTAACCCTATTTTGTAATCTTCCGATATCCTATACGATTTCGAATTTTATATTAATACGCGAGAAAAGAACGTAATCATCTTAATTTGTATCAAAACATTAAGCACTTGTAATAAATAAATACATGAAATTTTTGGCTAAACAAAAAATTAAGTATCCACGGGGCTAATTATAATAAATAAAATCATAAGGCAAAGAATTAGCAACAAACATGGGTCTAATATTAATATTATTTCTACAATTACTACATGAAGCTACTCATTTATGCAAGTATAACTCCTCCTACAAAAGATAAATTAGGTGAGCCAATCCATGTGGTACATAAGAATTTGGCGGCGACGAACACCATATGTCCGCCGGATGGTGCGAGAGGGAGCCGATGAGGGAGGGAAGCAAGTGAGGAAGAGGAACAATAAAGGATGAGTGGCGTGCGTGTTTGAGAGAGTCAAGAGGAAAAACGCCATGTGATTTCGGGAATAAGAATAGAAATAAGGGGAAAAAATAGGGTTTTGGACCTATATTTACAAAACCGGTTCCCAAACCGGTCCAGAAACCGGTTCCTGGGTAGGTAATCAATTGGATTGGGTTCCCGGACCGGTTTCAACCGGTTCCAAATTTTGGGAACCGGTTCCCGGACCGATTTCAACGGGAACCGGTTCCCGACCCTATTTTCCGGGTGGACCGGTCCGGTTTTCGGGTATACCCGGTCTCGTTGCACACCCCTAGTAAATATAGAACTTCAAGTGGACAACTCTAGCAGAGGATCTATGGAGCAAAGGGCCCCCATGGGTTGCCAAGAATTGAACCACGCAAAATGGCCTTTACCAATACCATCGCCTACGACTACATTGTCAAATGGGTGGGTCGAGTCAGGTTGAATCATAAATAGTATGACCCAAATTGACACATTTAATCTATTTATGACCCATATATTGTAATAGAAATTTCTTGAGCCATACCCAATGCATACTTGACCTATTCCAATTAACCAAATCTAAGAAAGCTTGTTTTTTTACCTATTTAACCAAATTTAGAAAAGCTTGTTACTTTTTTTTTTTTATAGAAAAATGATATTAGCAAGACACTTTCATGCAATACAAATCTAGATGGTCACTTTTTATAATTTTTTAAAAAAATTGAGGCTACGTTCATTTCTTGAAAATGTTTTCCAATAAGTCATTTTCTAAAAAATAACAATATTTTCTAGTATTTGTTTAAAATCTAAAATTAAATTAGAAAATATTTTCTCTGTTTGGTATAGAAAATCTAATTTGTATGCACTCCTTTAGATATTTTATTTTTTATTTTTAAAAAAATCAAATTATTAATTATTTCACATTTTCTTTTCTTTTTTTTTTTTCCTTCTTTTTCGTTGATCGCCGGTCACAATGACGATCAACGACTAGCCATAAGCAAGTTGGTTGAAGCTCACCTCGAGGCTAGCAATCTTGAGTCTTGCCAACACCAAATGTTGGCAAGGTCTCAACCTCGCCAATTTAGTGAGGTCGAACCTCTTTAGTGCTAGACGTCTACGAGCTCAAGCTTTGCCGACCTCCAACAAGCTTGTCCCTCACCTGGCTAGTCCCCATGGCTAGCCATCGGCTGAGGAAGATGGAAGAAGGAAGAAGAAGGGAAAAAAAGGAAAAGAAAAATAAAAAATAATTATAAATTTCAATTTCTTTTATGTATTTTTATTAGGCTAAAGAGGAGAGAGAGAGTGTTAACCTAGTGGTTTGGAAATGAGTTCTAAACTCAACCTATTTAGATCCATTTATTTTAGCCTTGAAATTTAAAACTCATTTAAGATAGACTCTTTAAAATTAAAGTGATCGATATATGATTTATTTATATTTTAAATAGGTGACATATGGGCTTAAGAACTATTTTGACAGGTCTACTTAGGACATATTGAATCAGAGGCTCCATAACATCTCTTGGTTCCAAGATTTTCCTCCAAACGTCAGAGGAAGAAGCGGGGAAATATCGATTGCCAAAAGCCTTTCATGCTTTTTTATAACACTGGCGTTAATCCAAGCTATCCACAATGAGCCAGCTCCTGCAAGTGAGATCCGTATAAGCTTCATCATAACAGCCTTATTCCATCGATGGAGGCCCAATCCACCTTCATTTCTTGGCAGACAAACACCAACAACCCTCAATAGCCTTTATCACTTTCTCTGGCAAAACTATAAACCCCCCACACTTATAGGTAAGAGTTCTATAGGGAACTGAACTAAGCAGTCGCAAACATTCAGCAGAAGAAGCCTATGAGAACTCTGGCTTTTTAATTCTGCTGACAATCTTGTCCATGAGGTGCTTGCATTCCTTCTCTGAGAGCTTACCAGATGGAAGAGTTTGTGCTAGTTATCTGACAGAGAAAGAGCCGAGTTTTAACCCACTTCCTGCACTATTTCTTCTGAAAGATCAGCTGAGACCCTATAGAAGTATAGATCTCACCGGCCTTTCCTGGATTTATCTTCAATCCAGACATTTTGTAGAAAGTCTAGAAGAAGGACAAGTTCTCCTGCATAGCTTTAATACCGTCATTAGTCAAGATAAGAATGTCTCTAATGCTCGAGCACTGAGGATGGTATACCAATCTCCCTTGCTAGGCAGTGAAAACCTTTGGTCCGCAACACAAGCCTATAGACCGCCTTTACTTAACGATGATTTTCATGAACCTTTTTTTTTCCCTTGATTCACACATTCTGTGGCAAAGACAGGATTTTCTATTTCTTTTTGCATCAGACCTGTCCACAAAACCACAGGCCCAGATGAGCCCAACCAGCGAAAGGCCATGGCCATCTGTAATTTGATTTTCTTTAGTTCATGAACTACATTAACAATAGCTTAAATGGTATTTAAGTACATCGTTTATAATTTTTTTTTTTGGTCAAAGCAAGAGTTTTCGCCTCAAAGGTCAAAAGACACCATGTATACACTCGATCTCTTCACTTCGAAGGGGAGGTAGAATCAATAGAGAAAACTCTCTTTTCAATTCTTGCACTCTATAAGTGATTTTGGTGTCCAGTTTATCTCGTTTGTGTGTCCATAACAGTTCGTAAGTGAGAAATGCTGGCTTAAGACATCAACAGGAAGCTAAGACATATTTACCATAATTTTTTTTTGGTAACATAAAAAATCTCAAATTATGCCACTGTGACATATATATCTTAATTTTTTTTCTAGTGATATTAAAAAGCCCCAAGATTGTACCCATGTAACACATTTACACTCCGTTAATGTTCCATTAGGTATTTTTTAGTCAAAATGATATCATTTTTATTTCACTTAAGTTACGTGAGTGCCATGTCAATATTGTTTACTTTTCAAGCATCCATATAGGTAGATTTTTAATGGTCTTCATTCATAGAAATTTCACGGATGGTAAATGTATCACATAAGCATAAGTTTGTGATTTTTTGTACCACAAAAAAAAAAAATTATGGTGAATGTGCCGCAGTGGGCATACTTTAGGCTTTTTAGTGACTTTTGCCAAAAAATATAAAAGAACCAAATCTGGGACAAAGTGAGTTAAAGGAATATTTCCTCAAGAAAAAAAAAAAATCTAATCTTAGAAGTGAAAGTTTATAAACAAGTGATTGTGTTAAAGTTGTTAAACTTTTTATGGATTCTACTTCACAATTAAACCAAAAAATAAAAGAATTAGGTCTCTCAGAATTTTCTTTAATTGATGAAACTAATTTCTACAGAACTATAATCTAAAAGGAAAAAAAGAAGAGAAGAAAACATATGACATACGTGAAATGCCCACAATAAAAATATGTGAAATTCTTAATAATGGAAAATAGATCCTAAATGGTAAATGGGAATATAAATGCTGAAAAAGGAAGGAAAGTAAGTAAATTTGAGGCCACCACCTTAAATTGTAATTGAATGATCAACGGTAGATTTATCTTTTTAGTGAAAATTAGGTGGAATTAGTAACGGAGAATGTGAAAATAGAGCTGCCCATATAAAAAAAGGGGGAAACGGAAAATTTTAAGGATGTCTAACGGAATATTTCCGGTTTGAAACGCCGATAATGGACATTGGTCAGATTTGCCTCAAATCTAAAAAGTTCTTGCCTTTTGTTGACCCATTTAAAAAGCTCTGAGTTGCTTTTGTCCCAAACAACAAAGTTAGGATCTTTTAGGTGGACTGACCCAATTGTCCTGCCATGATAAATATTCCAATGTTGCATAATCTCTCTCTTTTAAAAAAATTGAAAATGGGTAAGAACTTTATATGCATACAGTGCAAGAAGTTTCAAGTCAAGTTTTCCGCAAGTTAATAGCACGTATAATACATGCCCGACGATAATATATGTAAACACCTAAAATATACAAGTAGAGCATGCCAAGTTCAAACGTGGTTATTAAGGGTGAGCACCGTCTCAATCCAACTTGAGAGTTGCATCGGCCAGTTTTGGGCGATTCCCGATTCCCAATTTAGAAACCGACAATAAATGGTCTAGTTCCCAATTCCACACAAAGAATTGAACCGATCATATGGGAATAGAATAAATGGATGTCAAAAGTAAGAAAGCTTAATGCGAGGAAAGACAATCATGATTAGCAAAACAAGCACCCGAAAAATTTTAGCCCATGCACGGTACTAACGACAGTCTAGAATCAAATCTAAATGCATCACTAGAATATTAGCTTAACTTTATTCTAGAATGTATGATGGCAAAGCACTCACTGTGATGGTAAATATATATCTGGGACTATCAAGCTACTCCCGTAATATCTGGCCCATACTAGATTAAGACAAAGTTTATAGTATGTTTGACGAAGCAGTGCACTTCGAGATGAAAGTAGCAAGGGAGTCAAATTTCGATTTCTCACATCACTGTTTTGACCTCCTTCGGCCCTAAACATCACTATATTGAACTCGGATTTGTCTAGAATTGATGAATGGCCTATTAATTTTCAACATAGCTTGGTGTCTCTCAATTTTCTCTTCATCGTTCTCTGGTTAATTTAGAAGGAAAGGAACAATGTTCTGTTTTGAACACATGTCCCAGACCCAGTGAAGCTAGTGGATGCTCCTTGGACTACACATGAAAGTATTACCCACTGGATAACTAGATCCAAAGGAAAAATCGAGCTCATACAAGCATTGGATCGAGTTTGAAAACCACTTAAAAAGAGTGTCTTAAAGCTGAACATCGAGGGGGCTTTCTTGGGAGGGACAAACGATGGAGCCATAAACATGCATGTGTCGGCCTTCTCGGGGATGGCTTCACGCAAATTTTCATGGCGTAGTCTGCTGCTCAAACAGAGGCTTTGGCTCTGCTGGAAACCGTAAAATTCTTCAAATGTCGTTCAAGTACCTCCTTGGAATTAATCTTAGATTAGTTTGATCTGATTAATGGCTTATCAAGCGTAGAAAAAGCGTCTTGAGAGGTTAGTCTGCTTATCAGGGAAGCTCAAGCCTAGGTTTGCTTTTATTTGGGTCTTAACGTGGGCCATTACAACCGAGAGTCAAATAAGGTGCCGAATTGAATCACAAAAGCGCAATGTAAGAAAGCCTTAATTGTAATTGGATTTTATATCCCCACAAGCCCTTTGGGCTTTGATATGTTCTGAACCCGCAACTGTATTTACTCATCCTTTATCTTAATGAATGAAAACTATATTTAGACCATGCGGGTGCCAAGATGAGATAATGGGAAAATTAACCCCAAAAAAAAAAAAATCCTTAACCTATGTATAGCTATTAATTCAGTTTAAAATTTTTAAATTTGGCCAATTTAGTCCTAAATCTTTTAACGATTTGCCATTATAATCTATTCGGCTAATTTTGGTTAGAAATTACTGAAATGGATAATTTTTAAAATTTTGTTAAATTTTTATAAACTTTTTGAATTTTTTACTATTTTTTTCTATCTTTTTCCCCCCTCTTTCTTGGCTAGTCGCCAGGCCTTAGTGACGATAGGAGAGGCTCGAACTTGTTAGATCTGGCAACGTCCAGCTTTGCCTAGCCTTGACTTGTTGGCAATTGCTTGTGGCCAATCCCGCGGGTCATCACCAAGGCTTGGCAATCGACCATAAGAAAAACAAAAAGAAAAGGAAATATATTTAAAATTAAAACTGTGTGACGTGGATCCAGTCAGTGTCTACATTAGTGATTTTCGACCAAAATTAATTGAAATGATTATGTTGGCAAACCGTGAAAATGTTCATGATTAAATTGATCAAATTACCGACAAAAAAATATTAGCTAAATTGAAAGATTAAAGGTTGAATTAACATCCATACAATAATTTTATACATTTTCTGGTATTATCTCGAGAAAGAATAATTTGTTGTTAAGGACAATTCTCTCGATCTCATGCCTCGAGATTTTCGATTCAAAAATCAAAGCACATGCGACCAGTAGACTAGCTCATGAAATTGGTCCCCATTGAATATGAGTTTCATCCCCAGCGCTCACCTAACAAAAGGGGTCAAAGAAAACTTGCTGCTTAGGTATGAATGGAGACAATCATGTCTCACATTTCTTTAGAACTTTAGTGGAGGTCCATTTCACTTGCATTCAATGACATTGATTGAGATCACCCGGGACCATAATCACCAATGGTAATTGAGCCATGATTGGGCTAGAATCTAGCTTTCTCCCTAATCGGGGTCGTCAGTAAAATCATGAAACATGCCCCTATAAGACAAAACATTATTCTATTTTGGCCTAAAAGCAAGAACCCTAAGGCTGTAGAGACTCCACCTTTCTGACCTGTGTTTACTGCAAATGCAAGCAAAGAAACGACAACGGAAAAAGAAAAATGATGGAAAAAGGTAGGGACTCCATCGGTTTGAGATGGTGGCATGTTCAGTTTGTCTCTGTCTGGGTCTCGTGATGGCCAAACCTGGTCTTTATCCTTCCGCTTCCCAATGATGTTGAGAGAACGAATGACGATGCTTCACGAAACAAATAGAATAATTGGTGAATTATAGCTGCTGCTGCTGCAAAACATTGACCAGGTACGGTCGGCTTGTTCCTTGCTACTTGAATGTGTACGTTGTTTTGGAGGGTTGTTCTTGGAGTTCGTCAATGATTTATGCACTTGTCTTGAAGGCCTGCAGATTGATGGGTTTGTATTGACCAACGATTTGATCAAATAATAGATTTCTCTTGGCGTATTCCGTACTTTAGAATATAGAAATTAATTTACAGAAGTTGGTTATAAAGTACTGAATCAAATTATAATTTTAACATCCGTGAGCAACTCTTTTAACTTTCACATAGTACAATATGAAGGAGTGATGTTGTGATTGGGTTAGATTTCAATCGAAATCGACTTATTATGAGCCAAACAGTTAGCAAGTCCTCAAAAGGACCCTGAAAGCATTGCCATGAATGAGTGCCAAGTTGGACGAGAAGAGACTTGTGAGATGTACACGATGAAGGAATTGAATGGTTCTCATTAGTAGATGAGGATTCCTAGAAAAAGCCATTGCAACAAACACATGTAAAAAATCTAGCGCAAAAACAAGTAAACTAAAAGATCAAAAAGAAAGAAATATATATGGTCTTTTAGTTGAGGGCATTAATCACTCATCGATTATTGCACAATTGATAAGATTGAGATTGATATGTGGCAGATTTGACGTAAAATTGGATGAGATATACTTTTCAAGAGATGACGAAAGCATAACTATTGAACAATTTACTTTTCAAAAGTGAATCCACTTTTCAAGAGGAGATAGATTTACAATCAAAAGCTTAAATATTCAAAAATCTCAACCACCCTACGAAAAAATGAGGAAAGGCGGCCCAACAAATTAAGAGTGTGTTTGGTTCGACTTTAGGAAAATGTTTTTGAGAAAATTTATAGGCCTTTCAAGTAAAGGGGTTTTTCAAAATAGTGTTTATTAAATTGTATTTTAAATAGACATTGAAAAGTAACTTTGATCTAAATATCATTTGGTAAAAATTATACCTTGTATATAATTTTTGCTAATTCTTTTTTTTATATAAAAAATCTCAAACTATTTTATAGCGAAATTCAATCGCTGCCATGAGGGTGGAGGTGGATGAATAAGTGATGATCTAATGGTTCTTACTTGGGGAGTCTTTGGACTTAGCTTGAAGTTTTATTGAATCATCATGCCAGCCGCTCGTGAGTTACTTGCTGGTGGCTAAGGCAAAGTTAAGATTTTCATGAACATTTATGGAATTATGAAAGTTGAGAGAGGATAAAGTTAGAAGAAAAAAAATTCTATTTGCATCATGGAAATGCAACATTCCAAAGTATTTCCAGACCTATCTTGGGCTAAAAGCCTTTAGAGAGTTTTGGAGATGCAATTGCATCTTGTCAATGTACCATGGAAATAAATTTCACTTAACGGTATTTGCATTTGCCCAAAGAGCTTTAGGATATTAAAGGGGCACATAATAACTATTCTATTTGTTTATTTTTTTTTATTTTTCTATTTTCGAGAACAGATTTGAAACATAAATTTGGTAATGCAATTTCATTTTTCTATTTCTGGAACAAATTTTTAGTCCGAAAATAAGTTTATAACACAAATGAGAAGTGAAAATTTTCTACTTTTCTAATTTTGGAACAAAGATGAGAAATAAAAACTCTTATTAGTGCTTGCCCTAACTATTAGTCGGTCACCCACCCGCCATCGCTGCTGCTCGCTAGCCGTAGCCATTTACTACTAGTTGTTGCCCTCCTTCACCTATTGATGTCCACTGTCCTCCGTCGCCAGCCACCTCATGCTACCCTTTGTCGTTCTCCATTGCCCACCATTGTCCTTTACTGCTTGCCACCGTTTGCCATCCTCCAACGCTGCCCGCCATCTTTCGCTACCCGTGGTTCTTCGCCATCCATCGCTACTCGTCGGCTACTCGAGAATAGAAATAGAAAAATTAATTTGTGGCCAAAAATTGATTCCAAAAATAGAATGGACATCATTTGTAACATAAAGGACATTGCAAATGCTGAAACAAACGCATCGTAAGTGCAAGCTTGTATTTCCCTCCATAAAAGAGGTAGAAGGAACAAGAGGAGGCATCAGCCTGCAAAATCAGGTCATCCCCGGATCACCTCAGCATCCTCCTTTGTAGTTCTCTAGTTAAAGATGTTCTACTTTCCATCTTCCAGTTTGTAGTCCTCTCAAGGGTTTGCAAAATCTCGGTCTTTTTTTATCATTCTTTGTGCTGTAATTATGGTGATTTTGATCAAACACAGTTTTAATCATTCAAAATCACTGTGTTCCATCATGATTCTTGAATCTTATTCAATTGTTTCATCTTGAAAACGACAACAATAAGTAGAAGGACTAGAAATAGGAAAAAGCAACAAAGTTTTAAAGAACGGTTTAGTTACACAGAATCCACTCAAGTCACCCATATATTTGTGTCAATAAACTAAGTAAAAATTCAAGATTTCAGCGTGATTAAGGCATATGTACTAGTCTTAACTCTTGTGTACATCACGAACTCCGAATCCGTTACCCACTCAAAGCAAAATTTAGCCAAAGAAAGAAAAAAAAATTAGTAATCTTCATGGTAATATCTTATGATATTTCCCACTAAATAAGACACGCCGAGAATGGTCAAAAGCTGATCACCCCCACATCTGAGATTCTGTTCCTGTATAGGAATGTGAGGGGGAGAGGGGGAAAGAGAGAGCCCAAAGTGTGCTAGAACGAAAAGCTGCCTTTTTTCCCCTATTTTCTTTTCCCACAGCATCTTCTCAGATTTTTATGCATGCAAGTTCAATTCTCCGCACAGGCACAGGGAAAAAGGAATCATCAGCAGTGAATTTCTGGGCAAACAATCATGGGAACCAAAAAGAGAAAAGAAGGAAGTCACTGCAGAATCCTCAGATTTCAACAGGGTTAGGTAGGGCATGATGCTTTTGGCTTGAACTGAAAAGGAAAACAAAGAAAAGCGTTTTGATAGTGTTTTCATAGTCATGGACAAGAATTATATACATGGAGTTCAGCTTTTTCGGCTAAAAGATCTTTAACAGGTGGTAATGAAGTGAAACCAGCAGAGAGCCAAATTGGCTCTGATTAAGACTCCTGCTTCGAATGGCTATTTGCTCTGTTGTTTTATTACAAACTAGCACTCTTGGAAGACAAAACTATAGAATTAGATATCATAACCACAGTCCATTTTGATCATACTTGCACAGCCACAAGCAGTTAGTTAACTTACAAACTGAGATGAACCTCAGAAAATCATTTGGAAAAGGCAATTCAAGGTTAAGAACTAGCTAGCTAGATAGGGGAAGAAAGCTGAAGAGAAAATTCAACATCAGCTTGTTTCATACATGGAGTCAAGAAAATCTTTTTCTCCGCAAACTCTACCTGAGAAATGATTACAAAAATTCCATTTTTCCCTATGCAGGCCTAATTCTCTTGTGCCCTGTCCTGCTACCAGAGGAATTGTCCTCAGAGGAAGCATCCATGATCTTCGAGAAGTTACCAGAGAGATCGGCGTAGAGGTCGACGACCCGTTTGATGTTGTTGTTGAGCTCTCGGATTAGGCCGACGTTGCGGCTCAGGTTGTCCGGGATCTTGGACTCATGATTCTGGTTTATCTCATTGATGAGAAGCCTGTTCTGGTCCAATATGTTCTGGACCTGCCCAAAGCTCTTCTGGAATGTCTGCAACACTCTCCCGTCAATCTGCGCCCCATTGCCAAGCCCCGAGAATGTGTCGCCCTCCATTCGAAACTGAAATGATTTCTGGGTCAGATTTTATGTGTGATCAGATCCAGACCTGCATCAAGAAGAAGAAGCAAAAGAACACAAAAAGGCTGAGACTGCGTGTTTCTCCCAGGTTATATCTCATTTTATAATAACCCCACTAGGCCGAAGAAAAGAATTAAGAAAAGAACTTTCTGTTCATTAAGATTATGCTAGTGAACTGTAGCTTATAGGTTTCTTGATTAGAAAAAGATTCCAAAGCACATGCACAACATTAAGACATGTTCTTGTCATATCAATAGACAAAGTTTTACCAAAATAAATCGAAAATGCAAAAAAACAAAAGTTAAAACTACGAAATTCATCTTCTTAACTGGAAATGAATGAGCAGCGCGGCTTCAGAATTTGTTTACTTGTCGCGAGAGACAAGGTGTGATAGTTGAAATCATGACCGCCATGGGCACTTTTAGTTTTCTGTGGAGAGAATTTGTGCAGTAAATATAGTACATTATATTACAGTTTGTTGTGTATATTAATTGCCATTGATGACAAGAATATGAGTAGAAAGCAGATTCCTTTTCCATATAAAGGAAACCTTTTTATCGTACTCGGAGAAATACCCACCTTAAAAATCAGCAGCGTAAAAAACAAGAATCTGAAAAAGGACGAAGCTCTGAGTCTCAGTCAATGATGCAGAAAAGATAAGGCATTTTCAGAGACAGCACTATCGATTTTTTGTGTACTTATTTATTCATTATAGTAATGGGTAAGGAAAACCACGAACCAGATTCAAACGAATGTAAAGAGGCCAAAAACGATGATAAGAAAGTTCAACAAAATAAGAACAGAGAAAGCGCACTAAATTATGCGGCCGACTTTGCTTGCAATTCAAAAAGAAAGATAAGAGAGAGGAACAGAAAAGACCCAGCTCATACGATCCAGAGACGTTTAAAATTCAAAAGCTTGCAATCGGCAAATGCAGAAGCATGAGGTTCCAAAAAGCAAGACAAAAGACGAAGACTTTGCCCCCCCAAAAGGAAAGCTCATTACCCCAAAAGAACCTGCAAACATTGGCTCCCAGCGAAGACCAAGAGCATTTCAAAGCCAGCCCATTTTTCCAAATCAATCAAAGAGTATGCTCAAGCAAAGAAAACAGAAAACAGGGGACGGACAAGAATTTCAACGAGAAGGGAAACTCCACAATCTACTTGGGGAAAAGGAAACTCCCATCCGAAGCTGCAGATGAAAGATGCAGATGGACAGTGATGTGCCGACAAAAAGGAGGACGAGGAAGAGAGCCAAGCACAAAGTCCAGACAAAAGAGAAAAGACCCGATTTCCTCTTCTTCTTCTTTTTTTTCCTCTGGAGGTCTCTGTTACGTTACAGGCAATCGTACTGCAACAGGGTATGTGATTAAAAAAGAGAAGCTCGTACCTTGAACGTCTTCCGGGAGATTGCATCGAGAGGAGGTGACATGGAGGATTGCGAGCGAGCGAGCGAGGAGAGAGAATCAGATTTAGGAGGAGAGAACCAGAAAAGATCGGCGACTGGATAGAATCTCTCGTAGACGGGGAGTTGCTGTTTCGCGACGAAATCTGCGAGAGTTGTGTGTGTTTGTAAGAGAAAGAGAGAGAGAGAGAGAATAAATGGATTTGACAGACACACACCGGACACGTCGGTCGCCTCCAGATTTCAGGTTCTGTTCTGATCCAGTTCACTCTTTATGTCCAATTCAAGTGTCGCTTATTTATGGAAAAAATTGCAGAACAGAGTGGGTCACTTGTTGGATCTTATGAGATGCCTTTCCATGAAGCTTTTTATTTCGGAAAAAATAACGTAAATAGCCTTTCAACTTTGAGCTAATATGTAATGTAATCCACATATTTTTAATTTATTGAATATAATCCCTATATTTTAGCTCAATGTGTAATGTAATCCATGAACGTGATCTTTAAACTTTAGCTTAATGTACAGTATGGTGCATTAATTTTTAATTTGTTTAATGAGATTTCGAACTTTATTACATAGTCAAACTAGTTCTGGAACAAATTAAAAGTTTAAATACTATATTGAAATTCATGGACTTTGTTTAAATAAGTGCTTTTACTAAAATTTGTAATTATTTCATTTTCAAAATATCTTAAAAAGTCTTTTTTCATTTTTGATTAAAATTAACTATAAGGTTTATATATTAAATTTTGACGGTATCCAAATTTTCGACTCAGTTGATCTGGAGAATAGTGTCGACACATATGACCAACATATGTAATTAAAAGTGTATCAAAATGGTAGCGGATATGAGCAAGCACGGTCCGGGTTGGGCCAGTCCCACCCCTAACCCTAGGACCAACCCACACAGTGTTGGTACTTAATTTTCAAGACCGAGATCAACCCTATTGAGCTTGGGACCGAAGATCAAACCGACCAATGGGTTCGGTTTGATTCCAAGGTCAATTCGGAACCAACCGATAATTTTTTTCATTTTTTTATTACCTAAAAAAGCGATCGAGGATCGAACCGACCCAATAAGTTCAGTGACAAGCGAGGTAAGCTAAGAGAGGCAAGTGGTGAGCATCAAGCAACGCAAGTGTCAAGCAACAAGCAGGGCGAGCATCGAGCGGCAAGCAACACGAGTGACCAAAAGCGAGCGAGGCAAGTGTCGAGTGGCAAGTAGAGAAGTTGTTTCTTTCGATTTTTGCAAATTGAAGACTAAGAGGACAGATAAGACAGAAGAGAACAAATACTAGAGGAGGATGATGTGAAGAGCTGTTTATGCAATTTTGGATGTCGTGAGGACTTCTCACAAAAACATTTTCCTTCTTTGTAAATTATGACTATTGACGCCGTGAAAGACATTAAAAATCTAAGTAATTTAAGAACAACGTTAAATTACTTAAACTCCACACTAAAGAGCCATTTAATGTTGTTGACGTCTTTTGTTTTAGGTTTTTCTCTAAATGAAAAAAATTATAAATAATATATTAGATATATATACAATCAAGGTTGGTCCGGGTTGGATCAACCATAAACTCTCAGTATCGAGAACCAACCCGCGTAATACTGGTTTAGGAATCTCACAAATAATGACCGACCCAATCTCCCTAGGAACTGAACCAGGACTGGCAAGGTTGGGTCGGTCCAGGGTTGACCCTAGACTGATGCTCACCCCTAGCAATGGACAAGACTTCCAAGAGTAATTCCTAAGTAATGTCAAATATACTTTGCATACTGATCCTTGACAATTTAATTGGTTCTTTGTTCTTTTATTTAAGATATGTACTTATGCCAAAGAAATTATAGATAATGGCACAAATGATTCTTGAACTTTGGCTCAATATATAATGTGATGCCTTTTAATTTGTTTAATGTAATTATTAAACTTTTAGTACATATTCAATATCTTCCTTCCATTAATTTAAGTTCGGGAACAACATTGAATATTTTTATATAGTTTAAAAACTAGATTGAACACATACCAATAGCTCAAGGATCACATTGAAAAATTTAAAAGTATGAGAATAACACTTCATATCGGGCTAAAGTTTATGAATTATATCTGATCAAAGTTCAAGAACTATTTATGTAATTTTTTCAAAAAATTAATGAAAAATCATGGGGCAAGAGATTTTTTTTTTTTTTTAGGAAATAAACTGGGCCTAAGAACACCCAAGTGCCACAATTTGGCATAGGGGATATATAAGTGCCTAAACTTTCAAAATATACATTTAAGTACCAAAATTCGAGAGGAAATGAACACTTAAGTGCTAACGGGGAGAATTTTCGGCCAAATATTTGTCGTGACTTTTTTTGGTGAGAATTTTAAAAGATGTGTCATTTCTTTATTTTTTTTTATCTACATAGACAGGGCAAACGACGTTGCGCTATCCATGTAGACTACACGAGATGATGCTAAATGATGTCATTTTGGCACTTAAGTAATCACTTTCATCATAACTTAACACTTAATGATTTTTTTTTAACCATGACTAGCATTTAAGAGAACATGGAGAACTACATTATTTTAGATAAGGATTGTTAAGTGAATATCTCGATCGATTTTATTAATAAAATAAGTCACCTTGGAATTTCGGCAAGCTCGCAAGAGTTAGAACTTTAAATGTTTAATTTAAAAAAGAAAAGAAAAAAGAAGTACTACTTTTTGAAAGTTTTGGCATTTATATGATGTTATAAGAGTCTGGCTAATCATCCAATCCATTCCCTAGCAATAAAGCAGCTCATGATTTCGCTTTTCACTTTGATTGCCGGTCGTGAAACCACGATTTGGAAATTTGCCGTTCTTGCATCAGTCTCTATGTTCTGCTCCAACCAAAGAGACGCCCGGCAGACAGAACAGCCTCGTCTCGCTCCCATGATTCTGCAATTTTCCTTCGGATCATGCAAAACCCGCTCATGAACACGACGAGAAGGAAGCCATGTCGAGCCTGAGGAGCATCCGCGGGGGCAACGCTCGACGTTCGACTGCATGGCAACTCCAGCTTCATTTTTCCAAGTTACAGGGTAAGCACGCGACGCAGCTCTCTGTTCCTTTGGTTGCAGAACTACGCGA
This sequence comes from Eucalyptus tenuipes, assembly GCA_014182365.1. Lineage (NCBI taxonomy): Eukaryota > Viridiplantae > Streptophyta > Magnoliopsida > Myrtales > Myrtaceae > Eucalyptus > Eucalyptus tenuipes. The sequence goes on along the minus strand of CM024539.1, from coordinate 35,026,097 downwards.
AAGCGTGAAGGTTTCTTACCCTTGCAGACCCGGAATTGCTCATCCGCCACGCTCTTGAATCCTCCAAGCGGGCGGGGGATTTCAAGACTGCCACCAAAGCCCACGCGAGGATCGTCACCTCCGGGTACTGGGCCAACCCGCCTGTTCTAGCTTCTCTGGTCTCGGCGTACGTGCGCTGTCATCAGTTCGATCTCGCCGAGCGTGTCGTCCGCCACGTCGCCAGCCGGTGTCGTGACTTGTTGACCCTCAATATCTTCCTCAGGGATTTGTTGGGTGCCGGGCATTGTGGTGTTGCGAGGAAGCTGTTTGATAAAATGCCTGAACGGGACGTGGTGACTTGGAACTCGATGATTGGGGGCCTGACGCGGAACGGGCGGTTCCACGATGCGCTTGCGTCTTTCCGAGATATGCTGGGTTCGGATGTCAAGCCCGATGGTTTCACGTTCTCGTCTGTTTTCACCAGTTGTGCGCGAGTTGGGTTTCTAAGTCATGCATCATGGGCGCACGGGTTGATGATCGAGAAAAAGATTGAAGGGCACTATATATTGAAAGCAGCCCTAATTGACATGTATGCAAGATGTGGCAAAATCCAGACCGCTCGAGAAATTTTTGACAGTGTTCCTCGTGACGATGTATCGGTTTGGAACTCGATGATTAATGGGCTGGCCATTCATGGCCATGCCCATGATGCTATTACAGTTTTCTCGGAGATGGAACAGGAAAATGTCACACCTGATTCTATAACTTTTGTTGGTCTATTGGCAGCTTGTAGCCGTTGTGGGTTGGTTGAAAAAGGGCGCAAGTATTTTGATTCAATGAGGAGACGTTACTCCATTCAGCCTGAAATACAGCATTATGGTGCCATGGTTGACCTGTTGGCTCGAGCAGGATCTGTGGATGAGGCCTATGCTATGATTAAGGAAATGCCCATGAAGCCAGATGCTGCAATATGGAGGACTCTCCTCAGTTCTTGCAGGGTCTTCAAAAGGTCACGGCTAGGTGAAGTTGCCATTGCAAATATTCCACGTTGCGAAAGTGGGGATTATGTCTTGCTCTCGAACACCTACTGCTCTTTAACTAGGTGGGATAGTGCGGCAAAAATGAGAAATTTGATGAAAAAGAAAAGAGTTGGTAAAAATTGTGGAAAGAGTTGGATTGAGTTTGCAGGTGAGATCCACCAATTCAGATCAGGTGATAGGTCGCACCGGGAAACAGAAGCTTTATACGAAGTTTTGGATGAACTCATTAAGAGAACTAAAATGGCGGGGTTCGTGCCTTCAATGGAGTTGGTTCTGATGGATGTTGCTGATGAAGAGAAGGAGGAGAATTTGAACTTTCACAGTGAAAAACTGGCGGTGGCATATGGGGTCTTGAAATCTAGTCCTGGGAGCGAAATTGTGGTGTTGAAGAACCTTAGGATCTGCTATGATTGTCATTTCTGGATAAAACTGCTTTCAAGGATACTAAGCAGAACGATAGTCGTAAGAGACCGACTCCGGTTTCACCGATTTGAAGGTGGCTTGTGTTCGTGCAATGACTATTGGTAGTCTACACAAGGTTGCTTCCTTTTAGCGTTCGGCGCTACTAACAATATCAGATAATTTTATGCAAAGGTAGCTATCAGTCGGTTCTGCTAGATTATCATTTATCATTTAGAAGGGAATGAACTAATTACAAGCTAGTATTACCAGTTCGATCGTTCTTGACATTTGAGAGAAGGGTTGGTTATAGATAGAGATTTCCATGAGAGTACGAGATTTGGAGTTAATGTACTTGTGCTCCGGAACTAGTCTTGATAATGGTGAGAGAACCTTTTGGAGGTGATAAATTTCAGACCATGCTCAACATGCTCCTTTTAGTCTCTAATTTCAGCATGCTCTTTGATCAAGTAAGATATCGAAAAACTTATCACCGAATAGAGACTCACAGCTCTTGCTTTCCTTCTCACCAATTTACGGTTCCTCTACTCCTTTGCTTCAGTAGTTGAAATATACAGGTACTCAACAGTCACCGTCGCAAGCTCAAACTATTTTTATGCTCATGTTTAACCCGATTAAACACACAACATCGAACGCAACAAAGCGTCAAGGAAATCATGATCATGAGGATGGATATGAAGTACATCTAATCATGTTCCGTTTTCCACACCATACGATTTCCATCCTATATTATTATTGATATGGTATACAGAGTGCACCAATCGATTCCTCAAATGACTCCTGATGCAAACTGATGATTTGAACCGCTAGAATGGCATCTCGTCAGCCCATCAGGCAAGCCTAGACAATGCTTCCTGACTCTAGTAGAAGGACAAGGGGCGAGCAACTTCGTTTCTGTGCTCCATCGACTCGACGGGTTCCAGGACTCTCGAGCTGCGGATGAGTCGGTCGGATGAGAGCTCGCCAGACCGACATCCGACCCTCCGGCCGGGGTCCGTTTGGTGGCCCGGGCAACGTTTTCTGGCTAGGTAGTCGATGGGCTCCCGTCATGGGCTGGAAATGTATAACGAGGTCGGACAACGCCATCCAGGTGTTCGACGTTTTGTCCCTCCTGCCGAGGCCGGCCGTCCAGGCCCATCCTCCCGTGCCTGCTTCTCGTCGCCGTCATGCCTCAACCAATCCCCTCCACACCTCCATTCTCGCCCACTCTCCTCTCTCCTCTCTCCTCCGGTCGCTGTCACACTCGTCATGATTCCCTCTCTCCGATCTCGTGCCCACATTCTCCCTTCCCTCCCCCTCGCTTTCTCCCCTCCCACTCGCCCCTTCCGGCCCTCCTCCCTCTCCGTCAAGCCCCTCTCCGCCGCCGCCGCCGCCGCCGGTCCGACCATGTCCGCCTCCGCCGCTCCGCCCGTGGAGCACATCGTCCTCTTCAAGGTCAAGGAAGGCACCGACGCGTCCCGGGTCGGCGCCATGCTCGCCGGCCTCAACGGCCTGGTCTCGCTCGACCAGGTCCTCCACCTCGCCGCCGGCCCGGTCCTCCAGACCCGGTCCTCCCTCTTCTCCTTCACCCACATGCTCCACAGCCGCTACCGGACCAAGGACGACCTCGCCGCCTACTCCGCCCACCCGAGCCACATGGGGGTCGTGAAGGAGTCCGTCCTGCCCATCTGCGACGACATCATGGCCGTCGACTGGGTCGCCGACCGCGCCCCCGAGGCCCTCGCGCTGCCCCCCGGGTCCGCCGTCAAGGTGAGCTTCCTCAAATTGAAGGAGGGACTGGGGGACGCCGGGAAGGGCGAGGTCTTGGGGGTGATTCAGGGGATCAAGGACGGGTTTGCGAAGGTCGAGCAGTTGACCTGCGGGGAGAACTTCTCGCCGGCGCGGGCCAAGGGGTTCTCGATCGCCTCGCTCGCGGTTTTCAAGAGCGTGGAGGAGATGGAGGCCGCGGCGGCCGACGAGGAGGCCGTGAATTCGCGCAAGGAGAAGGTGAGGGACTACTTGGACGGCGTGATCGTGATGGATTACGTGGTGCCAGAGCCGCAGCCGACGAGCGCGAGCCTCTGATGGGACGATGATGATTGCCACCCTTTCTGAGGTTAATGTAAAATGTCTGTGTCTCTTTCTTGCTCTGTCTGTTGAGATCCTGAAACTGCTTAGTCGAATAAACTATGTGATGAGCAAGTCTTGGTGCTTGAATTGCATTTTGATCTCTAATTATATGGCCAGCGAGTTGATATGGAGTAGATTTACCATATTCTAGACAAAGGGTGTATGATTCTTGAATGAATGAAGGACAGAGTCTAGTGGTTCTTCCGATTACAAGATGTGAGGAAGAAATGAGTAAACTTTTCAGATCATTTGGACTGTTAATTGAACTCTTGTAGCTCGTGAGAACCGTGGTGTGGCTGGTGCTTCCGGTGATCTCGTTCTTGTTGTTGGTGGCATGGTAAGTCTTTGATATTGGGACTTGTCGGCACTTCTAGTTACTCAATAATGCGAACTCAGATGATTGTAGCCTGAGGATTTCGGTAGGATGCAGCATTTGATGCCGTGTAAGTCCTGGTATCAAGTTAGATAAATTGACATCTAATGTGCCATGCCTTTCATCTTTTCTCTTGTTGTCTGGTTGTGGTATTTGTCCGCGTTCAATGTCACTGTACCACAATGGAAAATAATTTAGATTCCATCAATTATTGTACCTAGTGATGGCATAGGTTGACTCATGTGAAAGATTGTTTGTGGCCCAGGCAAGCTTCTCAGTGCAGCATTTCGATAGAACTGTGTTGGCAAGTTGTAAATTTGTATATACTCATAAATCTCATTAAGCTGTCTAAAAAAGAGGCGTCTGGCATCCTTCTGGTGGTCAATTTACTCTAGAATCTTTGGTTTAGTTTCTCAGTGGGATGAACCAGAATTAGACTGGTTTAACGCAATGGTGTGGCTACTCTTTTGATGCATTGCTTGCATTGACCATGGGGAACTCCTCCTTGTAAGTCTGGTCTACATAAGCTAATGGATGCTCTCGAACGGGTGCTAACTTTTAGTAACTGCAGTCCATTGTTGTGTTTCAGATTTGAAGGATCACATTATGATTTTCAGTTGAGTTGTAGAAGGGTAACAGTGAAATGTAATGGCGTTGGAAAGATGCTATCTCTGGATACTTTCCCGATAGCATTGGCAACGTCAAACCCAGAAATTACAATATACTAAGCACTGTTGGAGTACCTGGAGTCAAATTATATTCTGTGTGGTCTGACTTAATATTCGTTTAGTCTAGTAGTAGTTTGGTGAACCATTTTCGTTCTTTGCATGGTGGAGATAACTTTGGACGCTGTGAATTCTTCTTGGATGTTGATGGCGCCTGTCTATATACGGGCAAGCAATTTTTGGGTGCTCGTCCTTTTTCACCACTTGAAAAGAGTCTCTCTTGGTTTATGTATGGATTACACTTCCAGCGTTATTGCTATGGAGTGGCTACTACTGTTTTTCGTTGCATAGCTGTTCTAAAGTTGTGAGATTTCGTATATGCGAAAGAAAAACATTTGGATGCAGTTTCTCTTTGTAAGAGATATGTCATATCTGTCGTTAAGTTTGTCAGTAATAACTAGATGACAGCGTATCATCAATATTATGACAGTGAAGGCTGTTATCACAATAATCCCACAAGTTCTGGCTATTAATGCTGGCCGGCCGTCGTGCAAGAACTAGAGATCTACATCGGATAAGAGGCACTCCAAATAGGTTTCTGTTACATTTACGGTGTATGTACAGTATTCATGTGGTTTTCCTTGGTATATTGTCCTATGCTAAAAGCAGATGCTTTAGGGCATTGTCAGGCGAAGTAGAACGTATTTCCTGTTTGATTTTACTGTTTTTTGGGAGCTTTCCATTGAGCGTTGAATTGCAAGACTTGATTGGACCTCAACGGAGTAGCTTCAAATGGTCTTTATAAGTTTTCATTTTGTAGATGTTTATGTGCTCACCTGTTGCGTTTGTTCATCTTCCGATGTTCATCATTTGTTGCCTTTAAAACATGCGCGATCGACTGTGGTAGTGTTCCATTCTGGAAATGCCGATGTCTTTGTTCATATAAACGCGCTATTTGAAAATTTGGTGTTTGGAGAGCGGAAAATATGTGGTCAGAGAACATATTTTCTAGTCAATGGAAAACGTCCTAAAACTTGGATTTTCCAATCTTTCTTGCTAGGGCTCATGTCGTCTTATCTTATCCTCGCATTCTCGCCCTTGCATTGCCCTCTTGCTCTTGCTTCCTCCCTTCGTTTTTCCCTACTTTCTCGCGCGTCCTTGTCTCCTCTCTCTAGAGCTGCTCTTTTACCCCCATCTTTCTCATGCAACCTATGGCTTCTTCGTCTCATCTCTCGTCTCCAAAGCTGCTCCTCCTCCGCTACTGCCTCGCACTTCTCTTCTAGATAGCAGAGTAGAGAGCGTGCCCTGTCGTTGTTTTCGCTTTCATTTTCTAACCGACAGAGACGTGATTCCCGAGGTAATTACTGTAATTAGCTCTCAAATTCTGCAAATTGATTTCTTTGCTTAGTAGCCAATTCGAGGAAAAATGTGAAGACCGATAGCAACTCTTTCTAGTTGGAGTTTAGTTGTCTTTGATCGTTTGTCTTAGTCTTGACGAACATTGTGTGATTCTTTTATCTTCTACAAATGAGTTGTGGGCTCTTTGTTTAGTTTCTGGAGCAGCTTGTGCTGTCCCATGCTATTAATATATCTGCATTTTTGATTACTCAGCGTTAAATTAGAGTGGAAGGATTACTATAGTCGGACTAATGAGCTGCCTATAAGGATTGTGTTTCCTGATAGGAAATTAAGCATCTGCCGGTCAACATTTGTGCAGGAACTCGTCGAGATGTTTGACAATTTTTGGCCTTCATTGCCTAGAGAAAACAATCTGGCTCAATACACGTTTAGTGATTATCAATGGTCTTCATAATATTTACTGCAGTGGAGATTTGGTTTTAGGATAACATCGTTCAAGCTTAGGATGAAGTTTGAGTTAACAAGAGTATAGTGTCTATAACAAGTTTGAATGACGAGGATACCTAACTATTTTATTCATGTAGAAATACGATTGAGTGGATGCATGAGCATTTGCATTTCCAATGTGTGGATTCACAAACATTGAAAAGCAACGTGTGCTGTCTCTGGAGCAGCTCGTGCTGTTCCTTGCGTTTTTGGCTCTCTAGTATTACCCTTCTAGTATTTTACTTGCATTTCATAATTCCATAGTGTGTTTCAATATAGATGAATAATGACAAAATCCAAGTGACGGTAACGGGTGTGGCTGCTTAGGAAGTATCGACACTTTCTGGGAGCCTTGTGTCGTATTAGATATTTCGATACGTGTCCGACACTCTTTGATACTTTTTGACACTTTCCAATGCTTGGTTAACGAGTGTCGAAAAATTTGACACTTGGTCAGTTCTCTTCGACACTCTTCGACATGTGAGTTGGGAATTTCAACATGTGAGTTTGGAATTTCGACACTTTATTCTGATACGCATGGAGTTAATTTTAAAAATTATCAATAAATGATGGGTCAAAATGTAAATATGTAAAAAAATAAAAAAAATAAAAACATTAAAGGGGGAAAGAAGAAAAATCTAATAATCTCTTTTCTTTCGATTCTTACTTCTTGTGACATACAATTTATTCTCAAAGCTTGTTTTTCTCTCTTCTCTTCCGATATACTCTGACACGCAAGTCTAGAATGTAAATTATTTATTTATTTTTTCCTTCAATTTTTATAGATTATTGGAATAGAGTTGAATTTGTCAAATTGATACAATGAATGATATTAATAAATAATAAATTAATGTTTTTAGTGTAAATTCATTTTAAGCTCTTTTTTTATTATTTATTCATGAATTTGAATTAAAACAATTTTGTTAAAATAATTATACAAATGATAATTTATCACATATATATATATACACAACGTGTTCCAACATGTCAGAATTCTCTATTTTTTTTTTTTAGAAAGAACGTGTCGGCACGTTGTGTTATGTCATATTGCATGTTGGTGTCAGTGCTAATTAGGTGGCTGCAAGAGTTATGACAATTTTGCACTAACTCTCTAGTATTCCCCTTCTAGTATTTCACTTGCATTTTGTGTTTCACGAATACTATGCTCTAATATAGATGGATAATATAGATGGGTGCGGTTGGAGCAGTTATGATAGTTATTGCTCTGGCTTTCTAGTATTGCCCTTTTAGTATTTCACTTGCATTTTGTATATCATGATCAGTTCGCTCCAATATAGATAAATAATAACAAAATCCAAGTGGCGTTAATGGGTGCCACTGTAAGAGTTATGACCGCTATTGCACTGGTTCTAGATGATTATAATCATTTTGAGAACCATATACCAAGAGAGCCTCATGTGAAGCGAGGTTACGGGAGAGAGTTGTATATGAATCGTGTATTATACAATGGCGATACTCATTGTCTAGATTAAATACGCCGAATGCTTTTTTAGAGTTTTGCAAGGCACTCAATGCAAGTAATTTGCGTTCTACATCAAATGTTTCTATTAGGGAGCAATTTCTGTTACTTTGCCATATCGTTGGACATAATGTGAGGTTTAAAGGGGGAAGATTCTATAGGTTAATAGAAATCGTGCATAGATATTTCAAAATTGTCTTGCAATCAATTTCAAAATTATACAAACAAGTGATGAGCAATTCCACTCCTCCTGAGATAAGTAAGAGTTGAAGGTTTTATCTATATTTTAAGGTATGAAATTTGAAAAAAAAAGTCTTTTCAAATTGCCTGAAAAAGTTTCATTAGTTGATTACTATTTTGATTATTTAAGGATTGTGTTGAAGCAACGGATGGAACTCATGTACGTGCATCGGTTTCTTTTGAAATTCAAGGAAGGTTTTGTTGTCGGAAGGATGGAACAACTAGAATTTATCATGGAAGAAATAGATAGACAAATGAAATCTCAAAGAGAAAATCCAAGAATCAACTTACTCGAAGAGAGGACAAGGAGGAAAATAGGAGGACATGGGCATCAAAAAGAGATATGATTGTGCGTGTAATGTGGATTATTTATTAGAATATTAGAAGAAGCCAATATTTTTCCTTTTTGTTTCTTTTGAGTGCTTCATTTAGAACACATGCTTTCCGTTCCTTTAATGCTAATTATCTTTTAATATTTACTATGCATCACTCTTCATCATATTTTTACTTATTTTGCTGTTTAAAGTTGTTATGTAGCTATCATGATGGGTAAAAGCCAGTCAAATGATGAGAAGGTCAAGCAATTGAGGTGGTCTAAGCCTATTGAAGGTATTCTTCATGGAATTCTTGCTGATGAAACTAGTAAATGAAACAAGCCTTGAAGTGCATTCAATCCCTCTTCAATTGCTCGAGTTGTTGATGCAAGTAACTAAGAGGTTTATTGTTGGTTGTAAGCCTGACCAGGTTGAGAACCATTTGAAGACAATAAAAAGCAATTGGAAAAATGATTCAAATTATACGTGGCAAGAGTGGATTAAATTGGGATGATGAGCCAAAGATAGTCATAGTGGGAAAAAGGAATTTGATCAATATGTGACCGCAATTTTTTTCATCACTTTTCACAGAGTATTTTCCAGGATTCACGTTTATTTGTGTTCCGTGTGGTTACATGATGCAGAAACACGTAAATCAGGTTTGTCAAAAGCCGTGCTTCGATTCTTATCCCTCCCTTGAGTTAATAGTTTAACTCCATTTTAAAACCAGTGGCACACCATGTAAACTTTGATCAAGCTGCTTTCTCAGAGTGACAGGAGATGCGACTTGCTCTCTTTCTACAGCAGTTCTTCCTAAACACATATTCTGTTCTTATTCTATTAGTTCAGTGTTACTTCCTTGCTCATTGCGTTTGAACTGGCCTATTTTCCTCCCAATAGATGAAGTTCTCAAACTCCTTTTCTTATCTACATACTCTCGAAGTTGCTAATGACTATTTTACTAAGCTCAATTCCTGTTTAGAAGATTAGATCACAATAATTTGAATGATAACTGAATGAATATTTTGCATATATTTCGATGATGTAAATTGTTTCGTTTGACTTTTTATGGATTATCTGCATTAATAGGTCCATAAATAGGGTGATTGATATGTATGATGAGATGCTCGTGGTTGGGAGAGATATGACTATTGGAAGCTTTGCCATGTAGCTAGGAGATATAGATGTGATGGAAGTTGGCTCCTCACCTGTTGATTTAGGTGATGATTTTGGTGAGTTGATTAAGGGATCAAATTGATCTTTATCTGCCGTGCCTTGGGATAAGAGGTCTCACAAAGGACAAAAATATTCCAATAATGATAATATGTATGCTACTCTTTCAACAAAACTTGGAGGCATCAGCGATTAAGTCGTTGGGTCAAAGCAGTGTCAATTATTGTAAACTCTAAAACAAGGTGATGAAAGTGGATGCATACGATGATTTTACCTTGAATTGGTTTTTGACTATCTAGTTAAATAATGAAAAAAATGGAAAAAGTATTCATGGTGAAGAGTGCGAATACTTAAAGAAGTGTGAATTGATAAATCTCTAAGTAAATGAGAACATAATCGTGATACTTTTATTGAGCTTTGTTGCCGGAAGACTCATGTGTTCTTTCTTGTCATTTTGTATTGTTAGTACTTTGAGAATTCTCTCGTTCTAGCGCATCATCTTCTTGTGTACTGAAACGTGAGACTGAATAAAGAACAGGTAGCATCTCTGTTTCGGTTAACCAGTATCCTGCAATTTACTTCTCTTATGATGAGAAAAAGTCAAATGCTCTTCATCCTCTAATATCATTTTTCTGTCATACATGATGGTCCATGTCCCGTGGGTCCAATGATTAACTACTGCTTTCCGAAATAGATTCTTGAATTCTGCGATATGTTTGACCTCTACAGATGTATTCTCCGTCCCTTCCGGTACAGCAGATTGTGAAACCGGGGTGTTCTCAGGAGGCGGCGGCGGTGGCATTGCATTCCATGGCCTCCCTTGTCGAATTCCTTTCCTCTGTATCCTCCAAGAAGGAGCTTGTTTCTTCACTTTAACTTGCAAATTAAAAGGAATATGCAACTATAAAATTTGTGGTTTCTGGGTGTAATATAGCTCGACGCGCATTACCCACTAAAACGGATACAAAGGTGAACGGTGCATTGGCAGTTGAGAGAATCGGTTGCAGGCTGAAAATCGGAGCAGGGAAGGAAGTTGGCATGCGTTTCATAAGCTACATGGTGATTAGATTCTGCCAAGAGTGACAGTTCATGAGCTTGAGAGATGGTTTGTAGATGTCTTTCTTCATTTTTGTAAGGCATGGATATAACTGTGCATGTGGATTCAAAGGCATGGATATGATTGATGTGATTTTCCTGGAAAATATTTTACTTACCAAAGGATGGAAAATATTTTCTAGATCTTTTTTAGATTTTAGTCTAACTTAAGAAAATATTGTCATTTTCTTAAAACATGACTATTTGAAAAAATGTCACATTTTTCGTGAAATAAACAGAGCTCGAAATTGATGTAAAATTGATACGCTTTGCAGTTAATAGCACCATCTCTCTCTCTTCTCTATGTGAAGATATGCAAGGTATGGTATTTTTCTACGGGCAACGACAATTTCTCAATGTCTTGATAATGTCATGTTGGTCAAGATTTATATTTTTCGTTACTAACTCATTAAACATACTAATGAATCCTAATTTTTTTGAATCAATGCTGTCAAGATCAATATGGTTACATTCCTTCCTTTCGCATTGGGAATTCTGTTCATCGATCATAGATGCCCATTCTAGAGTCCCAAAGACCCCTCAGAGTTGCAACGTGAAGGCCAAGAGTTGGCTACTTTCTCCATTCGAATGATCGGAAACGTCGATTTTGTACGTCTAAGAAAATGGCGCAAAGATGTGAATTGGGTCGGATGTACATGATGACAGAAAGTACATCATTCTTAAGATTTCTTGACTTCGTACGTGCAACTTGGGTTTGACTTAGACGACTAGAAGAACGAAAAGGGCGAAGGCCAAAAACAGAGCAACTTGGCACGGCTCTTAAGCGTTGTTGTCCTATGATTAATTGAGCGTCACTTTAACGTTAACGATGTTTCATCTGGGCTGCATAAGATACTGACTGAATCATGGGCCACGGGTAAAGCGAAGTGCCAGACCAGCTGCTTGGCAATTCCGGGCGGATTCCCCTGTCCTGTCCACTCATCGCGGAGTCGCGTGTGCTCTGTCAATTAACTTTCAACCTTCGCCGAAACCGATATGTAGATTAAACCCACATGACAGACACCGTCATAAATTCTGGGACTTGGGATTGGTCGTGCTGTCGATTGGGTGTCCGCCTCGGACCAGTGAACTGTCTGTACGTACCTAGTCCGACACGCAAGGTGAAGCCCCGATAATGATACTGCTAAAGTGTAGATCAAGAAAGCGATCGCGTCACCAGTGAGCAGCGTCTGCTCTTTTAATGCGTCATCGTTGACGCCTCCTCGTTAAGAAGTGATCATGGCGTTTGTCACAAACTAAGTAGCACTTCTTTTTATGTCTCGTGGATAATGTCCATACTTAATTTGCTAATGGTGGTGGCAACCGGTCCCCCACCGGCCCTTAACAATAAAAAAAGAAAAAAAGAAAAGAAAAAAATGATAAAAATTTCAAAGATTTAAAAATAATTGAAAAGTCTACAAAAACTGTTTATGTCAATACTAGTCATGTTACGTAGGATGACCGACGTTAACGTCAGTGATTTTCAATAAAAAATGATTGGAAGAATTATACTGGCAAATGGTCAAACGTTTTAAGATTAAATTGACACAACTGAAAACCTTGGAATTGAATTGACTGCCTTACAATAGAGTTTGAACATTTATTGGACAATTATTCCTAGAATTATCTATATGAGGTTTGGTATTTGGTTCACCCACATTAGTGTCCATCCATGCTATTTTTATCCCAACTATCGGGCTATAGAGAGTTAAAGATACATAGAATATGAACCGCTTTGTTCTCTAATATCTTAAGGTATGAACGTGCATGAGTAAATACTTTTTCAATATTTGAAAGTAGAAAAAGGTAGAGACGTACAAACTTAGATTATGATTCGTGCTTAAGCTTTGTTAGGAAACTACGGAAAGGGAGGGGAGTGAAGTTGGGCGTAGGAATCTAGGGATTATTTTCAAGTTTTTGGATAAGTGCAATTTAAATCCTAAAATTATCACAAAGATGTAATCAAGTTTTAAAATTGACAGTAAATTCTAAGATTCGTGTAATTCGTTCAACTTCCATTAGCTTCATCCAATTTGGGTGACTAATAATGCTGACTAGGCTTACTTTTTTTTCCCCTACTTGGCCATTTAATGAAGTGCGGAACAATAATCATGACACATCTATCCTAAACTAATTTTCATCCCACAAAATACCTCAAATTAGTATTCAAACGACATATTGACCTCAAGCTAATCATCATCTCATGAAAAAACCTAAATTGGTACCTTTGACTCATATGTACACTCGGTTAGCAGTTCGTTCAACATTTCTTTGAAATGCATGCGTGTCAATGTATGTAGCAAACGATTGCAAAATAGACCTATGTGGAGAATGTGTGTGTTGACATGTGTACATTCTAATGAATGGTAGATTTGAATTAAAGATATATGTTTGAGAATTTTTTGCGAAAGGTGAATGAGTTTTGTAGTACCATTTTAAGATCTTTTGTAAGAGAATAATTCGTTTGGGTTAAATGTGTAGTGATGTGTAGGCTTGAAATTTTTAACAATATTAATTTTTATTATATGAAATGTCGATTTTGTGCCTCAGGCAAACAGCACAAGGTCCTGATTATGTTCGATGTTGATGATGAGAAAGTACTCGGCTTTCATGAGAATCTCTTGACTTCATACAGATGACTTGGGTTTGACTTAGGGGAGAGGAGATTGAAGAGGTGGGGGAAAAAGAGCAACTTGGTATGGCCCTTAATGCGGTCCTTTGATTAATTAAGTGCCACTGTACCGTTAATGATGTCCGTCGGACGGTATACGATATTGTAAGCATGCTTTGGTTCCGGGCTAGTTGCGTGTGACAACAGCTGCTCGGCAATTCAAAAGCAGATTCTCCAGTCCAAGCATCGCGGAGTCGCATGTGTTTTGTCAGTTGATTTCCAGCAATGTCAGAGTTGTGACAGAGATTGTGAGAAATTCTGGGAGTTAGGATTGGTCGTGCAATTAATTGGGTATCTGGCTGGGAACAATTAACTATCTGGGCGTACGCAATCCGGCACCCACCTTGACCCCAGCATTGCACTTACTAAATGTGAAGATTAAGAAAGGGATCGCGTGATTAGTAAACAGCTTCCACTCTTTTAATGTGTCATCATCTCCTTAATTAATAATTGGTCATGATGATTAAGATATTAAACCTGTTCGAGCAAAAGACAGAACTCTTTCGTCCACCAAATGATTATTCTAACATGCCTCGTTAACTCGTAAGTGTAGAGGATGACACTAAAAACTGTCTTTGGCGATAGCATATACGAATATCTATGACTAAAGAAAACTACCACACGTGAAGACGGAAGTGCTAGCTTGTTCAGTCCACTACAAATTTCGATAATTTGTCATATTTTTCTCTATTCCTGATTGAATTTCTCCGACTAGTGTCTTCGATTGAACTAAATATGACCATCGTCGACATTTAATTTTAGCTGAATTTGCACGTGCTGATGCCCACCTTTGTTATTACCAATTTAAAGTCTGCATGGACCAGAATATAATTCTTTCTTTCTAGGTTAACAAGGAGATGAACATTGTAGGCCACTAATTTTTTTCTAACAAACCGGACCGGATGACTTTCTCATCTGGTTTATAAGAAATTAAGAAAAGTGGGTCTAGACAAAGAAAGAATTTTTTATTTATTTATTTTTTAGTAAATACTACTATCATATTTTCTGCAGATGCAATATCATAATTTAGCCTAAATTAACTTGACCATCAATAATAGCGAGATGAAAATTTTGTATTAAAATGATCCATTGCATTGTGAAAAGTAGGATTGTGCTTACTTTCGTTTTCTCATTGTGATAGTGTTTTTTATTTTATTTTATTTTATTTTATTTTAAATTTTTTGTCATAATGGGATTGCATTTTATTTCAACATTATTTTATATGGTATTGGGTGTAATCAGTGAGTGTCTTACACGTACTAACTAAAGTAATGTCCGTTTGTTTTAGATCGAAATAGTATTTGACAGAAATAAGAAAATATGTTGAACTTTAAAAAGATCATGCAATGTAATAGATTTTCCATATTTACATTTTTGTATTCTATTTCTAGATGGTTCATATGTCTGATGTTAAAATAAACTGAAAACGCAAATGCTAAAAGCAAAGAAGTGGAAAAAGAATGGAAAATACAAATCGTATATGTCATTAGCTTATTTTCTATCTATAAAAGGTCGTGCTGCCCAGATGGCAAGGATGCTCCTAAGAATGGCTGGAGAAGTGGAAGTTCATTTTGCTTGAAGTTTACTCCCATGTGAGTAAAAAAATGACTTCTCGTTCATAAAAAAAAGTTCAATTTTATCTTCTTTTACAAGCCTCTCATACTTTACCCAAAAAAAAAAAAAAAAATCTTTTCTTCCAATGATGTAGAGCTCCATGTTAGATGAAAAAAATAATAGCATCATAAGTTAATGTTCCTTTGACCTATTTCAAGGTAGATAACCTACAAGACAAAGTACCTTTGCCTTGCAACTGAAGCCTCTCTTGCAAAAATCATAAACATATAGCTACAAGGTAAAATTGACCTACTACTTAAATGATTGATTTTTCAAGCTCGAACTCGACAGCTACGATCATCTTTATGTGCTTGAGATCAAGGTAGATGATGTAGTCACTGCTAAACTCCAATACAATGCTTTCTTGGACTTCAACTCGAGTTATGGAAGTAGAGAAAGAATTTACTGCCAGCCGTCCCACGGGGATGAACTGGTGGATCTGCATATCCTGCAATATGTTTTTTTTTAGTTCTCCACTAAAAAAAAATAGTAGGTATATGTAATAGAATATTATTATATACTCTCTTTGTCCATATAAAATTTTATAGAGACATGTCGTAGGATGAGTATATCAAGATATAACATGTCAATTGTACATTTCCCGAGGAGTGAATTTTTAAAGAAATGATAGCACTAAACTTTTGACTGCATCGGTCGATGAATTTCTGAAATTATATTTTATATCTGTCTATGTGAGTTTCAATATTCGGTCCACCTACATTTGATTCCTTTCATGTTGTTTTTTTCCCAATCATCAGGCTATAGACAGTACTAAGATACATGGAGCCCCGTTTGTTTCACAAAAAAAAAAAATAAAATTTAAAAAATGATCGATTGTATTACTTACAAAAATGAATGGGCGAAATACATTTTCGTAAAATATGTTTAGGCTTGCGCTATTTTCACCCCCTTTTCAGCTCCTAACATCATCTTTTACATTGAATTGACTATATTATTCTTTACAGGTCTCATGCTTGACTTAAGGTTATATCTCAACTTGTTTTTCTTCTTTATCTTATATTTCAATTTTACTAAAAGACAAAACTAATCACATCCTTCAAATAACTTTTTTTCACCTTAGTCGCTTCTTCCACACCGATTACATTCAACATTTCCTTCATTTTTGTCTTCTTTTGAACTTATCTCCATTATTGTTATATGAGCAAGCACTAATCATATATCATATCAAAGAAATATTGGTTCCAATTGCAAATTGTTACTTTATTTCCCTAGATTATCCTCATGATAGTGAATTTTTCGATTCAATATTGTGGTTAATGCATGCATTATACACAATTTACTTATTCTTCATTATATTATTTTTTGTAGTGTAGTCACTATGGAAAACAATAATATTTTTTTTGCTTAATGTATTTGTTGATGATGAAACTATGACTGGTGAACAACAACTAATCTTCATTTGAAATTTTATTAGGCAATTTTCTAACATGAGAGGATCCTTTGAGTAGTGTGTGGACATATTTTCTTGCTCAAGGTCATGTTGTCTCTATAAAAAGTTCAAAGAGAGATCAACATGTTCTTCTTGGTTGCAACTAGAGAGGTAATTATTATGATCTACATAATATTTTCTATTGAATGTCAGTGAGGAAAGACCAGATTTTGTTTGATTGACTATCTTTTTAAAATATGTTGCTATAAAATAGAAGAACGGAATTAGGGTCACTCAAAATATT
Source organism: Eucalyptus tenuipes (assembly GCA_014182365.1). Taxonomy (NCBI): domain Eukaryota; kingdom Viridiplantae; phylum Streptophyta; class Magnoliopsida; order Myrtales; family Myrtaceae; genus Eucalyptus; species Eucalyptus tenuipes. Next base: position 35,009,385 of record CM024539.1, on the reverse strand, counting down.
AATGCATCATACAGTAAATAATTAGAAATTTGACTATTAGTTTCATTGAATTAAATAAAAAAAATTAGTTGTTAAAATAAATTACAATAAATTGACACATACCAAAGTTATAATTATATCAAATGTGTACTAAATCCTAGTAAAAAAATAAATATCACAATAATTATCTTTTTTTTTTTTTTTGTCAAATAATTAGTTAGCTATCTACCAAATAATAATAATAATATTTTTAAAAAGAGTTACACAAATTTGTTTCAAATGGAGAAAGAAAAGGAAAACAAAACCAAAAAAGAAGAAAAGAAAGAAAGCAATCTTAAATCAAGAGTAGCCCATTTTTAACCTTAATAAATCTTGTTTGAGAGGAGTATGGGTAGTTTTATTTCTCGTAACATTGAAATGAAAGAAAAAGAAGGATAAAAAAAGGCAAGAAATAAGCTTAAATTAAGAGTGAGACCCGTGAGGGATAATATAGTCAATTCAACGTGATGGTGGGTATCAGGAGCCAATTAGGGGGTGGAAATAGTGTAAGCCTATTTTTGATCGTCCACAAAAATATTTTTATATGGATAGTTGTTGGCAATGAAAATATTTGTCTTTGACTAATTATTATAAGCAATACAAGTGACCATTTAAATACTTTTTAGATCATTTATTTTTTGCAAAATAAATAAAGTCAGAATATAAATTCTCTAACATTTAAAACTTTAAGAGTGAATGTGCACGGGTGATTATTCTTTTCATAATTTGAAAGTAAAAAAAAAAAGAAAAAAAGGAAAAGAAAGGATGCACAAACTTTGACCTATTTGATTTGGTTATTATTTAATTTTACTTTTTGAAAGTTTTATAATTTAATTGCACTTTCCTAACTCATTTTATGATTTCGATTATACTTATTTCTAATTTCGTGAGAAGGATATGAAAATTCATAATCTAGGGAAATTACCCATAAAATTTTAATATTTATTATATATATGTTAATTCTTCAATTCTACATTTTCCAATTTAATTAATGTAGTACTTAATTTTTTGACAACTTTTAATATGGTCATTAGATTTAGGCTGAGAAATTCTGACATGGAGGTCTAGTAAGTGTTAGCCATCTTACATGATACGACTAGCAATCCGATATGCACGACTCCATCAAAAAAAAAAAAAAAAAAAAAAAACTCAAAAAAACTTTATAAAATTTCTGAAAACTAGAAAAAAATTCAAGTAAAGTGAAGCTGTATACATTAGCTTACTACCCATGCCACATAAGAAAGTTGGCGATAACTAGACCTCTTCGTTAGATTTTTCCGATCTAAATTGGTCGGATGTATTATATTTGAAAATCATAAAAAATGTTTGGGATTATATTGGTCAACGTAGAATATTAAGAATTGAATCGATATTCATATACTAAGTTTAGGATATTTTGAGTAATTTTTCCCACAATTGATGGCTATTTTAATTCTCATTATTTTCTCCCAATAGTCGTGTATCCTCATATAAAGCATTATCCTTTCTCTCTCTCTCCTTGTTCTTCCTCTTCCCATTTTGCCCCTGCCCCCACAAACCAGACTAAGGTGCTGTTGAAGATGGAGCAAGACTGCCCCTGACTCGCAACCTCCGGCGCATGTCGTCGTCACTAGAGATCCCTCACGCCGTGCTCACTGTTGGCCAGTCTTAATCCCCCGGCCGGATTCCTCCTCCATTTGGCTCAACCTCTTCATTCGATCGTCACATGTCGGGTGAGGGCTGGCGACGCTATATCCATCGTCGTGAGCCTAGACTTATCACCAAGGGGTCATGGCAGCCAAGTAGAGAGGCGGCAACTGTGGAAGCACGTAGGCAATGGGATGATGTCTGATTGAGCTGCAATGGCATCCGAGACTTGGTAGGGGGTCGATAACATGGTTGGCGTGCATCTACTGGGAGTGGAAGAGAGTGAAAGGAGGAGCGGAAACATATCACTTGCGTAAATTCCTAAAAGATGAGGATATATTGGTCCGTTCGTGCCCCCCTAAATTTTAGATAGTTCCAATCCATATGTCCTAACATGTCTATGCACTTTTCATGACAAGATCATGATATTGTACTTTGTTTCCGCAGCTCAATTGCAAAATTATTCAAAGGGTCTAAAAGTGAGAATAATTCGCTACAATACCAAACGCTTATATTCTCATGATAAATCATATATCTTAAGATCATATTCTGTTCGTTCATGAATATAAAAAAAATTTCTACTCAGTGCCGGGTTTGCAAGTCACTCTCCTCAAGTATCCCCATTCACTTTACTCTTTCTATCAAATTATAGTATTACCAAACGTTAGGAGAAGAAAAGAAAATAATACTAGACTTTACACTTTCGCTTGACTTGGTTTTGTATCCGAATAATATTCAAACTCAACTCGACTCAGTCCAGACTTGCAGGGTCAGCTCATCCAGCCACTCATGTGAGGTTTTTCTTTTAAAACCTTATCTGACGCAAATCCAAAGACATTAATTTATGAGTGCCTTGGAGTATAAGCCACTTTGATATCCCTCGATTTCTTAACGTCACCAAAATCCAACACTCTCCTGGCCAAGTGCCAACTCAGGCTGTTTTCATCCCCACGAAAAAAAAAAAAAAAAAAAACACGTTGGTTAAAAGAAAGAGATCAAAATACAATGTTTCTGTAATTAAATTATTTGGTCATCAGATTGGGTCATAAGTCAACGCCGTGTCCGGCCCCATCCTCAACATCAAACATCAAATCAAACATGAACTGCCTGAAGTCATGCCCGTCTGGCTCAATTGGTCAATGATCACCTCCAATAATCTCGCATCGTTGCACAAACAGTGAGGCAAAAATGAATGCTTTGCTAATGGCGGAGCCCTCACGCAGAGTCCTGTGATTCGTTCTCATTAAGTCTGATTTGAGCAAAGTCGTTTCCAGCATATTTCGAGTTGACCAAATAGGGCGATGCAGCATCTTCGTCATTTTGTGCACATGAACAGTAATTAAGGTCGATCAGCACTAGTAATGGTAAAGAAAGTTAAAAGAATGGAGGAGGGTCATGTGATTGACCCAGATTTGCTGGGAAGATTATTCACTACCTTAGGTGTCGATTAGTCCAAGTTGGTGCATAAAATACCCATCACATGTTCATATAATAATACTTTTGCCGGTTGGAATAATAATTAAGGACATTGAAATAAACTTTCTCCCACACAATTTGGTCCAACAAGGACTGAGGTATGAATTCACAGAACCTGGTGTGTCTCCCACACAGGAGGAATGCGTGGGTCTCTTAGTTTTCACTCCACCTTTTTTCTATCAAAGTTCTTTCCTTGCGGGAGATTTTTTTTTTTTCCCATTTTAAATTGGTAAAAGGGTGTGGGGGAAGTGTGTTCAGCGCGCTATTCTCGACTGGTTGTTAGCATAAGGGGTCTCATGTGTTACTATAGAATATTCATTTGAATTTTTATTTACTATGTCCACTTGGAATCCATAAATGAATCCGTCATTGTAGTTCTACTGGAATAAAGCCTTTCCACATGAAGAAGCAAATTACTGAAGGTACAAACTGGGCAAAGATTTGCTCGCAATGGCTCTAGCTTATATTCTCAAGAAAGATGATGTGACCCTTTAGCGCAAGACACCGTGTTTGGTGATTTTAGGAGAAACCTATGTCACGTAAACAAGGGTAGGGGAAGTGAAAAATCAATATACACAAGGAAGTGAAAAATCAATATACACAAGTGTTGATGATATCATTACAGAGTAAAAGTCGAGTAAAAGGCACAAATAGCAGCATTGGATTAATGCCCAAATCCAAAACCCTCGAACACTATCTCCCAAAACGATAACCCAGTCCTATCTTTTATTATTCATCACTATGGTTAGCCTTTGCCTTTTATAACATATTGAGGGTCAATTCCATCAGCATAACCATAAATCCATATCATATCCATATTAAGGACTCATAGTGTCATTTGCAAACATGAGGTGATAAGCAATTGATGATGAATGCACCTTGGAAAATAGACACATGATGGGGTTGGCAATGTCTCGTCATCAAAGTTTCGTGAGAGATGGTTTTACGTAAGGGCTTCGTTTGCTTCATAAATGAAAAATGAAATTATTTTCCTAAAATGGATTATTTACATCATTTAAAATAATTGGCCAATAAAATATCTTTTCATTATTGACAATAACTTGTTTCAAAATATTTTTGTGAACGATGAAAATATTACCTTATATAAGCAATTATTTCTAGAAAAATATTTTTCAAATTATTCATTTTTGCAAAATAAATACATTTGTTCCTGATGATAAATGTAGAGAAAGATGTTAAAGGTCATGGATCAGGTGAATCTAAACAGGGTTTGTCCGTCCGTTTGAAAGATGGGATCCATTGAACTACGCTATGGAACTTTCTGACAGCATTTTCTACAGGGCTCATTGGATCTATAAAACATCAACTTAATTAAAAACCCATTTGAGTGTGGACTAACACCATTAATTGTGGCCGATATCTTCCTTCAAACAGAAGTCAAAATCTGTCCCCATGGCCTTCTGCGAAGAAGGGCAGAACGCATGCTTGAATCTGAGCAATTAGCGCATGTAAATCAGCATCTTCAACGGCCCTGATTGGATCAAGGAAAAACCGATTTTGTTTATTAGATTAAACCCCCATTGTTTCAGCATAGAATAATAGCGAAAGTCTCCCTGTGTCTTGGGATTACAGACATTAGTTAATCATTCAAAAGCCCATTTTATTTTTCCGCCAGTGCACCTTTTTCTTGTTGCAAGTGCACCTTCTTTTTAAACTCGATTTGTCATTTTCCTCCGCGTGACAAATTATTCTTAGTTTATAATTGGTCGACGTGTGGAAGATTTCTTCGAATGATGAGAAAAAAAATGCAGAAAGTGAAAGCGAAACGTTAAATTTGCAAAGAACTGTATTTCTACAATTGATGGGGCAAAAGAGCTTACAACTGTGAGTTTTTTTACAGCTCCCTAACAATGGCTACTCACTGACCAACAATTATCGATTTTGAATTTACTGATAACTCTCGAATTACAATTCTCGATGCACACTCGCGGAGGTTTTAGATACGCTCTCAGGCTTTGATAATCATTATCCAAAGGAAGATACATGTTTAGAGATTATAGGGGCGACCAACTGTCAACCATGTATTGAAATCAATATGTGCTCTTTGCCTTTAAACTCCAACACTTAACAAACTCCGTCAATCATTATCCAAAGGAAGTAATGGACTGTTGATGAACTTTGTTGTCTGGCGAGAGCTTTCGTTGATTACTTCCATCATATTTCCTATTGATGACGTTGTTATGAGTTATCTATTCTTTTCAAGTTGACTGTCTCATTCATGTATGACTTCTTTAACTAGACTTTTAGCTCACTACTCATTGATAATAAAGATGGGTCTTTTTTTGGTGTTAACAGCTTGATTTCAAATAAATTTGCATACTTAGTCTAAACTTTTGAAGGCAATGAGGAGCGATACCCTTTGGGTAATAAGTGCAACGTGCACACCCGTGATTTTGCTAGTCTCAATTATTGGGGCAAGATAATGTTTTCTCCATGTGGAAAGTTTGTGTCAATCAATCATTGTATCATTCAATCATTATCACAATGATTACGGATTTTCGCTTTTTGGTGAAACATTACAATAAACGGAACATCTCATGTCCGCACTCCCCGGAAGGGACATAGAGAGTAGTCTCTCTTGCCACTATTTCATCAATCCAATGGGAAGTGGGACCTTATAAGGCACGAACAAACACCTTAGCTTGGCTATCTTATTTCATCTAGATTTCTCGAACATAATCTTTTTCTAGGAGAACTCTTCGCTGTGTAGTGGAATAAATTATTGAAATAAGTATACTAAAAGTTATAAAACTTATAACGAAAGTGAAATTAAGTCCTAAAACTTTCAAAAAATGAAATTAAGTCTAAAAACTTATCATGGAAATATAATTGAGTCCCAAAACTTTCAAAATATGCTATCAAAAAGACTTAATTTGATCAATTTGACAAGTTTTAGAATTTCATTGTACTTTTTAAAAGTTTTGAAACTTGGTTACAATTTCGCAATAAATTTTAAGATTTAATTGCACTGAAGTTTTATGATCTCATTGCACTTTGTTGACAAATTTTAGAATTTCCAATATACTTATTTATAAATTATTAAATTAAGATTTTTTTTCTTCTAAAGAAACTAAAAAATACATCCATCCATTGATTCTGCCATTGTTTTTGAGCTTTTTTTTTCCAATCCCTACACAACCCTGTAACCTCAACTCCAAGAGCTTTTAAAGAAACGTCAGCCGATGGAATCTGTCTCATTATTCTTTATTACCACAAGACGCACGTTGGCCGATTGGGTCCTCGGGAGCCACAGGACCATGTGCCTACATTTGTGCAAATAATTAATAAATCCACCACGCTGTTCATAAATACCTCGCGTGTTTCGAACAAGAAGTACAAGCCACACTCCAACTCCAACTCATAATCAAACTCAAAATCACTTTCTCAGAGCGAGGGGGAGAGAGAGAGAGAGAGGGAGAGATGGGAAGGAGGCCATGCTGTGCAAAAGAAGGGCTGAACAGAGGAATATGGACTGCTGGAGAAGACAAAATCCTCGTCGACTACATTGAAGCCCACGGCGAAGGGAAATGGCGGGACCTCCCTCAGCGAGCTGGTATGTACTACTACCATACCAAGCGATTCTGTCGCGTGCTTTATGTTTTTGTCCGCATGGAAGTGTTAAGATGTAACACTGTTAAGTTGTCGTGTCCCTCAACTTTCACGATGCCAAATGACGAACCGGAATATTGTCCTTGTTATTCACATATTTGGCATTCTTTTTGTAGGGTTGAAACGTTGTGGGAAGAGTTGCAGATTAAGGTGGTTGAATTACTTAAGGCCAGGTATCAAGAGAGGAAACATCTCAATGGATGAAGAAGAGCTCATTATTAGACTGCATAAACTCTTGGGCAACAGGTAACATTAGTAAAAGACTGTTATTTCTTTGGAGCTCTTGTCTCCAAAACACAGACCTAGTATTATTGAAGCACTATCTCTTCAAATCTATCAAATGCAGTCATTCACACTTTGGTGCTTTTTCTCTCCAATACTCACTCTCAAATGCTTTGCAATTTACCCTTCAGGCTTAACTATACAAGACACAAGCCACAATAAACTTTTCTCCTCGTTCTACGACATGCAAAATTTGTCAAACCCCAGGCATATTTCTATTTTATTTTAGTCTTTTATCAAGATTGAGTAGTATGGAACAATTTCTAAGATACAAAAACTCGGGTCATTGTCATCTGACAGTCAACATTTGCCAATTATTTGACTTTTTTGTTTAATCAATTAGCGTCATCTAACGATTAATGATTAATGTCTCTCTTCTCTTATGTACTTTTATTGTTGAATATTATTTTGTTAGCCACGTGAATATTATTTTCTCGGTTACTTCCCTTTTTTTGGGGGGTTCTTGGAGTACAAAGTCCGCAATTTTTTTTTTTTCACAACTGGGACTATATTCTGTGTCCTTTAATAATCTAGGAAGAAGTTAATGCGGGATCTTCACTGATACCCAAAAACAAAAATTAAGAATAGATCTTCCACGTCGCTCTGGTTAGGTTTGTGCTTTCTTTAGCAACAAGCAATCTCACTTCATGTTCGAGGGCTTTACTGATAAATTAATTTGACCGATTGCTCGGAAAACACCAGCATTGTCGGCTGTTCCACTGCCTAAAAGTTACTTACGCGATTCATCAACTTACTTTTGCAGGTGGTCGTTAATAGCTGGAAGACTCCCCGGACGAACAGACAATGAAATAAAGAATCACTGGAACACCAACCTTAGCAAGAAGGTGCAGGATCAGACACATCAAAATCCTGTCAAGCGGTCCAGTGAATTGGAACCTCGGAGCGAGACGTCGAAGGAAGAGTCGCCATCGAGGTTGGAGCCGCACCCAGTCATTCGAACAAAAGCAATCAGATGCACTAGGGTTGTCCTCCCACCCCCACTGATGGATCAAGTAGCTAGCAAGGCAACTTCGATTCGCAATTCGAATAGCGAGACCTCTTCTTATTCATCATCCCGTCAAAGTGACTTATCTTCCCACTTTCTGGCCGATTTCAACATCGACGACCTTTTGATGTCGGATGAAGCTCAAAATCTGGATTCGTGTTTCCCTCTTGAAGGGGAGAAGGTCAATTGCTATCCGTCCAATTTTACTCTTCCTGCGCATGATGATGCCGGATGTATCCGCTCGGAAGGACTTGAACGCTGGAGGGACAACGATGAGCCTTTTCAACCGAATGGAAGTTTCGATTTCAATTCATTGGCATCATTCCTTAATTCAGATGATGGATACGGTTTAGATGAAAAAGACAATATGGCCAACATTTGAATAGCCATTCATGCAAGGCTTATAATGTACTTCATTGGAAGAGCAAATTGTTGAAAAAAAACTGATGTCATGTATTTTCGGGGATCTATTGCAATTGTATTTTAAGGACGATTCCACTGTTTCGTTCTTTAGAAAAAAAAAAAAAGAGATCTTTTTTTTTTTTTGTGTTGGTAGTTTCCTGCAAAGTTCAGTAATATTAAAAAACTCTTGGTAAGAAAAGTTGCCAATCACTAAACTGATTTCTTGTTAACTTGTTTGTAACTTCTCTTTACAATAATGAAAGTTCGAACTCCTTTTGACAATTTATAAATTATCAATCATTCCTTTCTTTTAGTAACTTTTATTTGTCTTTTTACCCAATGTCATAATATACCAACTAATGTATGAAGTAATCAATTTTAATCTGAGTGAATTGCTAGTTTTTTTTTGATAAAATTGCGAATTAGTTTTGAGTTGTCAACTCAGTTGAATAAGTTACAATATATATTTAGTTTTTATTTAATTTTTAATTTTTTTAATTGTTTCTCAAATTCTATTTTTCTTTCTTCCAAACATCTTAAATTTTTCAATCCTCATATGAACTTACCAATCATTTATTTACTCGACTTACCAATTTTTCTCCCATTTAGGTTACCAATTAGTTTTGACTATCCAAGTCTCATTTGAATTGCTTGCCAATTTTTATTTTGTATTTTTAAATAATGCAATCCTTTCATTTGAGTTAGTAACTTTTATTTACCTTACTTACAAACCTGTTAAATTTGCCAACTCTTTCAAAAACTACCAACCTTATTAGAGAAATTATTAAATGTTATCCGATTAACTTACAACAAGTTTTGCATTATTTACTTTTATTTGAGTTAGTAACTAAGGGTTAATTGGTTCATTACAAATTACCAATTTCTTTAATCTCTGACAAAAAAAACTAGAGTGACGATCTTTCCTAATTAAGTTACCAACTCCTATTTGAGTTAGTTATAAATATCTATTTTTCTTTAACAAAACAAGTTTCCTTTATCTTTTAACAATTATTATTTACCAGTCTTACCAATGGCTAAAGTTTTACAAGTTATATATATGAAATTATCAACCTCAATTTGTGCGATTACAACCTTTTATCCAATTAAATAACCAATTAATTTTAGGTTACAAACTTTCATTCCTTTGCTTATGTCGGAATTTTGTAAGGAAATGAGAAACATAAGATCAATTGTCTAAGGTGTGCAAAATTGTCCTTAAAGATATCTCCGGCCCACCCCTTGGAGTACGAAACTCCGCTCCACACGCTCTAGTGGCTATTCTCTCATGATGCAAAATATTTTTCTTTGTGCTTCACACATAATAATAAGAAACAAGAACAACAACGTTATATATGTTGACACTTAATTTTTGATTTTTCTCTTGGTCATTCATGCATAAGAAAATTATAGATCAGCATGATCCCTAAACAAAAGTACCATTAGCATAGTTCATATTTGCATCTTAACTCATGCATCACATGCGGTTCACATGGCTCTCACATGATGTTACCAAGGATTGATGCACACAAGAGCACTCTCCATTGGGCAATGCCTCCACGGACAAGCGAACATTGGATTATCTCCCATATCAATCTACCAAATACTCTTATCCTCGATCATCAATTCAAAAGGAAGAGAAAGAGATCACGATCAGTAATTGGAGAACATCCACGGGGCGAAAAGAAGCAATTGAATTCTTCCAATTGGCTTTATCTCGAAAGAAAGCAAACAGATAAGGAGGCATCCAACTTTGTTATGAATGTACACTCTGAATACAAGATTTCAGAGTTGTTAAGAGTTTGAATAAAAGAGAAATTAATATGGTGAAGCCAGTTGGGGTCAAGCAATTCGATGAACGATCTAAAAGCAAATCCGATCAGAGCTAATCGTGGATTATAAAAGGGCAACATCTAGTCTTGGTGATAAAAAATTGATGATGAAACAAGTCAGTTTTAAGAAGAAGATAAATAAGCAAATTCAAGAGGATTAATACTGGCAACATTACTACATGTCATCTGATTTCTATCTCCAGATGGTTGATTTGTTTGAATTGAAAACTCTCATCTTTTAACATTTTCGGCGCCTATAAATAGAGACAAAAACAAAAGGACGAGGGAAAGTGGTAAGATTTGTGCTGGTTTCACTGAAGGAGCACTACACGAAGAAGGATATCTCACGGCAAAAGACAGGGGCTCTCGGACGGCACAGCACTCACACAGAAGTCCATTGGCCAAGAGGACGCACGACTCGCATACAGGTACACAAAGGAGGAGAGGACATACATAAGAAGAAAAAATTCTCTCTTCCCCGTGACAGCGCTTCAACCTCGCGGTATTGCTGGCCAAGATCTTGCTGCCGCCCTGCTCCACTCCTCATGTTGCGTCTCCTGGTTACATCGCACCCATCACTGCTCCAACGACACTGTTGCCCCGTGATCAATCCTCTCGCCTTCGAGCGTCTTGCAGCATTCCCGGTTTCTGTCCAACACCGGCGATCGTCCCTTTCTTGCTAGCTCACTGCTCGATGCCAAGCACTCCTCACAACAATCTCCAGCGGCACAGGTGGACTTTTCTCGATTTTTGCCGGTTCGCTAGCGGTTCCCAACAATTCTTCCAGCAAAGTCAGCAACCCCACTACCTTCCAGGCTTGACGTCACTTCTGCTGTTGTTCCTGCTTACTTCCAAGTAGTCATCCCAACAAGCAGCACGACACCAGCTCATCCTCCTTTGCCGCGACCCGATTTTTTATTTTTGGTCGAACTGTGTCACGGTTTCACCGTGAATATCTTTGCTGTCATAATTTCTATTGATCAATAGATATAATTACGTTCAATAGATATAAAAGAATTGAATGTAATGCATCGGAACTAGTATCTTTTGGGCTATGAACCGAAAGAAAAAATGAAATATAATTCACTTAATCATTGGTGAAGTTTAAAACTTCCATAAATCAAGAATTTCTTTTGTGAATTACAATTTTCACCAATCATATTACACTCCCACCAATTTTGTTGTTTATTGCGGTTTTGTATTAATAAGTGATGTGCGTGCCTAGTTTATTTATAAGTGCTCTAGAGATTTTGCCAAATTTCCATGAGAGAAACCCCACTCCACACTTATATAGGTAATTAGGATAAAATTCAAGATAAGATAAAATTCAACCTATCCTATGTTTGGTGCTAGGATAAAGTCGGATATAAGAGGAATATGCGCGAGATAAAATTATTCTGATAAAGATGGATATGATATCTAATATCCATAATAGGAAAGTTATTTTTTTTAGTCACATAAGTTGGATTCCTATCACTTTTGATTTTCCTGAAGTTGTTTAAGTCCCATTCCCCTCGATGTATTGTTAGAGAATAGGCTAAATTCACTTCTGAATCTATACAATCAATAGATATAATTCCATCTTTGAAGCAATTGTTTTACCACATCTTGTCTCCATCGAATGTGTTTTTTACACCATTGAAGATTTCATTCTTTGGCAATCACAATATGCAGACATAGAAGATATCGATTTCATTTCCAAAGGAATATCTGCTAAAAATTTTCTCAACTTCTTAGCCTCATTGACAGGGTGAATTTGAGAGGAATTTTTACTTTCCTAAGAAGTCGAATAGTACTTGATCATCAAGATAAATAATTTCTTCTTTTTCCCATACTGGAGTGTAGGAGTATAAGACATTTTCTTTGCACATATATGCCTTGTAACATCTAAGTCTACAATCCATTATTTCATATTAGCCACAATATTGGTTTGGGAAATGAACACATTAATTGCATTATTAGAGTCATCTGCTTCAACCAAGTTGATTTTTAATTTATCTAGATTGTCATTTCCCCCACAATTTTTATTTAAGTTAATTTCTAAGTTATAGCACCTTTGCCAAGGTTGAACATGTATCCATTTCGGAATTTTGTCTCCTCTGAATATGGGATGTAGTTTATCATTCCTTGAATAACATGAAAATCCAGTCCAAGTCCGGTAAATAATCAAACATATTTAAATATTCCTACTATTCCATTTTTTCTAACCTCTTACTTAGTGTATTTCTAAACCAAAATCGACATGCTCAAGCTATGGAAATACAAATATTCAGCCAAGGAGCAATATAAATTCCACCCGACTTCCTCCTACGTTAATATATTTGCTTATATTACCCAAAAAAAAAAAAAAAATCCAAATGAGACCAAACCCTCATTTTAATAAAAATGAATACGGACAGCAAGCATGAACACCTATCAAATTAATTCAAACCATGGACAACTCATATAATCATGAATCCAACCAATTCAAGGCATGAACATCAATTGTGATAAGGAAATTAGCGAGTTTTAAGCATGGATATGATTTATAGCCGTGACTCCAGTACATTCTGAACATATTAATCAACAAAAGGTGGGAATCTAGTTTATTCAAATCATGTATAGCAACAATAGGCAGTGCAAGGAGAGAACTGAGCATATACATCATTATCTAATCAAAAGAAAGTAGTCCGAAGCTTTGAGGATCAACGATATGTAATTTATGACCACGATTCTCATTATCAATCATGAAAACAAACTTGAACGAAATCATTTAAATATAATTAGCAAGTATCTTATCAACGCAAGTCACATTTCTAGCTGAGATGACTCGATGTCAAAAGCACATACACCTAGTGAGAACTTGAACAGTTCAGCGACTCAATAGGAAACACAACTGACGAATAAAGAGCGAGAAACACAAATCAAAGTCACAATCCAAACTAAGATGACTCAATGTCAAAATTACAAACACCCCATCATATCTTGGATCTGATTCCTAAGATGACAATATGCTTCATTTTCCTTTTGATCTCATGTGAAATGGAAAAATAATGTATTAAATGTAAATGCCAAATAATTTAATATCTTGTTTTGAATAGACATGTGGTCACCTTGAACCTTTTTTTCTTTTCTTTTTTTTTTTTTTCAAAAAAAAAAAATTAGCGGATTTCTTTACATTTCTTTTCCGATCTTCCCTTTCTTTCTCTTTCTAGGTGGCCACACAGGAATCACAATGCCTCTCTAGATAGGTAATTGGAAAATTTGTAAGCATTCTCCTTAAAGAGTATAGGATCACAAATTCATGGAATATGCTTGATTTCATCAGTCAAATTTGCAGAGAGCACATGCAACAACAATTCACCAGGAACTTACTTACAAGACCTTGAATTTCAAATATTAAAATGAAAGGATCGCGAGCTACATATGTGTGGTCATCAACTTCAAGTACCACAACGATGACTGAAAAAGCCTGACCTCATTCGTTAATGGCGGACTTTAACAATTACAACCATTGAAGAGAGGATTCATTTACCCTACTCCTCCCATCAATGACCTCGCCATTGACGCTTTCGTTGTAATTGCTCTCATTACCTTCTTGCCGGTGATGCTCTATTTCTCGTTTGTGTATGATGTGAACGACACCAGAGACACACAGAAGCAGAATATAACAAGGTAGTGAGGAAAATCTAAATAAATTGATTATAAAATTCAATTAGAATTGAAACAATATGATTATTGGAAGTTTGACTTATCCTTAAGATTGTTGGAATATTATTGGAATGTGAAAATAAGATCAATTGTTTGACGCATATAAGCACTGTCATCAGGACAATTTTGGTCTTTAGAGACTCGGTGCAATAATCTTTAGTGACTATCCTGTTATGATACAACAAATCTTCGTCTTTACTTTGCATAGAATAATAAAGTGAATACTAAAAATAGCGTTATGTGTAAAGCCCAACAAATAAATGAAAAGAAAAGAAAGAGAATTTCATTTCTCTTAATTGTGATTTATAGATTATCTTTATAGGTAAATGAATGAGAGGGTTAATAAAGAAACAATTCAAATAAGGTGCTACAAATTGATATAGTTTCTATTAGACCCGTTACGAAACAAAATGCTTTGAATATTTCAAAAATGTCAAGATATCCAATATCTTACAAATATGTACTGTGTTTACTTGAATTTATCAACTTTTCTATTTTGTTACCGATTTAATCGTGCTTACCAACTTTTTAAATTTTCAAACTCTTTCTATAAATTATCGACTTCAATAAGAGTACTTACCAACTTTGCTTCAATCAGTTTACCAATAAGTTTTGCATTATCATTTTTGATTTGAATTTGTAACCAATGTTTAATTTCTAACTTCTCTTATCTTTGATACAAATAGCTACTCTTATTTTTTACTTAATAGTTCCTCAAGTGTACTGATTCTCATATGAAATTACCTACTTTATTACTTGCCAACTTTTCTTCAATTAAGAGACCAATTAGTTTTTGGTTACCATACTCCCACTTTGTTATTTAGCCACATTTATTTATTTTTTCTACCTAAGTATCACTTTATTTGTCTTACTTACCCTTTTCTACAATTTTATTACCAACTAATTTTGCATTATTAACTCTTATTTGAGTTAATTATAAAATTTTATTCATTATTTCTTAAATTACAAGCTTCTCTTATATCTGATAAAAAATTACTTTTATTTACCAACTTTCATTTAACTTTCTGACCAACAACATAAATTTATAATGTGTCATATAATTTATTAACTTTTTATTTGGTGATTTACCAACTTTATTTCCTATTAAATAACCCATTGGAGAATTTGGTTTTGGATAAAGAAAAACAATTAAATAAGGCAAAAAAACAATATGTAAAAGATAAGAAAAGTTGATAATTAAAAGATATAAACTTGGAAAATAACTATTAGGAGAATGGGTAACCTAAAACTAGCAAGAAATTTAATTAGAGAAAAATTGGTAAGTCTTTCCAATTAAGATTGATAATTTCTAAATAAAGAGTTAGTAAAGTAATGATGTTGCTAGGAAATGCAAGTAAAAGTTTTAAACGATAAGAAAAGTTGAAAAATCAAATAGATGTTGCCTAAATTCAAATGAGAGTTAATAACCTTGCACTATGTGGTAATTTCAATGGCATAATAATGTCTGACTTATGCTGAATTTTGTTGGTAATCTCTAAAATAAGTTATTAAATGTAATATCCAAATAAAAATTGGTAAACTTAATAGAACAACCGATAAATAAAAAGGAAATTTTTAATTTTAGTAAGTAACTCAAATAAGAGCTAATGACCTAAAACTAGTAATCTAACAAAAGTTGGTAAATTATCAATCTTAGGACAGACGCAGAGCATCTGCGTTCCGAATTTTTTTTTCAATACGTTCTGAATTAAAATTGAAGAAAAATATATCTTTTTGATGAAAAATTGGTGAGAGAGAATAAGAGCTAATCCTTGATCATCTTACTATAGCTCCGATCAACAATACGGATAATATGATTGTAGAGCCACCATGGCTAGCTACTTCAACTTGAGAATTTCAATATACTTCGTAATAAAAAAAGGCCTAATACTATAGAAAACAAATCTCAATTTTAGCTCCAATTTCAATTATATCCTAAACCTTTTTCCATCTTATAATAAATATTCAGTTTTAGATCCACTCCCAATTCTACCACAAACTCTTTTTATCTTGTAACAAACCACTAAATTTTACTTGAGTCTCATATTCGCCCCTTTT